>JABTTQ020002490.1:0-658330 GCA_016081115.2 Rehmannia glutinosa | reverse complement strand
TTACCTTATTCAATAATAGGGACACTGAGTTTTCCAATGATTATTTTGGTGGCAAAAGGCACATTCATCGAGAGGTGTCCTCCAATTCACTGATTGGGATTATTATTAATCGCCTTTTGTGGTCCGCAAAACCGATACAAGATGTTGAAATGATCCCCTTATCGGCGTGAGTATGAAGTCGCATTCTTCGCCTAAAAGTTCATTGACCACCGAATCTGCAGTAATGGGCTTCGATGCGTGACTTACCACGCAACCCCTCAAAATCGTGAACGAAGAGCCATCAAAAATTCCACCAATCGTTGTTCTTCTCGACGCGTGTAACATAGGGCAAAAAACTCGCAAATCATCATATTCAAGAGTTTACAATTGATCCCACAACCGACATAACGGAATAAAACTCCCCGAATACCATATCCTTCGCTTCAAAGCGCGAATATCACCCTCCAATTGATATCTTGGCAAAGTCGACTGTATACAATCAAACCGTGATGGTCCTAAACTTCCCTTCAGCTTCATACTTCGCCAATCGAGCCCCTATAGATTGCAAAACCGAATTATTAATCCAAGTAATAATCTTCGAATTATCCGCTTTCCAAGCCTCCAACGGATCTCCGCACCATCCGAACCAGGTTTCGAGGTTTAACCTTTGTCCCGAATAAAACCCTACATGATTTACCTTGCAATTTTTTTTTCATAATATAACTCCAATACGAATAGTTTTTATCATCCAATTGCACGCTAATTGCCTCAAAGAGAGTCATCCTTACGAATAACCATGACGAATGTAAAAATCCCAAATCGTAACCCCCAAAACAAATAAAACTAACAAATCGGAACCCAAAACTAGCGATAACAAGACAAAAACTAACCAAGAAACGAAAGGAAAAGAAAACGAACAAAAAAGTTCGATCCGCAAAAGTCGTGGGCAAAGATTAAAAATTTGGCTCGTGATACCATGTCATAAAATACTTATACTCTTATTATGCAAAACCAAAAGTGAATACAAAAGAAACAAAGGAGAGCCTTATATGTAGACAAATAGAAAACCTAACCCTAAAAGGACTAAAATCCTAACCATAAAAGGATTACAATTAAATAAGGAAACTAAATATATATTATATTTCAACAATCTGAATTTTTCAACTTCAAAATATACTCATCTCCAATCTCTTTCAATCCATACCCAAATGACTTTCTTCTTAACCAAAAATGACACAATAGAATTAATATTAATCTAAAACTACTTCAAAAGTTTCAGGCTTCAGACTTAGGTTTTACTCCAAGCATACATCATCCAATTCCTGAGACCCCAACAGGAGTTTCTTCCTCAGCTCTTCAGTCTTCATATGTAAATTTTTCAGAAACATGTTGGTACAAGAATTTGACAAGTCCAGCCAAAATATTGAACATGTATAGAAAGTTCTCTATATGTCTGGTCTTTCTATACCCAAAAAGAGTCACGAATTTACAAAAGAACGATGACGGAAAATAACAATTCTACAATTTAAGTAGGGGATCTTAATTGATCTATTTGACACACTTGGGAACAAACTAATGCTCTTTTATGTTGATGTATCATTTGAGGATTCAAGTGCACGAGAAGCTTGCAGAGCCATTTCTGCATGGAGTTGAGACATGCCATGGCGAGCTGCATTATAAAAAAGTAAATCATGATAAGTACATGGTTCGACACAAAACTGAAAGTATAAAGGAGAATGAGTAGCAAAATCTGTGAAACAATTCAGAAGGCCGAAAAATGAGTATAATCTAACCATCCCAATATAAAACCCTTGCAAACCCAGGAATAGAGGCAGTAACAAAGTTGTTGCTACAGAATGACAAATGTCTCTATGATATGCCAAAATGAATGACACTTGGCATTATCATACAAGTGTATGATAGAGATTACAGTTGCTGTATCGAAAGAAAATGGGGCTTGCATGTTGGAATTAGAAACTCGTCATTCAACAAAGAAAAATGTGACTCAGATTACATCCAGGCCCGGACTTGAGGGCATGCCCAACAAGCCGGTGCCTAGGCCCCAAAAATTTAGGGGTCCATTTTTTGTTTAAGGGATAATTACAGAAAGTCCCTAAGTTTTAAGCTAATTACAAAAAAAAACCAAGAGATTTTTGAAAATTAAAAAAAAAAAATCCTTTAGGTTTGATGCGTCTTATATTTTTCTCATTCATATACAAAAATATTCTACGTTTATGAAAATATTACAGTCACCCCTTAAATTTAATACACAATCAAACCTTAAGATTTTTTAAAGCCCCAAATCTTTTAAATGGTTAGGTACATAAACCATTCCTTCACACACACCACCAAAAAAAAAAAAAAAAAAAAAAAATAGACAGAACTTCAACATGAAGCATAACATTGTGAAAAAGAGAAACAAATAATTTAATGTGATGTACGTATAAACCCTAACTCGTAACATTTCAAAAATGACTGGCAATTTTAGTTGATAATTAGCATTAAATCCTTCTAAATACTTTCATAAAATCCTTATGAACAATGACAATTTTTAGGAATATTCTACTTACAAATTCTGGGTTAATATTTTTATTTTTTTCATTATGTTAATACTCTTCATCTTGCTTAGTTTTTTTAACTTTTGCTTAATTTTGCCTCGCATTTAATTGATTTAGTTAGCAGATGATATTTTATGATTCGAGCAATGATTTTTTTTTTGAGGAAAATGATTTTGTTTATTTGTTTATGATTTACGAGTATTAGATTAACTTGGGGGTGACATTGTAATTTGTGCGATGAATTTTGTCTTTCTTGTTGTTGTCGAAATTTTTGGGGATTAGTATTACAATTGATCTTTCGCCCTTTGATTTATAGTAATATTTTAAAACAAAAAGAATTGGCCCCTATAAGGTCCATTTTGATAATCCCGCTAGGCCATGTGTTTCATACGTCCGCCCCCGATTACATCTTTGCAAAAATAGCAAGTTCGACTTTAGAGCTTTCCAAAATCATGAGTCATGATGAAGGTTCTATATGGACAGGTACGAATTCTAAACAAGGATTATGATAATCATTAAAAAAATTCAAGCTACAATATAGAATAACAAAATGCATTGGGTGTGGAGTCATTTAAATTCATTCAAGTATATCAACTATAAAGTTTTCTCATCCATAAATGATTTTTTTAGTTTTTAGGTTAATTACAAAACTGCCCGAGGTTTAGCCAAAACTGCCCGAGGTTTAGCCTAATTACAAAAAAACTCAGTTATCTTTTAAAATTACAAAACTGCCCGAGGTTTAGCCTAATTACAAAAAAACTCAGTTATCTTTTAAAATTACAAATACCCCCTGACATTTGTTTTTTGTTAACAAAATTGCACCTTCAAGAGGCCTCAAGATGGGGGTATTTGTTAGTTAAAACCAAACTTCAAAGGGGTATTTGCAATGTTGAAAGATAACTGGAGTTTTCATAATTAGGCTAAATTTAGGGGTAGTTTTTGTAATTATCCCTAGTTTTTATTAACATAATGATTCTCAGAAAATTTGAAGGTATAATTTGATAAACACAGTCAAGGTTCCCAAAAATTCTGCATCACTACTTGTCATTTGTCAAGGTAATGTACTGAGGTGCCAAGTTTAAACACAAAAATACTTTCAAAGGGTCACAGATGAGCTTGAAATTGAGCAGGCATGTAGCTTAAACTGTGTAAAGAGAGAAGCGAAGTTTTTCGCTTGAATGATTCGACACAAACTGCAGCAATTTTCAAAACCTCACCTATGTCATTTTAAGTTTTGTTTTCAGTAATAATAGATTTTACAAATAGCATAACCTGCTCATTGTGGAACTATAAACAAAGTCCGCACATCATAAAAGCAGGATCATGATGCAGAGGAATGATGATATGAAAATTCAGCTTTTGGGTAAGCGAACTTTCTTACTTACCGTGTGACATTCTCTATCTGTGCCTGATTCAGCAACCCGCAGTGCCCATGCACGAACCCAGTCGAGCCCTTCAGATATTTCAAAATTTCTTCAACCACCGCAGACGCAACATACGAGGGATGGAGGGCCAACAAAACACACGGTCGCAAAAAAGGACAGACCTTCTCACATATGCTTCTGCATGTTGAGATATCTCCCTGTGCAATATCAGGAAAAGATCAAACTCATGAGCATCCAGTTAAAGAATGTGACAGAAACCATGCTTTGATTCATCCTCTATATGTGACAAACTCAAATGTAAAAGAGTCAAGCAATAACTATCTCAGATTCAAGGCAGTTCTAAAATAACAGTACCTGGATCTCAACATATCCAAAAGAGGGGATGCCAAAACAGAAGCCCCAGGATGCATTGCTGCACATTTCATACAAACACCAAGCATGTAGATGAGTTTTCCCAGGACAATAAAATCCCTTCCCAATAAATCAACACCGTGTCTCTTTTTATCATATTCTCGCATGGCTGGAAGCATAAATGCCGCTGCATATTGAGGAAAGCTATTTCGAGACGACCCAACTGGTTATCCTGTATTGCCGATCAAGGCTCCATCGGCGTGTCTTCCCACTCTTGATCTTACCTGCTTTGGATGGTAATTCTCTTTCATAAGAATAAGACCAGTTCAATGGAGTTCCTGTTGAAGAGATCTCCTTCCAGGACCCTGCTCCTGGAGGACCAGTGTTTCTTGGCATGAACCATGGTTGATCAGAAGTGGATGATATAAGAGCCATCGGTCGATGTTCTGATTTCAATATTCTAGCAGTTGCAAGCTCCTGAGCTGCATCTGACATTACATCCAAAATCATTATCCGCTGACTGACATCTAAATTGGGCGAGTAAAGCAGTTTGCTCAGACTATCAAGTGATTCAAGAGGGCATGTGACAATCAATGCAACCAGCGCCTTTTGCCTTTTTTTTTTTTTCTTCAGCTGATTCTTCTTCTCCTTCAACAGTGAAATCAGAGCAACGAACCTGTACAAGAATTTTTGCTAGATCACCTGCTATATATTTAAGCTCGTCAGGTGATGCTCGAATAAGCTTCTCAGCAACATCAAGGGCCTTTTCAACCTGAAAAATGGGGAAGATGTCCTCAAAACTTAAGGAATGCTCTTGGACAATTAAGCATCTTAATCCCATTAATAAAAACAAAATAAAGTTTTTAGTAATACTGTGCAACATTTCAAATAACTAACCAATGCCAGTGTCTGAGCTGTGAACAGAACAAATAAAGTAGTAACACATGACAAAACGTGTACAGATTTCAAAGCTAGTTAATCAACGTAGGGCTACATAATGAGTTTAATCATTTCATATCACAAGCCACCAGCATAACCCTATTGATTTGGTTACAAACAGCTATATGTCTACTATAAGAAAAGGCATGTCAAAGGATGTGAATAATGTTGAGCTTACACCTCAGCATCATCTGATTTTCTAAGTGCTACAACCACATCAACCAACTGCGTAAATTTTCTTTTTCAGATCTGCATCATCATCTGTCAAATCATATGGTTGCAATGACGAGTCGCTTGAAGTCTCAGAATTCTCACTTGCATTGTCACTCTCATATTCATCAAAGGTGGATTCAATATTTAGTGTTGCAGGATCAATAACCTCATCTGGGTCAATTAAATTAAACACAGATTCCTTCTTCTTTTCTAGCTTTTGAGGAGTTACCAACCCCATTATCTCCTCTCTTTTGAATTTCTTCTCCGGATACTACGATAGAAGAGCTTTCTTTCAGTAGTCTTTTCATCACCATGGTCTATTGTTGTGACCGCACTTTTCTGGGGGTTGCTAAACCAAAGTCCCAGTCAATGGCCTCTTCCCGACAACTATCATCAAGATACAAAGGATTTTGGGGTCTATGATCTTAGAAAACACAAAAGCAATGGTGCTCGCCATTTTTCGAATCAAATATACAGGGCTCTCCAACCTACCTGCCAGCAGTTTCAAAATAAGTATGATTCCTAATATTAAACAAACAATTGACAAGCTTTTCAACATAGAGAAAAAGAATCAAATCCTACAGCTAATTCCCTGAAGAATTGAGTGCAGTCCATCCTTTGTTGCATCTAGATCTTCTTTAGCCATCTTCTCTAGGCAAAGGCCTAAAGCAGCAGTTACATCTGAATCATATGTTAAGGTGTTACAGGAGAAAAGATATAATAATAATAAAATGACAAAAGATGATAAAAATGGAAAGTTTTTTTCTTCAAATAAACTAGAAGATTACGACGACACAGAAAAATATGCAAATTTTTTATTAGAATCGTCATAGAATGCTAACTCAATGCAGTTTCTACAATTAAAATATCAACAGCAAGCAAGAAATTAATTCTGTTAACAGCAGTCTCCTAAAATATATTTAGTTTTGGTTACTACAACTGGTAGTTAATTACACAGGATACAAGCTTGCTGCTCAGTTGAGATGATTGCACAAACTCTTTTCTAGACCATGCCACCACAAGACGGTGCACAGTATCAGAGAGACCAAGAGCATTATAAGATTTTAGTGAAGAACTATCAGGGGAGCATTCAAGCACAGCAAAGTGAATGATCCATCTCAAGCAACAGGTGGGAAATACTTTCCAGAGTAAAAACTTTTCCACAAAAGTGAACCTGGAACACAAAAGGGAAGTTACAATACCTTCTATAAATAGCAAAACAGTACCAAATACCAATGCTAGACAAAAATGAAGGGATCAACTCAAACTTCCATCGGAATAAATCAGGGAATTGTAAGGCTAGTGCCAGTGCACAATCATGATGACCAGCTCAAAGAGAGGTGGCAATAACCTGCTGACAGAAAACTCTACTTATTGCTTAATCATCTCATCTTCATCTTTATTTAGTAAGAATTATCTTTATAAAGATGGTAATATATGCATCTGTGATGGAAAGACATTCACTGAAATTTAAATAGTACCGCTTTAGTGTTTTCGTGAAGGAATGGGCCCTGACAGTTAATTGGAACTTCCAAGTGAAAAAGTGCATGATAAGTCTATGTACCTGAATGAAGTCTGGCACTTATATATCCGACCAAAAAGTATCCACAAAACCCAGTAACCCTCAACATCATTAACATTTTGAACAGCTAATTGACGCAAGAGTTCTTCAGCTACTCTTTCCACAGAATGGGAATCATTTACCGCCTCCATAATCTTCAACCAGAAACATGAACCAGGTTTTGACTCAAATATTTCACTTATAGACAGATCAGAGGTTGATGACAAGGCACTCCTAACATGCCCAAGAACTGGGAACGATCTCACTCAACAGTACGCCTGCCAAAATGTAAAAACTAGAGTTTATGCTACTTTGTACAGGTAAGAATATGTGGATTCCCAGAAATTTGAACTTCAGGCTTTAGGAATCGCAAAATACCAGCAGACCTCGACGACAAATGCGGGCAAAAGCTTCTCCAATAAAAAGAATGGAGCCATCCATATGGATATCATTGGCAACAGCTGACTTGTCTACTAACCTCAAATCCCATTCCTCTACTCCATGGAGAAGCTGAGTGGTAAGTCTTTTGAAGAACAAACTGGAAATATCAAGTAAAGAATAAAACAGACCACGATGAAAGTTGTGTGGAATCAATTGAGAACAACGTCCAGAACCCGAAAACGTGATGGGGGTTGGATGTCAAACCAAAAACTCCATAATTTATTGACTGCATGCCGGTTTTATCCTGCACCTTGCTAGTATATCCAGTTAAATCATATGTCTTAAGCGAGCTTTAGTTCTAGTTTTAGCCAAATGTAAAACATTTTTAAGTTATTAAGTGCTTTATTCAACATACTCGAATAGAGAACCTAATTGGTAGGCTTGCCACATATCATTGCAGATATTGATTTATGTGCAAACAAGGTCTGCACATTTTCATTAATATATAAATATAAATACATAACAATTAAAGCAATTCTATTCAAAATTCAATATAAGGATACTGTGCGGAAAGTGAAGCTGGAGCTCCTCGCCTTGCTTTGTCAGGCACAGACGTAATCAGCAGTGAGACCTCAGAAATAGCCTGCTTGAGTTGTTCATGGCTGAGATCTTCAAATTGGCAAAACCAGCAAAATCTCTGGCCATCTGAAGTACCAGATCATTCTCCAACAGGCAAAGGACAACTAATCTGTTAAAAATTAAAAATCACATAAGAAAGCATTACTATACAAGCTACTATGACTAAACATCCTTGTGAAGGGATTAGATGACGAGGAATGTGATGTCATCGAGACATATGTCAGTTTCATTTAAATACTTATGAAACTTCCATCAGAGCCATAAGGAGATGAAGCATGCCCAAGCAGTAGGGCATAACACATACTTTAGTGGCCACTGATCTGCTGCAAGAAGCACAAAAATTCTCCTACAATGCAATTTGAAATATTAAACTCCCCAGAATTATGTATCTGAAAATGTTTACTTTAGCTTTAAGACCAAAATATCAGATCAAGCTTTCAATCTGATCCCTCCCTGAATTAAAACAAAATAACCAGATTTACATTCTAAGCCTCACAATTAAAGGTTGAAATCATACTTTAATAAGTAAAAATGATAGGCTGTACAACACCAAGTAAAGCCAACTCCAACAAGATACAAATATGGTATGCTAAACTAAGCTGAAAATTTCAACCCACTTCAGTAACCAAAATTCCAGTTAAGGAAAGGTTCAACCATTTTTTTCTAAATCGAACCCATCTCAGAAACGAACAGGAGGATTTATGACGTGAAAATCATTGGCCAAGATCGAACCTGATATGTCATAAGTATACAGATTTCAAATACAGGTATAAACCAACCACACATAGTATGTGAGACATGAATCCAAAACTCAACAGTGCACAGAGAGAGAGAGAGAGAGAGAGAGAGAGAGAGAGAGAGAGAGAACACGCATACATTCAACAACAACAACAATAACAATAATAAGTTGAACACTAATCAATGAGTACACAACTATATTTTCAGAATGCCAATAGAGATATTTGCTTGTTTAATGACATCATGGACTCATAACTTGTATAGAGTGTAAACAGAAAAAAATTCTTGAATGTGATGTGTTCCTTTAAAATCGAACCGTTTTTAAAAATGATTATGAGATGTATGCAGATGTGCATTCAACATAGGATGGCATGAAAATGATCTATTGACAGATAGTTCTAAAGCCTAAAGGTAACCTAACCTAGTGGATAAATAGTTGAACTTATTACCTCTCAGCATTAGAGCACACAACAATCGAATCATGACTGCCACTTCCACTAAGCTGCAGACAAGGAACCACCACCTGAACAGTCTCAGCGACACAACCATTTCAAAAAAACACATCATATACATGTTTCCTTGCAGAAGCTGGAAAACAGGCTAGCCAATTGGAAGCAACATCTGCATACCATGAAAATATCTTTAGAAATCAAAAAGACCCATACTCTACAGCAAAGTCATAATCCTCCAGCTTTAAAGGACAAAATCTATGACCTACATAATAATTTTAATAATCTGGCATTTTCTTGTAGAAGAATTTTTGAAATAATAGAAGATTCATAGGAACTGAAGCAAGAACCAGGTACAGATGTTAAAAAAGAATAAGAGAACACATCTGTAGATACAGAAAGGATCACATTTTGAGATCAACTTGAATCATTTTACCAATATAAATGGGAATAGCCACGACGTAGCAGCAATCATCCTCCACTAGGAAACAATACTAGCACCAAAGTATCTTAATAACCATGCAAGATAAAAAAAAATTCAAAAGAAAATCGATAACATGTTTCTAAGACAATGAACTCTCACATAGTTAGTATCAATTAATTACTCCAAATCAAAGTTGTAAGCATGATGATATCATTTTGCTATAACATATACATAAGAAAGTACAGTAGAGTAACATTCCAGTCTTAAAAGGTAATAGATTTGCTTCAGCAGGAAGGTAACTGCTCTTGCACCATACATCAGCCGGTAATTCAAATACACTAGCTTCAAGATTCACATTACCACATCGGAACATAATTCAATAACAATGCCAAGAAAATCACCTATTAGAATAATACATAGGGCAAAGCAAATTTACCATATAACAAAACTCTAGAAAAAGCACGGAATGCGGATCCTTTGTAAAAGACATTCCACCATTTAGTTTTCTCATCCCCATTTGGAACCTCCACGGCAAGTAACTATCCAAAAAGAACAGAAACAAATTATCTAATCATAATCCCATCATTCAAACAAAAACAAACACAGTTTCGTTTTCATGTGTTTCTCAACTTTCGTTTCAATAATCGAATCCCATGACTACAACCATACACACAAAAATACATAAAATGCGTACCTCATCCCAGTACTTGTCATCAACACTACCTACATTTCCCAACAAAGGGACAAAATGAGAAAGAAAAAGATTAGCACTCAATACTTACAACACACATATATCAGTCAACTTGTGTGTATACATCAATCAGTCAACTTTACTCTAATTAGCTAATTCTTTGTCTTAAAAAAATAATTAAGAACCTGAAATAGAATGGGGGTGAAGGGGAATAGGCAGACGGCAAGAGAGTAGAGAGCTAGGATAACTTGGTCGACATGCTTCGCGTGATCCACGGAAGAGATGACGAGTCCGACTTTCTCAAGTACTCTTCTTTCCAGTTCTCTCCTTTTCTTCTCCGCCGATTCCTCTCCATCCATGGCGAGTTAAACTATATATAGAAGCGAATACGCCGAATGAATGGTGTGGAATATTTCCAAAGCTCCAAACTCCAGGAGATTGGCTAGACCAAACTGTTTCCGGTTTTAATTCTACCCTTTCAGTCGAGGGGACTGGCAGAGGACGCGTGTGGCTGGTGGCCGGATTCTGGAAGGGATTCGGTTTCTTCCCTTTTCTTTTTCTGCTAAAAGATGAGGACTTGAAATACAGCGATAGTGTCACGAATCACGATTGTTAAATTAAGAAATGATTTTTTTGTGCGTGTTTTATGTTTCACTAGTTTTTGACCCGTGTGTTGGATTATATAAATAAATATAAGAGCAAGTCTCTTACGGCAGACTGCCTCACTGATCCAAATTCAGATTTGACCTCCTGATTCCGTCTCGAATATAAACCACAAGAAAACAAAAATAAACCCTAAAAACACGAACCACTAAAAATAAACCCGAAAAACAAAAATAAACCCAAAAATAAAAAAAAACCCTAAAAAAAAACTAAAAATCCTAAAACCCAAATCAATTAAAAATAAACCTAAGAAACAAAATAAACCCTAAAAACAAATATAAACCCTAAGAAAATAAAATCTAAAAAAAAAACTTTAAAATTTTGTGTAGAGGCTCTGTCTCACGGATCTAAATCAAGTGAGACCGTCTCACGCAAGTTTTTGCCTAAATATAATTACAAATTTTGGAATATTTTTTTGTACACAATATATTATTCGCTCGCTTGTCATTCGATGTATTATCGCCGCAAACTAATATTTTCAACCCCCGGATATTGGTTACTCGCAAAACAACAACATATAATTGGTCGCGACCAAAACCGAATTCTTTAGGTGAAGTCCGACATGAGAGGAAAATTGTCATGACTTTTTGTTTATTGTCATAGTATACGAAACGATCGAGGAAACTCGATGTATTTGCTAGAACTCAAAGGGAATTATGAGATCGTGACAGAGTTAGTGTCATTCGCGAATTAAAACTTTATGACCGGATTCACTCCTTGAGAATTTTAGATTCAAGTACCTATGTGTCAAGCCTCGTAATCACTAATCTCGTACTCATTACACAATCCAATCGAATAGTCTATTTCCTTAGGAGCATAACATGAGTCTCAACCTTTAAATACAGCTTCATGATTAGGAGCCATGACAACTTATCCCATTTTAGAATTCCAATAGATGCGATCATGTTAGAAGTCAATATTTTTGCCGCTAATTTGTAAGTGCTATCCAAACTCAAATAAGTATGACCCTCATATGAGTTCAAAAAGTCATATATTGATTTATGGACTCAACGAAATCTGGATCTGGTCTAAGATAGTTCTATCCTTCAAGTATGTTGGATCATCGGTGACATTTTTAAGCAATGAATAAGTGTTTTCACAATAGGTAGCGTTGAAGACATATTTCCGATATTCTCATATTTTATGTCAAACATTTTAAGAGGATTAGAATAATAAAATATACACACATGCCTCAATAAAATAATTATTAGACAAATATTATAATATGTATTTTCACACTTTTAATATAATTATAATATATAAAAATGAATAAAAATTATAGAAAAAGCCAAATAAAAATATATTTATCTCATTGTTTTTAAATATTAGTTCTTTAAAAATCCAATCTAGTAATCTATAGAAAAAAATATTTGTGTGCATGTCACATTAAAGTTTTCACCGATTTTGTTATAAAAAATAATGTTATTCATTAAATTCTCGAAAACAAAACTAATAGATACTCATTAAATACTAAAAATATATTTTATATAATGAATCAAATTAATAGCGTACTAAATTTTTATTTTTCCTCCGTATATTCTTTTTAACGAATAAATTAAAAAGATCAAAAACTTAATTATAAAAAGCAATTGTGGTTACAATTTAGTTGTTTTTCTTTACTAAATATTAGTTCTTTTTTAAAAAGAATTTTGATAAATAATATATGTATCAACATAATTTCAAGGTGTCATTCTAAAATTTGCATTTACAATTACAATTCAGATATATATAATATATTTTTTTCTTATATATTTTTAAAATTACATCTTTTTTTAGTACAATAGGGGAACTTGGGAGGGGACACATGCACCCGTATGGGATCGAACCCGGTCATTTACCCTTACAACACATGTCTCAACTTTTAAAATTATATCTCATAAATATATAATATAATTAAATATTTTAAACAAATCAATATCAATTTCAAACATAAAAGCAAGACCAAGGATTCAATAAAAACCCTTAAATAATAAAGATATTTCTATTATATCGCCCAAATATTTAAAGTGTTAACTCAAACAAAAGAAGGCCCAATTATCCATTGTCCATTTAAATAAAAAAAGTTGCTTCCAAGAAAAAAAAAACTCGCTTAAAAAAAAAAAAAAAAAAAGAAAAGACTCACTGACCGAGACACCGAGTGCCAAACACGTGTACAATCACTTCATAAGATTGTGACAACACACATACCATTGAACGGTCAAGATGCACCTAAAATTACAAATAAAAAAAAACCATATTTTAGTTTAGGGTTTCAGCAATTTTGCACCGCTCCTCTCATTTCTACCTAACATATGCAGAAGAGACATCTCTTCTCTGAAACCCTCGTCCCCTCAAGGCTTTCAATTCGCCGCCTATATATTATCGCAAATCCTTATTTTGCTATTTTTTTCTCATTATCGTTAAATCACAATAAAGAAACACCTCTTTCATCAACAAATTTCAGCAGATAGTCATCAGACATGTGCTATTGTAGCAAGAACATTTTCGGAAAGATTATATTCAGATAAGTTCAAACACAATCTATGCGGGTTTCCTGTTATTTTTTACTTAACTTCTTAATGTATTTAATTTATTTTATCATCAACTTGTTCAGTATTATTGAGAATTTTTTTATGTCTCAGGTTATACATAGATGACACATTGTAGGAAAAATTATCTTCAGATAAGTTCAAACACAATCAGATTATTGAATGCAATTATCTTGATATTTATTGTTCTTATGAGTCAAAGCATAGCACCGTTATGAGATCTTGCTATTTAATCATGAATTTCAATTTTGGCTACATCTTAATGATGTCTTTGTCGTGTGTTATCAAGCAGATGATGATAACTTGAATTTTTTTACACAAAAATGATCAAACTTTTATTTTTCCATAATGCCTTTAGATAAAGGTAAACTAACGCACTTGATGAAATGTGAATTTTGATAAAATGTGAAAAGGTTTTAAGAATTGACATTTCACCCTGTACAGTTGACGTATTGATTTGCATGTTTCGATCGAATTCAGATTAAGAATGTATTGCTTTGCATGACCCATTAATGCCTTTAATCGCAGTGGTTTGCCCTTGATGACCCATTATGTTTGGAAAATATGTCTACATTAAGGATGTTCTCTGCGGGTTACGTGTTATTTTTTTACTTTACTTCTCAATACATATATTTTGTCTTAGCATTAACTTGTTTAAAATTGATTCCTAATAATTTTATTATGTTTCATGTCATACATATACGATACATTGGGGCAAAAATAAATCATTTGAATATTTTTAAATTGTAAGTTACATGTATTTGTAAAAAAGTATAAGTACCTTCCCACGTGAGTGATTTTCTCCTTGAAGTTTGGATAAGAAGTGAGATCTTCTCCTCGAAGTTTGGATAGGAAGTCGACTCCTAAAATTTAAAAATATAAGTTATATCTATAGAATTCTAATAATCAATTACTTGTCGAACATCTCAAAGATGTGTGTTTTATCAGAAACAAAATTTTATGTTTCACGATAGCGATCTTTATACTTGTTCGTGTAGTTAGCGACAATAAAGTCCCTAATTGTGTAAACACATGCTTCACTTAATTGCTTTCGATTGTTCTATATCCGCTTATAAGTGTCCTATGGATTCCTTAATCATGCAATATATGTTATTAAAAATAACATTAGCTGGCATGTCTTTTATATATAGAGATTATAAACAAACATATAAATATTTGTCATACCTCATAATCATGGAAGTCTCCTTTTAGGCTATTAATTTGTGTTTTGTTGTTGTATGTTGACTTTTCAAATAGATGCACAAGGTGGAGTTTCATAACGATCATTTGTCTTAGTCATGTTCAAGTCTTTGATTAAGGGTGCCATTGTTCCCTTTTTCTTTTAATTTGCAAGATACTTCTCGTGAGATATGATATGGGATGTAAAAGTGATTGTGCAAGACTATCAGCACACACACACACACACACACACACACATATATATATATATATATATATATATATATATATATAGCCCCAGCAATGGGAATATTTAAGGCAGTAATTTAATCGATCAATTTAGTGACATAATCTGATATTATGTTCGATATTTTTCTGTAGATAAATGATTGTCCTTTATGTTCTAGCAATATTAATTTAATTCTAATTTGAAGATTGTGTATTTTCCCAATCTTTCTTTGTTAAGATATATTTCGTAGATTTTTCTTGGGTCGAGTATTATATCATGCTTTTTCTAAATTGACTAGCTTTATAAGAATGATATATTTAAGATTCAATAAATTACCAACTTGTTCAAAGTAATAATTAATGTAAGTTTCTATGTATATGCTACGTGTAATTTAAATTAATTAAAACATTCCATTTAAAATTGCACATCATTATAAATGTGATTATTTAAGACTAATTGAAACTTTAAATAGTAATTTTAGTTTCCATAAATTCGCAATATGTATTTTACATATAGAAAGTCTACAAACCGTATAATCGATTTAAGGAGATTAATAGGGATTATGACAATTTGGTATTAATTAGTCAACCATTCCATTTTTAAATTGATCCGCTTGATCACTTGTCACACCAAATTAGACTACTATTTATAGCACATAAAATGAGTGGGAAAATCTTTCCATACATATAGATATATAATAGAAAAGTCATTAAATTCAAATACCATAAATAAACACCTTAAAAATCAAAAATCCCGCAATAGTCAAGAAAAATCTTTTCATTTCCTTGTCTCGAAAATTTCGTTTATGTATGGTTAAGAAATATTTAAATTAGGAAATCAATTTATTAGCAAATATTTAAAATAGGAAACCAGTTTATACACTAATTTAAAATCGGAAATCAGGGAAAATCGAGGGGGAAATAAAATAAAAAAGTTAAAAATAATTTTTGTTTTTAGAAAGTGAAAAACGAAGGGGAAAAACTGAGCTACTATTCATAGAATAGTCTCTTATTATATATATAGATATAGATATAGATAGATATAGATATAGCTATTTAAACATTTCCGATTTTAAATCATGCTCCATAGAAAAAGATTCAACATTTATTTGTGATTGCAAAAAGATTTAACTTTAATTTTGGTATTTTTTTATAGTCAATTTAAACCATATTTAATCAATTGAATAGATATATTATTGAATCGATATCAAAATTAATCTTCCTTATATGTTTTCTCCTTAATTTCAAGATACATACCAAAATTTAAAAGTCAACCATATTAATTTGATTCCAAAATCCGAAAAAAAAAAAAAATAAGAAAAAGTTTTTAGAAAGTGTCATTTAAAGGGAAAACAATTTTAGAAACCATTTTGCTTTTATATATATATAGATTTTTTCTTATCTTTGTACTTTGAGTAACTAGTAAGGTGTAGTAAGGTGTACGTGCAAATCTGACGTGAACCATATTTTTTATTTAATTGAATAAGTCATTAATATAATATATATAATTATAAATATTGTTCATATTGCACAATGTAATTTGACTTGAATAGAAATTCGTAAAATTTAAATAAAATGTTTGCAAATAAGTCTCATATTGTGTAACACATAACTCATTTCATTAATATCAAATATACATTTTAAAGAAATAAAAACAAAAGATGCTAATTGTAGAAATGCTTCATGAAATGATAAGGAAGCTTTAAATTTTTTAAACCACATGACCAAAAACTTAAAGAATACTTTAGAATGAAAAAACATTCTTGGAGACATAGTTGTTTCTAAGAATTGAATTGTAGAAAACAATGATTATTTTTTATTACATATCTTGGGAGGGAGGATGATGAGAATCGAACTCATACTATAGTCGAGCTTGAAAGTATTAACCATTCAACCACTATTTGATTCCCATAACACAGTGATTTTAAGTCCATGAAACCATCATAAAGTACATATAAATAAAGAAATTTGTTGTATGAATTCAAGTTGCATGTAGTCTTCTCTTGCTTTACTTTGTCATAGTCCTCTTCGTACTTGAATTTGACGCGTTTTTTTCATTGTTGTTGTTTGCTTCTTTTTTATCATTACATTTTACCATGTTATCTATATTATTCGCCGAGCATGAATGATGACATATTTGATGTTATCTTTGTGTCTTCAAAGGGATTAATAGTAAGTGAAAATGAGTGAACATAATATCCGAAATTTTTCATAAGCAATAGCATATTAGGGTAAGAAAAATCTCTAGCAGAATGAAATAAAAAAATATTCGTAGGCAATCGCATCATAAGTTTTGGGTCTCTAATCTCCTTTTCCTTAAACACGGATCTCACATTCCCAATAATGTAATTTTCTGCACAATATGAATGGCTTGCTTAAAAAAATAATATTATTATTACACACATAACATTCACTTGATATAATGAAATATCATCTAGAATATAAGTTCCGAATTAAATACTCCTCCTTTGACCTAATGACCATATAGGAATCCCCAATTTCAAAGAATTTATGTAGGTAACCAACCATAGATCAAACATTTTGAGACTAATACAATCAAATAAACTGATTAAAAATAAATTGACAAACAAACGTTAAAGAACATTTAAAGAGAAAATATGCAAATGTAAAAAACCGAACTAAAACAAATATCCGAAATAGAAAGCATGGAATAAAGAGAAAAGATCAAATCAATCAGATTTCCAATGTCCACATAATCAAACTTGATTTACATATCAACAAATTTGGCCGAAAAATGTGTTGCATGTAGATTTTTCCAGCATAAATTTTCAATTTCTTACAATCAAATGACTGAAATCAAGAGTTTTTTGAAAATTACAAAATTCTTTTGCAAAATATGATTTTTGAATGACCGTTATTACCAAACATCTAAATCTTCAAAGAGTAAAAATGCACTTTGGCCCTTCATTCTTCAAATCATTGATATTTCTCAAGATTTTATCGATTATAAATTTTCCTTATAATGTGTAAAATAGAAAACAACTGATTGTTAAGAGTGGGTAAAACTAAGACATTAATAACATTAATTTAATTTAATTTGTTCTTTAAAATTAAATAGTGAAGACGATACATTAAAAAAATGAATATGATATTCCTCTTGCTCGAATTTACAGTTATTATGCATTTTTTCATTTTAAGAACAATTTCATAAATATTTGCACATATCCAAACTTGTACATATATAAAAAAAAATTACACTTAATTAATGAGTCAAGAAAGAAGAATTTTTTTACCCACTCTATTTTTGTGTAATTCAAGGCATAAATCTTTGAACTCCATAAAGTTGTATTCAATTTTGTCTCCAAGATATTCTAATATGCATCTTTCACATTTTTATATTTCTTTAAAACCTTTTTTTAAGGATGTGCATTAGAAACAATTAATCAACCTTTTAACATCTCATTTTGAAATAATATGTAATATTAACAACAAATTTTCCATTAAAGTAGTTGACATCTAAAGTCATAAATATATACAATCACACAATACATACATAAGTAAGTGTAATAGTAATCTCATAAATACAAAAATCTAAGTCCTTTAGTGTTTTTTTCCAATTGATATTGCAATATATAAGACCCATCAATATATGCAATTGGGAATTTTGTTCAATTTATACCGATTTAATATGATTGAACAGAAACAAATATCAAATAATTTAAGGTTACGAAAAGGAAAAAGTTGATTTAACATATAATATTGGGTTATATTTTATGAATAATAGTACCTTTGAAAGTTAGCATAAACTTATCATCTTGCTCCATTATCTCAATCTCTGCAATCCAAATAAATATTATAATATGACATCAACCTTCAAAACAAACTATTCTAAACGGTTGTTCATCTATGTTACCTTATATATAAAGCTCTTCCAAACTTCCTCTTCTCATATAACAATCAAGAAAACCGCTAAATACAAACCAATTCATTTTCATAATTTCTTGTTTCTTACTACAAATTGCTGAAACAAGCAGAGAAAGAAAGGGAAAACACCCTTTACTAGGGTCATGACAATACAAGGTCCGTAGAAAATGACCTCATTCTCGATATAAGTGCTACCGCCATTACCATGGAAACCACATAACAAACTCTTCCCTTTTTCACCAGCTTATTCAAGTTCTAAGCCATCTATTATGATCTCCCTACTTATACGTGAGTTCTCTTTAGAAAATGTAAATTAACGATCTTTCCATTTTATCTCGCTTCCATTTATTTATGATTGATAAGCTATGATGTATCCATCCGTGTCGTTTGTTATAGTTATGTCAATAGTTGTAGGGCACCTCGCTTCTCTCTCTACCATTCTCCATAGTTTGCACAATATAAATGGACAAATAAGACATCAATTGTAAGAACCCATATTAGAATTTAACATAGTTAGTCCAGGTATAGACATGCAAACACAACATCAATAAAATCGTAAATGGATAAATAAATAAAGACAATTCATTGAAATTCAGTTCATCTAATAATTCCACACTCAAAATGTTCTAAATCTTATAGAGTAGATGGAAAAACAAAGCAAGCAGTGCATCAAATATACGAACCCATGACAAGATTTCTACATATTGAATACAAATATACACATGCGACACACACCGCCGATAGAAACATTCAAGAAAAAAAGCCGAAATCAAGAATAATAATCCGAATCAATATGATTCCAAATAACAAATACAAACAATCATCAAATATGAGCTCCCGCATCAAGAGTTAAAAAGGGCATACATAGTATACTAATAAACCAAAGGAACTAAATCATTACACTCATAAGAAAAAGTGTAAAATGATAGAAAACCATAAAATTCACCTCCGTTGAAGCCCCAATTTTTTCGAGCTTATAATTGATCCTTATTGTCGTTTATACTTTTGATCTACTATTTTACCGCGTTATTTTGACGGGTAATTATTAATAATATATACATTTTATATTTTATTTTATTTTACTTAATTACTTGTGATCATGATCATCATTAATTCTATTTTGCATTTATGATCACTTGATTGATCATTATTACTATTTTTGTATTTATTAGCCACCTTAGAATTTTAAGAGACTATTTATTTTAGAGACTTTTACCTTATAGAATTAAGATTTTGATTTAGATTAAGTGATCATGAGACTTACAAGTGATCAAGGAAATCACTAATTATTTTGGAGATTGATATATTTCATCTATTATCATCAAATTTGGGACAAAAAAATATATGGAATTACCATAATGCCCTTATAGTGATTTCCATCAACATGGATATTTTTGTAGTAAAAATATCATCCAACTCTTGTACACCTACACCTTATATTAGCCATCTTGTGTATAATTATAGCATTAATTCAAACATTATACACATCATCTCTTATATTACTTTTTAATAATATTTTTGCCAACATGTTGGAAGTCTTCCAATATTCCATTCAAACCAAGTCTTGCCCATACCTTTGACCTTCAAATTGTCTCCCATGCATGAGGCAAAAATGCAAGACACAATTTGAACAAAATTCCTCCCCTCTCTCATCAAGGTGGACGGCCATATGGCTATTTTTGTGCCAAAATTTCATTTCATTTTTTTTTCACCAACACATTCATCTCATACACAAAATCCTCCTCCTTCTCTCTAAACTCCCAACTTCTCTCTACTCTTCTTCTTACTTTCTTCTTCTACACTTAGAAAATTTTCAAGATTTTCCCCCTATTTCTTCAAAAAAAGTCGAACACCCCCTACAAGGTAAGAAATTTTATCTTCAATCCATTTTTGATATCACATAGTTCACCTCTTCCACCTTCTTAACTTAAGTTTGAATTTGATTTGGAGGTACATTTAGAAGACTTTGAAGATTAGAGCTTGACATCATTTTGAAGAAGGATTTCAAACTTGAAGAAGAACTAGTAGAGGAATTTGGACTACAAGGTAAGAATTGAGTACTAGACCCCTTCTTTCCTATTCTTTCTATTTTTTCAAATTTTAACACCCCTTTTTCATTTTTGAGAAATAGGGGCTGACCTTAGGTGATTTTGGAGTTGAGCCAAAATTTCCAATTTTTAAGCTTCAACTAGTCTCCAAACACCTACTACACAAGGTAAAGTGTAGTCCTTCTCATTTTCTTATCTCCTTCTTTTCTCCTTAATTTTTCTCTCATTTTTCTAACTTCAAATTTTTGATATTTTGTGACTTAGGGGCTGACCTAAGAAGCTCATCCAAAAATTGTGAAATTATCCTTTATTTCACAATTTCCAATTTTAAGGTGGGTGGAAAAATATTTTCCAACTATTAGGTGTTTTTATTAAATGCATGTAGAAAATTTGATCATGAGCCTTGAGATATATTTAATCTATGTATTGCATGTCAATTTTATGTATCAAGTCATGAAAATTCTCAAGAGTTGCTCAAATTTGCTATTTATTGAATTTTAGGTGCATGCATGTGCAATTTTATGTTTTAATTGATGAATTCTTGTATGTATTGGAAATGCATGTGTATGATCTTTAAAATCTATGTTTTGGATGCCTTATAACCTGTAAAAGTCAAGCATAATTGATTAAATTTCAATTTTGGACTTAAAAATGTAAAAATGGAAAGTTGGTGGACTAAATTGCAAGAAAATGAAAGTTAAAGGACCCCTCTGCAAATTTTAAAATTTGGGACTGTACTCAGGTTCAAAAATGACTTTTGGACATTTTAATAAAGTTTTAAAAGTTTCAAGATAAATAAAATCAACCTTTAAAAGCTCAAGGACTAGATTGTAAAATTTTGAAAGTTTAAGGGCTACTTTGCAATTTTTAAAACTGCACCAGACCTAAACTTTAAAATTTGAAATTTTTACTCTTAAGGTACTGGGAATTACATATTTTACAAAAAATGAGGGACTAATGTGTAAAATTGAGGGACCAAAAATCCAAGTGTTTAGGGCTTGGAAAGTAATTTTACAAAAATTGAGGGACTAATGTGTAAAATACTAAACTTGAGGACCCAAATGAAATTCCAGGACTTATGCAGCCCATGCACCGGGAAATACTAACTTAACTATAACATAATTATATTTTGGACCCAAGGTTCAAATTTCATAACAATTGGACCCCTAAAAGCCTTAAAGGCAATTATTTCAAAATGGGACAAAAATGATATTTTCAAAAGTTAAAGGACCTACACATATTTCTTTTAAAACCTGCTTTTGTCCCAATATCCTACCAACCTTAGTGACATCTTCCAACTGGAATCACATTAAAAGCCCCTCCGGTTTGTGAGTTCCGATTATTTTAAGCTCAAGGTCCGAATTGGCAATTTTTACAAATTTGGGGCCAATGTGAGAATTTTATAAATTCTCGACCTCAAAACTCTATAAAACTGAATCTCTGGACAATTTGGAGAATTTAGGAACTGACCTCATAATTTTTCAAGGTCGGGATATTTATTTATTCAATTTTAACCCCAAAAGTGTTGATTTTTACGAAACGGGGCTAAATTACAATTCTTCTTTTATAAAGGACCTAACTCAAATTATTTTCTCTTTTACTAAAATAGCCCTGAACCCTCTGACTTGGAGATTTAATTAAAATATTTTATTTTCCCAAAAACCCTTGACTTATCGGACCGATTTGACCGATTAATACCCGATCAGCGAGCGACTTCCTTGCTTTGCGATGTTGAATCTATAACGGACTTATGTCCCACCTAATCTTTCAAGATATCGAAGATTGTTTATCCTTCCGATAATCGCTTCATCCAAATAATTCCACCAATGCCATAATTGCTACTCGCGAATTTTCGAACATTTTCCTGAATCGCTTCCTTGAATCAATAATACTCATCGCCTCGTTGATCGCTGTATTGTAATTACTCTCCCCGCCCGAGTCAACTTGGTGTGTCGATCTCACAAATCGGAATGGATACGCCGGGATGGAACCGGACAGCTCGACTTCTATTCCTCCCCGGCCCCATCGTCCCTAATCCCGCAACCGAGGGACGAGTGTCCAAGGGAAGCGGTCGTAGTAATTGAGGTATAATCATGATTATGACAGATCCGAGCCTTGCAAGCTCCACTCGTGGATTTTGTCTTTGCCTATGGAGCGATAAGGTGACCGGTCTTGACCATCCCGCCTTGGAGTTACAAGGAAGAACGAAGGAATCGCTGTCTGATCCACACGATTCCGGAGTTATCGGACCCGTTTAGTTGGCGTTACATTTCCGTACGCAACCGCTACTTGTTTTGCATTGGTTGGCGCTACAAATCCGTACGCAACCATTATTTGCCTTGCATGGGATTGGCGTTACATTTCCGCACGCAATCCTACCTGCCTTGATCGAATCACATAGTGCCTGTGTGACCATGAACTGCTTTTCTTGAATCGTATAAGTATATTACTTAAATATATTTATCACGACGCTTGTGGATCGTGGTGTGAATTCATGCATCATACTCACACGTTTTCATATAATCTGTTTTCGCATTAACTATATATATATCGCCACACTTGCACACACATCAACCCATCCACCGAGATTTCTATCTCATCCCCACCTATTTTCTAACCTTAGATGAGGATTTCGTTGAAGATGCTTTGAACCGACTACGGATTGAGCGCTTGTACTCCGCTTGTTGGATTTACTATCTTATGTTGTTGATGTCGACTTGTTACTATTATTTGTTGATTGGACTCTTATCTTGTGTTTGTTGTTGGACTCTTGTATTTCTTTCTATTCCGGTTTATAACTCGAAGGGCGTAGGACCCTTTGACTTTAAGTTGTTATATTTGACTGATCTTCGGTATGTAATTTGGATGATGGATTGTGGACTCGTAAGTTGTATTCGTACTTGTTATTTATTTCCGCCGCTATTTAGACTGTTTCATTGGGTTCTTGATATTTGTCTGGACTGTTTGGTTATTGTATTTAAGTTGTGGATCATCGTCGCGTCCCCGTTTGGGGCGTGACATTCGTGGTATTTGGAGATCTATCCATTGATCTGTTTTTTCATGATTTTAACTTTTGCCAGCTGAGCTATATTTCTGTAAATACAAAAATGTGATTGATGCCACTAAATTTTAAAAAAAACCATACTTTGCCAAACATTAGTGCAGTTGAAAAGGGTTCAGGCATGACATTGGTGCACTTCAGCTGAGGAGAGAAAGATGACCACTTGACTAATCATTTGTTTAGATTTAGAGAGAAGTTCCATAAATAGAGTATAGATGCAAATGTTTTTTTTTTCTGTCTTATAATTTATAAGTATCATGTCCTGCACGAGTGTGTCTATTTCATGTACCAAGTCTAACTATGGGGAGACGGGCTTGATACCCACACAAGCAAATGAAGTCCAATGAAAATAAAACAATCAATGTTTAAACAACTATGAAAAAATGTGTGATATAGTAAATCTAACAATCACATCTCTGTGCTCACGATAACTAAAATGATATAAAAACTCAAGACATAAGAGATTATGTGTAAAATTGTGAAAAACAGATTGCCTTCCGAATTTTAAGGAGAACTCACCATATCATATTCAAATTAAACCACATCGAAAGACAAATTGGAGAAATAACATATTAATTTGGAGAGGAAAACCAGTCGAATAATATAAAATTAGAGGGAAGTCCACTGATTTTCTTTTTCCTCATGCTTCATTCAAAAACAAAACCTTGTTCAAACTAATGGGCGAAAGGCTAAAAATTCAGATGTAGCATGCAAAAATATTTTCTTGAGTCTCTTTGTAATCTCAAAGAAAGCTTAACCAAGAGCAACATAGCTACATGTGAAGGGGCGTTCTAAAGACCAACAATCTACACATGTTATTATAATAACTAACAAATATGAATGGTTTTCTACTGCAAAATCAAAACCACCAAAATATCTTCATCATATCCTTAAATTGTTCACACATGTACAATTCAATGAAGTATATATTGTATATATAATCTTAAAAAATAACACATAAACTTGATAAGATTTTGTTATAAATAAATACAAATTTCACGGCCATCTCAAAAATGATACATATAGGTATTGCCTTTCTAAGAAAATGAAACAATCACAATGCAAATAATTACACTTTCCATGTAAGTGGCCACTTTAACCAATTCATCACAAAGAAATTTGCACTGCTTCTTCCTCAATACCAAACGACCGTCTTAAAAAAATAATCTCAAAAAAAACAATATAATAAAAATAAAGAAGGTTGCAAGGGAATAAGTGATAACCAGGTAATGTTCCATCCAAACATAATATAAAATTAAGCACAAAGAATATTGTCGGACTTAAAAGTACCACATAGTTAGTCTAACTTTCAAAATACACTGAGGTAAATAACTGGCATTTCCAATTATCAGAAATTCACACATCTAATATCATATAATGTATAAATTACATAAGTAACTATTTAAGAAATGAAAATTTTAATCTTGTGCAGAATTGAGACTCAATTTATTTTTTTTCCTCTTAATCACCTCTTTCACTATTCCCTAAAGAATCCAACACCCTAATATTATTTTCCTGTTTAGCACTATACATACAGATAAATAGGCATGACACAAATGATGATAATATGAAAAGGAGAATAAAAGAAAAGGGTTCCTCTCTACTTTCCTCCACCTTTTATTTTTTCATGTGCTGGTTCAATAAATATTATTTCCTGTTAAATGTCACTTTATTCGCATAATTGTTTTGTTGAATTTCCCTCACATTGCAGAAACCATCATGGACCAGCCAAACAATTTTTTTGTCACAACCTGTTCCATGATTTACATCTGATAACAACACCCATTAAGGCCAACCATATATTGAGGAAGACCCTCAATTGCAAACAATATTTGAACTTGATCCGAGTAAATTTAGGTAGTGGAATTGTTTTGTCAAACAACGAAATTTGTGCATTTTTTACTTCACCTCATGTTTTTTAACTACATTATATATGTTGTGAATTTCTATAAATCAAAGTCCAGACTATTCCTTTTTGCGGTTGAAAAAAATCAATATATCGCAAGAAAATGAGAAGATGAAATAAGAAAATCTGCATTAACCATATATCAGAATAAAAGGAGAAGACGAACCGATTGGAAATCTGCAATAATCGATTAAAAAAACTCTGCACAGATAAACCTATCAAAGAAAGAAATTCACAAACCAAATATTAAAATGATATTAAAAATAACTATCCACCAATCTGGCAAATCTAATCACACTTTTCTTGTTCGGACATTTGATTGTACCTTGATAAAAAGATTTTAGGTTGGTTTCACCACCGAACTAAAAGATGTAGAATTTTAAAAGTTTCCGCAAAACCCTAACTCGATCATATTTTTCCTGGTTTGGACATTGGATTGTACATTGATATAAATATTTTTCTCAAGTTGGTATTGCATCGAAAAGAAAAGAAATTTAAATTTACAAAGTTTCTCGCAAAAATCCGCAACTCGATCATTTTTTCCGGTTTGACTTTGGATTGTAACTTGGTATAAAGATTTTTCTGGTTGGTTTTGCCGCTAGATGGAATAGAAATTACGATCGATGAAAATAGATTTCTTTGGGAAATAGTTTTCTCAATTTTATTTTATCAATCAAGAGACGAATCAAGAGGCATGAGATTCTATTAGGCAAATCAAGAGATATGAGATTCTATTAGGTTAAGTAATTAAGTATAATTGGTCAGTGTGTAACTACCCTATGAATATGACCGATTTTACCATTATAATTTGTAGACTCTAGGGTTATTTTAGTCAATCCAATTTTTTACGTAAACATTCCCCCTTTTAAGATAGTAGTAGATAGTAGATACTAAATGTCGTGGGCAAAAAGTCCTTTCATCATCATCACAATAATAATAATAATAATAATAATAATAATAATAATAATAATAATCATTTATTTAATATTATTAATTACCCAATATCATTCATTAATTGTTGGGCCATATATAAAACTATCTCGCCCACGAGACTCCTGGATTCGGTCTACACACCACTTTCTCCTACGTGGCCCATGAGACCCACTAACCCGTATATATAAAAGTCCATCCACTCATTTGTAAGTAAATTCAATTAATTACGGCAAATTACAATCCCGCGCTCCGGGCCGTATTCTCGGATTTTTCTCTCCTACCACTAACTTGAGCGTCGGAGGGGCCTCCTGACCATCCTGGGACCCCTAACCTTGTTCTCGTGTGTTGCAGATAGTTCCCATCCGAAGATTCTACCACTCCGGAGAAAAGTTGGATCATCCTTGACTTGGAGTATTCTCATGAAAAAACAACATTATTTTGGTGCCGTCTGTGGAACTCTCGACAAGAAGTTTGCTCATATTTCCTTGAACTCTCAAGTTTCGCCCAAGCCACTCAAGATAAATAGATACACTCTCCCGAGGTCGCTCAGAGAACCAGCGCAATCTATAGCTCGAGACTCCAAAGCGTAAGCACAATTCATTCAACCACACCAAAGTGAAACTACTCCCGGAGACATCAGACTTCACAAACTCCTAAAGAGCAACGAAAAAGATTCCCCAAAGAATACTCGGACAAAAACCTCTAACTACACTCACATGAAGAGAGACTCACACATCGAGGAGTCATTAACATCATTTCGGAAGTCCGTAAAATGGAGTACGCTTCAAGCATGCTACGAGGAACACAATGAATCCAACATATGCACCACTCCCGGAGAGGAGGGTCCCCAGATATGGGATCATCGTGAACATAAACCTCCTCCGACGCTCTCGGGAGAAGATACTTACTATTATAATGTGACGCTGGTCCCAAGAGGAAGAGTCACCCATCCCGCTTTGGTTCGGGAGGCGTTAATCAAATACTCTAGTCTAGTGATGCTACTCACTCTAGAGGAAGAGTCACCCTCCCACGCTTGACCGAGGGGCGCTTTAGTCAAATACTCTACTCTAGTGATGCTACGCGCTCCAGAGGAAGAGTCACCCTCTCTGCGCTTTGTTTCGAGACATTAATCAAATACTCTACTCTAGTGATGATATGCGCTCCAGAGGAAGAATTATCCCTCTAGCGATGCTACACACTCCAGGAGGAAGATTTACCCTCCAAATGACGCTACGCGCTCTAGGAGAAAGAGTTACCCCTCTAGTGATGCTACGCGCCTGGGGGAAGAATACCCACTCTAGCGATGCTACACACTCCAAGAGAAAGAGTCACCCCTTAAACTCTCCGATCCGAGAGGTGGTATCATAAAACTTTTCCCTCTTCCGGTGCTCCCAAAGAGGGGTCCCCTCACAAGGTATCCTAATAAGTTTTCCCCTCCTACGGTGCTCCCAGAAGGAAGGGGTCCCCTCAAAAGGAATCCTAATAAACTTTTCCCTCTTCTGTCGCTCCCAGAGGGAGGAGTCTCCTTATAAGGGACCCTAATAAAACTTTTCCTCATCCGGAGATCTCGGAGGGGAGGGGTCTCCTTGTAAGGGATTCTCACAAACATACGCCACATAAATATGCAATAAAAAGAAAGCGAAAATGCTAACACAAAAAAACACAAATACAACAATCATTCATCCCGAATAAACGTGCAACCCAAGGTACAACTGGAGACAAAGCCCCAGAAGGGTGCCCCCAAGCTCTGGAAGGGTGCCCCATGCTCCGAAAGGATGCGTCTTCTAGGCCTCTGGAAGGGTACCCCAAAGCTCCGGAATGGCGCCCTTTGGGCCTCTAGAAGGGCAACCGTTAGGAAATTTATTGTTTAGATTTTGATGAATGCCATGTAAAACTTAGAATAAGAAGTTGGCACCCCAATTCTTGTTGTAAAATGCATTGTAATAAATAGAGTGGCCAAGCCGAGTTAAGTCACCACGCCCTAACATGCAAGAAGACAATCAAGACTAGAAGGAAGACTCACGCGAGACAAATGAGTATGGCAAAGAAGAGTAGACGAACTCTATCAAGAAGCAACAGATGCAAGTGGAGTATCAATCAAGTCAACTCGAGAAAAGCCAAGTCTCAAGTTGAAGTGATGAAGAGTCATCCACGATTGGAAGTCGACTCTAAGTCACCTGGGGAAATCAAAGAAATGCGCTCAAGTCGAGATAATCAGAAAAGATCCGTTGCACGTAAATCAAGAGAATTACTTAAACAAGTAATATCTCCATATCACCTTTCTCGAGTGCTCCCCCCGGAAGCGTGCAAAAGGAATGAACCAATGGGAAGCACTACACCGTGTCGAACTCAAAAGGTGAAAGAACAATTCATACGAGGAAATGGCAATTCCAAGGATCGCAACAAGACAAGCCAACGATCGCAAAGTGACTTTCAAAAATAAGCCTATCTCTTCAACGGGCAAATTTTTGAAAGATCACTATAAAAGACTGAGGAGTTTATTTGAGAATGAAAAAAGAAGAGACACAAGTTACGACCAACTAAAAACGTTCAAGCAATTATTAGAAAATCAAACATTCTCAATCCTCAAGCCTACACTACGAAGAACATCAATCCAAGACTCACCGTGAAGGAAAGATAACTTCAATCAACAAGAGGAACATACAAAAACAAGGGGTCTACATTCCACGAAGGATTGTAGGAAGGTTCAAGATCGAACCAAGTCTTAAGCTTTTGGAGGGCTTCGTGATCAAATCCAAAGAGCTTGAGCAAGTGAGTCAGTAGTAGCAAGCGCAACGCCTGTGAAGAAGCCGAGTCGCACGAGAAGCCACCGAGTGATCAAGGCGTCTCCAGATCGAGTCCCAAAGGATCAAGTCACCGTGATCAAGACTTGTATCCGGACTCAAGCTACCACTTTGTATACCGATCAATACCTAGTGGATTCCTCCAGAGTTGGAGAAGAGAGGAGTAGAAGAATTACCCCATCTTCGAACCTCTATAAAAATTTCATTGTGTCATTTACATTTCAACACTTTAATTCCTACATCTTAATCTTATATCTCACGATAAATTTGCTATCCACTTGATAATTTATAAGTACTAAACTAAGAACTAAATCCTTGCTTAACCAAACTTAAGGGTGTTAAGTCTTCCTCAAGCGAAAACAAAACCACAAATTGAGTTAATTTAGAGCCAACAACTGAGTTATTCCATCAACAAACAATGAGTCTCATTGAGAGACTAACTCTACCGATTGACTAAATTGATCGTCCATCAAGGACACAAACAGTAGTAGTATCAACTCTGTATATTTAAAAGGACTAAATCGAAAATTTGGTAAGGTTTATTCAACCCCCCTTCTAAACCTTACACTTACACCCCTTGGGACCTACAAGTGGTATCGAGCGGTTGGTTCATTGAACCCTCCGCACCGGTTACCGAACTAGATCTCCAAATTTTTCAAAGTCTCGCTTTAGTACTTAAACTCTCTAAACTCTTTCGATCATTAGAAGTTATTATCATGGAAGCAAATTTGACACGCATCCCTATGTTCACAATTGAAGAATTTGATGATTGGAAAATTCGTATGCAGCTCATCTATCAAAGATTACATGATGAGATGTGGATAGTGATAGAAGATGGGCCACCGCAAATCTTAAAAGGTGAACACAAACCGTAAGAAGAGTCATAATCAAAGGAGAAGAGGATGTTGCTCCCGCACTACCATGGTTGAAAACCAAGAACCGAGTGGACAAATGATGACATAAAAAGATACAACCTGGACAATGTAGCCAAGGACATCCTTTACAAAACCTTGGACAAAGCCATGTTCAATAAAGTCAAATCATGCAAAACGGCTAAAGAAATCAGGACAAGCTCACATTGATTTGTGAAGGCTCGTGAGCAAATCAAAGAAAACAAATTATCAAATGGGTCGTACGAAATTTGAGAACTTCAAAATGATCTCGGAGAAAACCTGGATCAACTGGATGCTCGATTCACGTAAATCACCAACGAGTTATCCGCACTTGGAAAGGAATATACACAAAAAGAAATGTGTATGAAAATCCTAAAAAGTCTTCCAAATGAATGGGAAATGAAGGTCATGGCACCGAGACATTCCATGGACCTATCAAAGACATCCAACCATGAATTATTCTCGCACCTCAAAGCCTACGAGTTTGAGCCGAGAAGAAAAGACCAGAAGAGACAACAGACCCAAAAAAATGTACTCTAATTGTTAAAGATGGGAAGAGAGCCGAGGTCAAAGAAGTCATTGATCCGGAAGAAATAGCCCCGATGGTTAAAAGATTCAACAAGTTCTTCAATAAGAACTACAAGAGAGGAAAGGGCGAATCTTCTAGAAGACACTCACTCTCCCTCCAAATCAAGGGAAGATAGGCCACCAAGAGAACATCATCAAAAAGTCAATATCAAAGGGCCGACAATCCAAGAATGGAAAGAGAAGATCAAAAGGTCAATATCTATGCTGAACAGACAACCAGGTCACTATGCCATTGATCGCTCATATCCTCGTAGTTAACAAATACAGAATGAAGAAGAAAGGAAGGTCTTCGAGAAAGAAGACAAGAAAAGAAAAAGGCAATGATGGCTACAGAGATCGCCGAAATAAATAAGTCAAGAGAGACAAATGATTGAGAAAGCAAAGAAGCCGACTACTCAAGTGACTCAAGAAGAAGCCCCGATCCGCTTAATGGCCAAGGAACGGATCAACTCGACCAAGAAGATGAGGTACACTCTAACTCATCAAACTCGGACTCTAGTGATAGTGATCAGACACACACACATCATCACCCACTCGATCTTTATGATTCATTAGGAAAAATGATGAAAGATTTTGAACACATTAAATCCTCACACACACTATTAAATGAGGAAAACAAATTACTCAAGAGTCAAAACTCAAAGTCGACTAAGAGCCGAGTACTCTAAGTCAAATAGCCGATGAGAATGAAAGGTTAAAGGCCGAGAATGCTAAATTAATAAAGCAGAAATTGCCGCTATAGAGAAGAGGGAGAATGATCTCAAAATGTTATCGCCTCATTCACTAAGGCATCTAAATCATTGGATGATCTTATTTTGAGTCAAAGAGAATGTGGAGACAGATGTGCTTAGATTTAATTCATCTCGTGCTATGTCAAACCTCAAAAGTAATTTTGGAAAAAGGATCTTCAAGCCATGAAGAGTCCGAAAAATCCAAAACTCTAAATGCTGCACACACATTCACTTCAAAGCACAATAACAAGCAAACCGGCTTGGTTATAAAGGAAAAGGAAAATGACCGGATTGAGTGCTACTGAAAGGACAAAATGAGAAGAGATTCACCAGTTCCTCAACAAACTCCAAACAAAAAATACTCAAAAAAGAAGCAGAGCTACCAAAAACCCCGTAAAATCCATAAAAGAAATACATATGATGGGAATGGTAGAAAATATCCAAGCCAAGTGATTGGAATAATGTAAACTATCAAAGATAAACTTATGGAATATAAGCCCAAATGGCAAAGGCCTAGAACTCAAAGAAAGGCCATTCCAAAAGTATAAGAGCTTTCATCAAAGACACACATATGCACCTAGGCACTACACTCGAGACACCACAATTACCCAAAGAAGGCGATTTCTAAAAATTATACACAGGCATACGACAAAAGAGACAATGAACCTAGAATCCCCAAGCAATTTTCCAGGATTAATTATGATTATGGCACTCGATAGATGGCAACCCCTTAGAGTCAAATCATTTGGCTATAAGTTGGTTGGATCATCTTACAATTCTAACCCCTCAGACCTGCATACAAGTATGGGTACCTAAAACTTAATTTCCTTGATTGCGTTCAAGGAACAATGAGTGCCAAGGAACCTGGTACATGGATAGTGGTCGCTCCGCACACATGACAGAAACAAGAAAAATCATTCAAAATTCAAGGAAGTAAAAGGAGCAAAAGTCATATTTGGAGGAAATGAAGCTCCTGGTGAAATAAGAGGCATTGGATCCATCAAGAGTAATGGATTAGAAATCACAGACGTTGCATATGTTGAAGGACTCAACTTCAACCTCGCTAAGCATCACCAACTCGTGACAAGGGTTACAATGTTGGATTCAACATGGGTATATGCCAAATCAAGGATATTGAATCGAATGAAGTTGTGTTGCAAGGATGCGTATGTAAGAACATGTATGTCGTGGATTGGTCAACAAAGAACACCCAAAGACTGTCCTATTAGCAAAGAGCACAAATTTGAATCAAGTTGGGTACGTGGCACAAAAAAAAAAAAAAAAAAGCCGAGTCATCCAATTTCAAAACGATTAACAATGCTTGCCGTAAGTAATCTTGTGGAAGGACTTCCGCACTCGATATACAAAAAGGAGAGTATATGTGACGATGTCGAAGGGAAAACAAATCAAGTCATCATTCAAAGAAAAGACATGCCCATCCTCAACAAGAATATTGCATCCGCTTCATATGGATCTATTTGGCCCAAAGGGAACCAAACAAAGATAAGTGGAAAGAAATACACCTTGTGGTAGTAGATGACTACTCAAGATATACATGGACAATATTCATGTGTAAGAAGAAAGAAACTCTACAAAAACTACCACAATCGATGAAGAGGATTCAAAACGAGAAGAGCCAAACCATTATCAAAATAAGATCGGATGCAGAACCGAGTTTGTCAATGGAATAATAACTCGATATTGTATTGAAAATGGTATTGGTCATGAATTATCAAAGAGCAAGGACTCCACAAAGAAATGGAGTTGCGAGAAAGAACATAACCCAAAGAAGCAAGAAGGACCATGTTAGTCAAGGCAGGGGTTACCAAAAAGATTTTGGGTCAAGCAATCAACACAACTTGCTACACTCAAAACAGATATATGATAAAAGACAAATGACAAAGACTCCCTATGAGATTTGACCGAAGAAAACCAAATGTTGCATATTTCGTAATATTTGGATGCAAATGCTTCATCCATAATAATGGCAAAGACAATCTAAAGGCTTTTGATGCTAAAGTCGATGAAGGTATCTTCTTAGATACTCACCGAAAGCAAAGCCTACAGAGTACTCAACAAAAGGACTATGGTTGCGAGAAGAATCCATTCATGTGGTATTCGATGAGCCAAATGTAAATGGAGAAGACATTGAAGAGTCAACTCGATAGTCAATCATCCAACCATACGAAGAGTCCCTATGTCAAGTCAAGTCGAATTATCAATTCGTAAGAAGATGAGATAGTCAATCTCAAAAACAAATGAATATTTGCGGCTAAGTGATTACGAGAGAGCCGACCACAAAGAATACAAAAAGCAAGACGATCAATCCAAATAACTTACTCCAACCTCGATGTAAGATGGCCGAGAGACCATCCACCGTAACTTGTCATTGGAGATATAAGAGAAGGTGTCAAAACAAGATCCGTAACTCAACAAGAAGCCATGTTCACATGCTTTATCTCGCAAATAGAGCCCAAAGATGTGTTACAAGCATTGACGACGCACATTGGATTCAAGCTATGCAAGAAGAGTCAATCAGTTTGAAAGAAATAAAGTATGGGAATTAGTGCAAAGACCCATACATCAAAATGTCATTGGCACCAAATGGGTGTTTAGATATAAGATGAACGAGGAAGGTTCTGTGGTAAGAAACAAAGCAAGATTAGTAGCCAAAGGATATTGCCAAGAAGAAGGGATAGATTTTGATGAAACATTTGCCCTCGTAGCAAGATTGGAAGCTATAAGGATGTTTCTTGCCTATGCAACTCACAAGAATTTCATTGTATATCGATGGATGTAAAAAGTGCATTCCTAAATGGTCTATTGGAAGAAGAAGTGTATGTTGAACAACCTCCGTGGATTTGAGCAGAAGACTCTTGGAGATAAGGTATACAAACTCAAGAAAGCCTTGTATGGATTGAAACAGTACCCGAGCATGGTATGATACTTTGTCAAAATTCCTAATCGAAAATGGATTTACAAAAGGAAAAGTAGATAGAACACTTTTCGAATTCAAGACAAAAAGAGTATATCGCTTGTTCAAATATATGTGGATGACATCATTTTTGGATCCACAAACAAAGAGTCATGTGAAAAGTTTTCAAACCTCATGCAAAGTAAATTTGAAATGAGCATGATGGGAGAGTCGACATTCTTCCTTGGACTCCAAGTGAAACAACCGAAGGATGGAACCTTCATAAGTCAAACAAAATACACCAGAGATTTAATGAAGAAATTTGGTATGGAGGAGAAGTCTTCTGAAAATACCAATGAATACATTAGTCAAAATGGACATGGATGCGGATGGCAAACCTCAGTAGATCAAACAAGATACGTAACACTTATTGGATCATTGCTCTATCTTACAACAAGCGTGCCATACATCACCTTTGCCGTAGGTGTATGTGCAAGATTTCAATCTGCTCCAAAAGAGAGCCATATGACAAAGACTAAAGTGAATATTGAGATACTTGAAAGGAAGCCAAGAAGTAGGTCTATGGTATCCAAAGGAAGGTGGATTCAAGCTAATTGGCTATTCGGACTCGACTATGCTTTGGATGCGAGTGGACATGAAGAGCACTTCGTGCACATGTCAAATGCTAGGAAACAGTGATTTCCTAGTTTAGCAAGAAGCAAAATTCAATAGCCACCTCTACAAAAGGCTAATATATAGTCAAGGGCAAATCACAGCCCAAGTCCTATGGATGAGACAAAGAATGAGAGACTATGAAGTTGAGGAAAAAGAAATTCCAATCATGTGTGATAACACAAGTGCAATTGCAATCACTCAAAATCCTGTGTTGCACTCAAGAACAAAGCACATTGATGTCGATATCACTTCATAAGAGACCATGTTGAAAAGAAGGACATCATCTTGGAATATATCTCAACCGATAAACAATCCGACATCTTCACAAAACCATTATGTGAGTCAAGATTTGAAGAACTCAAGCATGAGTTGGGGTTAATTGAGCTGAGTTAACATTGAGAAGACTCAAAGAAAAGAAATGGAACACAAAAAGTGAAAAAGAGTGAACACACAAATCACCAAGAAATCACCAGATCGGAAAGACAACTATACCGAGTCACCGATAGCCGAGTCACTAAGAGAACTGTGAGAAGAAGAGTTAAATCGCCTAAAGGATAAGTTTGAGTCACTTATGAGCAAAGTGACAAAAACGCAATCGTTTTGACTAAGCGGGAATGTTTTAAGGAATACGTCAAAGATAATGATGATGTGTACGGACATAAAGCCGCACACCAAGCTTATGATTGATATAAATGCCGCCGCATTAAATACGAGACATTAAATGCTAAATAGGCGTGCAAAATCTAAGCCGTTGATTTCGATCACATTTCAAAACCACCCGCACGTCCTTTCATAAACCATACTTAAACCATTTTCGTCCGTTTCTCTCTCACACTACCAAAACCTGTTCATTTCTTTCTCTCAAAAGCAAAGGCAAAAATTCTCTCGAAACCTTATCTATCTTCAAATCAATCTCTAAGTTTTTCTCTCGATAAAATCCTAAAAAATGGCACCAACCTATGATTTTACCAAGTTAGGAAAGCAAATCCACACCGGTCTAATTTGGGATTTCGACGGCATGGTGAAACAAAGGTCCGACGACACCCTAGTAAAGAAAAAATCGCCGAGAAATTGGAGACGCGTCCGGCCGAAACCGTTTCGATGTTAGAATATCCGATGACCTATGTGGAGGAGGTCGCACCCTCTACGTGAATGCCGAGATTCACGATGAAGGAATAAAGTCATCTGCTCACGGAAAGCAAATGACTATCTCTCGCCAAGGATTTGGTCAACACTCGCTAACTACCAAATGTATGAGCATCGAAAATTAACGGCGATGTAAACCTGGCCGCCGCTTGGAAAGAAATAGCAAAGCCCGACTATGCCGATAAAATAGTGTACACAAAGAAACAAGAGATCACAAGGAGGATTATCACAAGTCATTGGACATAGTTGCCAAATGTATTGACATCAAATTTGGCGCTTTGACCAACTATCAAAAGCAAAGTGATTGTAATGGCCGCAATCATCGCAGAAAAAGAAAATAAATCGGCTGAGTTTGTCTACAAAGCAGACTCGCTGAACGTAGGAACAAATCCTTCAAGGAAGATGGCACATTTGGAGGATCCCCAGGATATGGCCTGGTGATTGGCCGTGATGGAGGTGAAAGGAGTCCTCTTAGACATGGGAAGGCATTCCATGTTAACAAGAGGATGTTCGAGCAAACCTCTCTCGGCGCACAAGAGAGCCTACGCCAAGAGAGCCGACACGAGTGAGGGGAATCACCACCACAAGATACAAATGTTTCCTCTCCACCCAAGAAGAAAGTCGCCCGCAATGCTAAGAAGATCACGCTCCCGCAAAGAAAGAAAGTCAAACATGCTCCCGCCCGCAGCAGAAGTCACCCCCCCGCAGCTCGTGTCTCCCGCCCCAAAGAAGAATCTGGGCGAGAAGGACTCTCAAATACCTTCTCCGATCGTCAAAAGAGGAGATCCGATAAGCCAAGACGACCAGCCTCGAGAAAAAGACACCAAGACCGCCCCCACCGCCAAGACTCGACGAACCTGTCTCTCAACCGAAATCCTCTCGGTACAAACTAGAAGACGAAGAAGAATCATCAAGTGCTCCGAGCTTGAAAAAACGGCCGAAGTCGAGTCCCACTCACCGAACAAATACTTCAAAGAATCGCAAAGCAATCGAGTCCCCGATGTAATTGATGAAACAAACCAAGTCTGCTAAAGGCGATCAAATAGAGGTAACTCAAGACACAAATTAGTCCACACAAACAAAACACAAGAAGAAAGAAGCCGATAGAGCCGATAGTGATGTAATGATTCTATCTCCACCTTACCCGGACATCCAAAATCGTCTGCGTGAGTGGAGGAAATAGAAGTTGAGTAAATCAAGGGAACAGTTCAACGGCCCGAGTTCATAGAAGAAGAAGAGGAACTGTTAAACTTCCTCGACTAACCACCGTGCTCCAAAGATCGATGAAGACAATCGCACGACATCCCGCAGATATTCAAGGACAAGGAGAAGGAAAGACAGACAGAGGAAGGCGAGGCACGTGAGAAGGCGGCCAAGATCCGCCTCTATCTCTCGCACCACGTAACATACAGATCCTCTCCTTGATGTCTTCTCTCGATGATGAGGATCCGGAGAATGCTTCGCCGCCATAGAAGAGTTGCAAATGCAAAGAAGCATTGCACGAATCCGTAATCCTTCACGAGCAAAGATTGATGGAGGGACCAGGAGAGTCCTCCGAACACACCGAAATTGATCCAATGGGAGTGGTTCAAAGAAATCGCCACCGTTGTTGCTGCCACCACTTCCCCGACTCACTCGGAAGAAGGCAATAAGGACTTGGCGATGAAACCGGGATAGTGGGGACCCCACGAGCCAACCCCTATTGAAGGTGTGTTACCACCTGCCCCCCAACTACTGAACATTCAATCGAAACAAATGGGAGTTTGGAGACGAGTGACCCTATTCCAAGTCACTCACCGGTGCGCCACCGAGGGGAAACTCCTCCACCGCAGGCAAGGTCGGAGAATGCTGCAGATGACTCAACAACGAATCCGGAGGCGAAGTAGAGAAAATACAAACACAAGAAGAACAATGAAGTTGTCATCAACGAAGCTCGCATCGCTTGAGACTGCTCTCACCGAGGTGCCAACCGCTCTGAAGGCTAATGACGCCGCCGATGCAATCGAGGCACGAGGAAGGAACGACCCTGGGAGTTAACACTGGCAATGAAAGTGCAATCCATGGGGTTGAGACTCCAATGGATGCCACCACGAAGACCCTAAGACAAATTGACACTCGTCGAAAGGGAGGTCCAAGGCCTCGCATTGCAGCTTGAGATCATGGGGAGGTAATGAAGGCCCATGGGAGGTTGAGACTTCCCCTGGGGTAAAGAAGTCAAGTAGAGAACATCCCTCCCGCTATCATCGACCCATCCGAAAAGAAGATAAGCGCGCTTCATGATTCCCATGATAATCCCGATGTAACCTTTCTGGGATCAAAAGCGAAGAAGAAGCCGAGTCATCCCCGTGACAGATCCAAAAGACTCACCAAGCGGATGTTCCAAGCACGAGCAAGTCGATCCCAAGACTACTCACAAACCTTTAATTTTGATGATGAGCCACCAATGGAAATCTCATCATCGTCCGATGACGCTTCGATAAGGCCGAGGATCGCCTACTCAATTGGAGAAATCACCAGACCAACGAAGTGTTGAGACAAATGAGGCTCGCAAGTCGGGTCCACTTCACAAAAGACCCCACCGAGACAGAGTCCACCGGGCAGGCTCCCAAGCCGCAGCGGAGTTCGACTCAAGAGGAACTTCACGCGCACCTCTCATCATTGAGCAAATACCGGTTGGCCGTGATGATTCCTTTATAGAATCTTTTCCTTTCTCTCCGGAGGTACCGGACCTCCATGAAGAATCGTAGAACGAGATAGCACGCTTCCCACGACCAGCTCCCATTTTTCCATCAGCACCATTGTTCCTAATTATGATTTTGACGCATGGCCATCACCGCAACGGAGGAATCAATCAAGTCCGAAAGTGTTCAAGGCATTATTCACGAGATTGAACGGATGGAGAGGCATCGTGCCTCTATGGACATGCGATCGACAACAGAGATGCCAATCTTACTGGCGATTTAAGAGGCATAACAATCGGGATCGTGGGAATGGTGGCAACAAAGAAAAAACAATGCGTATGGAACAAGTTAGATACTTCAGACATTGTTCAACAAGTCTGGCGTGTGGAGAGTGAAAATGCCGATGCAAAACGAAGCCGAGAGAACATATTGAGCACATGCATGAAGCTCACATTGCCGAGATAAAGGCTGCTGCGTGAGCAAAATAAGAGTGATCTACAACGTTTGGAAGAAACCATGAATACAAAATTCAGCCTTCTCATGGCCGAGATGAAGCCGATTTCAAAGCAGAGTCCAACGCTACTCGATCCGACTTTCGTGGTCTTTGCATACTCTGCAGCCCGAGACTTCGAGACAAACTCTACCATCGCCAGGCTCGACTTCCCGCTTGCGGATGTTTCCAGTGTCCTCTCTCTTTGATGATGCCAAAAAGGGGAAGAGGAATACCTTAAAGCACGAAAGGATCTCAAGTTGAGAAGGAGGAGCAGCACTGCGAAGGGAAAGTTAGGCGAGGAAGTGTTGAAACAAAAGAAAGGAAAGCTTGTTGAGGGGAAGGATCGACGGATGTGACCTTGATGATTGCACAAACCCCCAACAAGGTCTTATCACAACCGACATTATCAAAGAAACTCCTCAGGACTCGCCACTCCAACACTCGCTATATCTATGGTCGAAAAGAGAAAACAATTGAAGCAGGGATGAAGGAAGTGGAAGGAAGGATGGATGCCCGAGTTATGAACATCTTGAAAGAACATGGAGGCATTCCAAAGAGACGAGAGACACTTATGCCATCTCGGATGTCGGGACAGAGCCACGATCGTTGATGAATTTAAAACGCCGCATCCAAGGATACTTTGCAATATGTCTATGGCTCAAGCTTGGGACTTGTATCTGGGAAAAGGGTATCACGTTATGTGAAGAAGGCCGACAGCGCCAGACTACCTGAGTCACTCTGCTGGTCACTCCGCCGGTCACTCACCGGAAAGAAGAAGACCCCGTACAATACACGCCCGGAGGTAGAGGAAAAAGTAGTGGTGGAGGAAGAGGTTTCGGACCTAGGCCTCCGCCCAAAAATATTGAATACGTAGATCCGGGAAAGAAAGGAGGGATCTACTTTGGTGGGCTTGACCAAATAGCAAATTTGCAAGTGGCTAAAAATAACGCTGAGTATGCAAAAAGAATAGAAGAAGAAAACAAGAGACAAACTCAAAATGGGAGGAAAGACAGGGAAAGATTAAGAAGAGATGAAGTCGCCAGGAAGGCATATGAAAAGAAAAAGAAGCGGTGTGATGAGAAAAAGAGAAGAAGAGAAAAAGATCTTGAACAAGATGAAAGAAGGAGACAACGAAGGAGATGAAGTGTTCTTTGTCCACCCTTCGTGTATTTTATTATGTAAATACATACAATGTAAGTCTTCCAAATAAAGCTATAAATTCTTTATTTTCTCGTGTAGACAAATATGTGCTCGATACACCTTGTAAACATTGTGTAAAAGAACAAGAATGTTATGATCAATAAAAGGATTGATTCTGCATACATTCTATGACAATACACTATATGTATGTATCTTTGCTATTTGCATTTTTGAATGGTTTAAGTTTTGGCATCATCAAAAGGGGGAAATTGTTAGGAAATTTATTGTTTAGATTTTGATGAATGCCATGTAAAACTTAGAATAGGAAGTTGGCACCCAATTCTTGTTGTAAAATGCATTGTAATAAATAGAGTGGCCAAGTGAGTTAAGTCGCCTACGCCCAACATGCGAAGACAAATCAAGACTAGAAGGAAGACTCATTGAGACAAATGAGTATGGCAAAGAAGAGTAGACGGAAATCTATCTTGAAGAAGCGGTGAGATGCAAAATTGAGTGGAGTATCAATCAAGTCAACTCGAGAAAAGCCAAGTCTCAAGTTGAAGTGACGAAAGAGTCATCCAATGATTGGAAGTCGACTCTAAGTCACCTGGGAAAGCAAAGAAATGCAATCAGTCGAGATAATCGTAAAAGATCCGTTGCCTGCAAATCAAGAGAATTACTTAAACAAGTAATATCTCCATATCACCTTTCTCGAGTGCTCGGTCCCGAGAGCGTGCAAAAGGAATGAACCAATGGGAAGCACTACACCGTGTCGAACTCGAAAAGGTGAAAGAACAATTCATACGAGGAAATGGCAATTCCAAGGATCGCAACAAGACAAGCCAACGATCGCAAGTGACTTTCAAAAAAACTAAGCCTATCTCTTCAACGGGCAAATTTTTGAAAGATCACTATAAAAGGCTGAGGAGTTTATTTGAGAATGAAAAAAAAGCGAAAGAGACACAAATTCTGGACACGAACTAAAAACGTTCAAGCAATTATTAGAAAATCAAACATTCTCAATCCTCAAGCCTACACTACGAAGAACATCAATCCAACACTCACCGTGAAGGAAAGATAACTTCAATCAGTTGAAGAGGAACATCTTGAAAAACAAGGGGTCTACATTCCACGAAGGATTGTAGGAAGGTTCAAGATCGAACCAAGTCTTAAGCTTTTGGAGGGCTTCATGATCAAATCCAAAGAGCTTGAGCAAGTGAGTCGAGTAGTAAAAGCCGCCTGTGAAGAAGGCGAGTCGTTTTCTTGGTGAGTGATCAAGGCGTCTCGGATCGAGTCCCAAAGGATCAAGTCACCGTGTGTGATCAAGACTTGTATCGAATTACCACTTTGTATCTTGATCAATACCTAGTGGATTCCTCCGGGGAGTTGGAGAAGAGAGGAGTAGAAGAATTACCCCATCTTGAACCTCTATAAAAATTTCATTGTGTCATTTACATTTCAACACTTTAATTCCTGCATCTTAACTTGTTTATATATCTGATAAATTTGCTATCCACTTGATAATTTATAAGTACTAAACTAAGCACTAAATCCTTGCTTAACCAAACTTAAGTGTGTTAAGTCTTCCGCAATAAAACAAAACCACAATTGAGTTAATTTAGAGTCAACAAATGAGTTATTCCATCAACGGCTCAGTTGAGTCTGTTGAGAGACTAGCTCTCTTGATTGACTAAATTGATCCATCAAGGACACAAAATGTGTAGTATCAACTCTGTATATTTAAAAGGACTAAATCGAAAATTTGGTAAGGTTTATTCAACCCCCTTCTAAACCTTACACTTACACCCCTTGGGACCTACAACAACCCTAATCTCCGGAAAAGTGCCCCTCCGGGCCTTGGGAAGGGCACCCTAAGCTCGAAAGGGCACCCTCCGGGCCTCCCGGAAGGGTGCCTCCAAGCTCTAGAAGGGCGCCTACTCCGGGCCTCCTAAAGGCGTCCCAAGATCCGGAAGAGCACCCTCTTCGAAGCTCCTAAGGGAACCCTTTGAGCCTCGGAAGGTTGCCCCATGCCTCCGCAAAGGCACCTCCGACTACTCCGGAAAAGTCGTTGCCTCTTCCCAAGAGGAATGATTCATCATTGCAAGAAATGAAAACAAGTCCCTATGGACAAGTATTATATGCAAACATCATGGATAACGCAAAAATGTTAACACATATAAAGAAAAGCAAGAGATATGAAAATCACGCAAAGAAGCATCAAGAAGCACTACAAAGGTAACAAACATATCGAAAAAGTTTATGTCACTCCGAACAAGTAAAGTACTCAATGTAACTCGAAAATGACAAAACGAGTCAAGAAGTAAACTTCATTTAACACTAGAGCAGCTCCCAGCACAGGAAAGGCCCCTGGAGAGCTCTGAAAGGACGCCCAACTCAACTCTGGAAAGGCACCCTCCTTAGCCCCGAAAGGAGGTCCAACTCAACTTTGGAAAAGCTCCTTCCCAAGGTTTCTCCATGGAGCGCGCCCTTGACCACTCCCAGGGGGATGAGCTCCCTCATTCGCATTCATCCATGCACTTCATAACCAAGAGAAGAATAAGACTATCCTCTGGCCCTGGAGCCAGCACCCAGAAATATGAGGGCAACTCTAGACGCTCTCTTAGTCATTTTACTCACCACTTCCTCTCGAATTCTTGCTCAACATCCTAGAAGGCCTATATTGATACTCGGCCTCATCTAGACTCTCCTCTAAGACTCCTTCTCACGAGCCTCCTAACTCGAAATCAAATCTAATAGAAACTATACAATATCACATAGGAAAAGTCCGAAGAAAATAAAGGCATGCACAAAGAAGAATAGGTCGGGAGCACGAGATGCCCTCGGGTGGTGCGCCCTCTCTATCGTATAAGGGCACAAGGGTATGCCCGGGCGTGCCCCCAGAGCAGCGCCCTCCCGGCCGATGGAGAGTGTTAGGGCATGCCCTTGGGTCTTTGGACGCCCTCTTGGCGCCGGGAGGGCTCCCTCTTTCTTCTCGGGGAACTCTCCTTTCTCGGCTCCCACAAGATTCTTACCAAATCATATTTTCCCAGTAAAACACCTCTTCAAAACATTATAAGAAAAGTGACTTGCTTTCGGGGGAAAAGCAAGAAAACACATAATTCCGAACAGAAAATATCTCCGTGCCTCGTTGAGGAAGCAAATTTCTCAAGTCTGGGGGACTTCATCCTAATCATTCCCTTTGTCATATCCACTAGACGAATTCTCTGAAGTGCCATGTGAAGCGTCTATCTCACCCTCATCACCACCTGAAACTCCAAAGTCTAATGAATCCACTAACTCTTTGGGGTTCTTCCCACTGGTCAATTCCACCATGTGGCTCTCATGTCTGCCCATGGAGTTCATCAACTCCCCCGTATTACATCTACTACTCAAGCCAAGGTGGATCCACTCCACCAATCTACTCATCACCTGGGAAAAAGCTATCACATCCCAAGAGCAATATTCTCGCATAAAGTAAACCAATCATTATCTGGAAGGTAAGTCCTGTAAGAGATGGCTACGTACCATCTATGGCACTCTCTAAGATTAAGTCTTGTAAGAGATAGCTACAGGCTACCTAAAGCATTCATCAAACACCAGATTTTACTCGAAGCGGCTTCACGTCGCCACAAGCAAGGGGTGCCCTTCTCCGATCCGGGGAAAGCGGACACCATTCCACTCCTACATGGGTACTCACCACTCCCAATTTGCTAGTGGAATCCCCACCGAGTAAGCTCATAAGAAACTCTAAAAGGCTAAATACCAAGGAGACTAGAAGAAATAATTCAAAGAAAAACTAAGTCTCTTGGGGACTCTCAACTCTCAAGTCCCATGAGGATTACTAACTCAAAATAAGTATGTTTCCTTTCAAAGAGGCTAAGTCCCATGGGGACTCATCTCGAGTAAGAAACTCAATTTATGGGCTCCGCGAGCTCCCATGCTCAGTAAACCTCTCGCTTTTTTGGACTTCTCGAACTTCGCTCATTCGGAACTCCCGCTTCTGGAGATTTTCCGTACATTAGGGACTTCCTCTTTTGGGAGACCTCCTCCCTCAAGGAGACATCTTCCTCCTCAAGAGATCAAATTCCTCATGGATCACATATTATTACATTGAACTTAGCTCCCCGCATGCTCTATCCGCTTCCATGCCGCAGAGAGGCAGAGGGGGCTAAGTTAATGGGCAAAGAAGTGATTTCACAATAATTATTATTATTTAAGTTATGTATTTATTTAATCTCCTTTATTAAACAATAAAATGTGCAAATAATGTAGGAAAGTTGAACTTTTATTACAACTTGAAGATATCAACAAGCGAGAGCGGACAATGAAAATAAAGTTATCTAGGGACCCCAACATAGGTGAAAAAGCAAACAACATCTCTAACTAAAAGTCCATGTATGGGTTAAAAGAAAAATTCCTTGACTACTTGATCTTCACTCTCTTGACAAAATTTTCTCAAATTTGCCACATTCAGTTTGCGGCACACTTCTTCCATCGAACTATTGGAGAAGATATGCCTTAATATTTATGATCCACCACATTATAATGTCCTTCCGATTAGGATCAAGCATCCTAATTGGATGAGATACTTCAAATTTTCAAACCATTAAGTATTCGTCTTGGGAAATATGGGGACGCACCTTAGTGTTATATGCACTCACTATCCTTGCAAGAAACATCTCTACCCTTGCTAAACGCCTTTTACTTGAGTTATGCTACCAAGTCAGGTTCATTTGCAATGCTTCATCATTATATTGTGGGGAGTGTTTGATACATGTTTTTATCTTAATTTTGATGATTTTATTTTATCACCAAAACAATGTTTTTAAAGGTTGTCCAAATACTCCTAAATGATTTAAAATGGTTTTAATATTTTCCTGAGTATTTTCTCAAGTTTATTTTTGATAATAATGGACAACACTTTTAATGATTTTTTATCAATGAGTTTTTACTCCTTAAACAAGATTTCTAAATGTTGTCTAAATACTCCCGATTGGTTTAAAATGTTTTTACTAAATTTTCGAGTATTTCTTGAGTTTTATTTTCGACAAAAATTGGACAACATTTAAATCTGTCTCGTGGTCGGACCAACCGCCCTATAGGGCAACCCGTACTGAAGATATTTTTAGAAACAGAAAATGAGACGGAAGTAAAAACAAGCGGTCGACCGGTCACCTGGCGTCGGCCGGTCGGTCGCCCAACGGCCGATCGGCCAGGCAAAGTTTCATTTTGAAACAGAATAAAACCTCTTCATTTTTTTGATTAGGGGACCGGTTGAGGCAGGGTCGGCCGAGTGAAGCCTCGTCGGCCGTCGGTCGCCTTGTAATTTTCAAAGTGTCCTTATTTTCTCTTATTCTGTGCGACCGGTCGCCTCTATGTATTGACAAAAAAATATGACCGTTTGACAAATGACACATTTCCTTAAATTGTGGGATTGATTTCTATGACTATATTCTTGATTTTAATTGTATTTTTCTGTAGATTTTCAATCCCCAAGAGGATCCTATGCTTGATCAATCATCTCCTATAAATAGAGGAAGTTTTGGAGCAACCAATACAACAATTGAGATACAACACAACAAGATACACTTCAAGCAAACACTTGGTCTTCCATTGTTATTATTCTTGTTGTAAAATTGCCTAGCTTATCACTTTCACATCTTTGAGGTCTAGGCTATTCTTGATTACACCTTGCACTCAAATTGTAATATTTATTATTGAGTTGTAATCTTGATTTTTGGTTATCATTCAAACACAAGATATCCTTGTGAGTGTTCTTGTGGTAAGAACACACTTGGATGATCTAGGTGATAAGTGAAGAAGATTGTGGTGATCTTCTTATTGAGGTGTTGAAGAATTTGGTATTCTTCAAGGTTGAAGATTGTGGTAATCTTCACAAGGTGCCGTTGAAGGAAGATTGTGGTAATCTTCAAAGGGAGATTGTGGTAATCTCCAAAGATGGTGTTGAAGAAGAGTGTGGTGCTTTTCAAGGTGTTGTAAGTTGAATTTGTATTAATTTTGGTAATTAATAAATTCTTTTTCTTTTCAAATCCATCCCTGGATATCTTTGGGGTGGTAGAGGATTAGGCCCTAGGTGGGTTGAACCTCTTTAAATCGACGTATGTTGTTTACATTCCGCACCTTTATTATTTTGTTTGAGCATTCGATTAAAAAAGAGGGCGAAATCGAAAAGATGGAGATAATCTATTCACCCCCTCTAGAGTATCGTAGCCGCTTGGACTTACAAGTGGTATCGAGCCAAACTCTTTGGCAAGCTCGTTTCACATCGCGAGTGAAGAGAAACGATCGACGACTACGACGATGCTCATCTATCCCAAGCACCTCCATCACCAAGCCACCACTATTTGATTCCAAAAATTTCAATTTTTGGAAAGAAAGAATGGAATGCTACTTACAAGGTTGCGGGTTCGACATTTGGAACACCGTCATAAACGGAGAATCCATTCCGACGAAAAATACACCACACACCTCAAAAGGCTTCAAAAAGCTCAATGATGAAGAAAAGAAAATCATCTCCTTAAACGGTAAGGCTTTAAATATTTTGTATTGTTCATTTACTAATATAGAATATGAACATATTGTAGGAATAAAATCGGCACATGAAGTATGGCAAAAATTAGAAGCCATCTATGGAGTATTTGCAAATGAAAGGAGTCAAACAAAAGCATCTACTTCTCGAGGTCATACAAACTCAAATCTAAGGAACAAACCTCCTCCTACAACTTCCAACTATGAAGAAGTTGAATATTGTTTTATGGGCATAAATGAAGAAAATGAGGTATGTCTTAAACCCTCTACTTCCTATGATATTGTCATTCAAAATGATTATAGTGATTTGCAAAATGATTATGATGAACTTCAAAATGAATTCCAAAGCTTGCTTGTTAAATACAAAAATTTGAAAAAGGAATTCAATGTTTTGAAAAATGATAAGGATAGTTTATTCACTTCTTATGAATCACTATCATGTGCTCACACCACCACTCTTGACAAGGTTAGAAACCTTGAAAAAGAAAATAATACTCTTGTTGAGAATATTGATTGCATGAAAAAGGATTTATTAAAATCCAACTTGAGTACCAATAAAATGTCCAATATTGTTGATAATCATAATTGTGATAAAGGACTTGATCATAAGCCTAATGGTGTTAATCATATGAAAAAGGATCAAGTCACTATGCATATTGGTCATTATGCTCCTAGAATTATTACTTGTTTTTATTGTGGCAAAAAGGGTCATACGGCTAATTCTTGTCGGGTTAGAAATAGCTCTAAATATTGTTGGGGACCTAAAAGTCTCAAAGCTAATCCTAAAGGACCCAAACACATGAGGGGACCACAAAATAATGTGTTATTAGGTACCCGGCAAAGCAAAAATCGGAGAAAATTCATGCCACCAAGAAAACATCAAATGAACGTTTCATTTGATCAAAGAAGAAAAACTACTCTCAACAAAGCCAATTTCCAAGAAGAGCGTATAATCAAAAATGGGAAGAACACAATCCTTGGAAACGGCAAAGACATCATCAAGATGATTTTCAAAGAAGAAGAGATCATCAACAATGGGAAGGTAACAAACCTTGGAAATGGAGTAATCAAGGAAGTCATCATCAACAAAGTGACTTCCAAATGGGAAGATATCATCATCAACAATGGGAAAGACACAACCCATGGAAACGGCGAAATTGGTAAACCGTATCTCCCCATTTATATATGCATTTTATTTTTTTTAATTCTATGCATGTTTTTAATTGTGTCTTAATTGCAAAATGAGTTTTCAAATATTTATCTTTAATTAAGGTCTTCAATATATACTTGTGCTTTTTAAATGTTTTTGAAAAAGAAGACCTTATATGATGTTTTTAAAACTCTTGTGCATTTTTGTATACTAAAGTGTGTTATCATCTTTTATGGATTTTTATGGCATGAGCTTACTTGTGATATCTCTTAGCCTACACTCTTGTCATTTTGATTTGTGCTAGATATGTTTTAAGAATTGTGTAGGATATATATCTCATATTCATTTGCCATTTCGTCATCAAAGTTTCTTAAACTATCGAGGTACGTTCACTCGTATTTATCTTAGAACTCGATATTATACTTATGCACATATCTTTCAAGATATTTCTTTTTAACCCCTAAGTGCCCCTAATTGATTTTTGCAAATATTCTCTTAAAAGGCACTACTCGCTAAGTCTCGATTTTCTCAAATTCATGTTTTCCGAAACCCATATTTGTTGGATATAGTCCAAAATTATCTTTTTGCAAAGTTTTAAAACTTTTGGGGTGAAAAATCGAATTTTGGAAAATGCATGAAAGAAAAATTGCATTGGGGCGGTCAAAGCGGGGCGGCCGGTCGCCCCGCACCTCGACCTCGGCCGCACCCCTACCTCGGCCGGTCGCACCCTACCTCGACCGTCGCCCGATGCAAAATCATCGATTAAATACGTTACGTTCTTCGTTTCAAACAGAAAAGAAAATTTCTCTCAAACCCTTAACAAGAATATCCCCATTTCTTCCAAAATCTTCAATTCTTCATTATTTTCACGATTCTTGTTGCTAATCTTCTTATTTTCACAAGAATCTTACATATATGGCTCCTCCTAGAAATTCTACTGGTCGAAATCCCATCTCCAAGCGTAGAAGGGGCGGAGAGGGGTCCTTCGAGAAATCGGCAAGAGGAAGCCGAACAAAGGGATATTCGAGCCGCTCAAAGAAACGTGGCTCAAGAAGTGTGATGATGTTCAAAATCCCATTCTTTCTCGGGCCCAAATCACCGAGCTCCGCGAACAATTTCGCTCCAAAATTGCCGTTGGGCGAAAGGTAAAAATCTTTTGTTACTCAAGCTCCTAATTCCCACAATGTTCTTAATTTCATCAATAAGTATGCGGAATGGTAGTATGAGGATTCGGGAATGGGAGGAAAGTCTATTGCTCGGACTAAAATGTGTCGTTTTAGTTCATTTACAAATGAGTATCCTACGATTAGAGGATTTTTTGAGGAGCAAGGTTGGATGTATCTATGGGAGCATGCGTATGTTTTGTATGATGATGATATTATCCAACATTTTTATGGTAATATGTGGGTACAATATGATAATGAAAGAAAGCCATTGCCGTTAATTAAAACAAAAGGGTCGTCATTTTAGATGGACTCCCAATGATATTTGCCGGCTTTTACGTGTTAGAGAAGGTGGTTGGGATTATTTCTCGTGTGGGACTTGGAATGATGAAATGTTGGGGGTGTCAATGAAAGAAGTGAAGACGTGTTTGGGAGTATGGCCAAAGTACTCTTTGTTGGCAATGACACTTGAGCATCGTATTTTGTCGGTCATTGTCGCATATTGCATTTGTGGTAAGTCGGGAAAGATGCCTAGCAACATGGATTACTTTTTGACGTATAAGATTGCTAGGAGGGAACCACTTAACTTTGGTGCCATACTTATTCAATGTCTAATCGAGTCCATCACTCAAGGTAATAAGAAGTTAGTTATGGGAAATTGGATTTGTAAACTTCTTATTCAATCGGGACTTCCTTCATCGGAGTGTAACTCGGAAGTATTTCAAAATGACTTCGACATTGACAATATCTCCCAAATGGTCACGATGCGCAAGAATATGGACATCCGACCAACCAAAATGGCTAGAGGAAGAGGTCAAGAGTCCCCGATCCTAATGACTACTTTGATGACGCTGCCGAGCCGCAAGATTGGCGGAAGAGGGTGAACCGAGCAATCCGGGAGGGTAATACTAGGTGCTCAACCGCCTAGGAGGTATACTCAAGCTGAATTTGATGAAATGAGGGCCTTTCATGAGACAAGATATGAGGCTTTGGAGCAAAAGACCTCCAAAATGCAAAAGTCTATCGACAAGTTAAAGAAATTCATCAAGGACTTTATTCCGGATCTTGCTTCTCCTCGGATGAGGAATGATGTCCCCACCCCCTTGTAAATCTCGTTTGTACTAATGATATTTGCTTGTTTTCTTAAAAAGGGTTAAAATTGGAAGTTGATAATGACTTGTGGATGATCATGATTTTGATGGAGTATTTGATGGTAAAAATACTCTAATTTAAGCATTGTTTGATAATTGGTATGAAGTACTTGATGGTAAAAGTGCTTCCTTTGATACTTTGATCATTATGCTTAGTTGGATATGTTGGGACATTAGACATTTGATACATGTATTGTGTAAGGCATGACTTATTACTTGGTAGATGTTCCAATTTTTGGCATTTGTAATGCCTTGATCATTCTTAGCTTATCTCAATTGGGTTGAACCCTTGAGAATCTACTTTGAGCTTCTTATTTGATGAACAAATTGTTGCATATGGTGCATATGATCTTTTTGAGCTTTGGAATGAGGTTGATTGATGATATGAAATTTTTTGGCTTGAACCATTTACAAAGGTTATATACAACCTCTTCTATTTTTAACGCACACAAGGTGTTTGTTGAAATGTCGCAATGAAACTTTCAACTTCTACATGATTCTCTTGCTTCAAAATGTCGTAAAATCTTTTTGAAATCATGTTTTTAGCTTACTAATGAGCTTATAGATCTTTTATGTTTCAATTCTCCAATTTTCCTTGGATTATTATGCTTTAATTGCTCTACGGTTATTAAACCGTTCCTTTGGCGCTTTGATATTATTGTATGGTATTTTCACCATCCTAACATTCTTTTGATGATTCCAAAGGGGAGAAACAGGATATTGGCTCATTAGCTCAAAGAAGCTAATAAAAGCTTGTCATAAAAGCTATAAGCTATGGCTCTTAAAAGCCATAAGTTGTGATTTGCTCTTAGTCCAATTGTTGCTTGATGGACTTATATTATTGTTTAATGATGTTTTGTGACAGGGGAGCTTATAAGCTCTTGAACAATTGTAAAAGCTATAGCTTTTAGCTTATGGATAATTGCTTTTACATTATTCTTGATATGCTTGTTGATAGGGGAGCTTGTGCTTATTATTGAAAATATTTACTCCCTACTTGGTTGCCTTAATATTTTTGGAAATTTTGGTTGCTTCCAAACGGTCAAATGTTTTTACCGGAAAATCATTTCTAAAATTGCTCTCTTAGTTTGTGTAAAAATTGTTTTGGTTTGTAATCATCAAAAAGGGGAGATTGTTTGATAAATGTTTTTATCTTAATTTTGATGATTTTATTTTATCACCAAAACAATGTTTTTAAAGGTTGTCCAAATACTCCTAAATGATTTAAAATGGTTTTAATATTTTCCGGAGTATTTTCTCAAGTTTATTTTTGATAATAATGGACAACACTTTTAATGATTTTTTATCAATGAGTTTTTACTCCTTAAACAAGATTTCTAAATGTTGTCTAAATACTCCCGATTGGTTTAAAATGTTTTTACTAAATTTTGGAGTATTTCTTAAGTTTTATTTTTTCGACAAAAATTGGACAACATTTACATCTCGTGGTCGACCGGCCGCCCTATAGGCAACCCGTACTGAAGATATTTTTAGAAACAAAAATGAGACGGAAGTAAAAACAAGCGGTCGACCGGTCACCCTGGCGTCGACCCGGTCGGCCGACCAGTCGCCCAACGGTCGGCCGGTACACTGCAAGTTTCATTTTGAAACAGAATAAAACCTCTTCATTTTTTTTTTGATTAGGGGGGACCGGTTGAGGCAGGGTCGACCGGTGAAGCTCACGTCGGCCAGTCGCCTGTTGTAATTTTCAAAGTGTCCTTATTTTCTCTTATTCTGTGCGGCCGCCCTATGTATTATTGACAAAAATATGACCGTTTGACAACGGACACATTTCCTTAAATTGTGGGATTGATTTCTAACAGCTATATTCTTGATTTTAATTGTATTTTTCTGTAGATTTTCAATCCCCAAGAGGATCCTATGCTTGATCAATCATCTCCTATAAATAGAGGAAGTTTTGGAGCAACCAATACAACAATTGAGATACAACACAACAAGATACACTTCAAGCAAACACTTGGTCTTCCATTGTTATTATTCTTGTTGTAAAATTGCCTAGCTTATCACTTTCACATCTTTGAGGTCTAGGCTATTCTTGATTACACCTTGCACTCAAATTGTAATATTTATTATTGAGTTGTAATCTTGATTTTTGGTTATCATTCAAACACAAGATATCCTTGTGAGTGTTTTTGTGGTAAGAACACACTTGGATGATCTAGGTGATAGGTGAAGAAGATTGTGGTGATCTTCTTATTGAGGTGTTGAAGAATTTGGTATTCTTCAGGTTGAAGATTGTGGTAATCTTCACAAGGTGCCGTTGAAGGAAGATTGTGGTAATCTTCAAAGGGAGATTGTGGTAATCTCCAAAGATGGTGTTGAAGAAGAGTGTGGTGCTTTTCAAGGTGTTGTAAGTTGAATTTGTATTAATTTTGGTAATTAATAAATTCTTTTTCTTTTCGAAATCCATCCCTGATATCTTTGGGGTGGTAGAGGATTAGGCCCTAGGTGGGTTGAACCTCTTTAAATCGGCGTATGTTGTTTACATTCCGCACCTTTATTATTTTGTTTGAGCATTCGATTAAAAAAGAGGGCGAAATCGAAAAGATGGAGATAATCTATTCACCCCCCCCCTAGATTATCGTAGCCGCTTGGACTTACGAGAAGTAGTATGTCACCCTCAAATAGAGTTCACCGATCTTAGCAAGTACAATTTCTGCATGCCATATGTGAGATAAAAAGAGATTCCCCTATTGAAACTCGTGGCGTGGTACGATACACACACATATGCTTAGGAGCTCATCTACACATGTGCCTTTAGTTTCTCCTAAGTGAGGTTTGAGGATGAGCAATATTCTAATTCGTAACCTCGGTTTGGCCTTGTAGGCACCTAAAACTTGGTTAACCACCAATTACAAGTTTTTATAGATGATGAACGTTTTAGCTCATCTGCGAACCTCAACTTAGTCGACAAGGTGTGTGTCATATTTCGCTTCATTAGATATTGGACACTTAAACTCACAACATATTCAAATTTGTACCCTTATGGTCTCTCGAAGTAGTACCCTAGCTCCACTCCCAGGTCATGGCGGAGCGACCCACCGACATGGCATTTCCATGATTGAATCGACCAATTTTCTTCTCCATATATCATTATTGCCTAAACATCTACTAGACTTGTGCCTTTATGGCCGACCAAGGAGAAACTTGATCTTTGACTCACTTTGAGCTCAATAGCCCATGTGAAGCTCGGGTGAAGAGGGTGGGGGGTATTTGGAAGTGCAAGATAGCCATGGATAAGGAGCAACTCTGATAGGGTTTTAGGCCGAGAGAAACATGAATGAAATAATCCCACACCCAAAGTAGATGAGATTCTAATCTTTGTGCGGTATAGGATTACACGATTAAGGAGTGCTTAAAACAAATCATAGACTACTCATACCAACAAGATGAATCTTCTTTTCTGGTGCTCATCATATAAACACTTTATAGTTAAACGTGCTTGACTTGGGACAATTATAAGATGGGTGACCCCTTGGGAAGCTAATCCTAGGGAGCGCGTGAGTGAGGACAAAACGCGCTTAAAAAACATTTGTTGGTTTGTGTGACCCCCGGGGCTGAAGAGGGTGGGAGTGATCACCCGTGCAAGAAGGCACAGACAAGAAGCGGCTCCTAGCAGGCTTCTAGATGGAGGGGAACATGAATGAACCAATTCCACACCTGAATAAGAGAAGATTCTGAGACTATTTAGGTATGTGACTATGCAATTGAGGAGAGCTTAAAAGATTTGATAGGTACTACTCCTACCAACAAGATACATCTTCTTTTTCTCGTGCTTATCATATAAAAACTCTAAAGTTAAGCGTGCTTGGTGGGAGCAATTACATGATGGGTGACCCCTTGGGAAGGCGCTCTAGGGTGCGCGTGAGTGAGGACAAAGCATCTTTGGAAAGACTCTTGTTTGTTTGTGGGGACATTCGTCGATCTAGAAGACGGGCCATTATAGATGGTATCGAGGCGAGACCTCCCTAGTACGGTGTGGTTCGAGGGACGAACCAAGCGGAAGGCTGTGGGCATGTGACACCGGGGATGAAGAGAGGCGGGAGTGATCGTCGGTGCAAGAAGGCACGGATAAGAAGTGACTCTGGCGGGGCTTCTAGGCGGAGGGGAACATGAATGAACCAATCCCACACCGAAAAATAGGATATCTTTCACATCGGATCCCTAAATCTCTCCCATGTCATATAGAGTTTCGTCATCGGGTTGAGAATGAGGAGATTTCGTTTCTCGATCTAGAGGTCTTGTCCATGGAAAATATTTGAGTAAGAACTTCTCGGCCATTATATCCCATGTTAGAGTTCCCATAGGCAAAATGTTCGACCAATGCTTAGCCCATCCCTTCGGCGAGAATGGGAACAATCGTAGGCGGATAGCGTCATCGAGGCTCCATTGATCTTGAAAGTGTCACAAATCTAAAGAAAACTTGGGATGTGATTGTTTGAATCCTCGTCGGGTAGACCATCAAATTGCATGAGCCGTTGTACCATCAAAAAATATTTGGCTTGATTCAAAATTATTTGCGACAACCGCGGCCTCCACAATGCTCGATATCGTCGATCCATTGACGGCTTAACATAGTTATACATTGTTCGCTCGGCTTGTCCGCCATGGCTATCTAATTCAAGTTCTCTTCTCCTCCATGCTTTCGGTCTCTTGATTTCGATAATATTACCGCCTTATTCATTTTCTATGACTTCAACTCCGGTGTTCTTGCCTTTCCCACCATGACGGCGAGGAGGCATATACTAGGACAAAGTAAACATGTAGTAGAAAAAGATCAAATGTGAGAAACAAAAGGGGTGGATGAGAAGGAGAAAATTAAAAAAAGGCTAGATTAATGAAAATAAGGCGTTCCTAATATTCTAATCCCAGGCAACAATGCCAAAAACTTGATGGCTTAGAATCCACCCTAAAAAGCCTAGGCAAGTGCATCAATCATTTATAGTTTAAATAGACGGGTATCAAGTGTCGATCCCACAAAGAATACGGTTATTAGTAGTTGCCATCTTTTTAATATCTACTCTACAAATTTTCCAAATAGTGATTTAATAAAGAAAATAAAAGCAAAAGCGGAGTAAGAAACTAAGTAATGCGAAGGATATCTAAAAACTCGAGGATCGGAAGATGGTGGATGAAAACGTGTTCAAACACAAATCTCCCTAGAACATCTTTGTGATTTTAACAAGTCAAATTCAACCTTAAACCCTTAAATTTTAACCAACCCTTACTATAATTTCATGCTCGATACACCATAAGAATTCTTAAATTAAGTTAAACTCTTTCTCAAGGTGAATAACTCCTAACCTCAAGTTGATTAACGAAATCACTTTCTAGTTAAATTCCTCAAGATTGAATTAACGATTTATGAATTCTCATATTAGGTTTGAACCTAATCCGGAAAATTTATGTCGTCTATCTTTATGATTGCATGCAACTCCTTCCACATATGTTTATTCTATCCCACCATAAATCTCTTGATTATCCGATATGAAATAAAATTCAAATCAATTTTGCGCATATACCAATTCGAATAAACAAAGCATACCATAAGTGAACCGCATGAAAGCAATGGAAAACATGTTAAAACATTCAAACCAATAATCACAAAGTAGTTCTAGGGTTCATCGCATTCAAACGCTTGTGATTTAGCTCATGATTGAATTGGAAACGAAAATGACAAATAAACAAGAAAGTTCTAATGAAATAAACATTATTTACTTGAGTTTACAAATCTCAAAACCAAAACAAAACTGGACGTGTGGTGATCGTGTGGTGGTGTGTCGTCTTCCTCCCAAAGTGATTTTCAATCTTCGAGCATTAATTTTTCTCTTTGTGCAAGATCCAAGATGTACAATCAAAGATCAAGATATTGTGTATGAGATATGAGATGATAAAGGATGATCTAAGATGTTGAATTATGAGTCTAAGGGTTATATTTATATGCTCTATGATTACTTTCGTTTGATTTTCGTCCATTTTTGCTAAAAATACCCATACGAAACTGCCAAAGGAAGTAAAATATATCGAAACCGCATCACACAGAAACTCGGCACGCCGTGCTTGTCCAACATGACCTGGCCGTGTTCGCTAAAAAGGCCCAAGCACGACAAATTCCTATTTTCAACTGCCTTGATCTCTTTCGACACGTTGTGTTCTTGACCACACCTTGGTTGTGATCTATATAAAAAGCTCTTGTTTGATGAGTTTGGCTTGGATTTTTGAGAGTTATTGCTTCCATCTAAACCGGCTCATGTATGATATGATTCCATCACGAAATTCACGAGAAATAGCTCTAAATGCTCAATATATACCAATAACAATACCCTGGAGTAATATGAACTATGTACAATCAAAACATTCAAAACTAACAACAAAACAACTTAAAACCTACGAAAATAAACAATGAAAACATGCATAAAATGACACTTATCAACATACCAAATACTTCATTCTTACCACCTCTTGTTAGAAAACCATTAAGTTCACACACATTCGAATGCACAAGTTTAAACAATTGAGTGTGTCTTTCAACGTTAAGAAGAATGTAATCTTGTGATTTTTGCTTGAACACAAGTTTCACACTTATTATTCTCAAAGTCATTACATGAAATAAATCTAGTGTTACACACATAACTAATAACTTTATTACTAACATGTGCTAATCTACCATGCCACAAAGGATAAGAAAAGTCAATCAAACAATTAGAAATATCATTCACTTTGTTGGTACTTAGTTTAAACAAATCGTTGCAATAGTAACTTTTCCCTACAAATACACCATTCTTAAACAAGATGACATTGTTGAATTGTAATACAGCCTTCAAACTCTTCTTATTAAGAATATCCCCAAAGACAAAGTTCTTTACAATATCTGGAATATGAATCATATTAGTGAGCACCATTTTGTTGTCGGATGTGAAGTTTAAATGAACATCTCTTTTTTCCAAGTACTTTGTCCTCATACCATTAGCCATCACAACTTCTTGACCATCTAGAATTTCATAGTTCATGAATTTTTTCTTGTCATTGCACACATGAATGGTTGCACCGGAATCATACCACCAATCCTTAGAAGAGGTTGGTGTAGCCAAGTGAAGTTCAGCCACCTGTACCAAGGTTAATATTGCTACAATTTCTATAGTATCTTCAACAAGATAGTACTTCAAGCACTAACATTACACCGGCCTTGCAATGGCCTTTCTTGTCGCAATTGTAGCAAACACTATTTTTTATTTTCTTGTCCACAAAATAAGTATTTTCGGGATTCTTTCTTTTATTCTTAAACTTTTTCCCTGAACCAAATTCAACTTAGGATCACTATCAATTTATTTCTTATGTAATATCCTAGCACCTTCTTCAATTTTAAGATGTTCCAAAATACTAAATATGGTCAAACTTTTAGAAATATGAAGAAATTTATTTTGATAATCATTTCGAGAAGAAGGCAATTTTGGAATTTTTGCACTGATTCTCAAAATTTCTACCCCATAATCTTTAAATTTCTATATAATGCATACTTGGTAGTAACAATAAATATCCTTACAAGATTTTGACATAAGTTTGGTTGCAAGATATTATAACTTAGAACAAAATAAAAAGTGTATTATATGACACCAAAAGGATATTGGTTGCCGCTTATTTACACCCATTTTCCTCCAAAATACTTACTTTTAAATACACTCCCACCTCTTTTTAACGGTAGTCTATTTACTTAATACATACCCACATTTTCAATTTTACCTTCCACAAACAATCCTTAACTCTTTCATCTAAAACATACACCCACCCAACACATGAGTAGTGACTCACACTATTTTTGTATAATTTTTCTTCACATAATCGTATAATATCTCTACTTTAATATGATTCTTTTCACATATGAGGAGCCGAGATAAAAGAACAAGCGGGGTTATAAAGTTCTTGGATTTGCGGGCTTGTGAAAAAAAGGAGAAAAAGTCGAAGGATAATCAATTTCTAAGAAGAAAGTAAGAATATGAATAAGCATAAAAGAGGTATGGCGAAGAAGATGGCACGATCGTGCATGTAAGGATTGCAAGATTCTACCATATCAATTTTAAAGGATGACACAATAGTCTCATATCCATTTTAAAGGAGGCAAAGGATGACATGATCATACTATGTCAAGATGGCGCGATTGTGTGATGTCCATTTTAAAGAAAGTTAAGATCCCGCCATCAAGAACAATTCTAGATGGCATAATACGACAATAATTTCGGAAAATTCTTGATGGCGTGACACAACATGATGATATGGAAAATTTAGGGTTGAGAAAATATTTTGCGATTTATGTGGAGAAGAATGATGTGAATGGGATGGAGGAATAAAATAATAAGGTTTAAAAAGATGAAGCGTGTATTTAGAGATTTTATTGGAGTATATAGAAATTGCTAGGATACTAAGAGCATTATAGTCTTCTAAACCGATGAAAATTATATAATTAAGAGCATCTCCAAAAGAGAGATCTATCTTTAAGTTAAAGCAAAAACTTGCTCAAGTATTATACCAAAGTGTGCGCCATTATGAAGATGTAAACAATTTTGCGCCAAAAATAGCGCAACACTATAGTTGCGCAATTTTTTTCTTGTTTTAAATTAATTATTTTAGTGGTATTAAGATATGGTGGTTTTGTTTATACCCTTTTGGGTAGTCAAATCATTTTTCAACCAACTTTTGTAAAAATCTTATTTACCCGTTGTAAACAATTAAAATATATGTCAATTAAATGGCGACACGTGGAAAATAATATATTAAATATTAATTTATATTTCTATTTATATTTTGGGAATTTATTCAAATTTAATCCCTAAATTAAATAGTTAATTTTGATATTTTTAATATATAATTTATTGGTCAATAAAAAATCGCCAAATGTCAAATCTCAATATCTTGCCAATCAAGATAATATCTTACCGATTATGGAAGAGAATACCATCATTTTGGTAACTCAAATCGCATCTTACGGATATGGTAACATGTTGAATCAAATCATGACGAACCAATCTATAGATCCCCGAGGGGTGTCGATTAAGTCAGAGGGGGAGGAGGTTGAATAGACTTAACCAATTTTTCGATTTCAAATTAAACCATAGTTTATTCGGATAAATAGCTAAGTCTCTTGGGAGGCAGTGGGTCAAATCTCAACAGAGAGTTAATCACTCAACATACTCGAGAGAGCTATTGATAGAGTAACGTAGGCCGAGTGAATTTAGATTTTTAGAAAATCGGTTTACTTGGTTTTTATTGTGGAAGTCTTACGACTTTCTTAAGAATATGGTTTTCAAAACTTGTTTTAGGTTAAGTTATTATCGATTGAGTAAGCAAATATATATCAGCCGTATTAAATATGCATAAAATAAATAATAAAAGTGAATGACACAGAAAAATTTTATAGTGGTTCGAGGATTGGGTAATTCCTCTACTCCAATCTTCTCCAACTGTTGGAAGTAATCCACTAATGCAACATATTGTTACAAAAAGGATAGTACGATCAAAGTAAGCCTTGATCACACAACTAGCTTCACTCCTGGGACTCGAAACTTCATAAGCGCAAAACCTCAACGCTTGACTCTTCAAACCCTTCGGACTTGATCACACAGACTCTCCATTAGATTAGAAACAGGCTCTAACTTGAACCTTATTGCACGTCATTCACCACGTGAAAGTGCGGATCCATTTGTTCTTGAAAAAATAAATTTCCCTCTTCAACAAAGTTGAAATTTTCTTCCTTTCTTCCTTCACTCGAATGTATTGGTTAGAATCACTTCGAGTGTTTAGGCTTGAGGAGTTGGAACGTATAGCTAGAGAGAATATTGCGATTGCTTGAATGCTCGATTTCTCTTGTGTCTTATTTGTATATTTCGTACTTCTCTCGAATTTTCCCCGACCTTTTATAGTGACATTTGAAAAAGTATCTCATGAAGAGGTAAACAATTTTTAAACTTCACTTCTTGTTCGTTGGCTTGTCTTATTGTGCAGCTTTTGATGTTGATCCAACCTTAACATAAATGCTTACTGCGGTGTTTGAATATAACCAGGTTCCCGCAAACATCCCATTGATTCCCAACTACTTCTATTCTTTCGATGAAGACTGACTTTTAAGGTTGCGGGCATGTCCCTTACCATTTTGGGTAAGTCTTTCACTTTTCTTTGCAACGGTTTCTTGACTTTCTATGAGTCCTTTAGTCGCTTTACCCCTTTATCGAGTCTTCTTCCTTGATCCTTGGATGACTCGGTTGTAAGTCTCTTGAAAGACACAATTTCTTTCACTTGATGAGAGTCTTCTTCGATACTTAGCTAAGACACAACTAAATCTTCTCGCATTTCTTCACTCGTCTTCCGCAACTTCAACTTGGTCGCTTAATGAATCAACTAGAAATCTATCTATTACAAAGTTGAAATATAATAGAAAATGGGGTGCAAACTTTCTAATCTAAAATTTCTATGCATAATCAAAATCTATACAAATAAATTTCCTAACAATTTCCTCCTTTTTGATGATGCCAAAATTTAAAATACAACATAAAGTGCTATAATAGAATGATTGAAAGAATGTGTCATTTTATTGAATGAATCATTCAACACTTACATGTACTTACATTATTTTTGTATTTACAAGGAATGTAAAAATACAACAAAAAAAATTTCTGCAGATTAACTTCAACGTCTCTGCTTTTTCTTCTTCTTTCTTCATTTTCTTCTCGCATGCGGCGATCTTCTTCAACTTTCTTCCTCCTGTCCTCCTCTTCTTTCCTGTTTCTTCTCTCATAATCTCTTCTCAGATTCTCGTCCATTTCCCTCTGCTTCTTTTCAGCATCTTCTTTATATCTTTGTTCAAGCTCATCTGTAACTTGAACAGCTTCTCTATTTTTAGCTTGATTGAAGCCCAACCAGGACTAGATTCTCTTTCTCTTCATCCTGGCGAGATCTGCTCCTCTGGGAGTATGATTGGGGCTGATGTACCCATGAAGTCTGCTGACTTTTTGATTGTTCATGAGTTTGCTATTTCTTGGTTGATTCAATATCTCTAGGCCCTTTTTCCTAGTATTATTCCCACACTGCTGGTAAGTCCATCCCTTCATAATAACATTCGATCGAAGAGTTGCAAACTCTTCGACAAATCTTTCCTCTAACGGACCGGGAGAGTGACTTCTTCTTTTTCAATTTGAGAGCTTGCTGTTGGAGGACCTCCAAAATAAGCTTTAAGCTTCTCAACTTTGTTAGCTTGATTTCTTTCAAGCTTTTCAATTTCTGTTGATTCTTCTTGAAGAGGCTAGATTTTTCTTGGTGTGGTCTTGAGGCGGTGAAAATGGAGAGAGGTGGTGCCTTTGGATTTGAGAATTATTTTCAAAGGGGTTTTCTCGACTTATATTCCCCCTTTTTGGCATCATCACCTTCCGAGAGAGTGGGAGGAATTTGATTGGACTTAAGGAGGAGTCCAACTTTCTATGAGTGATGGAGTCTCTGCTTTTTGGTCGAAGTGAGTGAAGTATAGGCCGATTCTTCATGTCAAGAATTTTAGCCTCCGGCGACGCCTCCATGTCTTTGCATCCTCTTTTCAATAGTAACCTTGAAAGCGACTCCATGTCAGCAAGATGACTTCGTTCTATTCTTTCAATGTTGTCCCTTTGTTTCTGCTTTAATGTAACTTGTTCAACTCCCCAGATCAGCAACTTTGAAAACAACAGTCTGAAGTAGCCTACTTGTTCCCTACGAAGGGCCTTTGTTTGCTGAGCCCATTCCACGATTCTCAAGATCCTTTGCTCCATGGATGTCTCCGGATATTGTGGCATCGTGATTGTCTATCCTTTCATTAAGTGCAGCAAACCCCCTTTTCATGGCCTCCATCTCCTCGCACATGGCTCGGAAGGCACGTCGGAAGTCGGATGCCTCTGAAGTGGAATCCTCAGGAAGGAGAGATTAAAAGTCATGGCCAAATGGGACAATCCTTGACTCCGCTAGAACATGCAAATCAGCTTGGTCAACTTGAACATTGAAGCGTGCAGCTTCCTCCACAGTATCATCTTCGAATAAGATCTCCTCAACGAGTGGAAACTATAACATTTCAAACATGCCAATAAGTTCCGAGGAAGTTCCCACTCATCCTTTAGAGATACTTAGCTCTTCATCGGCTCGCAACTCTGTTTGCCTCAATTGTTTGAGCTTCATTGGCGATAGTAGTTGCGAAAACCTATCGAGTGACTATGCCTCGATTGTCTCAACAGACTTCACTAGCAACAATTGTATCTTCTTTTTGAGGAATCGGTGCCTCACCGCCTTAGCAAAGATCATCACGAGCAGTGATGGAACCATTGGGGGTAGCCCATGAACAAGTCTTGTAGGTTCCAGGGGTGTTTGTGTTAAGTCAGAAGGGGGTTGAATAGACTTAACCAATTTTTGATTTTTGTCCTTTAAAATCAGATTTTTAGTCACAAGTCACTAAGTGTCACATAGTTGGCCTTAACGAGACATTTTTGCCATCCGTCGGGACAAAAAGGCTTACCATTGTACGTAGTCCATCATCTAGAATCACCTAGCATGATTCTAGAATGATCTAGATAGCATAGAAGAATGCTGAATGTTTTAGAAGAGTCTACAACATTGTAGAAAAGTCTGGAATATTTTAGAAGAGTCTAGAATATTGTAGAAGGGTCTAGAGTATTGTAGAAGAATCTAGAATGTGGTAGAATAATGTTGAACATTCTAGAATAGTCTATAATATTATAGAGTAATATGGAACTATGTAGAAGTTTGTAGACTAGACTAGAGATTTATAGAATACTTGAAGAATATGTATGAATTATGTGGAGAGTTCTAGAGAGCTTCTCCTTACCATTGGATCGGATTAATCACCACCGTCCATTAAGGAGGTGGAGTAGTATAAATAGGGGTAGTGCCTCATTTTTAACCAATCAAGCATCTCGTAAGCAAGTCGAGTGAGTAATACAATTGTTTCTTTCCAAGCTTTCTTGTGTGCTCTTTTACTTAGCCATCTTCTACACTTATTCACACACAAGCACTTCGAGAGAGAGGCTGACTTAGCTAATCGCAAGGGGCGATTGAAGGAGCTAAGGCCGTACGGTCATTGTTAAGGGAACAAGTCTGTGACAGGTGGTATCAGAGCCCAGTTTGGGCGAAGTGTTGTGAAGTAGTACGCGATGGCAGGTGAAGACATTGTGTCGGGTGTGGCCCGAGAACAACGGGAGGGAACCGGTGCGGAGACACGAGACGAGGAAGGAAGCGTGATTAAAGCAAGGCGCGAGAGGGGCGTCTTTGGAGCATATTGTAGTAGAGATGGGAGAATGACTTGAGCGAGTCAAACATACTGTCAAGACATTGGAGGACCATGTTCTTGAATAGATAGATTCCCTCAAGGAAAATATCCTAACTTGTCTTGATGTCGATTACCACATAGGAGGAACGCCTTGCCAAGTTGGAGGCAAGGATGATGGATGTTATTCAGGCCTTACAAGCAATTATCGAGGGGATGCAAGAAGATCTAGCCTTATGCAAAAAGGTTGCCGATAGCGGGGAGCTAGCATAAGCTGCAGCCGATCAAGGGTGGACTACCAAAAGCCGACGGGGTTTAATGGCGTAAGGGACGCTAAAGCCATGGAAAACTTCTTTTGGCAAAGGAGCAATTTATAGAATATACTTGAAGAATATGAGGAATTATGTGGAGAGTTCTAGAGAATTTCTCCCAACCGTTGGATCAAATTAATCACCACCATCCATTAAGGAGATGGAGTAGTATAAATAGGAGTATGGCCTCATTTGTAACCAATCAAGCATCTTGTAAGCAAGTTAAGTGAGTAATACAAGTGTTCCTTTCCAAGATTTCTTGTGCGCTCTTTTACTTAGCCATCTTCTACATTCCTTCACACACAAGAACTTCGAGAGAGAGGCCAACTTAGCTAATCACAAGGGGGCGATTGAATGAGCTAAGGCCGCACGGTCATTGTTAAGGAACAAATCTATGACATAGTCCTTGAGGGATAGCATAATTCAACCTCAACATAGAGTTAGCCACTCAACAGACTTTCGAGCCGTTTGATAGAATTACTCTCGGTGAGTGAAGTGACCTTTTTATAAATACATCTAACTTGGTATTCGATGGAAGTCTTACACCCTTAGTTTGAAATATGTTTTTCAACACTTGTTTTAGTTTAAGTTATTATCGATTGACTTAGCAAATTTATCAAACAACATATATAAATATGCATTAAATAAATGTCTTTGAAAGTAAATAGACACAAAGAAATTTATAGTGGTTCGAAGATGGGGTAATTCCTCTACTCCACTCTTCTCTAACTCCTGGAGAAAATCCACTAATGCAACAATGAGTTAAAAAGGGATGAAACAGTCCGAGCAAGCCTTGATCACACATTTGGCTTCACTCACGGACTCGACTTTTCATAAGACAACTATCTTGCTACTTGACTCCTTCAAATTCTTGGATTTGATGACGTAGCCCTCCCACGAATCCAAAGCCTGGTTCGAATTTGAACCTTCTACGCACTTCCTTCAACCTTGGATGTGCACACCCCTTTGTCTTTTAACAAATTTCCTCTTCAATAGTTTGAAGCTTTTTCTTTCCTTCACCGAATGTGTTGGTTAGATATACTTGAGTTTTAGGCTTGAGGATTGAGTGTGTTGCTTGAGAGTTTTTGCTTTTGCTTTCTTTGCGCAGATTCCTTGAATGTTGCGGTATGTGTCTTTGCAAAAGTATCCTCTCTCGTAAACTCCTCATCCTTTTATAGTGACAGTTTGAAAATGTATCCATTGAAGAGATAGATGCATTTTCAAACTCCACTTCATGGCCGTTGGCTTGTCTTGTTATGCAACAGATTGATGTTGACCCAACCTTGGTTTAATGCTTTGTAGGTTTGCCTGAACCACTGCAGGTGTGCAGGAACATCCCATTGGTTCCCAGCCTCTTGTACTCTTTCAGCAAGACAACTTTAAGGTTACAGTCTGTCTTTTTTCCTCTTTCAGTAAAGTTCTAACTTTACTTATCAACGTACATCTTCATCTTTCTTGAGCCTTGTTTGTTCTTTGAACCCCTTTGTGAGTCTTCTCCAAACATCCGGGAGTGACTTAGGCATTTGTCGATCTCTTGGTCGAGGCTGTTTTTCGATACTTGGATCGAAACTTCATCTTCGACACTCAACCGCAACACAACTGATTCTTCACTTCAATCTTGATCGATCCAACTGCAATCTTGAACTTGGCTGCTTCGACTCAGCTCATATATCATATCTATTACATAGTTGAATTTACAATAGAAATGGGGTGCCAACTTCTTAATCTAACTTTCACATAGCATAATCAAAATCTATACAATAAATTTTCCAACAATTTCTCTATTTTTGATGATGCCAAAACTTAAAAGAAAATAACAATATAAAAGTGCTTGATGAAAGAATGATTGTTAAAATGTGTATTGATCACATCATTCGACACTTTACAAAGTATTATAATGTACATGAAAATACAAAGTACTAATGTACATGAAAATAAATTTACTTACATTCTGTTTTGTGTATTTACAACTATGTAAAAGTACAACAAAATTTATCGCTTGGTGATTCAACGACTTGACTCATTCCTTCTTCTTTCCTCTTCTTCATCTGCCTTCCACTGTCTTCTTCTTCCTTCCTCTTTTTCTTCTCATAATTTCTCTTGAGCCGATCTCTTCTCCTCCTCTCTTCATACTCTCTGTCCGCTGGCGTTTCCTTCTTCATATCACTTTTCAATCTCTTCATTACGCCTTGAAACTTCTCTGTTTTCCAATTCTCTAAGGCCCATCCAATATAAGGTATCCTTTTTTGAAGGGATCAACATATCGTGTGTCGTTAGGTCTTTTTGGTGAAGTAACTCTGCCTCTTCCACCGGACCTTCCCCTTCCTCTGCCCGAGAATCGGCTCCTATGGAAACTTGTTGACTAGGTTGAGCCCTTGAGGATAGCCGATCGCTGCTAGATCGAGTCTGGCCTCTAGGCAATTGAGAAACTTCAACCCTTTTTCCCGATATAATTCCCACGCACTTTCAAAAGTCATTCCCTTAAAATAACCTTCCGACTTGAGAGTTACAAACTCCTCAAGTGACCTTGCTCTAAGCCTTCTTGGGAACGAATCCTTGATTGAGTTTGAGAGCTTTCTATTTGGCGGACCTTGGAATTTGGTTTTGAGATTTTCAATTCTTCCATGCCGCATGTGATCAACTGCATCCAATTCAGCTTTTACTGCAGCTCGCAATTTCTGAAGGGCTAACTCAGCTTTTTCTTCAGCTGACAACTCTTTCGGCAGCTGAGAGTGGAGAGAGCAGGTATATGAGCCAATTTTACCTTTCAGCGCAATTTTCAAGGGGTTGGGGGTCGATTTTAAAGATTCTTCCCCTTACTTCTACTTCCTTCCTTCAATCTATCTTCCTCCTTTTTGGGATCATCACTACCAACTTGAGAAATATTTGGAGTCTGCTGCCAGAAGACAGCCGAGTTTTTCATGAGTTACGGAGTGTGCTTCCCTTTGTTCGGATCGTAGAATCTGCATCTCTGCCTTCATTACAATCATCTCAGCATGCAAAGTGCTTTCTGTATTCTGCAGATCCTGCTTGAATTGTAGTCTGGAGCTTGGAATTCTTCTGGACTTATATCAACCTTGTAATTGGCACGTTCTTCAGCAAATTCTTCTTCCAACAGAACTTCATCAATGTATGGGAAAACATCATCATACAGGCCAATAGGTACTGAGGAGGGTCCCACTTCTCCTTTGGGATCCCTTCCCTCAGTTACCTGGCGTCCAGCTCTAGGTGCCTCAGTTGTTTGAGCTTCACTGGTAGACCTTAACTTTGTGGGAACTCTTGGTGGCCCGAGGCCTCAAATCTGTCTTAACAACTTTATTGGCTCCAGTGGATTCATCCAATTGAGTAGTCATGGCCTCAGTCGCCTTAGCAAGATCACGGGCTGGTGATGGCACCAATGGGGGTGGGCCATCAACCAAAATGAATTTTGAAGAGGCAACTTTGTCATGAGCCTCTTTCAACTTTGCCTCTAGTTGCTTCTCAGCTGGATCAATGGGAGTTGACTCAACTTCATTCTCTGAGCCAAGAAAATCCAGCTGCACATTATCATCAGAGTCATGCAATGCTTCTATCTCTTCCAAATCAGTAGACTCTGATGCTGGCATTGTAGGAACAGATAATTTCCCTTTCTCTTGAACTACAACCTTGGAAGTCTCAACGTCCTGGTGGCCTTTAACTACCTAGCGGCGGTCTCAACCACTGTAAGGCCTTCAATATTCCCTTCGCGGACTAAGATGCATTAGGGCCTTGGACATTGGCATCCTTAGAGGTCTCAACCTCCGGAATTGCACTTTCAAGACCAGCGGTCTCTATTGTCGTGGTACTCCTCTCTGTCATCCTATGCCCCACTGTTTGAGCGACTTCATTGGCCTTCGGTGCGATTGGAACCTCACCGAGACAATCTCAACCGCCAAAGCATCGTTAGTCCCACTTTGTTGTTCTTTTTGAGTCTCACCTTCGCCTCCTAACACCAATGTTTCTTTGTCTCCTATAGCCTCCTCCTCGACTGGATGTATTGTGTTGACTTCCCCTCACCGGCTCACCCGGTGAATCACTGGCCTTGTGGTCACCGACACTTTGGAGATTTCGATTGTTCTCTTTGAGTGTTCAGCCAATGGGGCAGCTGTCTTAACAACTTCAACATGGCGTGGCTCAGTTAGGTTGTTGCTTCATTGACCTCGCCATTTCAAGAATGACTGGGGTTGGAGAAATGTGAATAAATGATTCTCCAGACCCCTTTGCAAGGATTGCTCATGCATCACTAGGGACTCATTTAATTCATGTTGTAGCTCACCTTCTCGATTGGTCACCGTGCATCGATGATCTCCACGTCAACTTCTTTGCTGGTCTGTTGCTCACCACCGTGATTTCCCTTTTACAGCTCTCCTCTTCTCAATATCTTTCTTTTTCGTACATGATAGCTGTACAGAAATTAGAATCAAGGGCAATGCGGACAGTGGTGTTGTCCAAAAATCCCAGGAGATATTCCTCCTCATCAATCATCTCGGCCTTTCAAATTGGATTTAGCCGGTACTCACCGCCAAGCTCTCCATGCACGCAACCTTATCTCAATGTGTAGACATGCGGGGATTACGGATGAACTTCATCATCATCTTCTTCTTGCACAAGCTCTTGATGCCTTTTCCACCTCAAAGAACTACAACATCGGTCCGAGGTATAACAACCGAATTATATTTGATTGTATCGGCTATGCCTTGTTCAATTGTACCTCGATTGTATCTGTTTGTGTCTTCTTCACCGGTGTGGGCTTATCACCGTGTGTCTTGTTTAGATTTATGTGGTGGGGCAACTACTTGAGTTTCTTCGAAGTGCTTTGCTCACCATCGCCATCCTTTGATTTCTCGGTTGTGGCGGATACATCTAGTTCAACACTTTGTTAGCGACCTTCACAAGCCGTGTCCAAGTTCTCCTTTCCAGGGGAACTTTAGGCTCTTCTTCTTGTTCCTCACCCACAACAACACTCTACTTCCTGCTTTTTCCCGGCTCGTTTGTGGGCGCAACTATCCTCTTTTTCTTGTCACTAGGGAGGGGCTGCAGTAGGTTTAGGTTACGAGTGGAACGGAAGTAACTATGTACTCAAGAACATGCTCGGATGATTCCCCGTCGGATGTAGCAAACTTCTTCGCATGAGCACTCTTCTTAAGCGCTGAGATGTCCGCCTTGAACATCTTCTTGTTGGCATAGAAGGGTTTCCCTCTGCAGGGGCACACCCTTCTTCTCCATCAAATAGCTGAGATCATGCCATAACCAAGGGAACCCATGAACTTCCCGTCAACCAACTTCACGTTGTGCACATTCGCACAACTTATGAACTCTCTCCAATTCACCTCCTTCTCCGCCAAAATGGTAGCCATAACAACCAGCTTAGTCTAAGATAGCTGATTGAAGGAGCCAAACTTCATGTCGATGCACTTGGCTACTACATCCATCGACTTGTGGTAGTCATCTTTGATCGAACTTCTTCAAAGGCCGAGTAGTTGGGCTTGCTAGCATGCTCCGGTTTGGCTATCTCTTTCCAAGCCTTCTCCATATCCACCTCCTTCCCGGTCAACTCCTTGGACCACCGGTGGGAAGGTAAAGGTATTTTGCCAAGTCGGCCACATCCAACTTAAAGTCCTTTCCGTTCACGACAAACGTATTCCATCATCTTGAACCGATGTGTTAACATAATACATAGCCACCTCATCCGAAAAGGTTTTGGACATCTCCAACGTGAGAAACCTCTTAAGACTAGATTTCTTAAGTTTCAAAGACGATCTTCTCGGCGGATCCTTGTCAATGGTCTGCTTGACAAGGCCTTCAAAATCCACCAAATGAACCAGTGTGGATCTTTTCAAAAGCTTTGTGAAAGCTTGTTTTGGAGCAATTTCGAGTCTTTAATAAGAGAATGAAAAACTAGGGTTTCGGAGTTTTTGCGAGAGAATTGCGGAAATCTTCGAGTGCAAGAGAATGAAAGTGAAGAGAGAGAAATTGAATTTTCTCTATATATGCGGACTTGAAAAGCGGTTTTAGAATTCAAAAGTTTAAAAATTGATCAACGGCTGAGATCAAATCTTTCAAAACACATTAATTTCCTCACATTAAATGCATTAGTATTTATATCCAATCATGGGTAAACCATCGCGGGTTTCGACACCAATTAATGATCTTTGATGTCAAGCCTAAAAACATTCCCGCTTGAGGAAAATGACCTTGTTTTGTGACTTATTCATAAATGTTTCATCTTTCTTCATTTATGACTTGACTCGCTTACTGTCCATTAACACGATTCAAATTGTGACTAGCCACATAAGTTTTTCACTTGAATGAGTGAAACTCTTCGATATGCGATTCTCTATCTTTTTCTCTGTGAACGAGTCTTGAGCTTCCTAACACAACTCAATCAATCCAATCTCATTCTTAAGTTCTTCAAATCTTAATTCACATAAGGGCTTTGTGAATATATCAACTAATTGCTTTTCGGTTGATATGTATTCTAATGTAATGTCTTTCCTCTCAATATGATCTCTTTTAAAATGGTATCTGACATCAGTGTGTTTGGTTCTTGAGTGCAGTACTGGATTATAGGTGATTGCAATGGCACTTGTGTTGTCACACATAATTGGAATAACTTTTTCTATGTCATAATCCCTCTGTTGTTGCCTCATGCACAAAACTTGGGCACAATAACAACCTTGATAATGTACTTTTAGCTTGGTTTGTGGATGTAGCTATTGAGTTTTGTTTCTTGCTAAACCAATAAACTAATCTGTTTCCAAGCATTTGATAGGTACCAGATGTACTTTTCCTGTCAACTCTACATCCATCATAGTCTGACTCTGAGTATCCAATCAGCTTAAATCCACATTCCTTTGGATACCATAAGCCAACTTCTTGGCTTCTCTTCAAATATCTCAGTATTCTCTTAGCTGCAGTCATATGACTTTCCTTGGGAGCAGACTGAAATCTGGCACATATGCCTACAACAAAAGTGATGTTTGGTCTACTTGCAGTCAAGTAGAGCAATAATCCAATTAGTGCTCTATATCTTGTTTGATCAACTAATTTTCCTTCGCGCATTTATATCCATCTTCTCGGAAGTATTCATGGAAATCTTCACAAATGACTTCTCTTCCATACCAAATGTCTTCATCAAATCTCTACGGTATATTTGGTTTGACTTATGAAGGTTCCATCCTTCATTTGCTTGACTTGAAGACCTAGGAAGAAAGTCGGCTCTCCCCATCATGCTAATCTCAAACTTCCTTGCATAAGGTTTGAAAATTTGTCACGCACTCTTTGTTTGTGGATCCAAAATGAGATCGGCCACATAAATTCGAACAAGCGATACTCTCTCCATCTTGAATTACGAAGGGGTGTTCTCATCAACTTTGCCTTTGATGAATCCATTGTCTATAAGAAATCGAGACAATGTATCATACAATGCTCTTGGTGCTTGCTTCAAACCATACAATGCTTTCTTGAGCTTGTAGACTTTGTCTCCAAGTGTTTTCTACTCAAAACCTAGAGATTGTTTCATATAGACTTCTTCTTCTTCTAAAAGTCCATTCAAAAATGTACTTTTCACATCTATCGATGTCTTGTGAAGTTCTTGTGTGTTGCATAAGCAAGGAACATCATTATTGCTCCCAATCTTGCAACATGAGCAAAGGTTTCATCAAAATCTATTGCTTCTTCTTAGTAATACCTTTTGGCTACCAACCTTGCTTTGTTTCTCTTAATGAGATCCTTCCTCATTCATCTTGTTTTTACGAATACCCACTTAGCACCAATAACATTTTGGTTGGTAGGCCTTTGAACCAATTCCCAAACTTTATTCCTTTCAAACCGATTCACTCTTCCTACATAGCTAGAATCCAATGAGTGTTACCAGTGCTTGTGACATATTTTTTTGGCTCGATTTGAGAAATGAAACAAGTAAACATGGCTTCATGTTGAGTCCTGGATCTGGTTCTCACTCCTTCTCTTACATCTCCAATGACTAACTCGGTGGATGGTCTCTTAGCCATCTCACATCCGTTGGAGTTTGTCTGTTGGGTTGTGTCTTCTTCTGCACTAAGTTGCCTTGAACAACTTCTTCTTGATCTTCATCATTCAATTTTGCAAGCCTTCTAGTGTCTTTAAGATTCATCTATCTCATTCTCATCGGGTCGAGTATTCTCGATACTTGCAAAGATAGGGACTCTTACGAATAGTCGGATGATTCATCATTTCAGCTAACTCATCAATATCTTCTCCATTTACATTAGTTTCATCAAAACCACAAGGATAGACTCTTCTGTGACCATAGTCCTCTTATTCAGCACTCTGAAAGTTTTACTCTCAGCTGAGTATCCTAAGAAGATACCTTCATCGGCTTTTAGCATCGAAGCTTTCAAGTTATCATTGTCATTATTATGAATGAAACACTTGCTTCCAAAGATATGAAAATGTCCAACATTAGGCTTTCTTCCTACAAATTTCATAGGGTGTTTTGGACAGCTGCCTATTTATCATACACCTGTTCTGAGTGTAACAAGCAGTGTTAATGTCTTTATCCCAAAATCTCTTAGGCAATCCACTTGACTAATATGGTCCTTGCGGCTTCCTTGAGGGCTCTGTTCCTTCTTTCACTACTCCATTTTGTTGTGGAGTTCTTGCACTGAAACTCATGACCAATACCATTCTCTGTGCAATCCTGAGTTATAATTCCATTGACAAACTCAGTTCCTCTGTCAGACCTTATCTTGATAACGGTTTGGCTCTTCTCATTTTGAACTCTCTTCATAAGCTGTGGAATATTCTGCAAAGTTTCCTTCTTTTTACACATAAAGATGGTCCATGTGTATCTTGAATAGTCATCCACCACCACTATGGTGTATTTATTTCCACTGATACTAGCTGGTTCAACAGGACCAAATAAATCCATATGCAATAAATGCAAGATCCTTGATGAAGAATGACTTGGCTTATCCTTGAATGTAGACTTGATTTGTTTTCCCTTCGGCATGCATCACGGATGCTCTCCTTCTTGTACATTGAGTCCGACAATCCTTCCACAAAATGACTTCTTGCAAGTTTGTTGATTGTCTTGAAATTCAGGTGAGTCATCTTCTTGTGCCACAACCAACTTTACTTGGATGTACTTTTTGCTAATTGGCACGTGCTTGGTGTAGCAAAGAGATCAATCCACTACGTACATATTTTTTTTTTTTCTTGTTCCGGATAGCACAACTTCATTTGATTCACATTCTTGATTTGGAAAAAACATTGTTGAATCCTACATTGTACCCTTTATCACGAGTTGGTTGATACTCGTGATTGAAATTCACCCATTCTGCTACAACCTTAAGGTTGCAAACCCAAGTGCGGGTTGTCTCAAGTAATAATTTTCTCGTGAGTCCGAGGTCGATCCATAGGAAAGATTATGTAAGTTTACAGGGAATATTTTTCTTTGAGAAATAAATAGATATCTTTTAAACTAGTAAGAAATATAATTTTTACGATAAACTTGATTAATAAAATTGTTGAGGATAGAGATCTACTCTTGATTTTGGATAAAGGAATGATTATATTTTCTTACCTCTTCAATTACTACTATCGGAATCCATACACAATGAAGGTTCCAATAGAAAGATATTCTAAATATAAATCATGTAATAAGGTGAACATATTTTATTACCAATTATAATTTATCTTATAACGCCAATACTTGCTTATGGACTCAAGTATTCATGCATTCTCTTGTCTACAATAAATCAAGGTATCCACGTTAGTAGTCGGTTGAAGTAAAACCAGGACATTTAACTAAATGGAACCAAGTATTTATTGTGCGATAGAATGCATAAATCAAGAATACCATAAAAACAAGAAGGTTATAATCTAAAAAATAAATTGATGATCAAAACAATAAAATTTAATGTAAAGCTACAATCATTCCTTTTCCTCCATCAAGAGTTTCACTCTATTACTCAACACAATAAACTTAGAAAGACATAAATAAAGTAGAGAAAACAAGATATTGTATGAAAACTAAGGAAAGCATTTTTATGAAATACTAGAAAATCTACTATAATATGGGAAAACAAGAATGAAACTTTCTTTGAAACTCTAACTTTCTATACAAACTTGCGTGTTTAGCAAGTGTAAATGACCTCTATTTATAGGCAACACAATAATTCCTATTGGAATTATTTTATTTTTTTATTTTCAAGATAATTGTCAAAATGCTGAAAATTTGAAACCAATTCCATTATTTCATTTGTCTGGTCTTTTTGGAAAGGATTCTTGCTGATTCATCTTGATTTTCTTTAACACAATAATTCTCACATGTCTTGGCTGCATTTTCCCAATGATTTGAATGAATTCCAAGCATTATTGGTCGAGATATGATGTAATAAGTGTGGAGTGGTTGGCACTGCGGGATCATGGATATGACATCTTGTTGCATTTTCTAAAAATCCTTGCCGACTTAATTTGACTTGTGAGTCTTAATGAAAGTTGTAGCCAAATGAGTTGGGAAGACACAGTAAACATATTAGCACCATTGAACATGTGGTCTTCGAGTTATGCCAAAAATACGACATTGGTCCAGTCTTGTGAGAAAATGGGTCTCTTGAAACATGAAATTGTGATGAACTTTTGATCCAAGAAAATATTATCCCAAACTTTGATTTAGGCTTTAATATCTCTGAATATTTGTTAAAGAATGGATTGTGAATCCATATCTTCAAGAATCATCCCTAAATCATGTCGGAATTGAAAGTTATGCGCATTGATCCGAACCTGCATAAAAAATGCTTCCTACTACAATTTTGTATTGATTTCCTATTTTATTTATAACACATAATAATACTATAAATTTATATTATTACTAATATCAATAAGGTAAAATATTATTACAAACCGAAAGTAATTGTATATTTTTTAATGTTTATCACACCCCGACCCCAACTACTTTTATTACTAGTCCCTAGTAATTAAAGCGCACAAAATACAAAAGAAATTTTTATGAACGTGGCATGATATTATTTCTTTAACAAAAACTCGTGAAAATGTCTAACAATCAAAAAGTTTATTGTCAATTATGATAGATGATCAAGAATAAATATAATTTTTTTATATATTTTTATATAGAGAAGAAATATTGTATATATGCACAAAACTACCGTTGCATTCCGCAAACCAAGATACATAAACATCAAATTTAATCATGAAAAAGCCTCAACTCCATATCCTCACGGGTTAGTGTTTATCATTTAAGCTGGTAAGGTGTTCACTCATGGAGTTGGAAAACAATTAAAACTCTCAAGGAAATAGCCATAAAATTTAGGACAAGCATTCAAACAAAAATTGAGCATGAGATAGGTAGTTATAAAACTTGAAATACCTAAATTTTCATACCCAAAATATGTTTCAAATTTCATTGGTTTAGAATGGCAAACTAAGTAATAGTATTCATTTTTTTTCTTTTTTTTTTTTTTTTTTTTTTTTTTTTTTTTTTTTTTTTTTTCCTATCCATTTTTCTCTATTTTTTTTTCATTTTTCACTTTTTTCTTTATTTGTACAACATGACTTTACATGATAATATAACAATGAGAAATACTCATCACAAACTTTGTAATGGAGTATTGTAATAGAAATTGAAAATGTAGATATTAACCAAATCATTTCTCCACATGGTAGGTAGACATATTTAAGTATTTCAGATCACAACATAACCATTTCAAATGACCAATTAAAGTTCAGAATGCTTGTTTTCTCAAACTCACCACTCATTCACAAAAGATATGTGAATATTGAAAATCAAACGCTTTATCATGATCAAACTTTCACTTATATGTATCACAACCAATCTCTCCACAAAGCATAGAAAGTGCATAAAGCAATTTCTTCTCCTTTTTTTTTTGTTTTTATTTAATCAAGATAGCATCATTGAATTCAACAATAAAGCTATTTTCATGCTTGATAATTCACAAATTTTTTTAAACCAAATACAACATGCCATGTTTTTTTTTTTAAAGAAAAGAACACAACAACACCATAATAGAGATGCGTCTCAAGAACATCAAAATGACATTCTTTACTCTGCCATCAGTTTTTTTAAAAAATTCCAAAATAAAATCACACATTTAAAAAGAAACACACATTTACCATATAAAAGAAAATATCATTATCCCTTCCCCCCAACTTATTTGAAACATTGTCCTCAATGTCAAAAATAATTAGGAAAGTAAAGTTTAGAAGATATCACCTGATGTATGGCTTATTGAAACTGAAAGAACATAATGGCATTTGTAACCATGATGGGTAAATTTCACAATGTCAGAGATAAATCCAATTTGCGTTTTTCGACTTGTTTTTCGAGGCCAAACAATATGAGCAATCATTGATCTCGGCTTGTGAATGTATGCTTGGAGTTTGTCGATTAATTCGCTTGGTTGTCGCACAAATTATGATTAAATCTGGTATTTGTGAAATAAAACCTTTCTCTGATGATAATCTAAGAAAGATAACAAACCATCAAAGAAACCATTAACATTAAGAATACCTATAAACTTAAATGGTGAATGTTGAGTTGTGCCCAAGAGACCATTTGGAATAACTCTTCAAGTGTACGAAAACCACCAGGTAGGGTGATAAAGGCATCGGCATTATTCATCATATTTACCATTCTATCTTGCATGTTTAACACTCTTAACTCATCTCCAATGGTTTCTCCAATGATATTTCGACTTAAAGATTTTGGAACAACTCCTAAGACTTTGACTCCTCCCAAATACGCAGAACCCGACAATACGTCCCATTAACCACGACAACCACCCCCGTATACTAAGTGAATCTGTTTTTTAGCAAGAACTTTACCAAGATTATTGGCTTCCTCAATAAAACAACTATCTTTCCCAGGACTTGAACCACAAAATACAGCAATACTATTAATTTTACGGAAATAAGACACTTCCATATTTCTCTCTCTCTCTCTCTTTTTTTTTTATAAACTGAGTGGTGTGATAAGAGGGTGAATGCAAAGCTATTTATTAAGCTATGAACAGGAAACACAACAATAATTTAAATTATTGCAATTTTTTTCTTTTTTCCTTTTTTTTTTATGAAAAAGTTTGAAATAAAGACAAGAAAGTAAAGACAAATAATTAAATACTAACGCGTGAATGAACAAAGAAAGTAGTTGTGATTGTGGCTCACATCTTCCTCTGGTTTTACGTCCAGAAACGGCTTAAACGCCCTCTATGGGTCGGGGATATGCTTCCCATCCAATTTTCTTATAAATTGGCAAACAAGGTCTTTTAACGTCAGATTCCCAAGACTAAGTTCACGTTCTTCACGAAATTGGAGCCATAATCGGAGAATTTCACGATGCACAAATCCACTAGGATGCGTATCAAGATTCCATAGAATGTTATCTAAAGACTCCTTACTCAGGCCATCCTTAATGAATTGAATTTTATCCTCTCGATTTCTAGAAACCATGCCTAAAGAACGACATCGTGTGTCACAAGTCCATCTAGCACATTTGTGACAAACTTGCATTCTTTTGGCCCTTCGTTTTTTCGAATATGAACTTTTGCCAAAACCAGGCATGCATTTAGTAGGAGAAAATGAAAATGCACTGCTAATCTTACCTTTGCTTCAATTATCCAACGTATATCTTCTGGAATACCTTTGAGCATAAACAATCTTAACCTTTCAAGTCGGCTTTATATTTCTAAAATTTTAATTTTAGCAAGAAAATAAAATTATGTACAAATATCGGTGTTTGTGGGAAATCGATGAGTCCGACTTAATAGTCACGAATCTATATTTATCCACCATTTAACCGGAAAATAAATAATTAAACCATACAAAATACACATATTTATAAGAAACAAATATGTACACTAATTATAACAAGGATTATAAAGAAAAAGAACTTCCTCGGAAGGAATTGATTCTCTAGAAATAGTTTAAGTCTTTGTCCATTTACTTTGAATACATTACCATTTCTAGGATTCTCAATGTCAACACTCCTTACGGATATACTTTTTCACAATAAAGGACCACTCCACCTTGACCTTAATTTTCCGGGAAATAAATGCAATCGAGAATTATAAAGTAAAACCTTTAGACCAATTTCAAATGTTTTTCTTGTAATTTTACTATCATGAAATTCTTTGATTCTTGATTTATGAATTTTTGAATTCTCATATGCATCATTTCTCAATTCCTCAAGCTCATTGATTTGTAATTTTTGCAATTTGAAGCATCATCAAGGTTGAAGTTAAGCGTTTTAATTGCCCAATAAGCTTTGTGTTCAAGTTCCACTGGTAAATGGCAAGGTTTTCCATAAACTATTCTATAAGGAGACAATCCCAATGATGTTTTAAAAGCGATTCTGTATGCCCAAAGTGTATCGATAAGTCTAAAAGACCAATCTTTACGATTCGAGTTAACGTTTTTTCTAAAATTTGTTTTATCTCCCTATTTGCAAGTTCAACTGCCCATTTGTCTGTGGGTGATAAGGTGTTGCAACTTTATGTGTGATTCCATATTTTTCATTAGAGATGCAAAAACTTTGTTGCAAAAATGTGTTCCCCATCACTAATAATGACTCGAGGAATTCCAAATCGGCTCAAAATATTTTCCTTTAGAAATTTTATCACGTTTATGATCATTGTTTCGACAAGGAATTGCCTCGGTCCATTTTGAAACATAATCTATTGCGACTAAAATGTAAATAAAACCGAATGATCTTGGAAATGGCCCCATAAAATCAATACCCCAACAATCAAAGATTTCAATCACCAAAATAGGATTCAAAGGCATCATGTTTCGTTTTGAAATTGATCCTAACTTTTGACAATTTTCACAACTTTTGCAAAAAGTGTAAGTATCTTTGAAAATATTTGGCCAATAAAATCCACATTGTAAGATCTTTGCCTTTGGTTTTCTTTCTTGAAAAGTGACCACCACATGCTTCGAATGACAAAATTTAATAATGCTACCTACCTCATTGTCGGGTACACATCTACGAAAGATTTGATCTGGACAATATTTGAAAAGGTAGGGATCATCGATAAAACTTTTCTACCTCGATCAAAAACTTCTTTTTATCTTGTGAATTCAATTTGATGGCATCATTCTGTCACAAGAAAATTAACAATATTCGCAAACCAAGTACTACGAAACATTGAATAGTTGTTCATCGGGAAAAGTATCATTGATAGGTGGAGTTTGAAATGAGTCATCACAAATAAGTCTTGATAAATGATCAGCTACCACATTCTCTACTCCTTTCTTATCACGAATGGTAATATTAAACTCTTGGAGTAAGAGTATCCACCTAATTAATCTTGGTTTGGAATCTTTTTTTGACAAAAGATATTTCAAAGCTGCATGATCACAAAAACAACAATTGGTGAACCAACCGGATAGGATCGAAATTTTTCTAATGCAAATACTACAACAAGTCTTTGATAAATCTTACGTAAAAACCCGCATGCCCTAAAAAATGATCTTACCTCCTTCCACAGATTTTGGTCTTTGGTAGATTAGCAATTAACTCAACCTTGGATTTGTCTACCTCAATACCTTTTATTGAAATAATGTGTCCAAGAACAATACCGGTTGTTACCATGAAATGACATTTTTCCCAATTAAGCACAAGGTTCTTTTCTTCACACCTTATTAACACTTTTTCTAAGTTCAACAAACAATCTTCAAATGACTCACCAAAAACTGAAAAATCATCCATAAAGACTTCAAGAAAACGTTCAACCATGTCATTTGAAAATGCTAAGCATGCATCGTTGGAATGTAGCTGGTGCATTACATAATCAAAAGGCATCCTTCTATATGCAAATGTACCAAAAGGACATGTAAATGTTGTTTTCTCTTGATCTTCAAGTGCAATTTTAATTTGATTATACCCGAATATCCATCTAAGAAACAATAGAACTTATGACCTGCAACTCTTTCTAAAATTTGATCCATAAAGGGCAATGGAAAATGATCTTTTCGAGTAACCGAGTTAAGTTTTTACGTAGTCAATGCACACACGCCAACCGAAGTGGTTCTAGTTGGAATCAATTTATTATTTTCATTTTTAAACTATGTAACTCCAGACTTCTTAGGCACAACATGAATACGACTTACCCACTTACTGTCAGAAATAGGATAAATGATTTCATTATCTAAGAGTTTAATAATTTCATTTCTCACTATTTCTTTCATATTAGGATTTAGTCTTCGCTGCATTTCTCTAGATGGTTTTGCATTTTCCTCTAAATAAATATTATGTGTGCAAATTAGAGGACTAATACCTTTTATGTCAGCAATGGTCCACCCTAAGGCATTTTTATGCGTTTTCAAAATCTCGATCAACTTACTTTCCTGAGATGCATCAAGTTTGGAAGAAATTATTACAGGAAAAGTATCATTTTCACCAAGAAAAGAGTATTTCAAATCAGATGGTAAAGGTTTCAAATCAATTTTTGGAGCTTTTATGCTTGAAGAAATAGGTTGTGTTTCTGATGATAACAACTCCTCAGTTTTTGGTTTCCAAAAATGATTTTCTAGTTCTTGCAAAAATTCAGTGGAGACATCAAAACATTTCTTATCACAAATTCTTTCACTTTCAAAAGAATTATTGATATTGAAATTTTCATGACAATTTCTTCAATTAAATCCACTTCATGTAGTTCGGTATCATCGTTGAGTTGTTTGCAAATATTAAACACATTTAATTCCAAAGTCATATTTCCAAAAGATGTTCCAAAATACCATTTCTCTGATTAATCAATGCATTTGAAGTTGCAAGAAATGGGCGACCTAAAATAGACAGGAATTTGAGTTTTTGTATCTATAACCTAGAATTTGAGTATCCAAAACAATAAAATCAACAGGAAAATAAAACTTATCAATTTGTACCAACACATCTTCTACTATTCCTTTTGGTACTTTAATTGATCGATCAGCTAGTTGGAGTACAATTGGAGTTTCTTTAAGTTCACCTAAACCTAGTTTGTTCATATCCTGAAAAAGATAGAAGATTTACGCTAGCACCAAGATCAAGTAAAGCACGTTCAATTATAGTGTCTCCTATGATGCATGAAATTGTTGGACAACCTGGATCTTTGTACTTAGGTGGAGCAAATTGTTGTATAATTGAACTAACACTTTCAGTTAAAAATGCTTTTTTCTTCACATGATGTTTCCTTTTAATTGTGCACAAATCTTTCAAAAATTTTGCATAAGGTGGGACTTGTTTGATTGCATCCAACAAAGGAATGTTAATTTTGACTTGTTTAAAAAGTTCAAAAATTTCAGAATTGGAGTTTTTGGTTGCAATCTTTGAGGAAAAGGCGGGGAGGTGAATATGTTCATCATTTTCAAACTTACCTCCATTAATCTTACCTTCTTCATCATCACTATTTTCATTCTTCATTTCTAAATTTGAATTTAGGACATTTTTAGGATGCATTGTTTTATCAACAATTTTTCTACTTGAAGTGTTGTGACTGAATTAGCCTCATTGATGGATTTTCACAGTAGAAACACAACATTGCGTAGAAGGATTAGGTTGAGGTTGAGTAGGAAACTTACCCTTTTCTTGAGTTCGCAAAGAAGGCTGTGAGTGTTGAAAGTGAGTTCTTGATCTCATTGATAGCCTTGTGAAGTTTTATTATTGATGTTTGTTTGTTCATTCATAAATGCTTGCAAAGTCTCCTCAAGGGATTTTACATGTGGGACTGGATATGAAGAAAAATTTGGTGGTTTTTGTGAATTTATTGGTTGAGCTTGATTATTATCACGCCAACTGAAATTAGGATGATTTCTCCATTGTAGGTTGTAAGTTTCAGAATATGGAGATTGAAAAGGTTTTCTAAATCCATTCATGACATTTGCTTCAACAGGAATGTGAGGACAATCATTAGTGGAGTGTTCTTTAAGTCCACAAATTTCACAATTTTTTTATCTTGCACAGATTTAACTTCTTTTACTTTTTTACCTTCCATGTCATCGATTCTTTTAGCCAAAAGCGCAAGCCTAGCACTTAAATTATCTTCTTGAGTAAGCTGGAGTTTTCCTTTATTTTCATCAACACTATGCCAAGATTGAGAATTTTCTACTAAATAGTCAAGATATTCTAGCGCTTCATCGGGTTCTTTATCAAGAAATTTACCATTACACATCGATTCAATAAATTGCTTTGTTTCGGGGTTAAACCTTCATAAAAGAAACGATTATACGCCAATTTTCAAAACCATGATGTGTGGGCGGGGAATTCAACAACTCTTTAAACTTTTCCCAACATTCAAAGAAAACATCTTTAGGATTTTGAGAAAAATTTTGAATTTGTCTTTTCAAAGCATTAGTTTTATGAGTTGGAAAGAATTTTTCAGAATTCGGTTTGCATTTCTTGCCATGTACCAATGGATCTAGGTTTTAACGAGCTAAGCCAAGTTTTTTTCTTTATCTTTTAAAGAAAAAGGAAATAATTTGAGCTTAACAATTTCATTCGTGCAATTTTGATCAACAAATGTGGCACATACTTCTTCAAACTCCTTTAAATGTAAATATGGGCTTTCGAGAATCCATACCATGAAAATTAGGAAGTAAAGGAATCATCCTGGCTTAAATCGAAAGTTGTTTACATTTAGTGGAAAAATGAAACAAGAAGGAGTATAATTTCGAGGAGGTTGCAAATAATAACGCATATTATGCACTTCTTGATTTTCCACTCTTTCCATTTCATTTTGAGCAGTTTCTTCTTGACCATAATTGGTGTGTGTGGAGGTGAATCAAAATTTTCTATCAAATTTTCTAAATTATATCTAACTAAACGACGGAAATTTGGACTACGACACCATGTAAGCATACAAACACACAATATTTACATGATATATATACAAACCTGGAAACCTACTTTGCCTTCCCCAAACGACGCCAAAAACTTGCTACAACTTTAAGGTTGCAAACCCAAGTGCGGGTTGTCTCAAGTAATAATTTTCTCGTGAGTCCGAGGTCGATCCACAGGGAAGATTATGTAAGTTTACTGAGGAATATTTTTCTTTGAGAAATAAATAGATATTTTTTAAACTAGTAAGAAATATAATTTTTACGATAAACTTGATTAATAAAATTGTTGAGGATAGAGATCCACTCTTGATTTTGGATAAATGAATGATTATATTTTCTTACCTATTCAATTACTACTATTGGAATCCATACACAACGAAGGTTCCAATAGAAAGATATTCTAAATATAAATCATGTAATAAGGTGAACATGTTTTATTACCAATTATAATTTATCTTATAACGCCAATACTTGCTTATGGACTCAAGTATTCATGCATTCTCTTGTCTACAATATATCAAGGTATCTACGTTAGTAGTCGGTTGAAGTAAAACCAGACATTTAACTAAATGGAACCAAGTATTTATAATGCCATAGAATGCATAAATCAAGAATACCATAAAACAAGAAGGGTATAATCTAAAAAATAAATTGATGATCAAAACAATAAAATTTAATGTAAAGCTAAAATCATTCCTTTTCCTCCATCAAGAGTTTCACTCTATTACTCAACACAATAAACTTAGAAAGACATAAATAAAGTAGAGAAAACAAGATATTGTATGAAAACTAAGGAAAGCATTTTTATGAAATACTAGAAAATCTACTATAATATAGGAAAACAAGAATGAAACTTTCTTTGACACTCTAACTTTCTATATAAACTTGTGTGTTTAGCAAGTGTAAATGACCTCTATTTATAGGCAATACAATAATTCCTATTGGAATTATTTTATTTTTTTATTTTCAAGATAATTGTCAAAATGTAGAAAATTTGAAACCAACTCCATTATTTCATTTGTTTGGTCTTTTTGGAAAGGATTCTTGCTGATTCAACTTGATTTTCTTTAACATAATAATTCTCACATGTCTTTGTTGCATTTTCCCACTGATTTGAATGAATTCCAAGCATTATTGGTCGAGATATGATGTAATAAGTGTGGAGTGGTTGGCACAACGGGATCATGATCGCAACATCTTGTTGCATTTTCTAAAAATCCTTGCCGACTTAATTTGACTTGTGAGTCTTAATGAAAGTTGTAGCCAAATGAGTTGGGAAGACACAGTAAACATATTAGCACCATTGAACATGTGGTCTTGAGTTATGCCAAAAATACGACATTGGTCCAGTCTTGTGAGAAAATGGGTCTCTTGAAACATGAAATTGTGATGAACTTTTGATCCAAGAAAATATCATCCCAAACTTTGATTTAGGCTTTAATATCTCTGAATATTTGTTAAAGAATGGATTGTGAATCCATATCTTCAAGAATCATCCCTAAATCATGTCGGAATTGAAAGTTATGCGCATTGATCCGAACCTGCATAAAAAATGCTTCCTACTACAATTTTCTATTGATTTCCTATTTTATTTATAACACATAATAATACTATAAATTTATATTATTACTAATATTAATAAGGTAAAATATTATTACAAACCGAAAGTAATTGTATATTTTTTAACATTTATCACCTTCCACATAGGCTACATCTGTGATTTCCAGTCCATTTTTATTTATGGATCCAATGCCTCTGATTTCCCCTGGAGCTTTATTTCCTCCGAATATGACTTTTACTACCCTTGAATCCTTGAAGTTGGATAAATTCTTCTTATTCCCAATCATGTGTCTGGAAAAACCACTATCCATGTACCAGGTTCCTTGGCACTCAGTTGTTCCCTGAACCTGCAATCAAGGAATTCAAGTTTTAGGTACCCAAACCTGTCTGGGTCCTGAGGGTTTAGCACTATAAGGTGATCCTACCAACCTATAGCTAAAACATATGACTTTAAGGGTTGCCACCTATCAGTTCCATAATCATAATGAATCTTAGCAAATTGTTTAGAAGCTTTAGGAACATACAATTGTCTTTTTTGTGTGTATGTCTGTGAGTGTGCTGGTGCATTTGCTTTCTTTGGATAATATGGAATTTTTTGTGCATAATGGGCATTGTTCTTGGATACATAAGTGTGTTGATATTTATTCATTTGCCTTAGGAATGACCTATATTGAGTTTGAGGTCTTTGCAACTTGGGCTTGTATCCCATAGGACTTGGCTGATATTTCATTTTATTGTTCCAATCAGGCCGAGTAGCATAGTTTCTACCAATCCTTCATATGGTTTTCTTTGTTGAAACCTCTAGGTCCTTTGGTAGTTTTGTTTTGATTTCACAAAATATTTTCTGTTTGGAGTCTGCTGATGGACTCTTCTGAATTTAGTTTCAGCAGCCCTCTCAACAAACTCAACTGGCTTTTTACCTTTGCCTTTGTAACCTAGCCAACACACGTGCGTTTGTGATTGTAAGTGGGTGCAACATATGATTATTTTGGCTTTTGGATTCCCCCATTGCTTAAGGATCCTTTTTCCAAAGTCACTTTGGGAGTTTGAGCATTGACAAAAAAATTAAATAATCGATTCTGAGTAATAGCAATGGCACTTGTGTTATCACACATAATTAGAATCTCTCTTTCTTCAATGTCATAATCTCTCAGTTGTTGCCTCATCCATAGAACTTGGGCACAACAGCTGCCTGCAACAATGTACTCTGTTTGAGCCGTGATGTAGCTATTGAGTTTTGTTTCTTGCTAAACTGAGAAACCAATCCATTTCCAAGCATTTGACAAGTACAAGATGTACTCTTCCTGTCAACTCTACATCCAACATAATCTGAGTCAGTATCCAATCAGCTTGAATCCACCTTCCTTTGGATATCAAAAACCAACTTCTTTGCTTCCCTTTAAATATCTTAGGATTCTCTTAGCTGCAGTCATATGACTTTCCTTTGGAGCAGACTGGAATCTGGCACATACTCCTAGCAAAGGTGATGTCTGGTCTGCTAGCAGTCAAGTAAATCAATGATCCAATAAGTGCTCTATATCTTGTTTGATCAATAGATTTTCCTTCTGCATCTATATCCATCTTCACAGAAGTATTCATGGGAATCTTCACAGATGACTACAATTCCATACAAAATTTATTCATCAGATCTCTGGTATATTTGGTTTGACTTATGAAGGTTTCATCCTTCATTTTCTTGACTTGAAGACCTAGGAAGAAAGCCGCTTTTCCCATCATACTCATCTCAAACTTCCTTTGCATAAGGTTTAAGAATTTGTCACACAAGTCTTTGTTTGTGGATCCAAAGATGATATCATCCACATAAATTCGAACAAGCAATATACTCTCTCCATCTTGAATTAAGAAGAGTGTTACTCATCAACTTTGCCTTTGGTGAATCCATTGTCTATAAGAAACGAGACAATATGTCGTACAATGCTCTTGGTGATTGGTTCGGACCATACAATACTTTCTTGAGTTTGTAGACTTTATCTCCAATAGTTTTCACTCAAAACCTGAGGTTTTTCCACATAGATTTCTTCCCGCAAAAGTCAATTCAAAAATGCACTCTTCACATCCATTTGACAGATTGAGAAGTTGTTGTGTCTTTGCATAAGCAAGAAACATCCTTATTTCTTCCAATCTTGCAATAGGTGCAAAAGTTTCATCAAAATCTGTTCCTTCTTCTTGGCAATACCCTTTGGCTACCAACCTTGCTTTGTTTCTTACTACAGATCTTTCCTCATTCATCTTGTTCCCCGAATACCCACTTAGTACCAATAACATTTTGGTGGGTAGACCTTTGAACTAATTCCCAAACTTTATTCCTTTCAAACTGATTCATTTCTTCCTGCATAGATAGAATCCAATGTGTGTTATGGAATGCTTGTGACACATCCTTAGGCTCAATTTAAGAAATGAAACAAGTGAACATGGCTTCATGTGAGTCCTGGATCTGGTTCTCACTCATTCTCTAACATCTCCAATAACTAACTCGGTGGATGGTCTCTCGGCCTTCTCACATCCGGGTTGGAGTAAGTCTGCTGGATTGAGTCTTCGTGCGGCTAAGTTGTCTTGAACATCTTCATATTGATCATCATTCAGTTTGTAAACCTTCTAGTTGTGTTTAAGATTCAACTATCTCATCTTCATCCGGGTTGAGTCCTCCGATATATGCCTTAACATAAGGACTCTTCGAATAATTAGCTGATTCATATTATCAACTAACTAGTCAATTTCTTCACCATTAACATTAGGTTCATCAAAAACCACATGGATAGACTCTCTGTGACCATAGTCGTGTTGTTCAAAGACTCAAAGCTTTACTCTGAGAGTATCCTAAAAAGATGGCTTCATCGACTTTAGAATCAAAAGCTTTCAAGTTGTTCTTGCCATTGTTATGAATAAAACACTTGCATCCACAAATATGAAAATATCGAACATTAGACTTCCTTCCCCGTCCAAATTTCATAGGGGTTTTTGACAGGTACCGCTTGTTGATCATACACATATTCGAGTGTAGCATGTAGTGTAAATGGCTTCACCTAAAATCCCTTATAATCCGAAATTTTCAGACTAACATGGTCCTTGCGACTTCATTGAGGGTTATGTTTCTTCTTTCACCACTCCATTCTCATTGAGAGTTCTTGCGGTGATAACTAATGACCAACACCATTCTCAATGCAATCTTGAGTTATAATCCCATTGATAAACTCGGTTCCTCATTAGACCTTATCTTAATGTTGGTTTGGTTATTCTCATTTTAAATTCTCTTCATAAGCGGTGGAAGCTTCGCAATGTTTTCGTCTTTTTACTCATAATGGTCCATATATGTCTTGAATAATCATCCACCACCACTAAGGTGTATTTCTTTCCACGATACTAGCTCGTTCAACAGATCAAATAAATCCATATGCGATAAATGCAAGATCCTAGTTGAAGAAAGACTTGGCTTATCCTTGAATGAAGACTTGATTTGCTTTCACTTCGGCATGCATCTTAGATGCGCCACTAAAAGAAAAATTTACCTTGAATGAAGACTTGATTTAGCCGATGTCTATGTGAAAATTTACCGATGTCGTAATTGGCTATGTTAAATGTATGCATATTCAACATCAATTTTAAACATGTTAAAAAATGATGTTATATTAGAAAGACATCGGTTTTTAACCAATTTTGTTTCTAACGAAAATGACGTTATAGTGTTGGGTTGAACATCGATTTTGTTAGGAACAAAATTAGTTAGAAATCGATGCATTAAACGTTTTAGAAAATGGCCATGAACCGATGTCATTCACATTTAAAATTGCCTCTTTATATATTTTAGATGTCGGTTTATAACTTAGATGTCGAATATTTAAAACAAAGTCGGGTTCTAGTTTAAAAATATTGCCTTTCATTTTATTAGAATGGTTTTACATCAACAATCATCTCCGTCATAAAGCAAGAAACAATCATCCCACCATCAAAGCAAGAAACAACCATCCTACCATCAAAGCAAGTAACAACCATCCACCATCAAACATCAAAGTGAGAAACAACATTTTATCAATTTACTAATATTTATACATTTATCCTATACTTAAGGATCGAAACAATTCACTTGAAATGAAACAAGACTACTCGATCCATATATCTATACTAAAATCATTTCCAAAAGAGTCATTACAATGTCATCAACTCTAAACAACATGTACAAATAGTAAACGACACAAATCATGTAGCTAGAAACATGATCAAATAACCGATTGATTAAGTTCAAAAAGAAATAATAGGACAATCAAAATATCGGAAAAATAGCAAGCAATAACTCATAACAATTAAGTCCCAAGTCCGCAATCAATTATATCTTTTTCAAAGAACTAGCAAAAAAAAAGACCAACTTCCCATTCCACCAACCAAATAATCCATCAACAACCAACAACTCCACCAACCTAGCAATCCAATAGCAGCTAGCAACAACTCTTAACCAACAACTCCTAACAAAAAACAGAACAACATAAATAAAACCAAATTAAATCACCAAGACTCAAAAGTTAATCGATAAGAACATTTATTCATCATTTAAAAATAATAATCATTATGACTCAGAAGCTAATTGATAAGCACATGCGAATTTCAAGCTTGTAGTTTGTATATTACAATGTAATCAACATTGCTATATCAAATATGCAAAGGTTAAAGGAATGAAATATTAAGAACAAGGCAAGTCGGTTGAAATATTAAGCAGAAATCAAAGTTTAATGTGAAGGAAAAATCACAAGTGTTTTTTTTTTTTCGAGGATAAGCTCATTCTTCCTGTTCAAAGATATTACCAAATATTTACCGAACTTAAAAATAAAGAGTTTGGAAAATACTCTACAAGTACTTTTTAAATCTTATGATCTCTGCTTCAAACTTCTAACGATACTTCTAACTTATCGATAGTTTGACAATAACCAAAACATCTTATAAGCTTCAGGAGTTTAACATCTAATAGATTGATAGCTTACTTTTGAATAAAATCTACAATATTACAACATTCAACAATATAATCACTTATATAGTTATTTACTCTTTTGCACCCTCATGAGTCCTGATGTAGCTATGACCACAACTTTTTTTTTTTGATAAGAAACAAAAATTTTATTACTTTGAAAGAAATATTACAAATGGTGGATAAGATATCCACAAAATTACAAAAATCTAAGCTACTACTTCATAAAGCTAGTCCCCAATCCCTTATCAAATCGAAACACACAGATGTTTAAACTCTTTATGCCCTTTGACCCAAGACGCTACTCTAAACTTAATTTTATCGAAACATTCTAAACTTGACTCTTCCTTCCCATTAAAAATTCTATCATTTCTCTCCAACCACACGACCAACATACAATAGAACAATCATCCTCCCTAAAATCTTTCCTTTGCATCCCAAGAACCTCCCAAGATCGGTTGTGAAGAGATCTAAGCACGTTCGCGGAGTCGCCGCAGACGAGGCCAAGCTCATTTAAAATCTTGGACCATAACATTCTCGCAAATGCACAATACAAGAAGATATGATCTTGAGTTTTTCGTCATGCCTCGCACAACACACACCAGTCCGGACGAAGAAGCATATACGAATTCCTCCTCTCCGTACCACATCACAAGTAGGAACTTTCCCCAAAATCACTAACCACGAAAACAATTGAACTTTAGCAGTACCGGTGTTTTCGGACTTCTTCAAAAGAGGAAAGCGAGGAAACAAAGATTGAGGAAAGAAGGAGTTAAAGAAAGATTTGCACGAAAAAATGCCTCGATGAATCCCGAATCCACCTCCTAATATCCTCCACTCCTTCCACTAGGTTTACACAATCTAACAATCCCATTAATGTTGTTAAGTCCTTGATTTCGAGTCCCTCAAGTTACGACGAAAATGAAGATTCCATGATAGCGATGATGTACCATTGAAGGAAGTAGGTCCGACTATTTGAAGAGAACTCGAACAAATGAGTCGATGGGTTTATTATGAAGTAAAGAAACATGATAAAGAGATGGAAACAAATCGAGAAAGGCCACATCCCCATGCCATTTGTCCTCCCAAACCTTACTCTATTACCACCTTTGACTCGAGAATTCCACGATTGAAGGAAAGCCCTGATAAAATTCGAAATGAATCTCCAAGGACTTCTAAAGGTTGTCCTACGAGCACAACCTCGCATCCCAACCATTAGCTTGCATACCAAACTTGCTCACAATCACCCTTCCCCCCACAAAGAGTTTCTCTCATTGCTAAACCTCCACCACCATTTACCTAATAGTGCCTTGTTTCTTAAACAAATATTTCCTATTCCTAAACCGCCAACTTTTTAGGTCTTACAACTACTTTCCAAGCGACTAAGTGGGAATGAGTATCTCCGTCTTCCCGTCCCATAAAAATCCCTCATAATCTTTTCAATGATATTCGCTACCCCACTAGGAATCTTGAAAAGTGACATATATCTGCAGGGATTGCATCTAGCACCGCCGAAATTAAAGTTAACCTCCCTCCCTAGATAGGTATGCCTTTTTCCATCCCGCTAGTCTCCTTGAAATCTTTGCCAACCGGTTCCCGAGAAAGAAACACTTAAAGGGTTACCCCCCAAAGGTGTACCTAAATATTTTAAAGGCCACTTTCCCGTCTCGCATCCAATCTCATTCGCAAATTCTCTGATCTTATCATCGTCCAAATTAATTCCCAACAGAGTGCTCTTTTCCATATTGACTTTCAATCCCGACATATTGCAAAATAACTCCACCAACTTAATCAACCACCTTAAATGGGAATCATCGTTGACAAAGAACAATGTGCCGTCTGCAAACTGGAGATGAGATACTTCCACCCTGTCTTTGCCCACAACAAAACCCCTCATGATTGAAAGTGCCTTGGCTTTATCCGCCAACCTACCCAGGACGTCAACCACTAATGTGAAGAGAAAAGGGGATAAAGGATCTCCTTGCCTTAAGCCCCTCACTCCCCTAAATTTTCCTCTGGGCCTGCCATTAATCATAATAGAAAATGAAACCGACGACAAACATCCTCTAATCCATCTTCTCCAATAACCCCAAACCCCTTATTAGCAAGCACAAAATCCAAAAAATCCCAGTTCACATGATCGTATGCTTTCTCAAAATCAATCTTGAAGACCCAACCCTTCTTCTTTTGAGTTCTATAATCCTCCACCACTTCATTAGCAATGAGTCCACAATCTAAAATATGTCTACCCTCAACAAATGCACTTTGGGACTCAAAGAATCGTAAAAAGGAGAAACAGATCTTGACTGGTTGCCAAAACCTTAGCAATTATTTTATACAGACTAGTGACCAAACTAATCGGTCTGAAGTCTTTAATCTTCAGTGAGTCCTGCTTCTTGGGAATTAAGCAAATGTAGGTCTCATTAGTCGCTTTATTAATAACTCCATTCTCATAAAGTTCCTCAAAAACCTTTACCAACTCCTCTTTGATTGTATCCCAACATTCTTGAAAAACCAACAATGTATAACCATCTGGGCCCGGAGATTTGTTCCCCTCGCAATCAAAAACCACCTTCCTAATTTCTTCCTCAGAAAAAAGCTTCTCTAATTCATCCTTATAAGAACTATGAATAGGGCTCCACTCCACTCCTTCAGCCCCCCCAACCCTCATGACTTGAAGTGCCATATAGGTTTTCAAAGAAAGCTACCACCTCCCTCTCAATATCACTCACATCAGTGATCACCCTCCCATCTTCTACCTCAAGTTTATTGATTGTGTTCTTACCTTTGCGATGCTTCAACATCGAATGAAAAAACTTTTGTGTTACAATCGCCCTCTCTAACCCATTTTTCCTTTGCTTTTTGTCTCAAAGATCGAGTCTTTTTTATATCTTAACTCCTCCAAAGAAGCCTTACAGTTCCTTCTATCATTGGCTAATTTCTCGACCACAACCCCTCGCTCTCTCTCGTATATCTAACTCACTAATTCTCCTCTCCAATTCCGCGAATGGAAGTCTAAATTACCAAATACTTCTTTGTTCCACTTTTTTATGTCATTTTTATCTCCCTCAACTTGCTCATAAATCTGTAAGCCTCCCAACCCTGACAAGACTTTTTACTCCACCACTTTGCAAAACATTTTCTAAACTCTTTATGTTGGAACCACGCATTCTCAAATTTAAAAGGATTCGGTCCCCATTTAACCACACTCGTGTCTAACACAATTGGGAAGTGGTCTGATGTAATTCTAGGCAAAACCGTTTGCTTATAAGCTGAAAATTGTTCTAGCCATTCCCCTGAAAATAGGAACCTGTCCAACCTACAACAAACTGGATTGGTTCTCATGTTTGACCAAGTGAACTTAGCATTTAAAAGTGGTGGGTCATGCAATTCTAATTCTCTAATTAAAGAATCAAAACATCTCATACTTCGTGTGACTCTGTTGCTGTTGATTTTTTCATGAAGCGTTCTAACAACATTAAAGTCACCCCCTACGCACCAACGATTCCCACATATTGACTTCAGCCCTGCTAGTTCATCCCAAAATTCAAATCTTTTCTGTGGATTATTTGGCCCGTACACTGTTGTAAACCACCATCTAATTCCCTCTTTTTTTTCAACTTCAATAGAAACCGAGAATTCTCCAACCAAGCTGTCTGTAACCTTAATCAACCTAGGATCCCACATAACCAAAATACCCCCCGATCTACCTTCGGATGGTAAAAAAACCCACTCAACAAACCTTGCTTTCCAAATACTTCTAATAAACTGTCTATCAACCATTTCTCTTTTCACCTCTTGCAAAGCTATTATATCCGCCCCTTCTTTCTGCAACATAGATTTAATTAAACACCTCCTCCTACCCGTACCCCCTCCTCTAATGTTCCACGAGACGATTTTCATTTAAAACTCTCTCTCCCTTTTCCTTCGAACCCTTAGCATAATTTACCCCAAAAACTAGTTTTTCAATTCCCTTGTCGTTTTGTTACTACCTCTCCCTATGTCCCTTTTCTCCAAAGCCACCTTTTTAATTTGCAATAACTTCATGCATTGCTCGCTATTTGGAAAATCTGTACCCTTTCCCTTCTGTAGTTGAACCCTATTCCTCTCATTTCCTTCGATTTCCAACTTTCCATCTTTCAGAGAAAATCATCAACCCTCGCATTTTCTTTCATTTACCTCGGTTCCGGCTTTCCTTCGTCAGAGAAAATCACACCATCTTGATCCCCCTACCAAAGTCAAAATGAAAAAGAGAAGGAGAAGAAGAATCTGACTCAAGAGTGTGGGTGAAATTGTTAGAATTAGAAAGAGTCGTACCTTTACCAATTTCAATCGTTTCATTCGTGGTGATTTTGAGATTTTGAGCCTCTTGTAGTGGTTCGAAAAGAAAACGCATATCTTCCAGTCCGTTATTGTCTACTGCAGCCTTGGCCGAAAACTCGGATTGAGCACTTTCTGAAACGTAAGAGTCAGAGTCAGAGTCACTTGTAAGTCCGTCATCCGAGATGAATTGAGTTGGCTTGTCGAGATCATCCTCTTCATTTCTGTCTTCCGCCCACTGATCTTCCTCCATCTTGTTATCACCTGTTGGTTTTAGATCATTCGATTCCAGAAATTCCTTCCTTTTCCGATGTAGCATTTTCCTATTGTAGACTTTTCGAAAATCTCTCTTTTTGCTCGTTGTTTCCTTGTTCTCTCGTGGAGTGGACGCAATTGTCCCGACTTTTCGTTACCTTGATTAAGGCCGATTTGGTTTGACTTTTTTGGTTCGGAATAGTCTCAATTTGGGCTTTTCTAAAATTTTGAAAGTTCTTGGCTTCAACATGTTAATAAACCTATCTCTATGATATGTCTTCCCTGGATCTGAATTAGTTTGCCTTTCAATTAGGCTTTTTTAATTAATCTTCCCGAGTCCACAAGTTCTCAAGTTGGGCCTCACTAACTAAAAAGCTCCAGCCCACTAAATTTATTATTCAGACCCAACGGGATTAAGCATAATAAAATTTTGAATATTTCTTTTAATTCTTGATCGCCCAACATCAATGAGTCCCGACTTTTCCTTTTCCCAATTCATCAAGTCGGCGTGCGGTGCAACATCATTCCTCGTAAAACCGACTTTGCCGTTTCGCCTCCCAACGATGTCTCCTTGATTACTCATGTCGCCCGCCGCCATTAATGAAACCTCGACATCCCGTCCTCACTGGGCTTCACCGTTTGCACCGAAATCTTCACCTATCGCTTGCTCCGACCACCGGATAGGGACCTCCTACGCTGATCGGAATGATCTACGAGGACATGCCCCAAGTACTCGATGACTACCACCCACGGCGAAAACAAGCGAGCCGCGTAAAAATCCATCTTCCGGACCTTTTACTTTGATTCGAGCATATGATAATTCGAAAATGATAGGGTTTTCTCATCAATCTCCAAAGAAACATCCACAACCCTCTCCAATTATCTAAAATTTTCCGATGACCATAAATTCCATGGTAGGCCTTCAATCAATATCCAGTTATTTCTACATGCAAAAACCTTATTTCCCACATTAACTTCTTGAACCCAGCGCTCAAATTTTAATATAATTCTGGACTCGAAGAAGCACCTTTTAATGTTCACATAGGTGTCTGCTTCCTTTCGGTTTTCCGGCCACCACACAGCCTTGTTTGCTTGAAAGGGAAGACCGCAACTTTTCGTTTTAGATTTTTTAATCCTAGCTCATTCTTAAGCTCTTCAAATCTTGATTCACATAGAGGCTTAGTGAATATATCAACTAACTGCTTATTAGTTGAGATGTATTCCAAAGTGATGTATTTCTTTTCAACATGATCTCTTATAAAATGATATCTGACATCAACGTGTTTATCCTTGAGTGCAATACCGGATTCTGAGTAATTTCAATAGCACCTGTATTATCACACATAATTGGAATTTCTTTTTCTTCAATATCATAGTCTCTCAGCTGTTGTCTCATCCATAGAACTTAGGCACAACAGCTGCCCGTAGCTATGTACTCTGCTTCAGTTGTGGATGTAGCTATTGAATTTGGTTTCTTGCTAAACCAAGACACCAATCTATTTGCAAGCATTTGACAAGTACCTGAAGTACTTTTTCTGTCCACTCTACATCTAACATAGTCAGAGTCTGAGTAGCCTACCAGCTTGAATCCTCCATCCTTTGGATACCATAAGCCAACTTCTTGGCATCCTTTCAAATACCTTAGGATTCTCTTAGCTGCAGTCATGTGACTCTCTTTTGGTGCAGATTCAAATCTAGCACATACACCTACAACAAAGGTGATGTCTGGTCTACATGCTGTTAAATAGAACAAAGATCCAATGAGGGCTCTATACCTAGTTTGATCAACAGCTTTGCCGTCTGCATCCATATCCATCTTGATTGAAGTATTCATAGGAATCTTCACTGATGAATTCTCTTCCATACCAAATGTCTTCATTAAATCTCTGGTATATTTGGTTTGGCTTATGAAGGTTCCATTCTTCATTTGTTTGATTTGAAGTCCTAAGAAGAAAGTTAGCTCTCCCATCATGCTCATTTTAAATTTCGTTTGCATGAGGTTTGACAACTTGTCACACATCTCTTTGTTTGTGGATCCAAAGTTGATATCATCCACATATATTTGAACAAGCAAAAGATGCTCTCTCCATCTTGAATTCTCAAGAGTGTTCTATCAACTTTTTCATTGGTAAATCCATTGTCAATTAGAAATCGTGACAATGTGTCATACCATGCTCTTGGTGCTTGTTTCAATCCATACAAAGCTTTCTTTAGCTTGTAGACTTTGTCTCCAATAGTTTTATGCTCAAAACCTAGAGGTTGTTCGACATTGACTTCTTCTTCTAAAAGTCCATTTAGAAATGCACTTTTCACATCCATTTGATATACAATGAAGTTCTTGTGTGCAACATAAGCAAGAAACATCCTTATTGCTTCCAATCTAGCAACAGGAGCAAATGTTTCATCAAAATATTTACCTTCCTCTTGGTAATACCCTTTGGCTACCAATCTTGCTTTATTTCTAACTACATATCCTTTCTCATTCAACTTGTTCTCGATGAATACCGACTTAGTACAAAATGACATTTTGGTGAGTAGGCCTTTGAACTAATTCCCATACTTTGTTTCTTTCAAACCGGATTCAACTCTTGCATAGCCTGAATCCAATGTGTGTCATCCAAGGCTTGAGACACATCTTTATGCTCTATTTGGGAAATAAAACAAGTGAACATAGCTTCATGTTGAGCTCGGATCTGGTTCTTATGCCATCTCTAGCATCTCCAATGATTAACTCGTGTGGATGGTCTCTCGGCCATCTCACATCCGGTTGGAGTAAGTCTCAGATTCAACCGTCTTCCCGCTAAGTTGTCTTGAATAGCTTCTTCATCATCATTCACCAGTAGACCTTCCAGGTTGTCTTTGAGATTCAGCTATCTCATCTTCTTCAGATTGAGTGCTCTCACATCCGCATCAACATAGGGACTATTCTCGCATTGGCTGATTTTGCTTCTCGGCTAACTCATATATGTCTTCTCCATTTACATTTGGCTCATCAAATACCATATGGATAGACTCTTTTGTGACCATAGTCCTTTGTTGAGCACTCTATAAGCTTTACCTTCAAATTGAGTATCCCAAAATATACATTCATCGACTTTAGCATTAAAAGCTTTCAAGTTGTCCTTGCCATTGTTGTGGATGAAGCACTTACATCCAAATATCTTGAAATATCTAACATTTGGCTTTCTCCCTATCCAAATGATAGGAGTCTTAGTCAATTACCTTGATCATGCATCTATTCCGAGTTAAGCAATCCAAATTTCACTAACATTGTCCTAACAGCTTCCTTGAGAGTCATGTTCCTTCTTTCACCTACTCCATTCTTTGTGGAGTTCTAGCATTGACAACTCATGAGCAATACCATTTTCAACACAATACGAGTTATAATCCCATTTACAAACTCGGTTTCCTCACGATCTTATCTTTATAATGGTTTGACTCTTCTCATTTTGAACTCTTCTCATCGGTTGAGGCAATTTCTGTAGTGTTTCTTTCTTTTTACACATGAAAATGGTCCTTGTATATCTTGAATAATCATCCACCACCACTAAGGTGTATTTCTTTCCACTGATGCTAGCTGCTCAACAGACCAAATAAGTCCATATGCAAGAGATGTAATATCCTTGTTGAAGAAGGACTTAGCTTATCCTTGAAGGATGACTTGATTTGTTTTCCCATCCGGCATGCATCACAATTACTCTCTTTCTTTCTATATCAAGTCCTTGCAAGCTTGTTGATTGTCTTGAAGTTCATGTGACTCACTTCTTATGCCACAACCAACTTGATTCTATGACGCTTTGCTAGCGACATGTGCTTGATGTAGCAGCTTGACCAATCCACTACATACATGTTTTTTGCCTTGTTCCTTGTAGCACAATTTCATTTGATTCAAGATATTTGATTTGACAAACTCCCATATCAATCCCACATTATAGCCTTTGTCACGAGTTGGTCAATCTTAGTACATTGAAATTGAGACCTTCAACATATGCAACATCCGTGATCTCCACCATTTTTCTTTATGGAACATGTGCCTTTGATCTCCTTTGGAGATTTATTTCCTCCAAATATGACTTTAGCACCTTTGATTTCCTTGAACTTTGACAGATTTTCGTGTTCCTTTTCATATGTCTTGAACATCCACTATCCATGTACCAGGTTCCTTGGCACTCACACTGCTCCTTGAACTCCGCAATCAAGGAAATTAGTTTTTAGGTACCCATACTTGCCTCAGGTCCTGGGGGTTAGTGCTATAAGATGTTCCAACCAACCTATAGCCAAATAATCGACTTAAGAGGTTTCCATCTATCGTTCCATAATTATCTTGTTGTTCGATTGTCCATGCTCCTTTCGACTCACGACTCACTATTAGGACTCTAAACTCAATATACTTGGCCTCTAACATTAATTTGGCCACTCAAATGACTCAAAACAACGAAAATAAACACCAATCTATGATAAACAAATACAAAAGCTCAAGAACTTAACTACATAGTCTTCAAGACTTGATATAACTTGCATTCGGTGTTTCCTGGATCCTTCATAGATGGATTCTCATCAAAAGGCACACTTTATTAACGTTCATTTGATGGAGTCTTTTTGCGATGCTTAGGTGATGATAAAGCCATCCAAAACATGGAAGAAGCTCACTCGGGGGTTTTTGGTGCTCATCAGTCAGGCCCGAAGTTGCACTTTCAAATCGAAAGAATGGGATATTATTGGCGACAATGGTTAAAGATCGCATGGATTATGCGCGAAGATGTAAAGCTTGTCAATTCCATGCGACTTTCATTCATCAACCACCGTAATCATTACACCCTACTTCATTCTTCATGGCCATTTGATGCTTGGGGCTTAGTTGGACCAATGACGACGTCTTCTGGTGGGCATCTGTACAACTTGGCTACAACTGACTACTTTTCCAAGTGGGCTGAAGTGATACCTCTCAAAGAAGTCAAGAAAGAAAATATTGCCGACTTCATCCATATCAACATCATTTTTTTAATAAGAATCGAAATATAATAGAAAGAAATGAAAAATCCTGGTCACAAGCCACCAGTAGCCCAATGTTTGGGGCTCGTTAAAAACCTACCAAGGTAAAACCCACCCTTGTGGGGAAAACCCTTAGTAGGAAAAGAGTACCTCTGAGAGAAAAGTGAAAGCCATACAACCAAACCAAAACAAAAAAGCACAAATTAACTAACAAATCTATATTGTGTACGTCCGACATAGTCATCTGTAAGCAGAGAGATAATATCCATTGGGGGGGCATCCCACCAAGAGGAGTCACACGTGAACTTGCTGAGATGGTCCGCAACACGGTTGCCTTCTCGATAGATGTGAGAAACCACAACATGCATCTGGGAAAGCAAAAAGAGAGAATAACGCCATTGATTAAGCAGACGCCACGGGATGGAGCCCGTCTGAGATCTAAGAAGGCCAACAACATATGTAGAGTCCGATTCCAGCCAAATATTAGTCCAACCCTTGCGAAAAGCATAGGAGATTGCGGTCATGGCAGCAACTAGTTCAGCCTCAAAAGCAAAGCCCGTTCCACATTGCTCCACGAAACACCCACGAAAAAATCCTCGATAGGTACGGAAAATGCCTGCCGCCGTGATACGACCTGGAGCTCCGATAGCACTACCATCTACGTTGACTTTAATCCAGCCAGGAAGGGGAAGAAACCAAGGCACTGGGATAATGCGAGGGGCCTTAGGAGGCGTCCCCAACCTTCACCGGTGTAGACAAAGAAGATCATCCTGGGTATTCTGCATGCACCCTTTATCAAGCGAAGCAGACTCAATAATCATGGCTCTCAACTGAACAAGCGCCGCATCTGTAGTCCAATGTTTGTGATTAAAGATCACGTCATTTCTGATGTGCCAAATAAGCCATATGCAAGAAACAATCGCCACCCTCCAGAGAAAAGCGATCTGCGCACTGAAATGAAATTCCATCAAATGAACCATAAAATCGTTGAAGCTATAGACGTTACGAAAAGCCACCGCAAATGAACCCGCAATCCAGTCCCAAAGAGCTCCTGCAAAATTGCAAGAAACAAAAATGTGATCGATCGATTCCGAATGAGAGTTACAGAGATAGCAAGCAGTAGGACCGATAAATCCTTTGGGGCGGTGAACATCCATGACTGTCAGACGTCCGAATATCGCCCGCCAGACCACAACCGTGCGCCTCTCTGGAATGTAGGGGGACCATATCCAAGATCCCCATTTAACAGAAGGAAAGGACGGTCGAATAAATGCATATGCTGACTTAGAAGTCACTGTCCCATCCACAGAGCGAGTCCACACTCGTTTATCCAAAGAATCTGGAGCAATCGGACAACGAACAATATCCCGAACAATATCCAAGTAAGCCTCCACAAAAGACATAGTGAGATGCCATTTGTTATCAAAAAAGAAGTCCGATATGGGATTACGAAAGTTAGCCCGAAATTCGTGCGGGATGTCAATCCGATCCGCAATGACGTAGCCAAGCCAGTTATCTGTCCAAAAATTAACCGAAGAGTGAGCCCCAGAATCCATCTCGAATCATTTTGACAATCCTCCACAGCTTGACGCAGTGACCACCCCGTATAGAAGAAGGCAAGAATGAGCGCCTAATAGAACCATTGTCCATCAAAAACGGCGACGGAGAGTATCAAAGACAATGGAATCCGATGTGAGAAGTTTCACCCATCTTCATAATAAAGGCTCGGTTTGCGAAATTAGGGATCGGACGCCAAGACCGCCCTCGTTCTTAGGAGAGCAACAACGCGTCCAATTAACCACGATAACCCTTCGATTAATATCACGATCCAAATGAAGTTACGCATAGCTTTCTCTAATCGCTTAAGGAGCGATAGGCCATTTGTAAATGAGCATCTTTGTGAACCAAGGAGCTGGCAATAATAGAGTTAACCAAGCGGATACCGACTGCCAAAGAGAGAAAGAACCTTTCCAACGCTTAAACTTAACCATAATCTTATCAAACAAAGGCCGCAACACACCATGTTTTGGGGTACCCTTGAATATAGGAACCCCAAGATAATTAGTAGGAAAGGATCCAACCGATAAGCCCATGATCGTCTCAATGCGATGTCTAATATAATGCGAGACCCGATGCCAAAAACACCTTCGATTTGACAGATTGAACATCGGCCGAAAGAGAGGCATAATGCCCAAGAGTATCAAAAATATAACGTGCATTGCCGAGGTTGCCGCACAAAGGATGACAATATCATCTCGCATAAAGCATGGAGGATGGAAACACAATATTACGAGGAGCCATGAAAGGCTTTAGAAGATGGGATGACACCGGATGAGAGATAAGTTTCCCAGGACTTCTTCGGCAATGCAAAAAGAAGGGGTGAAAGAGGATCACCCCGACGCACCCCTCTTGTGCAAGCAAAGTATCCGATTGAGAGCCATTAAGAAGAACCGAGATACGGGCCGAGTTCAAAATGACAGATATCCACGCAACGAATTTCTCGGAAGAAGCCAAATCTCGTAGAACATATATAAAAAGTCCTAAAACCGAGAGTGTCGAAGGCCTTACGGATATCGATTTTCGAGATCATGTTACTCTGTCACTCCGATTATGAAGAATGTTAAAGCCTTCCGAGACTAGAGCAATACAATCATGAATGTGACGACCCTAATAAAACCAAATTGTGTAGGAGACAAAATACGCCTAACGATACGGGCAAACCGAGTAGCCAATATCTTGGTGATAATTTTGAAGATGAAATTGCTCATGACAATGGGCACAAATTATCAACGATATTCGCATCTTTGCTTTTAGGAATGAGAACCATAAAGTCGGAATTGAGTCCATCCGCGCAGAACCGGAAGAAGTGGCGCTGTGACAATGACGTCATTAGATATAATATCCCAACAACTCGATGAAAGAGCCATTAAATCCATCCGGGCCTGGGAACTCACAATACCAAGATCAAAAACCGCATCTCTAATCTCTAAATCCATAGGTAAAGAGGTTAAGCAATTGTTCTCTCCACATCCATCACCACCGGATTAATAACTCGATCAATAGAAGAAAAATCCGGAATAGGACCAATAGGCGCCGTGAATAAATCCTGGAAGAACTCGGATAATGTGACTATGGATGAGGGACGGGTCCGTGGAAAGCTATTCATTGATCATCGACCGTGAATACCAGCCCGAGCGGCCTTAGTCCGACAACAACGGTGGAAAAAAAAAAAGAAGTGTTGCGGTCTCCATCAACCAACCAAGCGGCCGAGATTTCTCGGCGAAGAAATTGATTGTAGAAGCAACGCTGATTAAGCAAATTTTGGGCTTCAAGTTCCAGTCCCGACGGGCTATACTATACCCCAAAGTCTCGATGTCCGATCAATCTGTCTCAACTTTTCTAATTTCTCATCCACCCCACGATTGACATCCCCAAAAACCTCTCGAATTCCAAGAACGAAGCACATGGCGCAATCTTTTCAATTTTATCATCAATCGAATCAAAGGGTTAGTGATCGCAATTTGATTCCCAAGAAGAAGTAACAACCGATCAAAACCAAGATGTTTAGTCCACATACGTTGAAAACGGGAGATGGGCCCTTATGAGCCAAGTCTCACACAAAAGCAAAAGAGGATGATGGTCCGAGCAAGTGCGAGGGAGAACAAAAGCCTTAGTCCTCCGCCAAAGATTAACAAACCTAGGGCTAGCTATAACACGGTCAAGCCGAGCTTGAATGAGAGTCTCGATGAGGACGCGTCTTTGCAAAGTAAAGAAGTTGCCTATCGTGGGGATAGCCATCAACCCCGCATTGTCATAAAAATCCGAAAATCCTGGCTAGACGCCATCAAGGTGACCCCGACAGTACGCTCATGGTTCCCGAGAATAGCATTAAAGTCCCCATCAAAACCGGATCATCACAACCCGGAGAAATAATATCTCGACCAAAGTTGTCTACGAATCACGTGATTGCATATAGCATGAACAAACCCCACATGAAAGATGTAATTGGAGAATTGGACCTTAAGAATAATACATTGGTCGAAATAAAAAAATCAAGAATCGTTATATCCGACCGTCTCAAGATCCGGATATCCGACTTCCCGATACCCGAAAGTTCTCGAGCCACAAATTGTAAACCAAGACTGCCCAATAAGAATCGAGATAGAATGCAAGTCAACTTTTAGGTTCTGCAATCGCAACCAAAGAAGGTTTGTGATTATTACATAGCTTCTTAAGAATATTGCGCGAAGCAATGTTACCAATCCCCGAATGTTCCAATAGAAGCAATTCATTGGGAAGGATCGGAGAGGTGATCCGGGTAGGAGATCCGGAGTGTGTGGGCGCAGTATCAACCCCATAAATATTATCATCATCCACATAATCAGAACATTTTAAGGCGCAGCTTTGTTTAAATTTTTAGATCCATGTTCATCATCCTCAATTTCCAATTGATGAACAATTTGGCTTGTTACCCTGCGTTACCGATTGAAGTAGCCTATGTTTGGCATCAACAGATTTAGCACGGATAGCCCTATACAACGGACGAATGGGTTTTTCCAATGGGTACTGCACCGTGATAGGCTTATGATGAATATCAGAGGCGGAGAATGATTGGTCACCGCGAAGAACCGGAGGTTTGGGGACAGATGTACGTTTAACCACTGGAGGTGGCATATCATCTGAAGTATGAATAGAAGGATCCTCAGAGTCCAAAGCGAGAAAAGTATTATCCAGAGTAATATCCGAGGAAACGTAACGATGGCACAAGAAGAGGAGCCCGGGCGCATAGACAAAGTCGTATTATCCACTAAGTTATCCACAGTCTTGCCCTTATCCGATGGGTTATGAGCCGGACGATAAACCTGACGAGTTCGGGAGCGACCACGTTGAGGAGTGGGTCGTCCTTGTGGCTCCCGCAAATTGACATTATTTCCTAATCGGCAAGACGCAGGCCGAATGTCCCGTAATACCACAGTTCCACAAAATAAAGGAAGCTTTTACTGACCCGAAAGAAACAAACGAGCGGTGACCCTTTCTTTCAACCATAATATGATCCTGGAGAGGTTTAGTAAGGTCCACATCAACCAAAACGCGGACAAAATGTCCAAGAGAACCATCCGAGACCGTTCATCAACCTCAATCAAAAGCAATGGCCTTGGCCAATCCCATAATGTAAATCGGGGTCCCAGATATTCGATACTCAACTCAAATATTCTCACCCAAACAGAAGGTCCAAGTATTAACCTTGTAGGGGTTGAACTCGAACCCAGGAGATAAACGGATGGAACCAGGATTGATCACCAACTCTTCAAAGATGGATGGCTTCTAGATGGAGGATGTGGTGAAACCTAAATTGAATTCTTCAATTCTCCCCTCCACCATATCCTGGAATAAGCATCCTGCTATGTCTCTCGCATAGCTCAAGCTTTTCTCGTGTAACCACCTTCACAACATGTCCGATGGATTCTCCTTTGTGTGGATCTTAACGAGTTTCAATCTTGTCGTTCTATCGTCTCGCGTATCCAATGATATCGAATGTCAATATGTTTTGTACGGGAATGGTACATGGAGTTCTTGCTCAAGTCCAGAGCACTCGACCGCCACAATGTACCTTGTAATCTTTTTGCTTAATTCCAAGTTCTTGGAGATAACGCTTTAGCCACAACATTTCTTTACCGGCCTTAATGAAATATATACTCTTTTCATTGTGGATAAAGCAACACACTTCTCGATCTTGACGCCATGAAACAACCCCCTGCGAAAGTGTAGAGAAATCCTCGGTTGATTTTCTCTCGTCAAGATCTCTCGCCATATCTCGCATCTGAATAGCCTTCCAAGATGGATCAGCTCCCCCGTAGCAAAGACATATTTTTGATGTACCCTTCAAGTACACGAGAATCCATTTCTTGCCTCCCAATGCTCCTTTCCGGTTAGAGAGAAACCGACTCATCGTTCCCATCGTGAGCAATATCTCGTCTTGTACACACCATTGCATATATCGGACTTCCAATCACAAGAATATGGCACCGATGACATTTCCCGATCTCTTCCTTGGATGAGGGACATGCACTCTTGCTCAACTTGAAATGATTGGCTAATGGAATGCTTACTTGGTTTGGCGTTGTTCATATTGAACCTCTCGAGCACTCTTTCAATATACTTCTCCCGAGATAGCCATAACCTCCTGGTTCTTTTCTCTCGAACTATCTCGCATTCCCAAAATCTGAGCCGGACTAAGTCTTTCATGTCAAAAGACTTTGTGATTCTTTCTTCAAATGACTAATCTTCGATTGCATCTTTTCCCACGATCGAATATCGCTACGTATAGTAGAAGAGCAACAAAATTTCCATCTGCAAATTTATGAATGTAAACACATTCATCTCGCATTAGTCTTCTTGTAGCCTTGACTCACCATACACGAGTCAAATTTTGTGTACCACCGCCTTGGTGCCTACTGCTTGACCATACAAGCTCTTCTTGAGCTTGCAAACGAGATTATCACCAAATCTCAAAACCTTCTCGTCGCTCCATGTAGATCTCTTCTTTGAGATCTCCGTGAAGAAATGTCTTTGTCTTCACATCCATTTGTTCAAGCTCCAAGTTCATACTTGCTACTAAACCAAGAATAACTCTAATTGATGTCATCTTGACTCTTTTGGTGAAAAATCTCATCAAAGTCGATTCCCTTTTTCCTTGGAATCCTTGACTACCAAGCGAGCTTTGTGTTTCACCACTTTTCCGCTACCATCTTTCTTCAGCTTGAACACCCATTTGTTTCTTAGTGCCTTCTTCCCTTTCGGAAGTTCTACGATCTCATAGTGGAATTCTTCTCGCAGAGATTCCATTTCATCTTGCATTGCTTGCAACCATTTTTCTTTGTCCTTATGAGATACTACTTCTTGGAAACTCTCTGGTTCTCCATCTTCAGTAAGCAGAAGGTAATCAGATTCTGAATATCTTCTAGATGGAATCCGTCCTCGTTCGCACCTACGAACTTCCTGGAACAATGCGAGGAGATCCACCATCATCCTGGCTTTCGATGGTATAGGAACATTTGGTAGAACGGGTTGTGGCTCCCCTGCAACACCTTCTTCTATCTCTTCATATTCCGCTCGTATATCTTAAGGCACTACGTCCACCGTCTCTCACGAATCCGCTTACGTGTCGCATCCGAGATTTGAGCACCAATATTTGACTTCCGAGACATTGTGGGCTTTTCAATGTCTTCCATTGTCTTACTTTCATGGAACACTCGCCCCTACTTGATCACCTTCTTCTCATTTGGATCCCATAACCTCGTATCAAACTCTTCATCTCCATAGCCAATGAAAATGCATGGAGTGGTCCTTGCATCAAGCTTCGTCTGAGCTCTTTGGATACATGTGCATATGCTAAACATCCAAATACTCTCAAGTGAGAGTATGACGGATCTTTCCTGCACCATAGTTTCTCCTAACTTCAAAATTGATGGTAATCGATGGTGATCTGCTGATCGGGTAGCAAGCAACTCGATTGCTTCTCCCGCAATGGCTTTGGCAAATTAGCCATATCGGCATGCTCCGAACACGTTCCATGATTGTCCTATTCATTCTTTCAAGAACACCGTTATGTTGAGGGTGCGTGGGATCGTTTTTCATGTCGAATGCCATATGTTTTGCAATAGGCATCGAACGCTTTAGAAGTGTATTCGCCTCCATTATCCGATCAAGACACTTGACTTTTGTTCCGTTCCACGTTCTACCATGACATGAAACAATTTGAAATATTCAAACACACGATCTTTTGTCTTCGGAAATACACCCACAACTTTCGAGAAGCATCGTCAATAAATGTCGAAAGTATTTGTTACCGCTAGTGATTCAACCTCCGTGGGGACCGCAAACATCGAGTGCACCAAATCGAGCAACTCGATCTTCTCGTTAAAGAGGAACTAAACGAGACTCTTTGTTGCTTACCAAATAGACAATGATTGCAAGGATCCAAAGCGGCTTCCTTATCAACATTGATAAGCTCCTTCTTTATCGGGGTAGACAACCCTTTCTCACTCATGTGACCGAGTCTCTGTGCCACAAATTTTGAGAAGCCTCTTTCTCGGAATGTTGAGGCTATCTCGTACATATTTTCACATGAGTCTTGTACAACGTGCCACAAATGTGTCCTCGAGCAACTACCATAGTGCCTCTTGACAACTTCCACGTGCCTTTGGTGAAATGATTATCATAGCCCTGTTTGTCCAGGCAATCCCGAAAAGTAGATTCACCAAGATCGAGGCACATGTCCCCGACATCCTTCAAAGTGATTGTACTCCCGACATTTGTCTTTATCTCGTATATCACCAATTCCTACAATTCCGGAGGAACTGAATTTCCCATCTTCACCGCTCCAAAGTCACCGACTTTGTATGTTGTGAAGTAGTCCTTGTGAGGAGTTACGTGGTAAGACGCTGCGATATCTACCACCCATTCTCGTATCTTCTCTTGAGATGTGAAGGCATGTCTCATCATGGGTTGAAGAGCGCTACATCTCCAGGAATGATAGCTAGCGTTTCTCCACCCTTATTCTTCTACCGGGAACGCTCTATATCACTATGGGATTCCACGATATATAATTACGGATAATGGGAAACCTTTACGCAATAGTGTGATTGATAAACTTTACGAGAAGTTTGGCTTCAAGCAAACAAAGTCATCCATGTACAATGCCACTACAAATGGCCTTGTTGAAGCATTTAATAAAACTTTATGCAATTTGATGAAGAAAGTGGTTGCTAAGTCGAAAAGATATTGGCATGAGAGATGAAAGAAGAAATATGGGCGTACGGAACCACTTATAGGACGCCTACTCAAGCAACTCCTTACTCATTGGTGTATGTTGTTGAAGCATTTGTCCCTCTTGAGCAACAAATCCCATCACTACGAATAGCCATACAAGAAGGGTTAATCAAGAAGAGAATGCACGCTTATGCCTTGAAGAGTTGGAAGCTCTTGTGAGAAAAGGCTAGAAGCATAACAAAGACTCGGATGCTATCAAGCTCGTCTTTCTAAGGCATTCAACAAGAAAATATGAATGTGCTCCTTCCGAGGTGACTTGGTGCTTGCGGTGAGAAGGCCCATCATTATCTCGATTGAATTATAAATAAGTTCACATCAAATTGGGATGGTCCTTATGTTGTCAAAGAAGCATATACAAATGGTGCTTATAAATTGGTTGTTGAGGATGGATTAGGAATTGGCTCGATCAAATGGGAAATTCTTAAAATGATATTATACATGAAGTAAGAAGAAAGCTCCTTGACGCACGAGCCTAAATCGCATGTTACTCCCGACCCACATGAGTATAAATCGTGAACGGTAACCACCAAAGACAATGTATTTGGTTAAACGCTAACTTCCCCACCAAAGATAAATACATGTGGTTAAATTGTTAATTTACTCCACTAAAGATATTTTATGTGGTTAAATATTAAATACCACATCAAAGGTAAATACATGTGGTTAAAGTATTAATTTACTCCACCAAAGGTATTTTATGTGGTTAAATATTAAATACTCCACCTAGTCCAAGGTGGTTAGAAAATGGATACTCCTGGCCCGCATGAGTATAAACTGTGTACACCTCCCCCTTTCAAATATAATTTTTTTTGAACTACATTATGACTTGATCCTCTTTATTAGGGTATGTAGGCAACTTAGATTTGTTCTAAGTTCAGTCATGAGTTTGTATTGAATTGAGTTTTGTTGTCATGAGTAGTTGTTTTTAAAAAAAAAAACAACTACAACAAAATAAATACACTTGAGAGATTGCAACGTAAAAAGAAAGAAATATTTCTATTAAGTACTCTCAATAATAGTGTTATTTATTACATGAAGCAAAAACAACTACTAAGCAAATGGACTCGGTTCTCATGCGGCTCTTCTTTGGCGGCCTCTAGATGTAATGTTGAAATCTTCAAGCTTTCAACCACTTCATCACTCAAATGGGAAATACTCTTGATGGCATTAATCTCCTCTTCAATATTAAGAACATCGGCTTGAGCACTCGAGAATAAGTTCTTGTTGTTGCTTTAATGATGCGTATAAGTTCTTCTTTCGTTTCTACAAATCAATCTCCTTTTTGATGGACTCCAAATCATCCTTGGTTGACATAATTTGGGCAAACTCCTTGTATTCTTCGATCTTCGTATCATGCAAATGATCTCTAGCTTCACTTAATTGTCGGGCAATGAGTTCTTTAGATGCCTTCTCGAAGATGTTGATCTCGCCTCATCATATGCAACAACCTGGTAAAAGGGCTTCCAAAGAACTCTTCTAAGTGAGAGATGTCAAAATTCTTGAAGCTTTTCATGGACTCAAGCACAACAAACACATCTTCTTTAATGGAAGAAATGAAGTCGATCAAAGTATCTTGGCTAATTTCTCACGACGATCACTCCACATGTTTTGAAGGAACTCCTTTGGTGCATATATATAAACTTCCCACCTTCGAACACCGAGAATGCCTCACAATGAGGTGTCTTTGTAGCACTTTAGCCAAGTCACGCGTCGCTTCTTGTATTTTCTTGTCAACTGGGAATTCCTAGCCAATTCATTGAGCCTCATGATCGACCTTTGGCTACCTTGTGACTCATCATCATAAATGTTGACAAGATCCTTCTCCAACTGAAATATTGCATGTTTAAGTTAGAAAAGAATTGAAAAAAAGATTTATTTAAACAAGTAAGTAATGAAATAACCTCTTCGGCAAAAGTCTCCATTTGAAAGGGATGGTGCTCAATATTATCAACATCCTATGATGGCAAAGATCTAGAATTCTTCTTGAGCCTTTCAAACGACGATCGGCGTTACTACTACTTTCCTCCACAGGATGACAAATACTCTTTCTTTTGTTGGCTTGAGCATTGCATTCAATTGGGCCACCTCCATTGTTGGGCTCTATACCTCCGGGCGAGATCATCACTTTGTTCCATATTGATTAAGCTTGCAATATTTTCTTGAAAATAGCTTCCATGAACTTTGCTCCACCATGTCTTATAATCTTCCGAAGAGAACTTCTTTGCATTTGGGGGCATACAAGGAAGACACGCCTTAGAAAAGGTTTTGGACAAGGTACACAAATGCCTAGTGAATTCCTCCATCCAGAGAAGCTCGATGTATAACTCTCGTAAGCACTCCTTGCACCACTCGATACAATCCAAACCGGTGACCAATGTGAGGACTATAAGGTTCAACTATGAAATGTCCACTTTGCCGCAAATGAAGATACTTTGAACGCAATTGCAAGGAAGTAGCTCCACTCAAATTTTTCTCGCATTCCCATTATCAACATATGTAAAATCCTTCTCCTTGGTGATCATGGTGCAAGTCAAAGAGACAAGCTCTCCCTATGGATCCACTTGTGAGCGTCGTGGGATCATAGTACTTTGCACCCCTTCAATAGAAAAAGTCGTCATCTTGAGGCCTCGTACTCTTTTCCGGACTTGGTGGTGAGTTTTGAAGTAATGCGTCAACCAACCATAAACGAAATGGAAGGGGAATGTTGACTATACGCAAGATGGCCTTGGAGAACTCGCAATCTTATTCAAACCCTTGTAGATGCTTGCCAAGACAGGAACCACAAGGCCCACTGTTTGCACACTTGCCATGATTCCTGCCATCTTGAAGGTGATGGGATGTATCATATTCATGTCATCGTTGGGAAGAACAAACACGCAGAGCCAACATGCTAGGAATGCCGCCAAATATGTTTCTTCTCTCAAGCTCTCTTTGATGTCGATCTTTGAAAAAGAATCCTTCTCTATAGGGGACCATTCTCCATGTATGTCTAAGTTGCCAAGTGGGTTGTAAGTCGATTTGGGGCGAGCGACTTTCTTCTTTTCTTTGCGTGGAGAAGGTTTGTTGTACTTCGTCAATTTTTTAGACTAGAATCTAATCCACTTGCTGACGGGCACTTGAGAAGATTGACCACCACTTACAATTTTTCAAAGATGATGATAAGCATAAGGTAAGTAGCCGCAAGAGTGAGGGATAAATCAACTTGCCACCTCATCAAAGCCGTGGATTCCTTGGCACATGGGATAACTTCATTGTAGAGGGATCCAATTATGGGAAATCCCACAAAGATACAGAGAGCTCTCCAAATGAAGTCAACAAAGTATTAGTAGATGGACACCACGCCTCGCAAAACGCTCTCATTCTGGATATGGCAATAAATTGAATCAAATCATGAAGGACCAATCAAATCACGTCCTTTAATCAAGTAATTATGGCAAGAGTTCCTACTCCGAGACTATAAATAGGGTTCTCTTCATAATTCAAAGAAATAGATTTTCGAGAGAAGAAATTCGAGCAAGAAAGGTGGTGGAGAAAATTCTCTCAAGTCAAGAGAATCAAATTTAAGAAGATCCACGGTGTTTAAGGTGAAATTCAAGGCGTTTATTGTGGAGTATGCTCAAATCATAGCATTTGATTGAAGAATAAGTTGTCAAGCCCTCGAGTTAATGTTATCAAATATCAAGTTCATCTTGGAGGAAGATCAAAGAAATAGCTCCACCAAAAAGTTCTCGGACTCAAGTCAAATATCACAAATATATCACGTTAGAATCAAGATCAAGCTTTTGAGCCCTCGAATTAACGTTATTCAAATTTGAATTCAAGTTTAGAGAATATCAAGCTAAAGAGTTCATCTCCAAAATCTTGAGTTTTAGATATTATATTTTTAAGGAAAAGAATTAGAGGATAAATTGAGATTGTAACTCATATTTTTCATCTTGATTTATATAAATTTAATTTGTACAATTTTTTTATTTATTTATTTGCAGATAATAAAAATTTATGTTACACCCATAAAGACAAAAGTTGTCATACCCCAATTCCATAAACTAATAAAATAGAATAACGTCCGTAGAGTGCAACTCCAGAAACTATAATTTAAGCTCTGGAAGAGCAATTGTCCCATAAGTACAATATCAACTAAACTCATAAACACAATCGGAAGTTTGTCCGTACATGATATTTAAGGAATTAAAGCTTCTTGTCTGATAGCTATTACAAACTCATACAACCTACAGGTAAAAGACATTCTCATACGTCTAATACTAACAATGGTTTAAATCAAGTGTACTCCTGATCCAAATGCCCCATATCTAACTCCTTATCAATATGATCTTTTCTCCCTGAAAATTTTAAAAACTGGTGGAGTGAGCTAAATGATTTTAGTGGGTATGGATAGAGGAATGCATTAGTTGTTTAATGAAAAGTTAAAATACTTTATTTTAGCCTTAGCAAAGCACTTGGTGTGGAAAACAATTTTCATATATGCATGATAATGACTAGAATGTTTACTTACCACATTGATTTAATGTGACGGTAAATAGACTAAAATATAGAAACAAGTTCGAATGAAAATCTCTCTTGGAGTCTGTATAACAGATATATCATCAGTTAACTTGAGAGAAAGTTTGTTGCTACTTTACTTGACTAACATTCATTTTGTATTAGTCTGCTGGAGATTGAGTCTTATGAAACTCTTTTGATCTTGTCGCAACTGTCAGTCTTTTCTCTTGATTACATTAAGTTTTAAGTCTTCTGAATTTGAGGTAGTCAACTGAAAGACTTTTTGATTTGATTGAATTTAGCTAAGAGTATTCTGATTTATCATACTCAGCGGAGAGTCTTCTGAGCTTTTGAAATAGTTTCACATAGCTGGTCCATGACTCTTCTAATAGTTTTCAGGTCTTCGATTTAGCTGTATAAAAATAACTTATTTGATATCTATTAAAAGACAATTACAAAGACATAATTTAAAATATTTGGGGATGCCAACATTCTAACATAAGTTTTCTAAACATCATCAAAATCTATACAATAAGTTTTCCTAAAACTAAGTTGCACGATCATGCCAAGATGAAAATACCCATGTTCTGTTCTATGTGGAACAATTATGCCACCCTTTGTAATAAAACATGGCACGATTGTACCAAGATAAAAATACTCATGTTCTATTTTGGGTGGCATGATCGTGCAATCCTAAGTAGTACGATCATGTCACCCTATTTCATAAAACATGGCACGATGGTGCCAAGATGATAATACTCATGTTATATTTTTAGGTAGAACGATCTTGCAGTCCTAAATGTCACAATCGTTCAGTGTTTTATAATATATATAGGGTGGAACGATCGTGCCACTTTAATAAGAGAATTTTTATAGAACCCCATATTTTTGCTTACCCCGGATATTGTTATTATATTATAATTGATATAAAATTTTCCTATTAGATTATATATGAGTTTTAGTAATCTTATATGATTCCATGAGCTTTAATTTATATTTTTCTAAATTTATATTTACATTGTGGCAATTATATTTTGAAGATCCTAACTATAACAATGAGAAATTGGTGGACTTAGTATGATTATTATTCTAATGTTAAATATCGAATTTTAGGGTAATATTTTTGGAAACTAAGAAAAATAATATAGGAATTTATATGTTGATATCAAAAATCTTGTATAGATATTTTTAAATATATAATAAAATAACTTATACATAACTAACCTTACACTAATTATCTGTATACTATATCTTTTGATTAATCTCATGGGTTATATTTATATGAAATATAGTATCAGTAACTTCATATCTAAATAAATAAGATGATTAATAATATGAAGACCTATATATATGTATGTATTTGATGTGTGTGTGTATGCTTCTAAATGTATATGCGTAACCAGAAGAAAAGAAAGAAAAAAATGTACAGATGTGTAGTTCTATACTCCGCCTAATTCTTAAACAATATGGATATATATTGTCATTCAAACACAATCGAGAAGATGGCAACACACACATGAACACCAAAATAAGAAACCAAACACCCATTTTCTTATCCCTAGTGGGTGTAAGTTAGTTTAGTGGAAAATAAGAGTAAAAGAGGGAATGAGAGGAGAAATAGGGAGCCACCATTGATAAAGAGGAAGAACAAGGAAGAAGATCCATTTTTTTCGAAACTCTAAAAGCAATAAGCTACTTTGGACTCAAATTTTAGGCAATCAATAACAAAATTTTACACAATCTAATTTGTTGAATATGTATATTGATATTATAGGTGTCCTAGCAGAGGAAATTTGGCTGAACAGGGAGTGAAATTTGTGTCGTTAGAGAGCCCCAAAAACAAGACTAGTTTGAAACCGTGTGGTGCTTCGTCGAGTTGAACATGAGTTGCGAAATACAAAGTTGCACCGTGAGTGGAATTCTTAACCTAAAAACAATAATATGAAATTAATGTTTAAAATAAAAATGGAAACTTGAATTTGAATTATTGGGATATTGCATACTGAGTCTGGTGGTAGAATTGGTCTAAAAATCCTTGGAGAAAGTTGGAAAAGAAAAAAATGAAAAAAAGAAAATAAAAAGATTGATTTTGATATTTAAAAAATGAATTTATAATAATTTATATAACAAGTTGATTACAATATTCTGGTAAACTATGTCAAATTTTTGACTTAGTAAAACTATGAAATTAAAGGAACTGTTTTAGATTTAATAAAGTAGAATATTAAATTATAATCAATAATTATTAAAAGGTTATTTTCTTTAAACATTAATCTGTTATTAAAATACTATTTGCAATATAAATAACATTATAATGTTAAACCGTGTTTGTTTTAATTCTTAGTCTTAATTTCAGTTTTGGACAATATTTTATATGAATGATTACAATTTTTCTTATTAACAATTTGTATGGAATAAGTATATGTGTACCTAAAAACCCAGATTTAATTAATATTGTAAATGTATTCCAATGAGTTTTCTATTTCATAGTCTATAAATAGAATATATATATATACACACATTAACACTAGATTTGAATAATGTTTATTGGGCATAACTTTCTAGTGATAAGTTTTAATAGATTACAATAGCCAATGACTAATACGTGATTTTGCAATTAGACTTGATTATACTTTGTTAATGGGTCAAGGATCATATTGTTAAAACCAATATCCGATAATCACCATGGAATTCCGTAGAAACCAAGGCCAACGTCTAACCATAAAAATTGATAGAGTACATGAATCGGGATCGAGCTCGACAACTAGATTTGCATTATGCACACTGTTAAGATGACATTTGACTCAGAGGTGGGTAAAAGAAATCTTTAAAATTTTAATTGCACAAAAAACCATGGAAAACTTATTCTTTGAATTAGCATGTGCATAAATTTGTATGTATGATAAACTTCATTTGTTGGTAAACATGTAAACTTCTTATTTTTAGTTTAAAAGTACTGTTATATTTGACTAGACATGTGCACCATTGATTGCTTTTACTATTTATTCTTATTTTGGCCTGCAAGCAATCAAAATCTTTCGAGAAAAATGTCTACATTGGAATGAGTTTGAATGTAGTGTGTGGACCAGACAGTAGATTGAACAAATCGCCTTGGGTCTTTGTTTGACTACCCATGGTCCCAACACTCAAGGATGGAGTGTCCAACAAGCGATTGGGTCATAGATATGGTATATTCTCGAAATATGACGATCTATGGGCAAAACCCCATAGCTAAAGAGACGTCGAGCTTCTCGGAAGGATAAGGTGATTCATTGGCTTGACTAAATCATCTCGAGAATCATAAGGAGAACGAATAAGTTATGTCGATCAAAACTTACACTATGTTTACCGTTTGATATTGATTGATTTATCTGCTTTGATTTTAAAATGGGATATCTCTTCTTGAATTTGAATTGAGTTATCCGTTGTCTCAAAGTCCTATATTTAACCAAAAGCGTTAGAGCATTTCATGAAGACCAAAGGATGAAACCAATGAAAAGCTCTAGCCTACAAAAGCCAGAAGAGTGCAAGCTCAGAAAAGCAAACATAAAAGATCAATATCAAAGCTGCAAGAAAGGACATGCCACGGTACACCAACTCGAGGATTTGAACTTGCATATCTCTTCAACGGAAAAATTCAAATCTTTTCTATAGAAAGCCTAGGAAAAATCTGAAAGAATACATGACACATTGAGCATTCAAGCAATCATTAAGAATATCTCTCCAAGCTTATAAGAAACATTCAAATATTCCTCAAGCCTAAACTCATAAACAACCAGTGTTTAATACCTGAAGAACAAGGTCGTGAAAAGCCAATTGAAGAGGAACAACTATTTTTAAGAAAACAGAAAGGGGTTCATATTTCCTAAAAAAGAGGGATTGGTGGAAATATTCTTTCAAATCAGAACGAAGCAAAAGAATTGTGTGCAAGTCTTGCAATGTTCAAAAATCTAGTAGCAAGAGGACTGTGTGATCAAATCTAATGAAATATTTGAGTTCTAGACAATGGCCATGTGTGCAAAACCGTCAAGAAGTTTGTTTTACTTTTTATTGAGAAAGTTTGTTGTACAAACCGAGATACATAGAGAATTCCTCCCATTGATAGGAGAAAAGTGGATTAGAAGGATTACCCCACCTTTGTACAACTATTAAATATTTTTCCATTTAAATTTCCACACTTTACTTTATTTAATGCTTGTTGTTTTAATATTCTCCAAGCATTAAAAATCAGATCAAACTTGTGTTAAAATCAAAGTTTAAAAAGGTGTAAGCCTTCCATCAGAATTTGAAAACAAGTTTTTAGAGAAGGGTTTACTGACTTACCAACTCGAGTTAATTTATTAACAACACTCAAGTGAAGTGATCTGTGAGTATTTAACTCTTTAGTCAAGCTTTAATTAATATGTCAGTTGATATTCAAGTGTGTTGGGAAATTTATTATATAGATTTTGATGAATGCCATGTAAAACATAAAATAGAAAGTTGGCACCCCATTTTCCTTGTAATTTTCATTGAAATAGATAGAATTTGAAAACTGAGTCAAGTCAATATGCCTGGAAATACAAGAAGTCAATCAAGATCAAGTGAAAACTCCGTTGTGGAACAAATTTGTGTGAAGAGTCATCAAACTCAACTCAAGAAGCCAAGTCTCAAGTTGAAGTGACAGTGAGTCTTTCAATGATTGGAGCAGACTCAAGTCACCTAGGAAAAAGGCAAAGAAACCAAGAGGAGTTAATCAAATAAATCCGTTGCCGAAGTCAAGAACATTACTTAAATAAATAATACTTCCATCTTTGCCAGGTCTTAAAGTGCTCATCCCAGAAGCGTGCAAAATGAATAAACCAATGGGAAGCACTACACCTCGTGTCGAATCGAAAAGTTCGCAAATTCATTTAATACGAGGAAGGGTCTACATCTCAAGATTGAGGACCAAGAAAAGACAAGCCAACGAACACAAGTGACTTTTGAAAATAAGCCTATCTATTCAACGGGCGATTTTTGAAAGTTCACTATAAAAAGGTCAAGAAATTCATTGAGAAAAGGTAACTGAACCACGAACAAACAAGCAATATTCAAGTCAAAACCTACAAATATTCTCAAAGATATTCAAGCAAATCCTCAAGCACGAAACTCGAAGGAAATCGATCTAACACAAGTCAGTGAAGGAAAGACAACTTCAAACTGTTGAAGAGGAAACTTTTGAAGAATCAAAAGGGGTCTACCATCCAAGGAGGATCGTATGAAGGTTCAAGGTCGAACCATCAAGTTATTGGAGGGCTTCGTGATCAAATCCAAGAGTTTGAGAAAGTGAGTGAAGTAGCAAAGCGGTACCGCCCTGAAAGAAGCTAGTCGGAAGAGAAGCCACTGTGTGACCAAGGCTGTCTCTGGATCGTGACCACTTTGTAAACAGATCTTTTACATAGTGGATTCCTCCGAGGAGTTGGAGAAGAGAGGAATAGAAGAATTACCCCATCTTCGAGCCTCTATAAAAATCAATTGTGTCATTTATTTTTCAAGACATTTATATTTACGCATACTTACTTTATATCTGTTGATAAACTTATTTTCTATCCAATTGATTAATAACTAAGAGCTAAAATCAAGTGTTAAAATAAGTTTAAAACAAATCAAAGGGTGTTAAGTCTTCCAAAAAAAACCAATACAACCAAGTTAAGGTTCGGGTTAAACAACTGAAGTTATTCTCACAACAAACTCTATCGAGTCCGCTGAGTGGCTAACTCTATTTGAATAACCAACTTAGTCGTCCCTCAAGGACTTAGATGTTTGTGTTAACTCGTAATATTTTAAAAGGACTAAAATCGAAAAGTTGGTAAGGTTTATTCAACCCCCCCTTCTAAACCTTACTCACACCCCTTGGGACCTACAAGTGCTATCAGAGCGGTTGGTTCATTGAACCTTCCGCACTGGTTACTGAACTAGATCTCTAATCTTTCAAAGAAGTTTTTAACACTTGCTTTTTCAAAATCTTTCATTCTTAGCAAAGTTATTATCATGGAAGCAAATCTGACATGTATTCCTATGTTCACTGTTGAGGAATTTGATGACTGGAATATTCGCATGCAGGCTCATCTATCTGCTCTACACGATGAAATGTGGCTTGTGATAGAGGATGGGCCACTGCAGATATTGAAAGTGAACACGACTGTAAGAAGAGCAGCTGCAGCTGAAGGAGAAGAAGCTGCTATTGAGGCAAGGCCAGCCATGGTTGAAAAACCAAGGACTGAGTGGACAAATGATGACAGAAAAAGATATAACCTGGACAACGTGGCCATGGATATACTCTAGAAAACCTTGCACAAAGCAATGTTCAATAAAGTCAAATCTTGCAAAACATCAAAAGAAATCTGGGATAAACTGACTTTAATTTGTGAAGGATCAGAGCAAATTAAAGAAAATAAATTATCTGTTGTTGTTCAAAAATTTGAAAATTTTAAAATGCTTGCAGGTGAAACCATGGATCAGCTAGATGCAAGATTCACTGAAATTACAAATGAGCTTTCAGCTCTTGGGAAGGAATACACACAAAAAGAGATGTGTATGAAGATCTTGAGGAGCCTCCCAGCTGAATGGGGAATGAAGGATATGGCTCTAAGACATTCAATGGACCTATCAAAAATATCCAATCATGAGCTATTCTCGGACCTCAACGACCAGGGAGGAAATTGCCTAATGCTTAAAAGATTCAACAAGTTCTTCAATAAGAATCGTAAAAGAAACAAGGGTGAAACCTCCAAGAGACATTCACTCCCTCCAAGTCAAGGAAGATTGGCCACCCAAGAGAGCGAGCATCAAAGGGTTGAATATCGGAGCCGATAACCCAAGGACAGAAAGAGCTGACCAAAGAGCTGAGAAACCGTGTTGGAATTGCGAGAAACCAGGACACTTTGCGATTGACTTTGCTCCTATCCACGAGTCAACAAATATAGAAATGAAGAAGAAAGAAAGGTCTTGAGAGAAAAAAGAAAAAAGAAAAATGCTATGTTAGGCTGAGATCCGAGACAAGTCAAGTCTAAAGAAAAGCAGAGTTAGAGAGTAGTGAAGCCGACTACTCAAGTGACTCTGAGGAAGAAGCCTTGATCTGCCTTATGGCTAAAGAACAAGATCAACCAAACCAGGAAGATGAGGTACACTCTAACTCAGATTTAGATGATAGTGATTGTGATACACACCTTTATTTTATATGTTTTTGTGTGTGAATTTTGTGTGATTTTTATTTTTCGTATGAGTGATTGTGCGTATTTTGTGTCTTTTTGCCCCATTTTATATTGTCATATGTTACGTATGGTATTTTTGGTTGTTTCATAGGTTTTTCGTAAAAAGAGAACTTAAAAACGGGGTAAAAATGAACATTAAGGACGAAAGACGGTCAAGGCATACGATGTTGTGCGTGCGCGCGCGCAAAGAAAGACGCGCACAACGCAAGATTGAGCGTAATTGAGCGCGCGCCCGCGCAAGTATGCACGGACGCCACACAAAGATAAATGAAGGCGGGCGCACTAGCTTCAGCGCAAGCGTGCACAAGGAAGGTGCGGCGCGCGGGGCGCGCGCAAAGAAGAAGGCCGCGCGCAAGGCACACATCGCGCGGACGCACACCGCCAACACTTGCCGGATAAGCGCACTTGTCGCGAGACGCCGCACTGCAGTAAAATTTCCAGATTTTTTTATTTCATTTTTCCTTGTTCTTTTTGGATTTTTCCACCTTGTATAGGGTTTTAGGCTTATAAATAGCACTTGGGGATTGCTTGGGTTCTTCCCCTGAAGTTATTTTTGTTTCTTAATCAAAGAGTAAGATTTCTTCATCTCTTTTTCTAATTTCAATTGTTGGGTGATTATTATTATTGCATGATTATGTTTATGATTATATTCTTTTCTTCAATTGAGATTATGATCACATCCCCAAGCATGAACTAATTTCCTTGTTCTAGGATTAGGATGATTTGATTCAAGCAAACAAGTATGAATATTGATTAATTGATTTGCTTTCCTGAATAAATTGCTTTATTTGATAATTGATTGTCTCGATCAACTTTTAATTATTTTGGGGAATAATTGAGATCGAGAGAAGATATTATTCCTGGACTAAATTTATTCAGGGGTTAGATATGAATCGAAATGTATTATCTAATCAAGGCTTAATGAAAATAGCAAATTATGTTGGGATAGCCCTAATCCGTGAATACAAGAGTTATCGATCTAGACCTAGTCTTTACATGTTTGTTATATTTGTTAACCGCATGATCAATTAAATTAATTGATATTACCTTGCAAGTTTGATGAGATGAATCCATAATCCTGCACTTTCTTCCATATCTTTTTCTCTAAGTTTAATCCCGCTTAGTTTTAATTCATCTTTTTGATTATTTTCTTTTAGTTTAAATAAAACCAACAAATCGGTTAGAGTGTTTAGGATTTATTTTCTCGTCTATTGTGATACATAATAATTATTTGCCGCTAAGTCTTCCTTGAGAGACGACTTGTGGTCAACTTGCTACCCTATGATTGATCTCGTTCTCTTGCGAGGATTGCTAGATTTATTTTAGGTGTTTAGCGATCGAACACACTTCATCACCAACCCGATCTTTATGATTCATTAGGCAAAATTATGAAAGACTTTGAGCACATTAAATCCTCACACACACTTCTAAATGAGGAAAATAACCAACTCAAAAGCCAAAACTTACATTGACTAAGGAGCTGAGTACTCTAAGTCACATAGCTGATGAGAACACAGAGCTGAAGGCTGAGAATGCTAAACTATCACTAGAGATAGCTGCTGTAGAAAATAGAGAAAAGATCTTAAAAATGTGATTTCCTCATTTACAAAGGCATCCAAATCATTGGATGATCAAATCATGAGTCAAAAAGAATGTGGAGACAAGGCTATCTCTGCGATAGTTTAGCATTCTCGGCCTTGACTCTGTGTTCTCATCACTATGTGACTTAGAGTACTCGGCTCGCATAGGATTCAACTCCTTTGTGCACAGTCAAACTCCTAGAGTGGTTTTGGAAAAAGGATCTTCCAGCAATGAAGCATCTCAGAAACCCAAAACACCAAATGTTTCACCCACATTCATCCCAAAGCACAATCACAAACAAACTGGCCTTGGATATAAAGGGAAAGGAAAATAACTTGATTGAGTATCTTTGAGAGGACAAATGAGAAGAAATCCAAAGAAAGTTCCTCAACAAACTCCAAATAGAAAGTACTCTGTGAAGAATAAACAGAGCTACCAAAAACCCCAGAAGTTTCACCAGAGAAACACATATGATGGGAATGTAGAAACTACCCAAGCCAAGTTGATTGGTACAATGTGAAGTATCGGAAAGACCAATGGAATACAAGCCAGATGGCAAAGACCTAAACCTCATCAAAGGTCATTCCAAAGGTAAAATGGCTATTATCAAGACACATATGCACCCAGGCACTACACTCGAAAATATCACAACTACCCCAAGAAAGCAATTGCTAAAACGCACACACCGGCATACATACAAAAAAAAGACATTGTATGAACCTAAATCACCAAAGTAATTTGCTAATGTGCACTATGATTATGGCACCGATAGATGGCAACCTCTTAGAGTCAAGTCATCCGGCTATAGATTGGTTGGATCAACTTACAACACTAACCCCTCGGACGCAGGCAAGTATGGGTACCTAAAACCTAATTTCCTTGATTGCGGTTCAAGGAACAAATTGAGTGCCAAAAGGAACATGGTACATGGATAGTGGTCATTCCGGACACATGACGAGAAAACAAGAAAAATCACAAGATTCAAGGAGATTAGAGGTGCAAGAGTCATATTTGGAGGAAATGAATCTCGAGGAAAATCAAAGGCACAGGATCTATCAAGAAAAATGGATTGGAAATCACAGATGTTGCATATGTTGAAGGCCTCAACTTCAACCTGTTAAGCATCAGCCAACTCTGTGATAAGGGCTACAATGTTGGATTCAACATGGGAGTATGTCAGATCAAAGATCCTGAATCAAATGAAATAGTGCTGCAAAGATCAAGACAAAAGAATATGTATGTGGTAGATTGGTCTCTTCACTACACCAAGCACTTGTCTGTTAGCAAAGAGTACAACCGAATCGAGTTGGGTTTGGCACAAGAAGTTTGAGTCATCTGAATTTCAAGACAATCAACAAGCTTGCAAGGAGTCATCTTGTGGAAGGATTGCCAGACTCAGTGTACAAGAAGGAAAGTGTATGTGATGCATGCCAGATGGGAAAGCAAATCAAATCTTCATTCAAGGATAAGCATAGTCCTTCTTCAACAAGGATATTGCATCTGTTGCATATGGATCAATTTGGTCGATTGAACCACCAACATAAGTGCAAAAATACACTTTAGTGGTGGTGGATGATTATTCAAGATATACATGGACAATCTTCATGTGCAAAAAGAAGAAACCTTGCAAAATATACCTCGACTAATGAAAATAGTTCAAAATGAAAAGAGTCAAACCATTATAAAGATAAGATCTGATAGAGAAACTGAGTTTGTCAATGGAATAATAACTTAGTATTGTGTCAAAAATGGTATTGCTCATGAATTATCAGCAGCAAGAACTCCACAGCAAAATGGCGTAGCTGAAAGAAAGAACAGAACTCTCAAGGAAGCTGCAAGAACCATGTTAGCTGAAGCTGGATTGTCTAAGAGATTTTGGGCTGAAGCCATTAACACAGCATGCTATACTCAAAATAGATGCATGGTTAACAGGCAATTGACCAAGACTCCCTATGAAATCTGGACAGGGAGAAAGCCAAATGTTGGGTACTTCAGGATATTTGGATGTAAATGCTTCATCCACAACAATGGCAAAGATAATTTGAAAGCTTTCGATCTAAAAGTGATAAAGGTATCTTTTTGGGATACTCAAATTGAGAGAAAAGCTTATAGAGTGTTGAACAAGAGGACCATGGTCACAGAAGAGTCTATCCATGTGGTTTTTGATGAACCTAATGTGAGTGGAGAAGACATTGAAGAGTTAGGTAATAAGCTGAACCAGCCAACTATGCAGAAGAGTCCCTATGTTGAAGGTGAAGTAAGAGCAATCAACCCAGATGAAGATGAGATGGCTGAATCTCAAAGACAGTGGAAACTCTACAAAATGAATGAAGATGAAAGAGTTGTTCAAGACAACATAGTTGCGAGACGCAACAGTGAACACACTGGTGACTTGCTCCAACCTGATGTAAGATGGTGAGAGACCACCCACCCGAGTTAGTCATTGGAGATGTTAGAGACGGCATAAGAACAAGATCCAGAGCTCGATGAAGCAATGTTCACTTGTTTCATTTCCCAAATAGAGCCAAAAGATGTGTCTCAAGCATTGGATGACACACATTGGATTCAAGCCATGCAAGAAGAGTTGAATCGGTTTGAAAGAAACAAAGTATGGGAATTGGTGCGACCAACCCATCAAAATGTTATTGGCACAAAATGGGTTTTGAAACAAGATGAATGAGGAAGGATCTGTGGTAAGGAACAAAGAAAGATGGGTAGCCAAAGGGTATTGCCGAGGAAAAGGAATAGATTTTGATGAAACATTTGCTAATGTTGCAAGATTAGAAGCAATAAGGATGTTTCTTGCCTATGTTGTACATAAGAACTTCACTTTGTATATCAAATGGATGTAAAAAGTGCATTTCTAAATAGACTATTAGAGGAAGAAGTCTATGTTGAGCAACCTCCAGGTTTTGAGCGGGAAAGACTCACTGGAGATAAGGTATACAAGCTCAAGAAAACATTATATGGATTGAAACAGCACACAAGAGCATGGCATGATACATTGTCGCAATTTCTGATGACAATGGATTCACCAAAGGCAAAATGGACAAAACACTCTTGAGATTCAAGATGGAGAGAGTATCTTTGCTTGTTCAAATATATGTGGATGACATCATTTTTGGATCCACAAATAAAGAGTCGTGTGATAAATTCTCAAACCTCATGCAAGGCAAATTTGAAATGAGCATGATGGGAGAGCGACTTTCTTCCTAGGTCTTCAAGTTAAGAAACCGAAGGATGGAACCTTCATAAGTCGAACAAAATATACCGTAGAGATTTAATGAAGAAATTTGGTATGGAAGAGAAGTCTTCGTGAAAATACCAATGAACACATCAACCAAGATGGACATGGATGCGGATGGGCAAGGTCAGATCAAATCGGATATAGAGCACTTATTGGATCATGCTCTACTTAACGACCAATGGACCCGGACATCACCTTTGCGGTAGGTGTTTGTGTAAGATTTCAATCATACCAAAAGAGAGCCACATGACTAGAGCTAAGAGAATCCTAAGGTATTTGAAGGGATGCCAGGAAGTTGGCCTATGGTATCCAAAGGAAGGTGGATTGAAGCCTATTGGTTATTCGGACTCGACCATGTTGGATGTAGAGTTGACAAGAAAAGCACTTCAGTACATGTCAAATGCTTGGAAATAGATTGGTTTCTGGTTTAGCAAGAAGAAAACTCAATAGCCACATCCACACAGTGTGACAAAATGCAAGAGTACATAGGCTGCGGGTAGGTTGTTGTACCCAAGTCTTATGGATGAGACAACAACGAGAGATTATGAAATTGAAGAAAAAGAGATTCCAATTATGTGTGATAACACAAGTGCTATTGCAATCACTCAGAATCCTGTGTTACATTCAAGAACAAAGCATATTGATGTCAGATATCATTTTATAAGAGATCATGTTGAAAAGAAAGACATCACTTTGGAATATATCTCAACTGATAAGCAGTTAGTTGATATTTTCACTAAGCCTCTATGTGAATCAAGATTTGAAGAGCTTAAGCATGAGCTAGGGTTAATTGAGCTAAGTTAACACTCATAATACTCAATCAGCAGAGATGGAAGATGAGAAGATGGAAATTGAACAAGTTTCACGAATCACCATGTGAAATAGCTATGTCGGAAAGTCAGCTGTATCGAGTTAGCTGACAGCTGAGTCACTTAATGAAAAGAGAGAAGCAGAGTTAAGTCACTTTGGATATGAGCTGAGTAATTTATGAGCTAAGTGACAAAAACGCAGTCGTTTTTAATGAACGGGAATATTTTTAAGGATGACGTCAGCGTAATAATAATGATGGGTAAAAAAAAGTCGCACAATAAGCATATGATTGAATATAAATGCTTTGCCGCATTAAATGCGGTTTGACATGCTAAATCTAAACCGCTGATCTCGATCAAAATTTCAAAATCAAAACATGTCCTTTCATAACCTTTATATATTCATTTTTCAGCTTTCTCTCTCTCATTCGAAACTGTTCATCTTCACGAAAAAGAAAGCAAGCTATTTCTCTATCGCAAACCCTAAGTGTCCTCAAGCAAGTTCGTCAAGTTTTAATCGGTAAAAATCTCTGAAAATGGCACCTAAGTTTGATTTCATCAAACTATCAAAGCAAATCCACTCGGGATCGTCAGTAGATTTTGAAGGAATGGTAAAGCAGGGTTCTAATGAAACCCTAGTTAAGAAGATTCTTGAGATGCTTTAGAAAAGTCAGTCTCAAGGCTTTTCGGCTTTGGAATACTCGGATACCTATCTCGAGGAGGTAGCGCAATTCTATGTTAATGCGGAAGTGCGGGACAAGGTATCAACTCCTCTCGTCCCACCACAAGGACATAATGATAAATGCTAAAGACCTTGCGAGCACGCTTTGCTTCTTTGCCGTCGATGGCATGAAGGAGGTAAATGAAGGCGATGTTGATTTGTCTCTTGCATGGAAAGAGGTAGCCAAACCGGTGTGTCTTTGCTAAGGTGGTCTACACAAAATTGATAAACTCTTTGAAAGACGACTATCATAAGTTTATGGATGTCATCTCAAAGTGTGTAGACATGAAGTTTGGAAGCTTTAATCGATTGTCCAAGACAAAGCCGATCGTCATGGTTGTGATCATGCGGGGAAAAGAAAGTAAATTGGGTGAGTTCGTATACAACGGACTCTACGAGAATGTGGCAAATAAGTCGTTCAAGGAAGATGGATCTTTTGGAGGATCTCTTGGTTATGGCCTGTGATTGGCCACCTGATGGAAGTGAAGGGTATTTCCCTTCGACATGGAAAATCCTTCCATGTCAACAAAAAGATGTTGAGGCGAACCTCTCTAAAGGCCGGAGGAGAGCCCATGCGAAGAAGCGAAAACAAGTGAGGGGGAATCAACTAAACTTGAGGACACATCTGCTACCCCTCCACCAAAGAAGAAAGATTCCCAAGCAAATGCGAAGAAGAAAGTTGCCCCCGTAGCTAAGAAAAAGGATGCACTGCCCTGCAGTAGGAGTCGTCTGCCCGTGCGGCCGATTCCCTTGCTCCTGCCCGGAAATGAGGCGAGAAGGAACCCCAAATCCCTTCTCCAGCCATAAGAAAGAAGAGAACTGCTAAGTCTAGTAGGGTAGCTCTCTCCAAGAAGGATGTCCTGGCCCCCGCCGCCAAAGATTCAGAAGAAGAAGAAGAACCAGAAGTCCCTCTGTTCGGACCAAAAGAAGAAGAATTTTCAAGCAATCAGAGCTTGAAAAGAGAGTCAATCGCCATTCAAATTTGGAATCACAAGTTGAGACCATCGATAATCTAGAAAAGCGATCTCCTGAAGTTATTGATGTACACCTTGAAGTCTGTTGAGGGTGATCGTGAGGCCTCATCGAACACCCGATTGTGGAGAAGACAACTAAGGATAGTGAAGCAGCTGAGACAACTAAACATCCCGTTGAAAATATCGTCTCTCCACGATCATCGCGTTGCTTTGAAGGTGAGGAAGCGCAGTATCTTGCCTTCAATCCCAGAAAAGGAAGGACAAGAAGAAAATGATGACGATCATCGTGTACTCTCCAATATATCCAGATATCCAGAGACTCCTCATAGATTGGAGAGCATGGAAACTTGATCACTCAAGAAAGCGGTTCGCTTACCCTAAGTATATCGAAGAAGAAGAGGAATTGCTGCAATTTCTTGGTGTTGCCACGGTACGACAGGCTCTTGATGAAGAAAATTGCATGGATATTCTTCAAATCATCAAGGAAGAAGAGAAAGAAAAAGCAGCCGAAGAAGCCCGTGTCCTAGAAAAGGCCAAGATGTGTGAATTCACAAATTCTCCATCTCACACTCATACACATCTAGACATATACTCAGAGAGTGATGAGGAACCCATTGCTGCAGCAGAGAAGTTAGACATGCAGCAAGCAATGAGAGAATCCAGGCAGTTGCATGAGCAACAATTATTTGAAGGACCCGGAGAGTCGACTCAATCTCTCCTGCAGATCGACCCTTTGGGAGTAGTGCAACAGTTGCCCACGAGACATCACTACGGCTACGTCCCCGATTTTCGGAGGATGGGTCCAAGGAATTGGCAATGAAACCGGGACTTTGGGCACCCAAGTTGAGCTAACCCCGAAGAAGGTGTTTTACCACCCGCCCAAATGGTGAGCATTCAAAAGAAAAAGCCGCGAGTCGGGAGCGAGTGACCCCATCATCATCGCTCGGTGGTGTGCCCGGTGAGGTGAAACTCTCTCCACCTGCGGTAGGGTCGGAGGATCTTTGGAGAAGACTCTAACTTGAAGCAAGGAGGCGAAGTGGAAATCGAGAAAAAACCACAAGAGAGTGACATTGACGAGGCTCGGACATTGAGTCTATCCCAAATTTGAAATGTCACCATTTCTTATGAAGGCTAATGACACTGTTTAATCTTATAGTCGAGGCACATGATGGAGATTCCCCCTGGTTAACACTGCAGGCGGTGAAAGTGCAATTCTAGGGTTGAGACTCCTATGGATGTCATGGTCCAAGACCCTAAGACAGTGCGGATCCGTCGAAGGGAATATTGAAGGCCTCATTGCTATGATTGAGATTGCTAGAGGTAGTGAAGAACAAATGTCGGTTGAGACTTCCCAGGTAAAGTTCAAGAGACACGAGAACATTCCCCCTATTCAAAGCACCGAAATAGAAGAGGAGATAAGTGCACTTCATGACTCCCGGAGAACCTTGATACATCATTCTTGAGGTCTAAAGATGAAACCGAGTCCACCCCCCATTGCGGACCAAAAGGACTCATCGAGGATGTTCTCAAGACTACGAGCCAGCCAAGTGATAAAGCCGCTTTCGTCAAAACTTTAACCGATGATGAGCCAACCCGCAAAAATCTCATCATCATCCGATGACACCGATGATGATGCGAGAGAGGATCGGAGTTATTCATTTAGAGAAATCTCCATCGAGACCGAAGAAGGCTGTTAAGACAATGAGGCTCGATTAGGTGGGCAACACATACCGAAGCCCCAAATTAAATCATCTATGCTCACAAGAGCTCCCACAGCTGCAGCGATAGAATAATTCCACCAAGACCATCACGGGCTCCCACAAAGCGGTGAGAGGATCAAGAGAAACCACTACAATGAGATCAATCAAGCTGCGACATCACAAAAAAACCGCATAGACCATCCTATATGTGTGCGATGATGCCTTTGAACAAGTGTTTCAATTTTCTATAGACTTGCCTAAGCTAGAGAAAGAGACTGCTAAAGAGCAACAACAGTTCACTGTACGAGAAGATCCCGTAATCTCTACCGACTCTATTGTACCAGCAGATTTTGATTTCGATGCAGAATGGTCGGCAGCTGAATCAAGTGAGACAGCTGAGATTCGTGAAGTCTTCAAGAAGATCTGTGAAGAGATTGAGAAGATCGAACGGCACCAAGCCTCACTAGACTTACGACTGGACAATAGAGATGCCACCCTCACAGCTGATTTGAGAGGGATCGTGGTAAGGATCAGGGAGTGGTCTCAACAGCAAAGTGCCATATGATACGAGCAAGTTCGCTATTTCAAGGCTCTATACAATAAAATGCTTGTTTGGAGCGCTGACAACACTTCGATCAGGCACAAAATGCAAGAATATATTGACAGGTTGCATGCTTCTCACAAAACAGGAAAGGAGCTACTGTGTGAATTTCAGAGAAAAGAAGTTCTTCGACTTGAGGAGACCATGAATGCAAAATTCAGCCTTCTCATGGTTGAAATGAAATTGGTGGCAGCCGAGTCCAAATCCACTCGTTCAGAATTTCGGATAGCTTATGCCGCAGCAGACTCCAAACAGAATTCCGCGCTCAGCAGACTCGACTTTATGCTCGCAGACATGTTCTCTGGGGTCCCTCTTTCCTTTGATGATGCCAAAAAGGGGGAAGAGGAGTCCCTAAGGAGTTTAAAAGAAGAAAAGTTGAAAGAGTTTGAAGTCAAGATGATGACAATGAGAAGAAGAAGGGAAAAGTAGTTGAGGGGAACATTCGAAGGACTTGACATTAATGATTCTTTGAAACCCCTTAGCGGGGTCATGTTACGGCCCCAATTATCAAAGAAACTTCTAGTGATTTGTCGATCGAACAATGTTGGATTCAATATGGGAGTGTGCCGATCAAGGATCTTTGAATCAAATGAATAGCTTTGCAAGGATCAAGACAGAAGAATATGTATGTGGTAGATTGGTCTACTGCTACACCAAGCACTTGTCTGTTAGCAAAGAGCACAGCCGAATCAAGTTGGATGTGGCACAAGAAGCTGAGTCATCTGAATTTCAAGACAATCAACAAGCTTGCAAGGAGTCATGTTGTAGAAGGATTGCCAAACTCAGTGTACAAGAAATAAAGTGTATGTGATGCATGCCAGATGGGAAAGCAAATAAAGTCTTCATTCAAGGATAAGCGAAGTCCTTCTTCAACAAGGACATTACATCTGTTGCATATGGATTTACTTGGTCCAGTTGAGCCGACCATCATAAGTGGAAAGAAATACACCTTAGTGGTGGTAGATTACTATTCAAGATATACATGGACAATCTTCATGTGTAAAAAGAAGGAAACTTTGCAGAAGTTACCTCAGCTGATGAAAAGAGTTCAAAATGAAAAGAGCCAAGTTCGGGGGCGGCTGCATGGGCGAGTGCTTTCTTAGCTGCAACAACTCTCTTCTTCTTTTGAATCGGCTCGGAGAAAAGGCAAATCATAGAAGCGAGGATGGTGGAGTTCGACAAGAAGACGGATGCCCGCATCGAAGAAGTGTTGAAACAATACGGCGCATTCCTGAGGAAAGGATAGATGCCATTCACGACAACGAATCGAGCCAAGATTAGTTTAAGAATTCAAGACGCTCGAATCCGAAGGCTATTTCCAAAAGATGTCATTAGCCCAAGCACGGGATCTCTTTCGGAGAAGGGTCTTAAATTGTGCGAAGAAGGCGATAAGCGACGAGACTACCAGCATTATTCAACTGGTAAGCAAAAGACTCTCGTGCGATACACACCCAAAGGAGGAGTAAGAAGTGGTGGAGGAAGAGGTTCTCGACCTCGTCCAAGACCTAAGAATATCGAATATGTAGATCCGGAAAGAAGGGGAGATTCTCTCACCGGGTATGATGAAGTGGCAAACCTGGAAGTGGCAAGGAAGAATCTTGAGGCTGTGCGAAGGACAAGAAGAGGAAAACGAAAGACAAAATCAACTATGGCTCGAGAGGAAGAGGAAGGATGATGATGCGAAGAGAGACTATGAGAAGAAGAAGAAAGTTGAGGAAGAAGAAAGAAAAAAAAAAGAAAAGAGGTGATGACTTCAACAGAATCAAGAGGAAAGAAGAGGAAGCGGCGAAGGCGATGAAGTGTTCTTTGTGAACCCTTCATGCACTTTACTTATGTAAATACATTCATGTAAGTCATCTGTATACTTAGTGAAGTTTTACGTAATTTTTAACTTTGTATTTACTCGATATCATGGCATAGATGTGTACTTTTGCCTTGATACATAGTATGCTCGATGCACTTTGTAAAATGTGATTGTGTAAAGGACAAGAATGTTATGATCAATAAAATGATCGATTCCACGCATACATTCTTTGTTACTGGATTGTCTGTATGTATCTTTGTTGTTTATATTTTGTTTAATTTTTAAGTTTTAGCATCATCAAAAAGGGGGAAATTGTTGGGAAATTTATTTTATAGATTTTGATGAATGCTAAGTAAAACTTAAACTAGAAAGTTGGCACCCCATTTTACTTGTAATTTTCATTGAAATAGATAGGGTGGAAAACCTGAGTCAAGTCGGCTATGCTGGAAATACAAGAAGTCAACAGAAGATCGAAGTGAGGACTCATTGTGGAGCAATTGAGTATGGCCAAGATAGAAAATTAAGAACTCGATGAAGATGTATCACCGAGGAACAGTTGTGTGAATATCAATCAAAGTTAACTCAAGAAGCTAAGTCTCAAGTTGAAGTGACAGATGAGTCTTCCAATGATTGGAGCAGACTCAAGTCACTCCTGGAAAAAGGCATCGGCCAAGGAGTTAAGCGAAATAAATCCGTTGCGCAGTCAAGAACATTACTTAAATAAGTAATACTTCCATGCTTCCAGTCTTAAAGTGCTCATCCCAAAAGCGTGCAAAAGGAATAAACCAATGGGAAGCACTCGCACCTCGTGTCGAGAATCAAAAAGTCGCAAATTCATTTAATACGAGGAAGGGTCTACATCTCAAGATTGAGGACCAAGAAAAGACAAGCCAACGAACACAAGTGATTTTTGAAAATCAGCCTATCACGGAAGATTTTTGAAAGTCCACTACAAAAGGCCGAGGAAATTCATTGAGAAAAGGTAACTGAACCACAAACAAGCAAGCAATATTCAAGTCAAACCCGCAAATATTCTCAAAGATATTCAAGCAAATCCTCAAACCTGAAACTCGAAGGAAATCGATCCAACACAAGTTGTGAAGGAAAGACAACTTCAAACTGTTGAAGAGGAAATTTTTGAAGAATCAAAAGGGGTCTACCATCCAAGGAGGATCGTAGGAAGGTTCAAGGTCGAACCAGTATCAAGTTATTAGAGGGCTTCGTGATCAAATCCAAGAGCTTGAGAAAGTGAGCTGAAGTAGCAAGGCAGCTGCCCTGTGAAGAAGCTGAGTCGAAAGAGAAGCCAGCTGTATGACCAAGGCTGTCTCTAGACTGTTGACCACTTTGTAAACAGATCTTTTACATAGTGGATTCCTCCAGGAGTTGGAGAAGAGAGGATTAGAAGAATTACCCCATCTTCGAACCTCTATAAAAATCAATCGTGTCATTTATTTTTCAAACATTTATATTTCTCGCATACTTACTTTATATCTACTTGATAAACTTATTTGGTATCCAATTGATTAATAACCAAGAGATAAAATCAAGTGTTAAAACAAGTTTAAAACAAATCAAAGGGTGTTAAGTCTTCCGCTGGTAAAACCAATACAACCAAGTTAAGGTTCAGGTTAAACAACTGAGTTATTACTGTCAAATGACTCTATCGAGTCGTTGAGTGGCTAACTCTTTGAATAACCAACTTAGCTGTCCCTTAAGGACTTAGTGTCTGTGTTAACTCTGTAATATTTTGAAAGGACTAAAATCGAAAAGTTGGTAAGGTTTACCTTACTCACACCCCTTGGACCTACAAAGTGTTATTTATTCATTTGTTGCTTAAAAGACTTAATTGTTAATATTTACGATGTGCTTAATTTGGAAAATTTGTAAAAGTCTATTCAACCTACCTTCTTGACATTTACTTTGTCACATTTGGGACCTACAAGTAGTATTAGAGTGGTTGGTTCTAAGAACCTTTAAATGGTTATTCTTTGGACTAGATTCTTGTAATTTCAAAATCTTTCAACATAGTCGATTTATGCTTTCAAAATCATTAAGCTAATACATATCACATTCATATGTTCATCATTGAGAATTTGATTACTAGAAAACTCATATACATGCACGACTTCTTGCATTATATGATGAGATTTGGATATAGACATTGAGGAAGGACCTCTCAATTCAAAACAATCAACACTATTTTTGGAGGATAAGTTGAAATAAAAATACACATATTACAATGGAATGGAGAAGATAGAAGAAGACACAACCTTGAGCCAGGCACCGTGAGGTGGCTACTCATCCGATATAGAAATGAGGCACTCATTTGTCTCATGGCAAATAATAAGATGATGAGGTACCTCCTAATTTCACTTTGAAAATAATAGTGGTGATGATAGTGACACTAACACAATTGCAACCACAAATCTTTATGATTTATTAACCTAAATAATTAAAGATTCCGAGCACATGAAAATCTCCCACGTATAACTAAAAAGGAAACAATCAACTCAAATGTGAAAACGCGTACACTGATCAAGAACTAAAAGTTATAAGTGATATAGCTGCTAAAGTTGAAAATTGAAGGTTTAAAATAATGAGGTGTCTCCTAATTTCACTAAAAATGTAAGTGGTGAGGATAGCAAACACTAACACAACTGCGCCCAGAAATCTTTATGGTTCTTTAGCCCAAATGATGAAAGATTTTTAGTACGTGAAAATATCTCACACACAACTGAAAAAGGAAAACAATCAACTCAAATGTGAAAACGTACAGCTGACTGAAGAACTAAAAGTTCTAAGTGATATAGCTGCTAAAGTTGAAAATTGAAGGTTTAAAATAATGAGGTGTCTCCTAATTTCACTAAAAAATGTAAGTGGTGAGGATAGCAAACACTAACACAATTGCGCCCACAGATCTTTATGGTTCTTTAGCCCAAATGATGAAAGATTTTGAGTACGTGAAAATATATCACACACAACTGAAAAAGGAAAACAACCAACTCAAATATGAAAACTTACAACTGACTAAAGAATTAAAAGTTCTAAGTGATATAGCTGCTAAAGTAGACAATTGAAGTCTGAAAGTTATGAGGTATCTCCTAATTTTCACTGAAAATGATAGTGGTGATGATAGCGACACTAACACAATTGCACCCACAAATTTTTTTGACTTTTTTTCTCGAAACAATAGATATTATATAACTCAACGGTCAAAACAACCAAAAATAATTACAAAGCACTGTGACCAACTGGCCACATCATTCTAGAGAAATTACATCTAAGAAGAAAACGGGGAAAGCCATTCATGAGAAGCTTTTCCCTCAATAGCGGAGAAGCTAACCTATTACAGGGAAGGTTTTTCGAATTACAAACAAATCTAAACGAACAAAACTCAAGATTTTTCATTAGAAAGAAGTCTTGGCAATTGTCATATTAGCAACATCAAACTCGAGTTGTTGTTAAACTTATGTACAATTTCCTTAGCATCTAGATGAATAGTGATCTTTGTCCATTCCAAATGTGCATCTTTCACCAAAGCAAGTCGACGGCCAAAAGCGTAGCTCAACCGAACTAGAAATATAATCCCTAGCGAAACACTAAGCCAACACAGGTTTCTTGAGGAATTTAAAGCATGACCACCCAAACCAACAGCACCATTCCGATCTTAGAAGCACTAACATAAACCAAGTAATGCCCTACCTCCAAATCAGCGTGGCTAGCATGCAACATAGCATTAGTTCTAACAACAGGGACAAATCAATTTTGCTAAGATTAAAGGTATCATTCATCTCCAACCATTCTTCCAAAGCACAATCCACAACCTCCTCGTCGTTTTTAAACATTTTGAAAAATCAAAATATTTGGATTTCCAAAGCCACCAAAGCAAATAAGTTGAAAGTTGAATTCTCTCAATTGCACAATCTTTCTTACCAACCTTACAAACCTGGACCACCAATCTTTGAAAGAGGAATTAAAGAATGTTGGACCATCCCAAGAGAGAGGAGAAAATCTTCCAAACCAGCTTAGCTCTATTGCAATTGAAGAGAATGTGCTTCATGGATTCATTAGACTCACCACAAAAGCATCTTGGGTCCAAACCAACACCTTAACTGATCATTAGAAGGAGAATTTGGTGCCAACATTTCCAGAGAAAATGTTTGATCTTTTCCTTAACATGTAGCTTCCAAGTGATGTTCCACATGGTTGCGACTTCCCCTAAGTGCCGGGATTCACACCATCAAGTGCCTCTGTCTAAGCTTGGACCGTGTTGTAAACATATTTAACCAAAAAATTGCCTTTAGGATCAAAGTGCCAAACAAGCTTGTCTTTCCCACCACACCGATGATATGAATATTAAGGATACACAGAGCATCATCGGGATCAAAGATTTTACAAATGAGATCATAATTCTAGCTTTTACCATTTTCGGACATCAATTCTCTCGCTCACACAAATTTATCCCCCACAAAGTTATTCAAAACAAAGCTTAAATCGGGACTTTTAGGAAGCGAAGGAGAATTCCATATTTGAATTGATTTCCCATCTCTAACTTGATACCTAATACCCATTTTAAGAAAAACTGACAATGACAACCAACACTTCCGAGCTATGAATTAGAGTTTGTGAGGAGAAATTTCAAAGTGCTTTTGATTGTGAAAGTATTTGCCCTTAAGAACCTAATGACAAGAAGATTTGGTTGTGTGACTAATCTCCACAATTGTTTTTCTAACAGAGCTTCATTAAATAATTGAACATCCTTGAATCCAAGCCCCCAACTTTCTTTTGAGAAAGTCTGTTTTTTTTTCAACTAGACCAATGAATCTTATTTTTCTCATCCAACCCACTATTGCCCTAATTAAATTTTGTAGCCATCCTACAAATTTCCTTACAAAGCCCCACAGGATTTTAAAACAAGATATCACATATGTAGGTAAGGCACAAATCACAAATTTCAAAAGGACTTCTTCCTAGCCGAACTAAGAAAGCGATTTTTCAATTAAGAATTTTAGAGTGAACAACATCCAAAGACAAATTTAAAGGTATCCCTTTTAGATCTCCCAATCCCCGGAGGTAATCCCAAGTATTTAGTAGAGCGGTGCTCATGATGCCTTGAAGAGTGAGGTAGATGTTGTTTCTAATAGGTTGGGAAGAATTTTTACTAAATAAGATTGAAGATTTTTCAAAGTTGACTTTTTGACCAGGATGCATCACAATACTTTTTGAGAATATTATGAACCAAAAGGGCATGATTAGAATCACTTCACAAAAAGAAAATCAAATCATCAAAGAAAAAAAGGTGAGTGATAAGAAGGGAATGGGGGCTGATTTAGACCCCCTAGAAGCCAAGATAACATCTAGCTTGCTTAAAGAGATTTGACAGAGCTTCAAAAATAAGAATGAAAAAGTAAGGGGAAACAAAACTCAAGGTCATTAAAAGAAAAACAACAAGCAGATTCCACACAAGCTTTAATCTAGGCAACAAACACAAAAGAAACCCCCATTTGAACAAGAATATCGGACAAAAAGGACCACTCAACTCTATCAAAAGCTTTAGCCATGTCAAGCTTGAGGGCCATAAACGAGTTTTTGCCTAAAACTATTCAAATAATGGATGCATTCATTAGCAATAACAACATTGTCAATAATTTGTTTCCACTGGATAAAAGCGAGATTGGATTTTGCTAAAATCTTTATGATTCGTTTGCCTAAATGATGAAAGATTCGAGCATAAGAAAATATCTCATACACAACTGAAAGAGGAAAGAAATCTTATAGCTTAATAAAAACTAAAAGTTCTAAATGACATATTCGCTAAAGTTGAAAAAATGAAGGCTGAAAATGAGCTTATAAGAGCTAATGCTCTCTGCCAAAAGAGAAAAGAGAGTTGGAACTTAAAATTGTTAATATATCAATTAGCAAATCATCTAAAACATTAGATGAATTAATGATGATTCAAAAACAAATAGTGGATAAAGCTAGAGTAGACTTTATTTCCTTTGTGAACTCTCAAAACCAAGAGTGATCTTAGAAAGTGGCTCGTCAAGCAATGAGGAAGCAAACAAACTAACACACCATATATTTCACCCACTTATCACAAGAATAACACACATGTTGGCTTTGGCTACAAAGAAAAAGGAAAAGACCAGGTGAGATATATGGAAAGACATCACAAAATCAATTGAGAAGAGTTCACCCGCAAACTCAAAATAGAAAGTATTTTGCAAAGAAGAACTACCAAGGATCCCGGAAAAATCAAGTAAAAAATCTAATAAATGGGAGGTAGAAAATATCCCAACTTATGTTAATTGGAATCCACTGTAAGATTATCACACATTCCAAAAGGAAGTTTATTTCAAAGGTAAAGGTCTAATGCTTATAACAGAGATCATATCCACATTATGTGCATTTGCACACACAAACACCTAAATATTGGCCAAAACATTAGCACACACATATGAAGGCACACATCACACAAATGCCTATAAGCACAAAAGATAGATATATGTGGATAAAACTCCAAAGAAGTTTTCCGATTCATAATGATTATGGTGCGAGAGGTGGAGACCACTATGGTTGGAGCATCCTACAAACCTAACCATTTAGGACACAAACCGATATGGGTACCTAAAGGTTAATTCCTTTGATGCGTTCATAAGACAATTGTGGCAAATAACCTCGTACATGGATATTAGTTGTTCTAGACACGTGACTCGAAATAAGAGTCCTCTTTCAAACTTCAAGGAATAAAGAGAAGTAAAAGTCTTTGGAGGAAATGATACTCCAGGAGAAATCAAATGAATTAGACCCATCAAGAAAAATGTACTAGAAATTAAAGATGTAGGTTATGTGAAGGTCACAATTCCAACTTAATAAGCATAACTCAACTATGCGATAAAGGATACACAATATGATTCAACAAGGGAAGATGTATATCAAGAACACATAAACTAATTGTTAGCAAATATGGGTGATATCTAAATCACATATTTGCACATATAAGGTGGATCGAGTATACCTATTTGCGGTGGGCTGCGATCCACATAGCCGGATTAAGCCCGTCTACAAGCCTCCATTTGATCCATGATTAAGCCATCTACAAGTCTCCTCTTGATTGAATCACGAGCAACGAACAAACCCCATAGATTGGTTGAACCACGAACAAGATCACGAACCGCCTTTCTCGTTGGTGTAAATAATTACTAGAATTATTTACTTTGATGTGCACACCTTAAACCCTCGGAGAACATTGGTGATGCTCCAAGAAAAACCGTAGAGAGAAATTTTAGGAGAGAGATTTACGATATTCCGTAGGAGACGTCCCATATCTCTACTACTAATAATATAGGAAGAGAATATAAAACGACATATCTCAATCCCTATTATAATTGGATCTTTCCATATTAGATGCAATCCTAAGATGCATGCTAATCAATTAGGATCCCCAATATCTTTCCTTATCTAAAAGATATGGATGTAATCTCAATATCTCCCACTCATACATATCCGATCCGACTCATTCGAATCACATTATAATATTCTCATCTCACATCCCTTCTTTCATACAGGGAATAAGGCGTGCGACAAAGCGAGAAAAACTAGGTGAGGAGAGTTATATTAAGTCATCACCAAACTAACATAACCCTTCAACTCAATAACTCGCTATGTACCCCAAACCAAGTGATCGCACCCATCAAGCATCTCTAGATCCCTTAATGAAATAAATAGAGCATGCTCGACTCACTCAAATATGTTTCTATATTCATGACTAGTCAAACACATTTCGACATAGTCGCCCGGGCTATGAATCATAGAACATAAGTGCGTTATCAACTTAATTCTTTCTTTGGCCCCCACATGCCAATTAGCTTGGTCTTGACAGCTTTCCTAGACATGCTCCGACAGACCGAATCACACATGGCCATTAGATACATGCTAAAGTAGCGTCATCAAGCTTACACCTCATGACATGGTCCAAAGTCCCAAAGGGTACAAGAAAATAATATGGGCTCACACAGTGACGAAGCAGGGACCCATTCAGTCACTCTTCCATAGACGGTCGCCTCAAAGCACATGTAGTATGAATACATGCTATGATGGAGCTCCCACTCAATTTAGGCATGTCACGCTCTAGACATCATACAAATCTTAGTCCGATCCGCTATTCAAGCGCCGACTGCGTCTACTCGTAGTCACTCCCAAAGTGTCATACTATAGTTCGCACATTCGGCTACAAACAGGCTTTTATGAAATTTTGGACATATTTCATAATCGATCAACTCGGATCTCATCTTAACCTCTAGTTAAGGCGACTGTTAATTATACTTATTAACCTTCCTCACTGCTCTAGCGCGAAGGCGATCATTCGCAAACCTCCTTATGCGACACAATCTTTCAAGTCTCATCCTGCTCGCTCTCTTAGCGCCAGGGCGATTACCCGTGTGAGAGGGCCAATCAAAGCCTGGTGACAACTCACAAGTTCAGTACCAAACACATAATGAGAATCCAACATATCTCATTAATCACAATATGTTCTCAAAGGCCACATAATCAATTCCACTTAATCCCTAATGACTCACATGCCTTTGGAGCATATCTCCAAACAAAGGCCCGTGAAAGGGATGAGCGCCCACACTGCTCGTAAGTATGCCTGAGAACAATATTAATTATGCGCAAAAACTCTTAAGTGAAGTAAAGCCTCGAGTAAATATGTTTGGTCTACCATCCATGTTTGGCGCCCAAACCATATATCAAAGTGGTTTTACTATCACAAAATACATCATAAATGTGCACGCAATGCGCATCATTTCAAGATGTCAAATTTGCCTCTAGCAAATCATAGACCAATCTTTTAAGATATCTAAATATCCACATGTCGGCATCATAATAGCGCATGGATCACTTTGATATCCACTCACCAATCACACTACTAAGTACAAGACTTACTGAGTACGCACATAGCGCACTTCAAACATTCGACAGTGCTTACATAAACTAGCTAGCATTTCTTTTCATCTTCCGAAGATATCGTTTCTTGACTAAGAATATGATCTTTGACCATGAAGTGTAAAATCAGCCAACACTGAGTGGCGATAACTCCATGTTCTTTCCAGTCATCACATTTTTGCCATTACAATGAGATACAACTCTTACATATGTTCAGTGAATTAATTGACCATCGTAGGCGTATCAAAATGATAGCTCGATGAAATCAATGATGACTCAAGTCACAATCGGAGCTTCTTGATCGCAATCAATGCGCTCTTACTCCTTGTTGAATTCATCAAAATCAATGCAATCAATCCACATAGATCTCCTGATTCAACTTTCACTGAACTATGTCAACATCAATCATCCAGGACTAACCCAGAAGAAAGTGGCAATAATAGATAACATAACAGGCGAATTGAGGCAATCTCACCACTTAGGGAGAACATCTCAAAAAAATTTACGCTCTTCGACAGCGTAAATATTTCGTCATTAGTCAAGCTACACACATGTTAAGCAACCTATCTATATTGCACTTGACCTTTCGGAACAACATGTTTCAAATGTTTTTTGCATCTAGACAGAAGATTAACAAGCTCTTAGACTTTATTCTTAGTCATTCGACTCATCTTTTCCTTCGCATCAACTATCCACTTAGGCCATCAAGTGAAGTCACATGTTCTATGGACTCATCAACACCCACAAAAGTAATTGTGAAGGATTCCCACTTATTCTCATATAGATAATGGGAATATTTTATATTCACTCCTTTTTACTCGTGGAATGTGAGAATCCTTTTCGTGTGAGACACTAGCTCCCACCGACTTAGTGTCGCTTCACTATCCCAAAATTACTAGATGAGTATAAAATACAACATCCTCGCTAGAGAAACGAGCGCCTCTAATGATCTTGCAACTCGCATAGTTTTAAGATCTCTTTAGACTTCACAAATGATCAATAAATTCCTTTGAAGGGAAACCTAAACCGTGCGACTTGATTCTCCACGTGAGAACACATATTCTCAAACTTACATAGGCACGAACCCACTAATTTGGGCTTGTTGCCAAACTAAAGCTCATACAGGGGTTGAAGAATCATTTGGAGACACATATTTTATGATGTAGGCGAGAACAAAACACACAAATCAATTTGCGCCATCATAAATCTAACCATTTTGAAGTGATTGTCCCTTCTTCGCGAGCTCATATAGCTGCAAAGTATTTAGAACCATCATTCAACTTGCAACTTTATTTTCTTCAACTGTGTGTCCAAACTAATTAGACACACTATTTTCGCTCCCTATTAGCACACCTCCATCTCAAGAATCGCTCAAGGCAATTTGGCGTTTCTAACCGATGAGAGTGAGAATGTACTAACTTATAGCGTAAATAGCAATGAAAGAAAATATAATGCGTTAATTTGTGTCTCCCACTCATAAGTCTGCACTCAATTTAGTGGATTTAGCTTTATAGGAAAAGTAGTCTTCTTACATTCTTCCAGCAAGCTTATCCCTCTGGAAAAATAATTATGCAGAGGGAGATTGACCTTAGCGAGTTAGACAATAAAGCCTCCTCGAGCTAATACAGTCGGCCTCCTAACCTCACATTCCACAATATCTTTAGAAGATCTAAAAATAAATACTATCTAAAGCCAAGCATCACAAAGAAAAGATAGACAAGTCCTCTCACTCAACGAATATCTTACAAGTGCATTTATCCGATTAAGACTATATCGACACATCAAGTTGCTCACACCAATTTGTTGAGCTTGAGGTGACTCTTTATAGCCTCCTCTCTTGTGCGCTCTATAGCCGCACAACCCGATAATAGTCATACACATTTACTCAATCTCAAAACCACATGCTAAGTCAACCAATATCTACAATCCAACCATGGAGAGATTTGGAAATATTAGCGAAAAAATAAGAGAGCAAATAATTAGTCAAACTTCATCTCAGTACAATTACGAGCGAAGTTACCAATCTCATAAGTGCACTTAATAATTAGCGATACTTAATTGCCTCATTTAATACGGTGACACGACTTCTTGTCACTTTATGGATCAATTTGTAGTTCTAGTTTGCTCTTGCTCGTCAAAGCTACATTTTGCTTGTTCCAACATTCACCCATTGGTTTTGTCGGTCAACACAAGCGACAAGTGCAATCACTTGTGTATTTCTCATCTTTTTATAATCACCTCTACATAGGCGATTTCATTAATAATAACACAAGTTACTAATATCCTTAATTCAACTCAAGTAGCGAATTTGGATAGCTAGAGTATTTACACAGGAGTAAGCTCATATTCCAAAAATAGAGCTTAAACTCTTTTGTTAAATTTGCAGCTTAAACAAATTAAAGCGCAAAATTAATTCTTGATCCATAAGTATATCATCGGCATCTCAACTGCGATTATTTCGGGCAATTAAGTTCTCACATTTGCGGCTTAAACAAATAAAGCGCAAATACTTTTCTTTAATCCACAAAAATATTGTCCGCGTCTAAGCCGCAAATCAATCGGATACTTTGTCTATTTTCATGCTAAATTGGTTAAACTAAAGTAGGTGAGTTTGTCCGAACACATCTCAATAAATTGCGCAAACAATTAGTGCATCGATCTAAAAATTTATTCGGATCCAAGGTAATATTTCTTATTTTCTTCAATTCAATGAGATCGAAAATTTGCCACCAAAACTAGTAATCATTTCCCACCGAATTGAAGATCACAATAAAAATTATTGATCCATGAATAAAATTATCGATGTCCATAAATACATCATGCATGCAACCATGCGATATGGATAATTACGAGAAAAAAATAGCCCCCATGGGCAACATTTCCAACACATGGTAATACATATCACATCAACAAAATTAATTGCAGCACAAAATAAATTGCATTTACATAAGCAATTAATAAAACATGCAACTCATAAATTAAAAAACACATAGAATATTTTTTCTTGCACCTCAATGCGCAAAAAATATATATTTTTTTTTACGCACCTTATGCGAAAAAAAAAAATTCATGCACCAATGTGCAAAAATAATTTTCCCATGCATCACAATGAACCAAAAAATATATTAATTTGTTGCAAACATCTTAATCGCAAAAATAATTTTTCTTTCATGCAACTAATGCGAAAAAAAAATCATTGCTACATATGTGCAATAAACATTTATTCATGCATCATATTGCACAATAATAATTTTGCAAGCATTCTCATGCGCAAAAATAATTTTTTGCAAGCACTAAATTGCGCAAAAAAATTTACATGCACTAACACTTATAACAAATAAATAATGCACAAAAATTAATTTTACAAGTGTCTCAAGCGCAAAATTAACTTACTATCCAGGTTCTGCCGCAAAATAAAAACAAGGTGGGATAAAAACAAGAAATCATCTTAAATGCAAATGTTGGACGTTAATATGATAAATCAAAAGGTCTTGGGTTCAAACCGTGTTAGACCAACAATCCAACATTTTTTTTTTTAATAAAGGATACACCACTTGCACTACTCTACTGCCACATCATCGCCCGCATGGCGTCCAAGCGAGATGCCATGTTGCATGCTCGTGTGGCAGCCATCGCGCCACTTGGTGGCATGACTCAGTACCATGTCAGCGCTCATGGCCCACAAACCAACGCCATGTCAGCAACTCATCTGGTTTACCATTCAACACATGATCAAGTCAACATCCACAAAGCCAACCACAAATTGCCCCATAGCAATTAAAAAAACACCCCGCAGCGCCCCTACGCGCGTTGACGTTGGGTTGCAGCACTATCTTCCACAACAAGTGGTGCATGTACGCAGCGCACAACAGTAAGAATCAATATCAAACATGTAGCTGCACGGATATCGAGGCAGATTTTTGTTTTTATCTCTGAAACTTAAATCGCCATAACTTATTCGTTTTAAATCCGTTTTTCATGCATAATATATCAAATTAATCGTCTTTCCGAGATCTACAATTTGACACAAATATTGCATATATAAAAACAGAAAAATACAGATTCGAATTTTTTTCAATAAAAATCAAATCTAATATGTTATCAAACTCAAACACATCAAATAGGCGAGAACGAGCCCTAATGGCTCTGATACCAATGTTAGCAAATATGGGTGATATCTAAATCACATATTTGCACATATAAGGTGGATCGAGTATACCTATTTCTTGCGGAATCTGTCGATCCACATAGCGATTAAGCGCCTACAAACCTCCGTTTGATCCATGATTAAACCCATCTACAAGTCTCCTCTTGATTGAATCACGAGCAACGAACAAACCCCATAGATTGGTTGAACCACGAACAAGATCACGAACCGCCTTTCGTTGGTGTAAATAATTACTAGAATTATTTACTTTGATGTCTTGCACACACTTAAACCCTGGAAACATTGGTGATGCTCCAAGAAGAAAATCGTGAGAGAAACTTTAGGAGAGAGATTTACGATATTCCGTAGGAGACGTCTCATAACTCTACTACTAATAATATAGGAAGAGAATATAAAACGATATATCTCAATCCCTATTATAATTGGATCTTTCCATATTAGATGCAATCCCAAGATGCATCTTAATCAATTAGGATCCCCAATATCTTTCCTTATCTAAAAGATATGGATGTAATCTCCAATACTAATGAAGTTGTTCTATTAGGCATAAGAAAGAAAAATATGTATGTTGTGGAATGGACAATCGCAACTCCAACCACCTACCTATTTTTCGAGAGCACATCCAAGCTAGCTAGTTATGGCACAATAAGTTGAGTAATCAATTTTAAGATTATTAATAAACTTGCAAGAAGCCATCGATGGAAGGACTACAAGACTCGGTGTACAAGAAGAAAAGTATTTATGATGCTTGTTAGAAAGAAAATCAAATCAAAAGTCGTTTTTGAAAAAGAAAATCAACAAGAATCTTGCATCTATTACATATGGATCTATTTGTACTAGTTGATACTACAAGTTTAAGTGGCAAGAAATATACTCTTTGCAATAGTTGATGACTACTCTAGATACACATTGAAAATCATTATATGCAAAGAAAGAGAATCAATAAAAATTTCCAATGAAGAATTCGGAATGAGAAAAGTCAAACCATCATCAATATCATATCGGATAGAGGAACCGAATTTGTCAACAACATAATCAATCGGTATTGCAATGAGAATATGATTTCACATGAGCTCTCAATTGCAAGGAGTGCACAAAAAATGGAGTAGCTCAAAGAAGGAACATAACTCTCAAAGACGTTGCAAGAACCATGTTAGCTGAAGTTAGATCGCGAAAGAGATTCTGGCGAATCCATTAATACAACTTGATATACTCATAACAGTGCATGATCAACAAGTAACGATCTCCAAGACACCTTATGAAATTTATACTTGTGAGAAGATCAAATGTTGGATATTTCACATCTTTAGTTGTATATGTTTCATTCACAATAATGAAAAATATCAATTGAAAGCTTTTGATGCTAAAGCATATGATGGAATATTTTACGGATACTCATCTAAAAGCAAGGCATTTAAAGTTCCGAATAAGAGAACTATAGTTATAAAAGAGTCAATTCATGTGGTATTGGATGAAACAAGCATCGGTCTAAAATACATAGATGAGATAGGTGACAAGCTAAAATAGCTTAATATTGAGACCAACCTTATATTGAGACAACCCCAAAAGACTCGATGTAGAGAAAGTCATAGTTGAATCTCCAAAAGAGCTGAAAGAAACATAATCGGACACAACTAATCAAAGAAAGACTTAACTAGAAGACATGATTGGTAATCAAATCAACACAACCGATCAACTCCAACCCAATGAGAGATGGTTGAGAGACCATCCACCTGATTTTATTATTGGAAATGTTAGAGAATGAGTAAGAACAAGATCCAAAGTCCAATAAGTAGCAATGTTTGCATGTTTTGTATCTCAAGTAAAACCAAAAGATATATCGATGCACTAGAAAGTTCAATTTGGATTCAAGCCATGCAAGAAGAGCTAAATCAGTTTGAAAGGAACAAGTTCAAAGACATGCCCATCGGCATGTTATTGGAACTATATGAGTATTCGAAATAAGATGAATGAAGATGGCATTGTTGTCGGAAACAAAGTTGGATTGGTAGCCAAAGGGTATTGCCAAGAAGAAGGTATAGATTTTGATGAAACCTTTACACCGTTGTTAGATTGGAAGCAATCCAAATTTTTCTAGCTTATGCAACGCACAAGAACTTCACGATCTACCAAATCAATGTGAAGAGTGCATTTCTAAATCGATTATTAGAAGAATAAGTCTATGTGGAACACCCTCCAAGTTTTTAGCAGAAAACTATTGGAGATAAAGTGTACAAGTTGAAGAAAGCCTTAAATGGGCTTGAGCAAGCACCAATGCATAATATTACACTATATCACAAATTTTCATAGAAAATGGATTCACCAAAGGAAGGTTTACATAACCTTATTTAGAATTCATGGTGGAGAAAGCATGTTGCTTGTTCAAATCTATGTGGATGACATTATTTTTGGTTCCCCAAACAAATCTCTTTGTGAGAAATTCTCAAAGCTTATGCAACGGAAAATTTGAAATGAGCATGATGGGAGAATTAATATTCTTCCTTGGAATTCAAGTGAAGTAGATGAATGAAGGAATATTCATTAACCAAACTAAGTACACCAGAGATTTGATGAAGAAGTTAGGTATGGAAGAAAGGTCATCCGTTAAAACCCCAATTAACACTTCAATCAAGATGTATCTTGATATCTTTGAAGGAAAAGCTTGATGGATCAAATAAGATTTATACTCTTATTGGATCTACGTTCTAACTCACTGCAAGTAGGCGGACATAATCCTTACAAAGGCATATATGCCATATTTCAATGTACACCAATAGAAAGTCACATGTCGCAACCAAGATGATATAAAGAATGAAAAGGGAATCAAGAAGTAGGTTTATAGTATCCAAAGAAAAGTGGTTTGGGAATGGTTGGATACTCGGTTTGTATTTTGCTTTGGATGCGAGTTGTGAAAAAATACTTCATGAATGTCTCAATTCTTGGGAAATATGTTAGTTTGTTGGTTTATCGAGAAACAAAATACTATTGCAACATCCACAATTGAAGTAGAATACATAGTTGTCGAAAGTTGTTGTGTTGAAGTACTCTAGATGAGACAACACACGAGGGACTATGATATAGAAGAAAAGAAATTCTAATTATGTGCAACAATTCTAGTGGCCATTGCTATAACATAAAATCCTATGTTGCACCTAAGGACCAAACACATTGATGTCGATTTTACTTCATTATAGATCATGTTGAACATAAAGACATCGGGGATGGAATTTGTTCATACTTAGAAACAATCTGGATGATATGTAAAACTTAGATTAGATAGTTGGCACCCCACTTTCTTTGTAATTCAACTATGTAATAGATAGGAAATATAAGTGAGTATCGAAGCAACCAAGTTGAAGATCGCGAAGTTGATCAAGGACGCCTTGATGAAGAATCAACGAGTATCGATGAAGAAATTGATCAAGTACAAAAAATTTGTGCTGTCAAACAGACCGACAATTTGAGTCATTCCGGATCTTTGGAGAAGACCTATAAAGGGGTAAAGTAGCCTAAGAACTAGAGAAAGTCAAAGAAGTTTGTTGGAATGAAAATTCAAGAACTTACTCAAAATGGCAAGGGACGGACACAAAACCTTAAAGTTGTCTTGTTGAAAGAGTACAAGAGGTTGGGAACCAATGAGATGTTCTCAAGAAGTCAGAGTTTTACGGCACTGCGAGAACATTAATTAAGGTTGTGTCAACATCATTTGTTGCACAACAAGATAAGCCAACGATCAAGAAGTGAAGTTTGAAAAATGTATATCTATTCAACGGACACTTTTTCAAAATATCATTATAAAAGGTGAGGAACATTTTGAGAGACGATGACGAGACTAAGGCATTCGGACACATTCGAGCAAAAAGCAAGCAAGCAAAAATTCTTGTCAAGCTATTCATTCTATTACTCAAGCCTACATTCTACGTCTAACTATCCAACACACACAAATGAAGGAAGAAAAGCTTCAACCGAGTTGAAGAGGAAAAGTTGTTTTAAAGAACAAAGGGGTCTACACATCCACGAAATGAAGGAAGTGCTTAGTGAGGTGCAAGTTAGAACCTGCTTTGAATCTGTTGGAGGGTTTTGTGATCAATTCCATGGGTTTGAAGGAGCTGAAGTAGTGAGACAACCGTCTTGCGAAGAAGCTCAGTCCCAGGAGTAGAGCCAGCTGTGTGATCAAGGCCTACTTGGATCTGTTGTATCTATCTTGTAACAGATTGTTGCATTAGTGGATTACCTCTAGGAGTTGGAGAAGAGTGGAGTAGAGTAATTACCCCATCCTCGAACCACTAAAAATTGCATTGTGTCTATTTATTTTGAACTTTAAATTCTGCATATTTACATTCGATGATGATATATATATTTGCTCACACTCAACTGATAATAACTAAATCGAAACAAATATTGTAAAACCATTTAACAAAAAAGAGTGTAAGACTTCCACTGTAAAAACCAAATAAGTTGTATTTTTAAAGAGCTCACTTCATTCGGTTGAGTTACACTACTCTATCAAGCGGCTCGATCGAGTCCATTGGTAGTTAACTCTCTTATTGAGGTTGAACTTGTTTGTCTTAAAAGGACTAAGCTACTACTTGGGTATAAACTCGATTTAATATCATAAATGCAAAATTGGTTAAGTCTATTCAATGCCCCTCCTCTTCTAGACTTAACACTCACACTTTTTGGGACCTACAAGTGGTATTAGAGTGGTTGATTCAAAGAACCTTCCGCCTTTGTTCTTGAACTAGATCTCAATATTTTTCGTATACCAACATTTGATTGTTTTTAAACTTTCTTTCAAAAAGTTATTATCATGGAAGCAAATATATCTCACATTCCCATGTTCACTTTGTTGAAGAGTCGATGATTGGAAAATTCGTATGCGGCATCTCTCTACACTTTGCACGATGAAATGTGGTTCGTCATAGAAGATGGACCCATACAAATCACAAAAGTGAATTCAACTATGAGAGTGGTGAGGATGGTGCGGTTTGAAAGGCTGTTGCGGTTGAAAAACCAAGAAGTGAATAGACCAACGAGGATCGAAAGATATATAACTTGGACAATGTGGCCAAGGACATTTCACATCAACTCTTCACAAAGTTATGTTTAATAAATTCAAATCTTGTAGGATTGCTCGTGAGATATGGGAAAAGTTGACTCTGTCTGCGAAGGCTCAAAGCGATTAAAGAAAACAAGCTAATGGTTGTTGTACAAAAGTTTGAGAACTTCAAAATGCTTGCAGTGAAACTCTAGATCGAGTTGGATGCCAAATTCACTAAGATTACAAATGTCTTTCACTGGAAAAGAATATACACATAATGAAATGTGTATGAAAATTCGATCGCTCGGTGAGTGGGAAATGAAGGTGATGGACCTTAGGCATTCAATGGATGTGACAAGAACCTCCAACCATGAGTTATTCGGGGACTTAAAAGCTATGAATTTGAGCTCGGAAGAAAGGAGCACGAAGAGATAGTTGTACCCAAGACAATTTGCTCTATTGGGTGGAGAATGAAAGAAAGTCAATCCAAGGACACCATAGATCAAGAGGAAATAACTCTAATGGTTAAAAGATTCAACAAGTTCTTCAATAAGAACTACAAAAAGAACAAGGATGAAACCTCTTGAAGACACTCAACACCTTCCAAGAGCAAGGAAGAAAGAACCCCAAAGAGAGTCGAAGTCGAGAGTGAATACCGGAAGGGAGAACTTTGTGTTGGAACCGCTAGACAACCAGGACTTTTTGCGATTGACTTTTCCTATCCACCGGACAACAAATACGAAATGAGGAAGAAAGCAAAGTCTTCGGGAAAGAAGATAGGAAAGAAAGAAAACCATGGTGGTTGTTGTACACGACATAGCAAGTGCAATGAGATAGGTAGTCGGATAACGATGAAGCGGACTATTCCTCGACCGACCGAAAAAAAGAGGCATTGATATGTCTCATGGCTAAGGAAACGAGGAAGATGAGGTAAATTCTAACTCACGACTCACATTCGATGATAGTGATAGTGACTCACACACTTCATCACCTACGGATGTTTAGGATTCATTAGGCGAAATGATAAAAGATTTTGAGCACATAAAATCCTCACACACACTTTTAAATGATGAAAATAGCCAACTCAGCTAAAACTCACAAATGGTGAAGAGCGAGTACTCTTGGTCACATAGGCGATGAGAATCTGAGTTGAAGGCGGAGATACCTAAGGTGAAAGCATACTTAGGCGAAAGAGAAAAGAGGAAAAAAAATTAAAAATGTGATTGCATCACTCGGCAAGTCATCCAAAACATTGGATAAATTGATGATGATCTGAGCAAAAGAAAGCGGAGATAAGGCGGGGCTTATGATTTAATTCCTTTGTCAATACTCAAACTCCCGAGTGACTTCGGAAAAAGGATCCTCAAGCAAAGGGGAAATCCAAAAGCACCATATTTTGTACCCACATATAATCACAAGCACACACATGCTAGCTTTGGGTTCGAAGGCAAGGGTAAAAAGCCAACTAAGTTTGTTGAGAGGGTTCTTTGAAACATAATTGAAGCATCGTCTAAGGACTCCAAATAAAAATATTCTGTGAAATCAAAGCAAAACTACTAAAGGCCTCGGAGGTTTTAGCAAACAAAACCATATGAAGGAATGGTAGAAACTACCCTACTCAAGTCGGGCCGGAACCATCAAATGAAATATCGGCCAAGTCTATCGGATACAAGCCCAAGTGGCAAAGACCTCGGACTCAATATAGGTCACTCCCAAGGAAACAAAATCAATATCATCACATTTATGCACCCAAACACAATGTCTATAATGCACAAAAGTTTCCATATTATCCAAAGAAAGAAAATGCACCAGCACACTCACATGCATACAGACAAAAGAGACGGTTGTATGTTCCTAAATCTCCTAAGCAATTTGCTAAGATTCATTATGATTACGTAACTGATAGGTGGCAACCTCTTAGAGTTAGATCTTTTGGCTATAGGTTGGTTGAACACCGTATAGTGCTAACCCCTCGGACCCCAGACAGGTTTGGATACCTAAAACTTGATTTCATTGATTGCAGGTTCAGGGAATAACTGAGTGCCAAGGAACTGGTACGTGGATAGTGGTTGTTCTAGACATATGACTAGGAATAAGAAGAAGTTATCAAACTTCAAGGAGTCAAGAGGAGCAAAAGTTATATTTAGAGAAATGAAGCTCAAGGAAAATCGGAGGCATTGGATCCATAAAGAAAAATGGATTGGAAATCACGGATGTAGCATATGTTGAAGAGTCAATTTCAATCTGCTGAGTATCAACCAACTCGTGGTAAACGCTACAATGAAGAATTCAACATGGGTGTATGTCAAATCAAGGATGTTGAATCAAATGAAGTTGTGCTATCTGGAACAAGAAACAAAAATATGCATGTAGTGGATTGATCTCTTTTGCTACACCAAGCACATGCCTATTAGCAAAAAGCACGGTCGAGTCAAGTTGGTTGTGGCACAAAAAGTGAGTCACCTGAATTTCAAGACAATCAACAAGCTTGCAAGGAGTCATCTTATCGAAGGATTTCCAGACTCAGTGTACAAGAATGAGAGCATTTGTGATGCATGTCAGAAGGGAAAAAATACCAAGTCTTCATTCAAGGATAAGCCAAGTCCTTCTTCAACAAGGATCTTGCATTTATTGCATATGGATTTGTTTGGTCTGTTGAGCTAGCAAGTATTAGTGAAAAGAATTACACTTCTTTGTTGGTGGATGACTATTCAAGATACACCTAGACCATCTTTATGTGTAAAAAGAAGGAAACTTTGCAGAAGCTTCCACAGCTTATGAAGAGAGTTCAAAATGAGAAGAGCTAAACCATTTTTAAAATAAGGTCTGACAGAGGAACTCAGTTTGTCAATAGGATTATAACTCAGTATTGCATAGAGAATGTTATTGGTCATGAGTTATCAGCTGCGAGAACTCCACAGCATAATGGAGTGGCTGAAAGAAGAAACAAAACCCTCAAGGAAGTTGCAAGGACCATATTAGCTGAAGCTGGATTGCCTAAGAGATTTTGGGCTGAAGCCATTAACACAACTTGTTACACTCAGAATAGGTGTATGATAAATAGGCAGCTATCCAAAACCCCTTATGAAATTTGGACAGGATGAAAGCCTATTGTGAGATACATTCATATCTTTGGAAGCAAGTGTTTCATACATAACAATGGCGAGGATAACTTGAAAGCTTTTGATGATAAAGATGATGAAGGTATCTTCTTAGGATACTCAGCTGAGAGTAAATCTTTTAGAGTGCTGAAGAAAAGGACTATGATCACAAAGAGTCTATCCATGTGGTTTTTGATGAACCTAATATAAATGGAGAAGACATTGATGAGTTAGTTGAAAAGATGAATCAACCGACTATTCAGAAGAGTCCCTATGCTGAGGAAAGTATCAGAAGACTCGACCCTGATGAAGATGAGATAGTTGAATCTCAAATACAGCTGGAAGGCTTGCAGCTAAATGATGATGATCAACAATAAGTTGTTCAAGTTAACTTAGTCGCAAGAAGACAAAACCCAACAGACAAACTCCAACCCGGATGTGAGATGGCTAAGAGACCATCCACCGAGTTAGTCATTGGAGATGTTAGAGAGGAGTAAGAACAGGATCAAGACTCAACATGAAGCTATGTTCACTTGAGCTAAAGGATGTGTCACAAGCATTGGATGACACTCATTAGATTCTAGCTATGCGGGAAGAGCTAGATCAATTTGAAAGGAATAAAGTATTGTAGGTCCCAAGGTGTGAGTAAGGTTTAGAAGGGGGTTGAATAAACCTTACCAACTTTTCGATTTTAGTCCTTTTAAAATTATTCTGAGTTAACTCAAACAAAAAGTGTGTCCTTGAGGGACGGCTAAGTTGGTTATTGACTCGTTAGCTACTCAAATGATTTCGATAAGAGCTTGTTGATAGAATAACTTCGGTTGTTTAACCCGAACTTTAACTTGGTTGTGTTGGTTTTATCGTGGGAAGACTTAACACCCTTTGAATTGTTTTAAGCTTGTTTTAACACTTGATTTTAGCACTTAGTTATTAATCGAGTTGGATAGCAAATATGAGTTTATCGTGAGATATGATGTAAGTATGCGAAAATATAAATGTGCTAAAAAATAAACGACACGATTAATTTTTATAGAGGTTCGAAGATGGGGTAATTCTTCTAATCCTATTGTCTCCAACTCATGGAGGAATCCACTATGTAACGATACGTTTACAACGTGGTGAATAGTCTAGAGACGCCTTGGTCACACAACCTGGCTTCTCTTGCGACTCAACTTCTTCACAGGAAAGGCCACTCTTGACTCACTTTACGAAGCTCTTGGATTTGATCACGAAGCCCTCCAATAACTTGATCTTGGTTCGACCTTGAACCTTACTACAATCCTCCTTAGAAAGTAGACCCCTTTTGATTCTTCAAAAGTTTCCTCTTCAACAGATTTGAAGTTTTCTTTCCTTCACACTTGTGTTGGATCGATTTCCTTCGAGCTTTAGGCTTGAGGATTTGCTTGAATATACTTGAGAATATTTTCAAGTTAATTTCTTGAATATTGCTTGATTTCTCATGTGTGCAAGGTAACCTTTTCTCAATTAATTTCCTCGATCTTTTATAGTGAACTTTTGAAATTTTGCCCGTTGAAGAGATAGGCCAATTTCAATAGTCACTTGTGTTCGTTGTCTTGTCTTGTTGCGATCCTTGATGTTGACATTTCCTCGTATTTAATGTCTTGCAACATTGCAGCGTTCGACACTTGTGCGATCTTCCCATTGGTTTGTTCCTTTTACACACAACTGGAACTAACACTTTATCTCGACAACTTTAACATGTTACCATTAAGTAACATTCTTGACTTTCATCAACGGATCTCGTTCGGTTGTCTTGACTTGATTTGCATCTTTTATTACCCAGGTGACTTAAGTTAGCTTCCAATCTTTGGATGACTCATCCGTCACTTCAACTTGAGACTTGCTTCTTGAGTTGACTTGACCGACTCTTCACACACCGTGATTCACGTTGATACACCTTGATTGAGTTCTTGACTTTTCTTCTTTGCCATACTCGGTTGTCTTGCGTGAGTCTTCACTTGATCTTGATTGACTTCTTGTATTTATAGACATAATTGACTTGACTCGGCTTTTTCGGCCTATCTATTGCAATACAATTTACAAGGAAAATGGGGTGCCAACTTTCAAGTTTAAGTTTTACATGGTATCATCAAAATCTACAAGATAAATTTCCTAACAATTTTCTTCTTTTTGATGATGTCAAAACTTAAAACATTCAACAAAAATATAAACGACAAAGATACATACATACAGACAATGCAATAACAAAGAATGTATGCTTGGAATAGGTCGTTTTATTGATCATAGCATTCTTGTCCTTTATATAGTTGTTTACATTTGGTATCATAGCATTCTTTATCAAGGCAAAACACATATCTATATTACGGAAAATCACTAAGTATTACGGATGACTTACAAAAATTTATTTACAAAAGTAGTATACATGAAGGGGTTCGCGGCAACACTTCAACGCCTTCTTTGCCTCCTTCTTTTCTTCTTGGCTCTGTCGAAGTCATCGGCTCTCTTTCTTTTTCTTCTCTGCATCTCTCTGCTTCTTTTCATAAGCTCGTTTAGAGGCATCATCCCTTCGCTTCCTCTTGAGCCATTATTGTGTTTGTCTTTGATTCTCCTCTTCTTGTCTTTTTACCACCTCTGCATTCTTTCTTGCCACTTCCAAATTGGCCACTTCATCATACCCACTAGTAGATCCTCCCTTTCTTCCCAAGGTCTACATATTCAATATTATTGGGTTGTGGTCGAGGTCGAGAACCTCTTCCACCACCACTTCTTCCTCCTCCTCTCAGGTGTGTCTTTGCACGGAGTCTTCTCCTTACCGGGAGTGACTTGCTAAGTCTCTTTGCTTTTCGACTTCTTCACACACTGTAAGACCTTTCTCCCGATCATCCCAGGCTTGGGCTCTGTCATTTCCTTGAAAATAGCCTTCGGATTCGGCGTTTTGAATTCTTTAACTAATCTAGGCTCGAGATCCATTGTCGAAGGTCGACATCTTGATCCTTCCTGTTGGAATACCACCATATTGTTTCAGCACTTCCTGAACGCGGGCATCCTGCTTTTTAGAAAACTCCTCAATCCCCTTCAATGATTCTTCTTTGCTCCGACATTGGCACAAACAGAGTGCTCAATTGGTAGGGTTACGGGGAGTTTGCTCGGGATGGAGGCGATAATTTGACCCTGTTGAGGGTTTCAACTATCATCAAGGTAAGATCTTTTGAACTTTCCCCCTCACTATTCCCTTCTTCTCACCGCAATCTTCTCTTTCTGCTGCAGTTTCCTTAAGCTTTTCTTCTTTTAATTTCCTTAGGGACTCCTCTTCCCCCTTTTGGCATCATCAAAAGAAAGAGAGACCCGGGAACATGTCTCATGAGCATGAAGTCGAGTCCGCTTAGAGCCGAATTTTGTTTGGAGTCGGCCGCATAAGTCGTTTGAAATTCTGACGAGTTGCCTTGGAATCGGCTATCACCAACTTCATTTCAGCCATTAGGAGGCTGAATTTTTCATTCGTTGAGTTCTCAAGGCGCAGATTTTCTTTTTTCGGAATTCTTGCAAAGACTCCATTTGATCTTGTGAGACTCGTGTAGCCTTTCAATGTATGCCCGCATCCTTTGTTTGATATCGGCATTGTCGGCCATCCGGCATTTGAGCATTACGCCATATAATGCTTTGAAATAACGAACTTGTTTGAGTCGCATGTCGGTTTGATGTTGAGACCATTCCCCGATCCGCACTACTATCCCTCTCAAGTCGGGTTGTGAGGTAGCATCCCCGTTGTCGATCTTAAGTCAAGTGAGGCACGATGTCTTTCAATCTTCTCAATATCTTCACAGATTTTCTTGAAGACCTTACTGAAGCTCAGTGACTCACTTGATTCAGTGCATGCCACTCTACATGAAAGTCGAAATCGGGCCGGAACAATGGTGTCGGTGGGGATGATTGGATCTTCTCTTATAGTGAATCTTCGATGTTCGGAAATGGTCTCTTCTTCTAACTCGATAGGATCTTGGTGAAAGGAAACATCTTAAAGAAAGGCATCATTGCGCATGTATGGGATGGTTTGTGAGGTTTGTGTCCGCGATGACGGGTGTAGTAAATTCTTTCTTTGCTGCAAATTGTGGAAGCTCCTGATTGACTCGGTTTTGTTGGGGGCTTTTGAATTGCTTTGCCCGGTGGTGAGCCTGAGTATGTTAACAACTTCTTCGGTCTCGATGGATTTTTCTAAATGAATTACTTGGTCCTCTCTGCATCATCAGCGTCATCGGATGATGATGAGACTGTGGACTTGGCTCAACATCGGTTAAATTTTGTGCGAGCCGCTTTGTAACTTAGCTGGCTCTTTGTTTTGAGAACATCCTCAGCTGGGTCCTCAGGATCTGCAACCGGAGTGGACTCAGCTTCATCTTCTGACCCCAGAAATGATATATCTAGGTTCTCCTGGGAGTCATGAAGTGTGCTTATCTCTATTTCTATTACGTACGCTTTGAATCTGGAGGAATGTTCTCAGTATCTCTTGACCCTTACCCGGGGAAGTCTCAACCTCTCTTAGGCCTTCAATACCTCCGGCGGACTCAACTCTCATGAGTCCTCCGGCGTTCCCTTCAACAGTCTCAACTGTCTTAGGGTCTTCTACATTCCCTTCGACAGTCGCAGCTATCTTAGGGTCTTCGACCATGGCATTCATAAGAGTCTCAACTCCTTGGATTGCACTTTCACTGCCCAGAGTGTTAACTCCCAGGGCATCTCCATGTTGTGCCTCTACTGTAAGATTAGTGTCATTAGCCTTCAAAGCAACTGACATTTCAGCTGGGACAGACTCAACTGTCCGAGCTTCGTCAATGTCACTCGATGTGGTTCTTTTTCTATTTCCACTCCGCCTCCTTTCTGTAGGATTGAGTCTTCCACATCATCCTCCAACCCTGATGTGGTGGAGAGAGCTTCCCCCTCAGCTGGCGCACCAGCTAAGTGACTAACAATGGGGCACTCTGCTCCTGACTCGCGGCCTTTTCCTTTGAGTGCTCGATCGGCCAAGCAAAAAACACCTTCTTCGGGGTTGGCTCAACTTGGGTGCCCACTATCCCGTGTCATTGTCGGTGCCCTTGGATCCATCCTCCCGGTTGTACGGGGGACATGGGCTGCGGTGACAACTAAGGCAATGTGTTGTGCACTCCCGGAGGATCGGTGCTGCGGGAGAGATTGAGACGACTCTCCCAGTCCTTCAACTAATTGTGCTCTTGCATTAGCTGGATTCCCTCGAGCTGCTGCATATCGACTTCTCTGCTGTAGCAATGGGATCCATATCTTCATCACTTTCAGAGTACTCAACAAGATGTTCATGGGTATGTTCGTGAGTACCAGTGAACATGCACATCTTCGACTTCTCTAGAGCACGGGATTTTTCTTTTTCTTCCTCCTTGATGATTCGAAGAATATCCATGCAATTTTCTTCATCAAGGGCCTGTCGCACTATGTTAATGCCAAGAAATCGCAGCAATTCCTCTTCTTCATCAATAAACTCAGGGTGAGCGAACTGCACGCTTGAGTGATCAAGTTTCCATGCCCTCCACTCTCATAGGCGTCTCTGGATGTCTGGATACAGTGGAGAGTATATGATTATATCATCGTCATCATCTTTGTCTTCTTGTCTTCTGTTCCGGGGTGAAGGCAAGAGACTCTCTCCTCCCTCGCCTTCAGGCTGACATCGTAGGTTGATTGTCTCTGCTGATTTGCTTCCCTCAGCTGTGTCTTCGGATGGTATCTACTGCACATCATCAGCAGACTTAGTCAATTCATCGACCACTTCAGGAGACTTCTCTTCCTAAGTGTCGCGTGATCTCAACTTCTTTTTGTTTGGCCCGGTAGAAGATTCAGCCTTCTTCTTCTCAAGCTCAGATCGCTTGAACAATCTCTTCTTCCTCAGAGGAACTTCTGGTTCAATATCCTCTGGTTCGTCAATAGTGAACATTGTTGGGTTTTTCTTGGAGCAGCTGCCTTTCGTGTCTTCGCAGTCCTCTTCTTCCTTATGGCTGGAGAAGGTATTTGAGGTTCTTTCTCAGCCTCTGCTGCAGGGGCAGGAGTCTCGGCTGCGGGGCGGTGACTTCATTACCACGCAGGCGGGGACTCGGCTCGAGGAGGAAGGTGCATCCTTTTTCTTAGGCTGCGGGGCAACCTTCTTCTTCGAGGCGCAGGGGGGCGACTTCTTCTTTGGAGGAGGGGTAGCGATTGTGTCTTGGGTCACCGATTCCCCCTCACTTGTGTCGATCCTCTTGCCATGGGCTCTCTTACTGGCACCCGAGAGGTTTGCCTAAACATATTTTTGTTCACATGGAAGGGTTTGCCATGACGAAGAGCAATACCCTTCACTTCAAAGATGGCCAATCACAAGGCCATATCCGAGAACATCAAAAGGATCCATCTTCCTTAAAGGTCTTGTTCAAAACATTGTGGCGAGTCTGCTTTGTAGACGAACTCAGGCCAGTTAACCTTCTTGCCTGCATGATCGCAACCATGACAATCGGCTTAGTCTTTGTGGTGGTTGAAGCCGCCAAACTTCATATCTACACATTTGGAGACGACATCCATCGACCTTATGATAGTCGTCCTTCAAATTTCTTGTCACCGTGTGTAGACTACCTTAGCAAAGACACTCGAGTTTGGCTACTTCTTTCCATGCATCAGCCAAGTCTACATCGAACTTCATGTATCTCTTTTATGCCTTTCGACGACAACAAGCGAGTGCTCGGCAAGGTCCTTAGCACTTATTATTATGTCATTGTAGTGAATGAGAAAGACTTGATTCCTTTGTCCCGCACCTTTGCGTTGACATAGAACATTGCGACCTCTTCTAGGTAAGTGTGCGAGCATTCCATAGTTAGAAAAGCCTTGAGACTTGACTTTTCTATCATTTCAAATCTTCTTAACAAGGGTTTCATCAAACCCTTCACCATTCCTTCAAGTCAACGACGATCTGAATGGATTTGCTTAGAGAGCTTGCCAAAGTCGAACTTTGGTGCCATTTTTAGAGAGTTTTACCGGTTAAAATCAAGAACTTGCTTGAGAATACTTGAAATTCCGAGAGAAAATACAACTTGCTTGCCTTTGCTTTGAAGATGAACAGTTTGAAGAGAGAGAGAGAAGACGAAAATCGTATATATATATATATATATATATATATATATATATATATAAAGGGTTATGAAAGGATAGTTCTACGAATTTTGAATTTTTGATCGAGATCAACGACTAAAATTAAGGCGTCAAACCGCATTTAATGCGGCGGCATTTATATCCAATTATATGATTCTTTGTACCCGTCATTATTACGCTGCGTCCTCCTTAAAAACATTCCCGCTCATTTAAAACGATTTGCGTTTTTGTCACTTAGTTCATAAATGACTAAAACATATCAAATATGACTTAACTCTACTTCTATCTTTTCGTTAAGTGGCTTAGCTGCCGGTATGTCTATACTGGTGACTTTTCCGATATGGGTCATTTCACTTGGTGATATGTGAAACTTGCCCATTTTTTTATCGACTATCTCTCTCGATTGAGTCTTCCGAGTGTTAACTCGGCTCAATTAATCCTAGCTCATTCTTAAGCTCTTCAAATCTTGATTCACATAGGGGCTTAGTGAATATGTCACCTAACTCGCTTATCGGTTGAGATATACTCCAAAGTGATGTCTTACTTTTCAACATTGTTAGGAAATTTATTGTTTAGATTTTGATGAATGCCATGTAAAACTTAGAATAGAAAGTTGGCACCCCAATTCTTGTTGTAAAATGCATTGTAATAAATAGAGCCAAGTCGAGTTAAGTCGGCTACGCCTAACATGCAAGAAGACAACCAAGACTAGAAGGAAGACTCATTGTGAGGACAATTGAGTATGGCAAAGAAGAGTAGACGGAACTCTCTCAAGAAGAAGCGGTGAGATGCGGTGGTGGAGTATCGATCAAGTCAACTCGAGAAAAGCCAAGTCTCAGTTGAAGTGACAAGAGTCATCCAATGATTGGAAGGCGACTCTAAGTCACTTGGGGAAAGTAGATAGAACACTTTCCTAACCGAAAATGGATTCACAAAAGGAAAAGTAGATAGAACACTTTTCAGAATTCAAGACAAAAAGAGTATCTTGCTTGTTCAAATATATGTGGATGACATCATTTTTGGATCCACAAACAAAGAGTCATGTGTGAAAAGTTTTCAAACCTCATGCAAAGTAAATTTGAAATGAGCATGATGGGAGAGTGACATTCTTCCTTGGACTCCAAGTGAAACAGTGAAGGATGGAACCTTCATAAGTCAAACAAAATACTCCGAGAGATTTAATGAAGAAGTTTGGTATGGAGGAGAAGTCTTTTGTAAAAATACCAATGAATACATCGATCAAAATGGACATAGATGCGGATGGCAAGCCTCAGTAGATCAAACAAGATCTGAGCACTTATTGCATCATTGCTCTATCTCACGCAAGCGGGGATAATTGAGTGAGTTAACATTGAGAAGACTCAAAGAAAAGAAATGGAACACAAAAAGGGAAAAAGAGTCAACGCACAAATCGGCTAAGTAAATTAGCCGCATCGGAAAGACAAATATACCAAGTCATTTGTTAGGCGAGTCACTAAGAGAACTCGTGAGAATAAGAGTTAAATCGGCTAAGGGATAAGTTTGAGTCACTTATGAGCAAAGTGACAAAAACGCAATCGTTTTGACTAAGCGGGAATGTTTTAAGGAATACGTCGGCATAATGATGATGTGTACGGACATAAAGCCGCACACCAAGCTTATGATTGGATATAAATCTTTGCCGCGCATTAAATACGAGACATTAAATGCTAAATAGGCGTGCAAAATCTAAGCCGTTGATTTCGATCACATTTCAAAAACCACCCGCACGTCCTTTCATAAACCATACTTAAACCATTTCCGTCCGTTTCTCTCTCACACTATCAAAACTGTTCATTTCTTTCTCTCAAAAGCAAAGGCAAAAATTCTCTCGAAACCCAATCTATCGTCAAATCAATCTCTAAGTTTTTCTTTGATAAAATCCTGAAAAAATGGCACCAACCTATGATTTTACCAAGTTAGGGAAGCAAATCCACACCGGGTCTACTGTGGATTTCGACGGCATGGTGAAACAGGGGTCCGACGACACCCTAGTGAAGAAAATCGCTGAAAAATTGGAAACATCCGGTGAAACCGTTTACGACGTTAGAATATCCGATGACCTATGTGGAGGAGGTCGCATTCTTCACGTGAATGCCGAGATTCACGATGAAGGAATAAAGTCATCTGTTCACGGAAAGCGGTGACTATCTCGCCAAGATTTTGGTGACAAATCGCTCACTACCAACCGAAGGAGCCTCGAAATCAACGAAGTTGATGTAAACTTAGGCCGATGCTTGGAAAGAAATAGCCAAGCCCGACTATCTTGATAAAATAGTATACACAACAAACAAGAGATCTGGCTGAAGGAGGATTATCACAAGTTTGTTGGACATAGTTGCCAAATGTATTGACATCAAATTTGGCGGCTTTGACCAATCAAGCAAACGCAGCTGATTGTAATGGCTGCAATCATTGCGAAAAAGAAGATAAATCAAGTTTGTCTCACAGCAGACTCTGCCGCGAACGTAGGGAACAAATCCTTCAAGGAAGATGGCACATTTGGAGGATCCCTAGGATATGGCCTAGTGATTAGCCGGTGATGGAGGTGAAAGGAGTCCTCTTAGACATGGGAAGGCATTCCATGTTAACAAGAGGATGTTGAGCAAACCTCTCAGCGCACGAAGAGAGCCTACGCCAAGAGGCCGCGACACGAGTGAGGGGGAATCACCGACCACAAGATCTGATGTTTCCTCTCCACCCAAGAAGAAAGCCCCCTGCAATGCTAAGAAGATTGTTGCCCCTGCGGCAAAGAAAGTCAAACATGCTCCCTGCCCCTGCAGTGAGTCACCGCCCTGCCCCCGCCGTGTCTCAGCCAGCGGCGGCGATCGAGAAGGACTCACAAATACCTTCTCCGATCGTCAAAAAGAGGAGAACCGAGAAGCCAAGACGGCCCGCTCCTCGAGAAAAAGACACCAAAGACGCCCCCCGCCCAAGACTCGAGAAACCGTCTCAACCGAAAATCCCTCTGGTACAAACTAGGAGACGAAGAAGAATCATCAAGCACTCCGAGCTTGAGAAACCTTGAGTCGACCACTCACCGAGCAGAACTCAGGAGAGGCTTGCTAGAGAAGTAGAGTCTCGGATGTAGTTGATGAAACACCAAGTCTGTTGAAGCGATCAGCAGAGGCAACCTCAAGACACAAACAGTAGTTCACATAGTTGAAACACACGAAGAAGGCGATAGAGCGGATAGTGATGTGATGATCCTATCTCCACCTTACCCGGACATCCAAAATCGTCTGCGTGAGTGGAGGAAATGGAAGTTGAGTAAATCGAGGGAACAGTTCCAACGGCCTCGAGTTTATAGAAGAAGAAGAATCTGTTAAACTTCCTTGGATTAACCATCTGTGCTCAAAGACCGATGAAGACAATCGCACGAACATCCTGCCCAGATCTTCAAGGACAAGGAGAAAGAAAAGAAGCGAGAGGGAGAAGTGAGGCACATGAGAAGGCAAGCATCATCTATCTCGACTACCCACGACACACACATCCTCTCCTTGATGTCTTCTCTGACAGATGATGAGGATCCGAGAATGCCGCTGCCCGCGGAGAAGAGTTGCCAATGCAGCAAGCATTGCATGAATCCGAGAATCCTTCACGAGCAAAGACGATGGAGGGACCGGAGAGTCCTCGAACACAACTGAAATTGATCCAATGGGAGTGGTTCAGCAAATCGCCATCATTGTTGCTGCCACCACTTCCCTCACTCGGAAGAAGCAATAAGGGACCTGGTGATGAAACAGGGGATAGTGGGGACCCCATCGAGCCAACCCCTATTGAAGGTGTGTTACCACCTGCCCCAACGGCTGAACATTCAATCGAAACCAGTGGGAGTTTGGAGACGAGTGACCCCATTCCAAGTCACTCACTGGTGCGCCCCGAGTGGGGAAACTCCTCCACCGCAAAGAAGGTCGGAGAATCTGCACTGACTCCACAAACGAATCAAGGAAGCGAAGTAGAGAAAATACAAACACAAGAAGAACAGCTAGTTGCCATCAACGGAGCTCGAGGCTTGAGACTGCTCTCGGAGGTGCCAACCGCTCACGAAGGCTAATGACGCCGCTGCGATGCGATCGAGGCACGAGAAAGGAACAACCCGGGAGTTAACACTGGGCAATGAAAGTGCAATCCATGGGGTTGAGACTCCAATGGATGCCACCACGAAGACCCTATGACAAAATGACACTATCGAAAGGAGGACCAAGGCCTCGGCTGCGATTGAGACTGCGGGGAGGTAATGAAGGCCCACGGGAGGTTGAGACTTCCGGGGTAAAGAAGTCAAGTAGAGAACATCCCTCCCGCTATCATCGACCCATCTAAAAAGGAGATAAGCGTGCTTCATGATTCCCAGGATAATCCTGATGTAACCTTTCCGGGATCGGAAGGCGAAGAAGAAGTTTCGAGTCATCCCGTGTGATGATCCAAAAGACTCACAAGCGGATGTTCCAAGCACGAGCAAGTCGATCCCAAGACTACTCGTCAAACATTTAATTTTGATGATGAGCCACCAATGGAAATCTCATCATCGTTCGATGACGCTTCCGATAAGGCCAAGGACCATCTACTCAATTGGAGAAATCACCGAGACCAACGAAGGCTGAGACAGTGAGGCTCGCAAGCTGGGTCCACTTCACAAAAGACCCCACCGAGACAGTCCATCACGCAGCTCCCCAAGCTGCAGCGAGGTTCGACTCCAAAAAGAACCTCACGCGCACCGCTCATCATCGAACAAATCCCGGTTGGCGGTGATGAATCCTTTATAGAATCTTTTCCTTTTTCCCCGGAGGTACCCGACCTCCATGAAGAGTCGTCGAAAAATGAACGCAGCGCGCTACCATCAACCGAGCTCCGTTTTCCATCGTGGCACCATTGTTCCAAATGATTATGATTTTGACGTTGCATGGCCATCACCGCACGCGGAAGAATCACCAAGTCCGCGAAGTGTTCAAGGCATTATTCGAGATTGAACGGATGGAGAGGCATCGAGCCTCTATGGACAAGCGATCGGACAATAGAGATGCAAATCTTATTGCGATTTAAGAGGCATAACAATCGAGAATCGGGGGAATGGTGGCAACAAAGAAGAAACAATGCGTGTGGAACAAGTTAGATACTTCAGGACATTGTTCAACAAGTCACTGGTATGGAGAGTGAAAATGTTGATGCAAAACGAAGGCCGAGAGAGCATATTGAGCACATGCATGAAGCTCACATTGCCGAGATAAAGTCTAGCTGCGTGAGCAAAACAAGAGTGATCTACTGCGTTTGGAAGAAACCATGAATACAAAATTGATCTTCTCATGGCCGAGATGAAGGCGATTTCAAAGAGAGTCCAACGCTACTCGATCCGACTTTCGTCTTTGCATACTCTGCAATAGACTCGAGACAAAACTCAACTATCGTGAGGCTCGACTTCCCGCTTGCGGATGTTTCAGTGTCCTCTCTCTTTTGATGATGCCAAAAAGGGGAAGATGAATACCTTAAAAGCACGAAAGGATCTCGAAGTTGAGAAGGAGGAACAACAGTGCGAGGGGAAAGTCACCGAGGAAGTGTTGAAACAAAAGAAAGGAAAGCTTGTTGAGGGGAAGGATCGGCGATGTGACCTTGATGATTGCACAAACCCCCAACAAGGTCTTGTCACAAATGACATTATCGGCAAACTCCCCGTGACTCTGCCACTCCAACACTCTGCTATATCTATGGTCCGAAAAGAGAAAAACAATTGAAGCGAGGGATGAAGGAAGTGGAAGGAAGAATGGATGCCCGGTTATGAACATCTTGAAATAACATGGAGGCATTCCAAAGAGATGTGACACTTATGCCATTTCGGATGTCGGACAGAGCTACGATCGGTTGATGAATTTAAAATGCTCGCATCCCGAAGGATACTTTGCAATAATGTCATGGCTCAAGCTTGGGACTTGTATCTTGGGAAAAGGGTCTCACGTTATGTGAAGAAGGCCGACAGCGGAGACTACCGCGATCGCTCTGCTGGTCACTCACTCAGGTCACACTCACCGAAAGAAGAAGACCCGAAGACAATACACGCCCAGGTAGAGGAAAAGTAGTGGTGGAGGAAGAGGTTTCGGACCTGGCCTCGCCCAAAATATTGAATCGTAGATCCGGGAAAGAAAGGAGGATCTACTTTGGTGGAAGCTTGACCAAGTAGCAAATTTGCAAGTGGCTAAAAGCAACGCCGAGTATGCAAAAAGAATAGAAGAAGAAAACAAGAGACAAACTCAGCTATGGGAGGAAAGACAGGAAAGAATAAGAAGAAATAAAGCTACCAGGAAGGCATATGAAAAGAAAAAGAAGAAAGCGGTGACGATGAGAAAAAGAGAAGAAGAGAAGAAGATGATGAACAAGATGAAAGAAGGAGACAAATGAAGGAGATGAAGTGTTGTTGTCCACCCCTTCGTGTATTTTATAATGTAAATACATACAATGTAAGTCTTCAAATAAAGTCAAATTCTTTATTTTCTCGTGTAGACAAATATGTGCTCTGACGATACACATTGTAAACATTGTGTAAAAGAACAAGAATGTTATGATCAATAAAAGGATTGATTCTGCGCATACATTCTATGTCAATACACTATCTGTATGTATCTTTCTTTGTTTGCATTTTTGAATGGTTTAAGTTTTGGCATCATCAAAAAGGGGGAAATTGTTAGGAAATTTATAGGTTAGATTTTGATGAATGCCATGTAAAACTTAGAATAGAAAGTTGGCACCCCAATTCTTGTTGTAAAATGCATTGTAATAAATAGAGTGGCCAAGGCGAGTTAAGTCAGCCTACGCCCTAACATGCAAGAAGACAATCGAAGACTAGAAGGAAGACTCACTGCGAGACAAATGAGTATGGCAAAGAAGAGTAGACGGGAACTCTATGAAGAAGCGGTGAGATGCAGTGAGTGGAGTATCGATCAAGTCAACTCGAGAAAAGCCAAGTCTCAAGTTGAAGTGACAGAAGAGTCATCCAATGATTGGAAGTCGACTCTAAGTCACCTGGGGAAAGCAAAGAAATGCGGTCAAGTCGAGATAATCAGTAAAAGAGTCACATTTGCCTGAAATCAAGAGAATTACTTAAACAAGTAATATCTCCATATCACCTTTCTCGAGTGCTCAGTCCCTTGCGTGCAAAAGGAATAAACCAATGGGAAGCACTACACCGTGTCGAACTCGAAAAGGTGAAAGAACAATTCATACGAGGAAATGGCAATTCCAAGGACTGCAACAAGACAAGCCAACGACTGCAAGTGACTTTCAAAAAATAAGCCTATCTCTTCAACGGGCAAATTTTTGAAAGATCACTATAAAAGGCTGAGGAGTTTATTTGAAAAAAAAAAAAGAGAGACAAGTGACACAAGAGATAGACTGAACCAAAAATGTTCAAGCAATTATTAGAAAATCAAATATTCTCAATCCTCAAGCCTACACTACGAAGAACATCAATCCAACACTCACCCGTGAAGGAAAGATAACTTCAATCAGTTGAAGAGGAAAATACCGAAAATTCAAGGGGTCTACATTCCACGAAGGATTGTAGGAAGGTTCAAGGTCGAACCAAGTCTTAAGCTTTTGGAGGGCTTCGTGATCAAATCCAAAGAGCTTGAGCAAGTGAGTCAGTAGCAAAGGCAATTTGCCTATAAAGAAGCCGAGTCGTTTATACGAGAAGCTTGGTGAGTGATCAAGGCGTCTCAGCATCGAGTCCCAAAGGATCAAGTCGGTTGTGTGTGATCAAGACTTGTATCCGGACTGCTACCACTTTGTATACTTGATCATTACCTAGTGGATTCCTCCAGAGTTGGAGAAGAGAGGAGTAGAAGAATTACCCCATCTTCGAACCTCTACAAAAATTTCATTGTGTCATTTACATTTCAAAGACTTTAATTCCTGCATTTTTAATCGCTTATATCTGTGATAAATTTGCTATCCACTTGATAATTTATAAGTACTAAACCAAGCACTAAACTCTTGCTTAATCAAACTTAAGGGTGTTAAGTCTTCCGCTAAAAACAAAACCACGTTGAGTTAATTTAGAACCAACAAATGAGTTATTCCATCAACTCGATTGAGTCCATTGAGAGATTAACTCTATCAATGGCTAAATTGATGTCCATCAAGGACACAAAGTGTAGTATCAACTCGTATATTTTAAAAGGACTAAATCGAAAATTTGGTAAGGTTTATTCAACCCCCTTCTAAACCTTACACTTACACCCCTTGGGACCTACAAACATGATCTCTTATAAAATGGTATCTAACATCAATGTTCTTTGTTCTTGAATGCAACACAGATTTTGAGTGATTGCAATAGCACTAGTGTTATCACACATAATTGGAATCCCTTTTCTTCAATCTCATAGTCTCTCACCGATGTCTCATCCATAAGACTTGGGCAACAATGCCATGCCGCATGTGTACTCTGCTCACCAGGATGTGGCTATTGAGTTTTGCTTCTTGCTAAACCAGAAACCAATCTATTTCCAAGCATTTGACATGTAATCAAGTACTCTTCCTGTCAACTCTACATCCAAAGATAGTCCGAGTCCGAGTAACCAATAAGCTTGAATCCACCTTCCTTTGGATACTTTGTTGGGAAATTTATTATTTAGATTTTGATGAATGACACGTAAAACTTAGACTAGAAAGTTGGCACCCCATTTTCCTTGTAATTCGTATTGTAATAGATAGGGTTGTATAAGCCGAGTCAAGTCACTATGCCTGGGAATACAAGAAGTCAATCAAGACTATAATGAAGACTCATTGTGAAGCGGTGAGTGTGGCAAGGAAGAGATGTCAAGAACTCAATCAAGGAGTATCGGCCGTGAGATAGCTGTGAGAAGAATCGCTTAAGTCAACCCAAGAAGCCAAGTCAAGTTGAAGTGACAGATGAGTCTTTCAATCATTCGAAAGCGCACTCAAGTCACCTGGGAAAAGGCACTTTGCAAAGAGGTGTTAATCGAAAAGAATCCGTTGCACAAAAGTCAAGAATATTACTTAAACAAGTAATACTTCCATGCCGCCATGTCTTAAAGTGCTCGATCCCGAGAAGCGTGCAAAAGGAATAAACCAATGGGAAGATCGCACCTCGTGTCGATTCTCAAAAAGTCGATCATTCATTTAATACGAGGAAATGTCAACATCAAGAATTGCAACAAGACAAGCCAACGAACACAAGTGATTTTTTAAAATCACTTTATCTCTTCAATGGGCATATTTTTGAAAACTCACTATAAAAGGCGAGGAATCACATTGAGAAGAGGTGACCTTGTTTACCTTGCATACCCGAGATAACAAGCATTATTCATATCAGAACCTCGCAAAATATTCTCAAGTTATTCTAGCAAAATCCTCAAGCCTAAATCTCGAAGGAAATCGATCCAACACTAAGTTGTGAAGGAAAGACAACTTCAAACCGTTGTTCCAAGGAGGATTGTAGAAAGGTTCAAGGTCGAACCAATCTTAAGTTATTGGAGGGCTTAGTGATCAAATCCAAGAAGCTTGAGAAAGTGAGTGAAGTAGCAAGGCGGCCATGCCCGTGAAGTAGCCGAGCCGGACGAGAAGCCACCGTGTGACCAAGGCATCTCCGATCGAGTCCCAAAGGAGCAAGTCACCGTGTGATCAAGATTTGTATCCGGACCGTGACCACTTTGTACTGATCATTACTTAGTGGATTCCTCCGGAAGTTGGAGAAGAGAGGAGTAGAAGAATTACCCCATCTTCGAACCTCTATAAAAATTATTGTGTCATTTACATTTCAAAGATTTTATTTATTTCGCATATCACTTTATATCTCACGATAATTTGCTATCCAACCGATAAGTAACTAAGTGCTAAAATCAAGTGTTTAAAACAAATTAAATCAAATTAAAGGGTGTTAAGTCTTCCAATGAAAATCTCATCACAAACCAAGTTAAGGTTTAGACTAAACAAATTGAGTTATTCTATCAACAAATCAATCGAAATTGAGTGGCTAACTCTATTTGGTTAACTAACTTAGCATCCCACAAGGACTTAGCCGTGTATTTAACTCTATATTATTTTAAAAGGACTAAAATCGAAAAGTTTGTAAGGTTTATTCAACTCCCCCTTCTAAACCTTACTCACACCCATTGGGACCTCTGAGATACCATAAGCCATTTTCCCCCATCCCTTCAAATATCTTAGGATTCTCTTAAATGCGATCATGTGGCTCTCCTTTGGTGCGATTAAAATTTTGCACATACACCTCTCTGCAAAGGTGATGTCCGGCTCTGCAAGCTATTAAGTAGAGCAATGATCCAATAAGTGCTCTATATCCGGTTTGATCTCTGACCTTGCCATCCGCATCCATGTCTATCTTGATGATGTGTTCATTGGTATTTTCACGAAGACTTCTCTTCCATACCAAATTTCTTCATTAAATCACTGGTGTATTTTGTTTGACTTATGAAGGTTCCATCCTTCAATTGCCTCGACTTGAAGTCCTAGGAAGAAAGCCGCTCTCCGTCATGCTCATCTCAAATTTACCTTGCATGAGGTTTGAGAACTTATCACATAGCTCCTTCTTTGTGGATCCAAAAATGATGTCATCCACATATATTTGAACAAGCAAGATACTACTCTCCATCTTGAATTCTCAAGAGTGTTCTGTCCACTTTGTCTTTGGTGAATCCGTTGTAAGATAGAAATTGGGACAATGTATCATGCCAAGCTTTTGGTGCTTGTTTCAGTCCATATAATGCTTTCTTGAGCTTGTACACCTTATCTCCAATAGTCTTGTGCTCAAAACCTGGAGGTTGTTAAACATAGACTTCTTCTTCCAGCAGTCCATTTAGAAATGCACTCTTCACATCCATTTGATACACAAAAAGAAGTTCTTATGTGCAAGATAGGCAAGAAACATCCTTATTGCTTCCAATCTTGCAACAGAGCAAAGGTTTCATCAAAATCTATACCCTCTTCTTGGCAATAACCTTTGGCTACCAATATTGCTTTGTTTCTCACCACAGATCCTTCCTCATTCATCTTGTTTCTGAAAACCCATTTTGTGCCTATAACATTTTGATGGGTTGGCCTCTGCACCAATTCACATACCTTGTTTCTTTCAAATTGATTGACTCTTCTTCCATGGCTTGAATCCAATGTGTATCCTCCAATGCTTGAGATACATCTTTAGGCTCTATTCGGGAAATGAAACAAGTGAACATTGTTTCATGTTGGGTTATGGATCTGGTTCTTATGCCATCTCTAACATCTCCAATTACTAACTCGGTGGATGGTCTCTCACCATCTCACATCAGGTTGGAGCAAGTCGATTGGATTCACCGTCTCAGCTAAGTTGTCCAGAATGCTCTTTCACCTTCATTCACCAGACATTCCAAATGTCTTTGAGATTCAGCTATCTCATCTTCTTTTGGATTGATTTCTCTTATTTCACTTCAACATAAGGACTCTTTTGCACACATTGGGTGAGTCAACTTGTCGCTAACTCTTCAATGTCTTCTCCAATCACATTAGGTTCATCAAAAACCACATGGATAGACTCTTATGTGACCATAGTCCTCTTGTTCAAGACTTATAGGCTTTGCTCTCACCGAGTATCCCAAAAAGATACATTCATCGCCTTTAGCATGAAAAGCCTTCAAATTATCCTTGCCATTGTTATGGATAAAGCATTTGCATCCAAATATCCTAAAATACCCAACATTTGGCTTTCTCCCCGTCCAAATCTCATAGGAGTCTTGGTTAATTGCTGTTTATCATGCATCTATTTTGAGTATAGCATGATGTGTTAATGGCTTCACCAAAATCTCTTAGGCAATCCACTTGACTAACATGATCCTTGCAGTTCCTTGAGAGTTATGTTCCTTCTTTCACTACTCCATTCTCAGTGGAGTTCTTGTCATGAGATAACTCATGAGCAATACCATTTTCAACACAATCATCGAGTAATTATCCCATTGACAAACTCGATTCTTCTATTAGACCTTATCTTTATAATGGTTTGGCTCTTTTCATTTTGAACTCTTTTCATCACCGAGGTAACTTCTCGCAAAGTTTCCTTCTTTTTGCACACGAAGATTGTCCATGTATATCTTGAATAATCATCTACCACCACTAAGGTGTATTTCTTTCCACTTATGTTGGTCAGTTCAACTGGACCAAATAGATCCATATGCAAAGATGTAATATCCTTGTTGAAGAAGGACTTAGCTTATTCTTGAATGAAGATTTTATTTGTTTTCCCATTTGGCATGCATCACATACACTTTCCTTCTTGTACATCGAGTCCGGCAATCCTTCCACAAGATGACTCCTTGCAAGCTTGTTAATTGTCTTGAAATTCATATGACTCAAACCTTTTTCTTTACCCACCCAACTTGATTTGGTTGTGCACTTTGCTAACAACAGACAAGTGCTTGGTGTAGCACTAGACCAATTTACCACATACATATTCTTCCTGCTTGATCCTTGCAAAGACTATTTCATTTGGTTCAAGATCTTTGATCCGCACACACTCCCATATTGAATCAAACATTGTAGCCTTTTGTCATAGAGTTGGTGATGCTTAACAGTTGAAGTTGAGGCCTCATTGGGAAATTTATATTATAGATTTTTATGAATGTCATGTAAAACTTAAACTAGAAAGTTGGCACCCCATTTTCCTTGTAATTTACATTGTAATAGATAGGGCTGGAAAAACTGAGTCAAGTCGATTCTTACGCCCGAAATACAAGAAGTCAATCAAGATCAAGTGAAGACTCTGTTGTGGAACAAAACCGAATATGGCCAAGATAGAAGATCAAGAACTCGATCAAGATGTATCACCGAGGAACAGATGTGAAGAGTCAATCAAAGTCAACTCAAGAAGCCAAGTCTCAAGTTGAAGTGACAGATGAGTCATCCAATGATTGGAGCAGACTCAAGTCACCTAGGGAAAAAGGCAGCAGACAAGAGGAGTTAACTGAAATGAATCCGTTGCACAGAAGTCAAGAACATTACTTAAACAAGTAGTACTTCCATCTTTGCCGCTGTCTTAAAGTGCTCATCCTGAGCGTGCAAAAGGAATAAACCAATGGGAAGCACTGCACCTTGTGTCAGAACCTGAAAAGCTGCAAATTCATTTAATACGAGGAAGGGTCTACATCTCAAGATTGAGGACCAAGAAAAGACAAGCCAACGAACACAAGTGACTTTTGAAATTAGCCTATCTTTTCAACTATGATTTTCGAAAGTTCACTATAAAAGGCCGAGGAAATTCATTGAGAAAAGGTTACCTTGCACACCCGAGAAATCAAGCATTATTCAAGCTATTAACCCGCAAATACTCTCAAGAATATTCAAGCAAATCCTTAAGCCTCGAAACTCAAGGAAATCAATGCAACACAAGTCATGTGAAGGAAAGACAACTTCAAATCTGTTGAAGAGGAAACTTTTGAAGAATCAAAAGGGTCTACTTTCCAAGGAGGATTGTAGGAAGGTTCAAGGTCGAACCAAAGATCAAGTTATTGGAGGGCTTCGTGATCAAATCCAAGAGATTGAGAAAGTGAGTCAAGTAGCAAGGCAAAATACCCGTGAAGAAGGTCGAGTCGCAAAGAAGCCACCGTGTGTGACCAAGGTCATCTCTAGATCATGACCACTTTGTAAACAGATCTTTTACATAGTGGATTCCTCCATGAGTTGGAGAAAAGAGGATTAGAAGAAATACCCCATCTTGAACCTCTATAAAAATCAATCGTGTCATTTATTTTTCAAGACATTTACATTTCTACATATTTACATTATATCTGCGATAAACTTATTTGCTATCCAACTCGATCAATAACCAAGTGCTAAAATCAAGTGTTAAAACAAGTTTAAAACAATTCAAAGGGTGTTAAGTCTTCCACGATAAAACCAACACACCTAAGTTACGTTTCGGGTTAAACAAATGAGTTATTCTATCAACAACTCTATCGAAATCATGTTGAGTGGCTAACTCTGATTTGAATAACCAACTTAGTTGTCCCTCAAGGACGCAGCTATTTGAGTTAACTCAGAATATTTTAAAAGGACTAAAATCGAAAAGTTGGTAAAGTTTATTCAACCCCTCACTTCTAAACCTTACTCACACCCCTTGGGACCTACAAGTGGTATCGCAGCGGTTGGTTCATTGAGCCTTCCGACCGGTTCTTGAACTAGATCTCTATCTTCTCAAAAAGGTTTCAAACACTTGTATTTTCAAAAAATTTCATTTTTAGCAAAGTTATTATCATGGAAGCAAATTTCACACGCATTCCTATGTTCACTGTTGAGGAATTTGATGACTGGAAAATTCGTATGCAGGCTCATCTATCTGCTCTACACGATGAAATGTGGCTTGTGATAGAGGATGGGCCACTACAAATATTGAAAGTGAACACGGATGTAAGAAGAGCAGCTGCAGCTAAAGGAGAAGAAGTTGCTGCTGTACAAGAAAGACCATCCATGGTTGAAAAACCAAGGACTGAGTGGACAAATGATGATAGAAAGAGATACAACTTGGACAATGTGGCCAAGGACATACTCTACATGACTTTGGACAAAGCAATGTTCAATAAAGTTAAATCCTGCAAAACAACAAAAGAAATCTGGGATAAACTGACTTTAATTTGTGAAGGATCAGAGCAAATTAAAGAAAATAAATTATCTGTTGCTGTTCAAAAATTTGAAAATTTGAACATGTTTGCAGGAGAATCTATGGATCAGTTGGATGCAAGATTCACTGAGATCACAAATGAGCTTTCGACTCTTGGAAAGGAATACACACAAAAGGAGACGTGTATGAAAATCTTGAGAGCCTCCCAGTTGAATGGAAAATGAAGACTATGGCTCTAAGACATTCAATGGAACTCTCAAAAACATCCAATCATGAGCTATTCTTAGACCTCAAAGCCTATGAGTTTTAGTTGAGAAGAAAAGATCAAGAGGAGACAGATTGTACCCAAGACACCAGACCGATAGTCAATGATGGAAAGAGAGTCAAACCAAAGGAAGCCATAGACCGGAGGAGATTGCTCTAATAGTTAAAGATTCAACAAGTTCTTCAATAAGAACTATAAAAGAAACAAGGGTGAAACCTCCAGAGACATTCACTCCTCTAAGTCAAAGGAAGATTGGCCACCCAAGAGAGCCGAGCATCATAGGGTTGAATATCGAGAGCCGATAACCCAAGGACGAAAGAGCTTATCAAAGAGCCGAGAACTGTGTTGAACCGCAGACAACCAGGACATTCTCGCATTGATTGTTCCTATCCACCACCAACAAATATAGGAATAAAGAAGAAAGAAAAAAGTCTTTAGAGAAAGAAGACAGAGAAAAGAAGAAAGCCATGTTGGTCGCTTGAGATCACTGAGACAAATGCTAAATCTAAAGAAGAAGCGGCGAGACTCGAGATAGTAGTGAAGTTGACTACTCAAGTGATTTTGAAGAAGAAGCCATGATCCTCTTATGGCTAAAGAACAAGATCAACTGACAAGAAGATGAGGTACACTCTAACTCATCTCATTCGGTCGAGTGATAGTGATTGTGATACACACACTTCATCACCCACTCCATCTTTATGATTCATTAGGCAAAATGATGAAAGACTTTGAGCACATTAAATCCTCACACACACTTCTAAATGAGGAAAACAAATTGGCTAAAAAGCCAAAACTCACAAATGACTAAGGAGCCGAGTACTCTAACTCACATAATCGATGAGAACACAGATCAAGGCCGAGAATGCTAAACTATTAGCCGAAATAATGTTGTAGAAAAGAGGGAAAATGATCTTAAAAACGTGATTGCCTCATTTACGAAGGCATCCAAATCATTGGATGACCTTATCATGAGTCAAAAAGAAATGTGGAGATAAGACAGCATATGATTCAATTCCTTTGTGCACAAATAAACTCCTAGAGTGATTTTGGAAAAAGGATCTTGAGCAATGAAGTGTCTCAAAACCCAAAACACCAAATGTTGCACCCATATTCATCCCAAAGCACTATCACAAACAAACCGGCCTTGGATATAAAGGAAAAGAAAACAACAATTGAGTATCTTGAGAGGACAAATGAGAAGAAATCCAAATGAGTTCCTCAAAGAAACTCCAAATAGAAAGTACCTTGTGAAGAACAAACAGAGCTACCAAAAACCCCGTGTTTCATCGAGAAACACACATGTTGGGAATGGTAGAAACTACCCCAGCAAGCCGATTGGAACAATGTGAAATATCAAAGAAAGACCAATAGAATACAAGCCTAGATGGCAAAGACCTAAACCTCAAAGAAAGGTCATTCCAAAGGCAAAAGAGCTATTATCGGACACATATGCACCCAGGCACTACACTCGAAATATCACAACTACCCAAAGAAGGCAATTGCTAAAACACACACACAGGCATACGGACAAAAGAGACAGTTGTATGAACCTAAATCCTCCAAGCAATTTGCTAATGTGCACTATGATTATCGCACGGATATATGACAACCTCTTAGATTCAAGTCATTTGGCTATAGGTTGGTTAGATCATCTTACAACACTAACCCCTCAGACCCAGGCAAGTATAGATACCTAAAAACTAATTTCCTTGATTGCGAGTTCAAGGAACAAATGAAAGTGCCAAGGAACCTGGTACATGGATAGTGGTTGTTCGAGACACATGACAGAAACAAGAAAAACCTGTCAAGATTCAAGGAGATTAGAGGTGCAAAAGTCATATTTGGAGGAAACAAAGCTCCAAAGGAAATCAAAGGCACAAGATCTATCAAGAAGAATGGATTGGAAATCACAAAGTTGCTTATGTTGAAGGCCTCAACTTCAACCTATTAAGCATCGCCAACTCGTGACAAGGGCTACAATGTTGGATTCAATATGGGAGTGTGCCGATCAAAGATGTTGAATCAAATGAAATAGTCTTGCCGCAAGGATCAAGACAAGAATATGTATGTGGTAGATTGGTCTCACACACCAAGCACTGTGTCTGTAGCAAAGAGTACAAATAATCAAGTTGGTTGTAGCACAAGAAGCCGAGTCATCTGAATTTCAAGACAATCAACAAGCTTGCAAGGAGTCATCTTGTGGAAGGATTGCCGACTCGATTAATGCGAGAAGGAAAGTGTATGTGATGCATGCCGATAGAAATCAAATCAAATCTTCATTCTAGGATAAGCTGGACCTTCTTCAACAAGGATATTACATCCGTTGCATATGGATCTTTTTGGTCCTGTTGAACCACCAACATAAGTGGAAAGAAATACACCTTAGTGGTGGTAGATGATTATTCAAGATATACATGGACAATCTTCATGTGCAAAAAGAAGGAAACTTTGTAGAAGTTACCTCAGCTGATGAAAAGAGTTCAAAATGAAAAGAGCCAAACCATTATAAAGATAAGGTTTGACAGAGGAACTGAGTTTGTCAATGGGATAATTACTCAGTATTGTGTTGAAAATGGTATTGCTCATGAGTTATCTGCAACAAGGACTCCACAGCAGAATGGAGTAGTTGAAAGAAGGAATAGAACTCTCAAGGAATCTGCAAGAACCATGTTAGCTAAAGTTGGATTGCCTAAAAGATTCTGGGCTGAAGCCATTAACATAGCATGCTATACTCAAAATAGATGCATGATAAACAGGCAATTAACCAAGACTCCCTATGAAATCGGATAGGAGAAAGCCAAACATTGGGTACATCGTAGAATATTTGGATGTAAATGCTTCATCCACAACAATGGAAAAGATAATTTGAAGGCTTTCGATGCTAAAGCTGATGAAGGTATCTTTTTGGTATACTCAGCTGAGAGCAAACCCTATAGAGTGTTGAACAAGAGGACTATGGTCACAAAAGAGTCTATCCATGTTGTTTTTTATGAACCAAATGTGAATGGAGAAGACATTGAAGAGTTAGCTGACAAGCTGAATCAGCCAACTATGTAGAAGAGTCCTTATGTTGAAGTCGAAATAAGAGCAATCAACCCGCATGAAGATGAGATAGCTGAATCTCAAAGACACTGAAAGTCTACAAATGAATGAAGATGAAAGAGTCGATCATGACATCATAGTTGCGAGACGGCAATCCAATCGGTGACTTACTCCAATCGATGAGAGATGGCCGAGAGACCATCCACCGTGAGTTAGTTATTGGAGATGTTAGAGATGGCGTAAGAACCAACTGATCCAGAGCACAGCAAGAAGCAATGTTTACTTGGTCTATTTCCCAAATAGAGCCAAAAGATGTGTCTCAAGCATTGGATGATAGACATTGCATTCAAACCATGAAAGAAGAGCTAAATCAATTTGAAAGAAACAAAGTATGGGAATTGGTGCAGAGACCAACCCATCAAAATGTTATTGGCACAAAATGAGTTTTCGAAACAAGATGAATGAGGAAGGATCTCGGTAAGAAACAAAGCAAGATTGGTAGCCAAATGGTATTGCCAAGAAGAGGGAATAGATTTTGATGAAACATTTCCTCCTTTTGCAAGATTAGAAGCAATAAGGATGTTTTTGCCTATGCTTCAAATAAGAACTTCATTGTATATCAAATGGATGTGAAGAGTGCTTTTATAAATGGACTACTAGAGTGTTGGGAAATTTATTGTTTAGATTTTGATGAATGCCATGTAAAACTTAAACTAGAAAGTTGGCACCCCATTTTCCTTGTAATTCTTATTGTAATAGATAGGGTTGTATGAGTTGAGTCAAGTCACTATGCCCGGGAATACAAGAAGTCAACTGAAGACTAGAATGAAGACCCCGCTGAGGAACAATTGAGTATGGCCAAGAAAGAAGATCAAGAACTCGACTGAAGGAGTATCGGCTGTGAGACAGCTGTGAGAAGAGTCAGTCAAGTCAACTCAAGAAGCCAAGTCAAGTTGAAGTGAAAGATGAGTCTTTCAATAATTAGAGCGCACTCAAGTCACCTGGGAAAAGGCAAAATGCAAAGAGGAGTTAACTGAAAAGAATTCGTTGCACAAAAGTCAAGAATATTACTTAAACAAGTAATACTTCCATGCTGCCATGTCTTAAAGTGCTCAATCGCAGAAGCGTGAAAAAGGAATAAACCAATGGGAAGATCGCACCTCGTGTCGATTCCTAAAAACGATCATTCATTTTATACGAGGAAATGTCAACATCAAGGAGTGCAACAAGACAAGCGATGAACACAAGTGACTTTTGAAAATCACTATCTTTTCAATGGGCGATTTTTGAAAGTGCACTATAAAAGGATGAGGAATCAATTTGAGAAGATGGAACCTTGATTACCTTGCGTGCACGAGATAACAAGCATTATTCATACTTGTAACCTGCAAAATATTCTCAAGTTATTCAAGCAAAATCCTCAAGCCTAAATCTCGAAGGAAATCAATCCAACACTAAACTCGTGAAGGAAAGACAACTTCAAATCACAAGAGGAAACTTTTGAAGAAGCAAAAGGGGTCTACTTTCCAAGGAGGATTGTAGAAAGGTTCAAGGTCGAACCAATCTCAAGTTATTGGAGGGCTTCGTGATCAAATCCAAGAAGCTTGAGAAAGTGAGCTAAAGTAGCAAAGGCACCGCCATGTGAAGTAGTTGAGTCGACGAGAAGCCACCGTGTGACCAAGGCATCTCCAGATCGAGTCCCAAAGAGCAAGTCACCAGTGCGATCAAGACTTGTATCCTGGACCGATAACCACTTTGTACTCGATCATTACTTAGTGGATTCCTCTAGGAGTTAGAGAACAGAGAGGAGTAGAAGAATTACCCCATCTTCGAACCTCTATAAAAATTATTGTGTCATTTACATTTCAAAGATTTTTACTTCTGCATATCACTTTATATCCACGATAATTTGCTATCCAACCGATAAGTAACTAAGTGCTAAAATCAAGTATGTAAAACAAATTAAATAAAATTAAAGGGTGTTAAGTCTTCCATTGAAAATCTCATCACAACCAAGGTTTAGACTAAACAAATGAGTTATTCTAGCAAAACTCAATCGAGTCTGTTGAGTGGCTAACTCTGTTTGGTTAACTAACTTAGTTGTCCCACAAGGACTTAGCCGTGTATTTAACTCTATAATATTTTAAAAAGACTAAAATCGAAAAGTTGGTAAGACTTATTCAACCCTCCCACCTTCTAAACCTTACTCACACCCCCTTGGGACCTACCAAAGGTATCAGAGTGGTTGGTTCATTGAGCCTTCCGCACCGGTTACTTGAACTAGATCTCCAATCTTTCAAAGAAATTTTTAACACTTGTTCTTTCAAAAGCTATTTTTAATCAAAGAAAGTTATTATCATGGAAGCAAATTTGACACGCATTCCTATGTTCACTATTGAGGAGTTTGATGACTGAAAATTCGTATGCGAGCTCATCTATCTCGCTTTACATGACGAAATGTGGCTAGTGATAGAGGATGGGCCACCGCAAATATTGAGAGTGAACACAAAAGGGGAGAGCAAGCATTGCAAATTAAGGAGAAGAAGTTGTGGCGAAGCAAGATTAGCCTTTAATTGAAAAACCAAGGACTGAATGGACCAATGATGACAGAAAGAGATACAACTTGGACAATGTGGCCAAGGATATTCTCTACAAGACTGGACAAAGCAATGTTCAATAAAGTCAAGTCATGCAAAACAAAGAAAAGAAATCGAGATAAATTAACTTTAATTTGTGAAGGATCAGAGCAAATTAAAGAAAACAAATTATCTGTTGTTGTTCAAAAGTTTGAAAACTTTAAAATGCTTGCAGGTGAAACAATGGATCAGCTGGATGCTAGATTCACTGAAATTACAAATGAGCTCTCAGCACTTGGAAAGGAATACACACAAAAGGAGATGTGTATAAAGATTCTAAGGAGTCTCCTGAAATGAATGGGAAATGAAGACCATGGCTCTAAGGCACTTGATGGACCTATCAAAAACATCCAATCATGAACTATTCTCAGACCTCAAAGCTTATGAATTTGAGCTGAGAAGAAAGGATCAAGAGGAGACAGCTGTACCCAAAACAGCTGCACTTATAGTCAAGGATGGGAAGAGAGCTGAAGTCAAGGAAGCCATTGACCAGGAGGAAATTGCCTTGATGGTTAAGAGATTCAACAAGTTCTTCAATAAGAACTATAAAAGAAACAAGGGTGAATCCTCCAAGAGACATTCAGCTCCCTCCAAGTCAAGGGAAGATAGGCTACCCAAGAGAGCTAAGCATCAAAATGTTGAATATCAGAGAGCTGATAACCCAAGAACGGAAAGAACTGATCAAAGAGCTGAGAACCTGTGTTGGAACTGTAGACAACCAGGACACTTTGCTATTGACTGTTCATATCCTGTAGTCAATAAATACAGGAATGAAGAAGAAAGAATAGTCTTCAGAGAAAGAAGACAGGAAAAGAAAAAGGCCATGTTGGCTGCAGAGGCTGCTGAGACAGCTAAGTCAAAAGAAGCAGCAGACTCAGAGAGTAGTGAAGCTGATGTTAGGAAATTTATTGTTTAGATTTTGATGAATGTCATGTAAAACTTAGACTAGAAAGTTGGCACCCGATTTTTCTTGTAATTTGCATTGTAATAGATAGGGTTGTACGAGCCGAGTCAAGTTAGCTATGCCTGGATATACAAGAAGTCATTTGTAGATCGAAATGAAGACTCATTGAAACAAATTGAGTATGGAAAGGAGGAGAAGTCAAGAACTCGATCAAGGAGTATCAACCGGATACAAATGTGTGAAATGTCACCAAGTCAACTCAAGAAGCCAAGTCTCAAGTTGAAGTGACAGATGAGTCATCCATTGATTGGAAGTCGACTCAAGTCACCTAGGAAGTTAGAGAACTCGTAGTCAAGTCAAGACAATCGAAAAGAATCCGTTTACGTAAGTCAAGAATATTACCTAAACAAGTAATACTTCCATGTCCGCCATGTCTTAAAGTGTTCATTCCCATAAGCGTGCAAAAGGAATAAACCAATGGAAACATCGCACCTCGTGTCGACTCAAAAGTCGAACATTCATTTAATACGAGGAAATGTCAACATCAAGGATTGCAACAAAACAAGCCAACGAACACAAGTGACTTTTGAAAATCAAAGATATCTCTCCAACGGGCGATTTTTAAAAGTTCACTATAAAAGGCCGAGAATCTCAATAAGAGAGGGTTACCCAACCACGAACATTCAAGTAATTATTCGAACTCGTAACCTCCAATATATTCTCAAGTTATTCAAGCAAAATCCTCAAGCCTAAATCTCGAAGGAAAGACAACTTCAAATCAGAGAAGAGGAAACTTTTGAAGAATCAAAAGGGGTCTACATTCCAAGGAGGATTGTAGAAAGGTTCAACGTCGAACCGCCTCAAGTCATTGGAGGGCTTGATCAAATCCAAGAAGCTTGAGCAAGTGAGTCAAGTATCAAGGCAAAATACCCGCAGAAGAAGCTGAGTCGGATGAGAAGCCACCGTGTGACCAAGGCATCTCCGGCGAGTCCCAAAGGATCAAGTCACCTGTGTTATCAAGACTTGTATCCGGACCGATAACTACTTTGTACTCGATCATTACTTAGTGGATTCCTCCAGGAGTTGGAGAAGAGAGGAGTAGAATAATTACCCCATCTTCGAACCTCTATAAATATTATTGTGTCATTTACATTTCAAAGATTTTTATTTCTCGCATATTACTTTACATCTGCGATAATTTGCTATCCAACTGATAATTAACAAAGTGCTAAAACCAAGTGTTAAAACAAACTTAAACCAAATTCAAAGGTGTTAAGTCTTCCAATAAAATCTCAAAGACAAAGTTAAGGTTTAGACTAAACAATCGAGTTATTCTATCTACAGCTCAATCGAGTCCTTTGAGTGGCTAACCCTCGGTTAACTAACTTAGCCGTCCCTCAAGGACTTAGCTGTGTATTTAACTCTATATTATTTTAAAAGGACTAAAATCGAAAAGTTGGTAAGGTTTATTCAACCCCCTTCTAAACCTTACTCACACCCCTTGGGACCTACAAGTGGTATCAGAGCGGTTGGTTCATTGAGCCTTCCGCACTGGTTACTGAACTAGATCTCCAATCTTTCAAAGAAGTTTTTAACATTTGTTCTTTCAAAAGCCATTTTTTTAAACAACAAAGTTATTATCATGGAAGTAAATTTGACACGCATTCTTATGTTCACCATTGAAGAATTTGATGACTGGAAAATACGTATACTGTGCTCATCTATCGCCTTTACATGATGAGATGTGGATAGTGATAGATGATGGGCCACTGCAAATAATGAAGGTGAACACAATCAAAGGAGAGCTGCTGCAATGAAGGAGAAGAGGTTGATGCTCCTAGACCACTATGGTTGAAAAACCAAGAGCTGAATGGACAAATGATAACAGAAAAGATACAACCTAAACAATGTGGCCAAGGATATTCTCTACAAGACTTTGGACAAAGCAATGTTCAATTAAGTCAAATCTTGCAAGACAAATGCAAAGAAATCTGGGATAAACTAACTTTAATGTGTGAAGGATCGAGCAAATTAAGGAAAACAAATTATCTGTTGTTGTTCTAAAATTTGAAAACTTTAAAATGCTTGCAGTGAGACAATGGATCATTGGATGCCGATTCACCGAAATTACAAATGAGCTCTCAAAGACTTGGAAAGGAATACACACAAAAGGAAATGTGCATGAAGATACTAAGGAGCCTCCCAAATTGAGTGGGAAATGAAAACCATGGCTCTAAAGCACTCGATGGACCTATCAAAAACAACCAATCATGAACTATTCTCATACCTCAAAGCTATGAATTTGAGCCGAGAAGAAAAGATCAAAAGGAGACAGTTGTACAACAAACAAATGCACTTATAGTCAAGGATGGAAAGAGAGCCGAGACCAAAGAAATCATTGACCAGGAGGAGATTGCGATGGTTAAAAGATTCAACAAGTTCTTCAACAAGAACTACAAAAGAAATAAAGGTTGTTGGGAAATTAATTTTTAGATTTTGATGAATGCCATGTAAAACTTAGAATAGAAAGTTGGCACCCCATTTTTGTTGTAAATTGCATTGTAATGGATAGGGGTGGTCAAGTCGAGTTAAGTCACTATGCCGAATATGCAAGAAGTCAACCGAGACTAGAAGGAAGACTCCGATGAGGCAGGCGGTGAGTGTGGCAAAGAAGAGAAGACAGAACTCGATCAAGGTGCAAATGAGATGCAACTGAGTGAAGTGTCGATCAAGTCAACTCAAGATAGCCAAGTCTCAAGTTGAAGTGACAGATGAGTCATCCATGATTGGAAGTCGACTCAAAGTCACCTGGGAAGTCAAGGAAATGCGTCAAGTCGAGATAATCGAAGAGATCCGTTGCACGTAAGTCAAGAAAATTACTTAAACAAGTAATACTTCCATATCGCCTTTCTTAAAGTGCTCACCCCCCGAAGCGTGCAAAAGGAATAAACCAATGGGAAGCTCGCGCACCTCGTGTTAGAACTCTTAAAAGTCAAGACTCATTCATACGAGGAAATGTCAATTCCAAGGACTTCAACAAGACAAGCCAACGACCACAAGTGTCTTTTGATAATTAACCTATCTCTTCAACGGGCAAATTTTCAAAAGAACACTATAAAAGCCTGAGAATCAATTTGAGAAAAGGTTAACCTTGTTACCTGGAACTTTCAAGCTATTATTCAAACTATAACCTACTCAAGTCATTCAAGTTCAATCATCAAGCCTACATTACGAAGGAAATCAATCCAACACTCACCCGTGAAGGAAAGATGACTTCAATCAATGAAGAGGAAACATTTGAAGAATCAAGGGGTCTACATTCCACAAAGGATTGTAGAAAGGTTCAAGGTCGAACCCGTCTCAAGTTTTGGAGGGCTTCGTGATCAAATCCAAGAAGCTTGAGCAAGTGGGTCAGAGAGCAAAGCGCAAAATTTAAGTCGAGTCGTCGAGAAGCCGGATTGTGTGACCAAGGCATCTCCAGACTGAGTCCCAAAGGATCAAGTCACCGTGTGATCAAGACTTGCATCCGGGTGATAACTACTTTGTACATTGATCAATACTTAGTGGATTCCTCCAGAGTTGGAGAAGAGAGTAGAAGAATTACCCCATCTTCAAACCTCTATAAAATTTCTATCGTGTCATTTACATTTTAGCACTTTAATTTCTGCATATTATTTCAATATTTGCTGATAAATTTGCTATCCAATTGATAATCAACAAGTGCTAAAACCAAGTATTAAAACAAACTTAAACCAAATTCAAGGGTGTTAAGTCTTCCAATAAATCATATCACAAACAAGTTAAGTTTTTTAGACTAAGCAATGAAAGTTATTCTATCAACAAATCGAGTCCTCATGAGTGCCTAACTCGCTAGTTAACTAACTTAGTTGTCCATCAAGGACTTAGTCGTGAAGTATTAACTCTGAACTTTTAACAGGACTAAATCAAAAAATTGGTAAGGTTTATTCAACCCCCCTTCTAAACCTTACACTCGCACCCCTTGGGACCTACAAAGGTGAATCCTCCAGAAGACATTCAGCTCCCTCCAAGTCAAGAGAAGATAGGCCACCAAAGAGAGCCGAGTATCGAAGGTCAAATATCAAAGACCGACAATCCAAGAAATGAGAGAGCTAATAAAAAAGTTGAAAACCTGTGTTGGAATTGGACAACCAGGACACTTTGCTATTAATCGCCCATATCCTCGTAGTCAAAAATACAGAATGAAGAAGAAAAAATAGTCTTGAGAGAAAGAAGACAAGAAAAGAAAAAGGCAATGTTGGTCACGAGATCGCCGAAAAACAAGTTGAAAGATACAAGAGACTCGGGAGAGTAGTGAAGCTCACTACTCAAGTGATTCTGAGGAAGAAGCAATGATCTGTTTAATGGCTAAAGAACAAGATCAACCTGACCAAGAAGATGAGGTACACTCTAACTCATCTCACTCGGATTCTAGTGATAGTGATTGTGACACACACACTTCATCACCCATTGATCTTTATGATTCATTAGGCAAAATGATGAAAGACTTTGAGCACATTAAGTCCTCACACACACTATTAAATGAGGAAAACAAATGCCACTCAAAGCCAAAACCGATGGTGACTAAGGAGCCGAGTACTCTAAGTCACATACCCGATGAGAACAAAGAGTCAAGGATGAGAATGCTAAACTAATAGCAGAGATAGCTGCTATAGAAAAGAGATAAAATGATCTTAAAAATGTGATTGCTTCATTCACAAAGGCATCTAAATCATTGGATGACCTTATTATGAGCCAAAAAGAGTGTGGAGACAAGACAGGCATAGGATTCAATTCCTTTGTGCACAAATCAAACTCCCAGTGATCTTGGAAAAAGGATCTTCAAGTAATGAAGCATCTCAAAAACCCAAGACACCAAATGTTGCACCCACATTCACTCCAAAGCACAATCACAAACAAATAGCCTTGGATATAAAGGAAAAGGAAAACAACCGATTGAGTATCTTTGAGAGGACAAAGAGAAGAAATCCAAAGAGTGCCTCAAAAACTCCAAACATGAAGTACTGTGAAGAAGAAACAGAGCTAATTGAAACCCCGAAGTTCTATCAAAGGAACACATATGATGGGAATGGTAATAATTATCCAAGCCAAGCCGATTGGAATAATGTGAAGTATCAAAGAAGACCTATAGATTACAAGCTAAATGGCAAAGACCTAGAACTCAAGAAAGGTCATTCCAAAGGCAAAAGAGCTATCATCGCACACGTATGCACCCAAGCACTACACTCGTAAATATCACAACTACCCAAAAAAGGCAATTGCTAGAACACACACACAGACATACGTACAAAAGAGACAGATGTATGAACCTAAAGCCCCCAAACAATTTGCCAAGTGAATTATGATTATGGCACGTATAGATGGCAACCTCTTAGAGTCGATCATTTGGCTATAGGTTGGTTGGATCATCTTCAAAGACTAACCTCTCAAGACCCAGGCAAGTATGGGTACTAAAGACCGATTTCCTTGATTGTAGGTTCAAGGAACAACTGAGTGGCAAGGAACCTGGTACATGGATAGTGGTTGTTCCCGGACATATGACAGAAATAAGAAACATCTGGCAAAATTCAAGGAGATTAGAGGTGCAAAAGTCATATTTGGAGGAAATGAAGCTCCAGGGAAATAAGAGGAACTGATCCATCAAGAAAAATGGATTAGAAATCACAGATGTTGCATATGTTGAAGGCCTCAACTTCAACCTGTTAAGCATCACCAACTCGTGACAAGGGCTACAATGTTGGATTCAATATGGGAGTGTGCCAAATCAAAGACACCGAATCAAATGAAGTAGTCTTTGAACAAGGATAATCTAAAGGCTTTTGATGCTAACTGATGAAGGTATCTTCTTGGGATACTCACCGAAAGCAAAGCCTACAGAGTCTTGAACAAGAGAACTAGGTCACAAAAGAGTCTATCCATGTAGTTTTTGATGAACCTAATGTAAATGGAGAAGACATTGAGGAGTTAGCTGATAAGCTGAATCAGCCAACTATGCAGAAGTGTCCCTATGTTGAAGCTGAAGCTGGAGCAATCAATCAAGATGAAGGTGAAATAGTTGAATCTCAAAAGACAACTGGAAAATCTGCAGCTAAGTGATGATGAGAGAGCTGCTCAAGGCAATACAGCTACAACACGACTGAACCCAGCTGACTTACTCCAACCTGTTGTGAGATGACTGAGAGACCATCCACCAGAGCTAGTCATTGGAGATGTAAGAGATGGTGTAAGAATCAGATCCAGAGCTCAACAAGAAGCTATGTTCACTTGTTTTATTTCCCAAACATAACCAAAAGATGTGTCCCAAGCATTGATGACACACATTGGATTCAAGCCATGCAAGAAGAGTCAATCGGTTTGAAAGAAATAAAGTATGGGAACTGCACAAAGACCAACCCATCAAAATGTTAATGGCAATAAATGGGTATTCAAAAACAAGATGAATGAGGAAGGTTCGTGGTAAGGAACAAAGCAAGATTGGTAGCCAAATGGTATTGCCAAGAAGAAGGAATAGATTTTGATGAAACATTTACTCCTCGTTGCAAGATTAGAAGCAACAAGGATGTTTCTTGCCAATGCCGCACACAAGAACTTCAATGTATATTAAATGGATGTGAAAAGTGCATTCTTAAATGGATTGTTGGAAGAAGAAGTCTATGTTGAGCAACCTCTAGGTTTTGAGCAAAAACTCTTGGAGATAAGGTGTACAAGCTCAAGAAAGCTTTATATGGATTGAAACAGGCACCAAAAGCATGGTATGATACATTATCTCAATTCCTAATAGTTAATGGTGATTCACCAAAGGCAAAGTAGACAAAACACTCTTCAGAATTCAAGATGGAGAGAGTATACTCGCTTGTTCAAATATATGTGGATGATATCATTTTTGCATCCACAAACAAAGAGCTATGTGATAAGTTCTCAAACCTCATGCAAGGAAAATTTGAAATGAGCATGATGGGAGAGCGACAATCTTTCTAGGACTTCAAGTTAAACAAATTGAAGGATGAAACCTTCATAAGTCAAACAAAGTATACCAGAGATTTAATGAAGAAATTTGGTATGGAAGAGAAGTTTTCTCGTGAAAATACCAATGAATACATCAGTCAAGATGGATATGGATGCGGATGGCAAGCCTGGGATCAAACAAGATACGAGCACTAATCGATCATCGCTTATCTAACAAAGAAGCGAGGCCGGACATCACCTTTGCAAAGAGGTGTATGTGCAAGATTTCAATCTTACCAAAAGAAATCTATATGACTCAGACTAAGAGATTCCTAAGATATTTGAAGGGATGCCAAGAAGTTGGCTTATGGTATCCAAAGGAAGGAGGATTCAAGCTTATTGGTTACTCGGACTCGACTATCTTTGGATGTAGGGTTGACAGAAGAGTACTTCGTACATGTCAAATGCTTGGAAACAGATTGGTTTCCTGGTTTAGCAAGAAGCAAAACTCAATAGCCACATCCACAAACCGTGGCGAGAATACATAGGCTGGGCAAAACAAGTTGTGCCTCAAGTCTTATGGATGAGACAACAAATGAGAGATTATGAAATTGAAGAAAAAGAGATTCCAATTATGTGTGATAACAAGAGTGCTATTGCAATCACTCGAAATCGTGTTGCATTCTAGAACAAAGCACATTGATGTCAAATATCATTTCATCGAGATCATATTGAAAAAGAAAGACATCACTTTGAATACATCTCAACCGATAAACAAGATTAGTGACATATTCACAAAGCCATTATGTGAATCAAGATTTGAAGAACTCAAGCATGAGCTAGGGTTAATTGAGCTGAGTTGACACTCGTAAGACTCAATGAGCAGAGATGAAACTTGAAAAGATGAAAAATGAACAAATCTCATAAATCACCAAGTGAATCACCAGACGGAAAGTCACCAGACGAGTTAGGCGACAAATTTGAATCACCATACGAAAGGAGAGAAGAAGAGTTGAGTCATTTGTGCAGAGAGAGAGTCGAGTCATTTATGAGCTAAGTGACAAAAACGCAATGCTTTTAATAAGGGGGAATGTTTTTAAGGATGACGCCAAAGTGTAATTATGACGGATACTGATCAAAAGTCGCACAAGAAAAAACATATGATTGGATATAAATGTCGCCGCATTAAATGCGAGCAATTAAATTCATATCGACGTGCTAAATCTGAGCCATTGATCTTGATCAAAATTTCAAAAACCGAAAACACGTCCTTTCATACCCTTATACACCCATTTGTTCAGTTTTCTCTCTCACTTCAAAAACTGTTCATCTTTCCAAAGCAAAGAAAGCAAGTATATTTTCTCTCAAAACCCTACCAGTTTTCAAAACAAGTTCGTCGGTTTTGTTCGGTAAAAATCATTGAAATGGCACCGCACACGATTTCGCTAATCTCGCAAAAGCAAATCCACACCGGATCGACTGTGGATTTTGAAAGGATGATAAAGCAGGGTTCTGATGAAACCCTTGTGAAAAAGATAGCTGATAAGATCGAGAAATCCAGGTTGAAACCCTTTCTAACGATGGAATATCCTATGACGCACGTAGAGGAGGTCGCCCAGTTCTACGTGAATGCCGAGGTGCGGACGGCGGGATTAAGTCCTCCGTCCACCGCAAGGACATAACAATCACTGCAGCGACCTTGAGCACTCGCTTATTGCCGTTGGAGGGCATGCCGAGATATATGAAGCGACGCCGATTTGGTTCTTTGCATGGAAAGAAGTGGCCAAACCCGAGTGTCTTTGCAAAGGTTGTCTGTCTACACAAAGCAGACAAGAAGTTCTTGAAAGAAGATTATCATAAGTTGTTGGATATCGTTGCCAAATGTGTAGACATCAAGTTTGAAAGCTTCAATCACCGTCCAAGACTGCCGATCGTCATGGTGCGATCATGGAGGAGAAGAAAGTCAATCGGCGATTCGTCTTGGCAGACTCGCCGATCGCCGCAAATAAGTCCTTTAAGGACGATGGGTCATTTGGAGGATCTCGGGCTATGGCCTTGTAATTGGCCACTTGATGGAGGTGAAGGGTGTTCCCCTTCGACATGGAAAATCATTCCATGTTAACAAAAATATGTTCGGGCCAATCTCTCGGAGCCCGTAAGAGAGCCTACGCAAAAAGGGTTGATACCAAAGTGAGGGGGAATCACCGTGATCATGATGACACAAAAATTTGTTGCTCCCAAGAAGAAAGTTGCCCATGCAAATGAAAGAAGTTAAGCCTTGCCCTTGCGCCTAAGAAGAAACATGCACCGCCCCTGCCTGTGTCTCCCGCCCCTGCGGCCGAGGCGGAGAAGGAACCTCAAATACCTTCTCCAACCATCAAAAAGAAGAGAACCGCTGCCAGCCAAGGAAGGCGGCTCCTCGGATAAAGAAAGATGCACCTACCCCACCGCCAAGGAAGCGACGAAGAAGTCTCCGAACTAACTTCCTCTCGGTAAGGACAAAAAGAAGAAGAAGAATCACCAAGCTCTCGAGCTTGAGAACACAAATGAGTCCGCCACTCAACCAAAAAGGTTTCGAGATCACCAAGAAGTGCGCTCAGACATTGTTGATGAAAGACCAAGTCTGGCGATGTCGATCACAGAGGCAAATTGAAGACCCAACCGAGGATTGAACAACCGAGGAACAAGAAGAAGCAAAGACAGATGTTCTTTGAGGTGAAGAGCAAAGCGAGTTTGCTACCGATTCACGAAAAGGAAAGGCAACAGGAGAGGATGAAGATGATGATGTGAACATATGCTCTCCATTGTACCCGGACATTCAAAATCGTCTAAGAGCATGGAGGAAATGGAAGCTTCGAGTCACTCTAGGTGCGGTTTGAACACCCGAGTTTATTGATGAGGAGGAGGAACTCTTCAGGTTTCTCGAAGTTGATACTGTGCTGCAAGCCCTGGATAAGGATAAATCGCATTAACATGCCGCAAATTCGGAAGAAAATGAACAAGTTAGAGCAAATGAGAAGCGAGAGGCGCATGAGAAAGCCAAAGATTCTGTCCTTTCGGAACCAGCCGATCACACTCATCCGCACATAGATGTTCTTTCAGAAAGTGATGAGGACGTGGATCCGATTGCTGCTAAGGAGAAATTGGATATGCGAAGAAGCCATCCGAGTCCAAAATGATGCACGATCAACATCCGATGGAAGGACCTACGAGTCTTCCAAATCTCACCGGAGATTGATCCATTGGGAGTGGTACAAGATTGCCACCATTATTGCCGCAACCACTTCTCCACTCACTCGAGAGGATGGATCTAGGGAATTGGCGTGACACTGGGAATTTGGGCACCCAAGTTAAGCCAACCCCTGCCGAAGGTGTCTTACCACCCCCCTACAAACACCACTCATTTGACAAAGCCGGAGTCCGGAGCAGAGTGACCCCAACATAGTCACTCACCGGTGAGCCACCGAGGGGGAAACTCACTCCACCTGCAGCTAGGCCTGGATGATGTCGCAATGACTCCACCCCGAATCTAGGAGGCGAAGTGGGGAAGGAACAAGAAAATGAAACACAACAAGTTGTCACCGACGAAGCTCGGATAGTTGAATCTGTCTCACCGAAGTGACAACCGCTCTGCAGTCGAGGACGCATCGATGCAATCGAGGCATAGGATGGTTCTTCCCGAGAGTTAACACTGGGTAATGAAAGTGCAATCGACGGAGTTGAGACTCTGTGGATGCCATCAAGAATACCCTAAGACAACGCTTGTCGAAGGGATTGAACAAGCCCCGCCGCAGCTTGAGACTGCAGGAAGTAATGAAGGCCTAAGGGAGGTTGAGAGTTCCCTAGGTAAAAATCAAGGAGATAAGAGCATTCCTCGGACCATAATTTCGATTCAAAAGAGGAGATCGTGCTCTTCATGACTCCCAGGATGATCCTGATACAACCTTCCCCGGGATCTCGCAGGATGAAGATGATTCTACCGCAATCGCACATCAAAAAGACTCAAATTGAGGAAGTTCTTCCTAGTACAAGTAAGCGGACTTCAAAATTCGCCGACAAACGTTTAATTTTGATGATGAGCCAAGACTTCAAGACTCATCATCTTCCCGATGACGCCGATGGTGCGGTAGGGACCCGAAAATTCATTTAGCGTAAAACACTGAGGCCGAAGAAGTGTTATTATCTGATTGAGGCTCGGTCACCGCCAACCTCACACAAGGCCCACCAAAACCGAGTCGTCTATGCAGTTCCCAAAGTTGCGTAAGAGTCGACTCAACCAGGCACATCACAGGCTCGAACGATCAGTACATTCCATACCTTACGTCCGTGATGATGCTTTCAAGATACTTTTCCTTTTTCAATTGAGGTGCCTAACCTTGTTGAAGAAACAGCCCGTGAGCGAAACGATACCACCAACCCGATCCAATGATTCCCACTCGACTCTATTGTCCCACCAAATGAGACTCAAGTAATGCAATGAGGTGCGTGAAGTCTTTAAGACTATCCTTGGAGAGATTGAGAAAATTGAAAGGCACCAGGCCTCGCTGGATATGCTTGTGGATAATAGGGATGCCACTCTCACAAATTGACTTGAGAGGAATTGTGTTGCGGATCGAGAATGGTGTCAACAAAGCAGAGTACAATGTGATTCGAACAAGTCAGATACTTCAAGGCATTGTACAACAAAATGTTGATCTGGAGCATTGATAATGCTGACATGAAGAAGAGGATGCAAGAGCATATTGACATAATGCATGCCTCCCACAACACTGAAATGGAACTGCTGCGAGAATTTCACAGGAAAGAACTTCTGCGCGTAGAGAAAAACATGAATAACAAATTCAGTCTTCTTATGGCTTGAAATGAAGTCAGTGGCGGGCCAGTCCAAAGCCACCCGCTCGAGAATTTCGAAAGATACTCCGCAGCGAGACTCCAAACACAATTCACCATCAGCAGACTAGACTTCATGTTTGCTGGTATGTTCCCAGGGGTTGCTCTCTCCTTTGATGATGCCAAAAAGGGGGAAGAGGAATACCAGAAGATGCTTAAGGGGACGGTTGGTGAGAAGGAAAAGGAAACAGCTGTCGCGGAGAAGAAAGATACAGCTGTTGAGAAGAAGAAGGAGAAGGGAAAAGCAGTTGAGGGGGAAGGATCAAAAGATATGACTCTAATGTTTGTTGAAACCACTCAACAAGGCCTTGTCACAGCTGACATAATTAGCAAACTTCCAGTAACACTGCCACTCCAACACTCTGCTGTACCTATGTCTGAGAAGAGAAAAATCGTAGAAGCAGGGATGAAGGAGGTCGAAGGAAAAATGGATGCCCGTGTGATGGGTATACTGAAACAATACGGAGGCATTCCAAACAGAAGAGACACGATGCCATTTCGGATGTCGAAAAACGAGCCTAGATCAGTTGATGAATTCTAAACGCTCGAATCCTAGGGATACTTCGAGAACATGTCAATGGCCCAAGCCTGGGACTTGTATTGGGAAAAAGGCCTCAAGCTGTGCGAAGAAGAAAGCGACAGCAAGCAGACTACTAGCAGTCACTTTGCTGGAAAGAAGAAGGCTCCAGTACAATACACGCCCAGAGGAAGAGGAAGAAGCAATGGAGGAAGAGGTTTCAGACCTAGACCTCTACTCAAAAACATTGAATACATAGATCTAGGGAAGAAATGAGGGATCTATTGGGCTGGATTTGATGCCATAGCAAATCTGGAAGTGGCTAGGAAGAATGCTGAGTATGTCAAAAGAATTGAAGAAAAAAATAAAAGACAAGATCACCATTGGGAAGAGAGTCAATAGAGGCAAGAAAGAAGGAGAAAAGACGGCGCCGAGAAGAGCCTACAAGAAAAATAAAGCAAATGAAGAAGAAAGGAAGAGAAAAAGAGCAGAGGACGGCAGAGTCAAGAGGAAAGAAGGAGACAGTGAAGCGATGAAGTGTTGTTGTCCACCCCTTCATGTACTTTACGATTGTAAATACATATGTTTGTAAGTCTTCTATACGATGAATAAACATTGTGTAATTTCTATATTTGCGTAGATATACCGCTATGTTTGCTATGATACACATTGTAAACAGCTTTGTAAAGGACAAGAATGTTATGATCAATAAAAAGATTGATTCTACGCATACATTCTTTGTTTCTACATTGTCTGTATGTATCTTTGATGCATTTTATTTGTATGTTTTAAGTTTTGGCATCATCAAAAAGGGGGAAATTGTTGGGAAATTTATTGTTTAGATTTTGATGAATGCCATGTAAAACTTAGACTAGAAAGTTGGCACCCCATTTTCCTTGTAATTTGCATTGTAATAGATAGGGTTGTACGAGCTGAGTTAAGTCAGCTATGCCTGGATATACAAGAAGTCAATTGAAGACTGAAATGAAGACTCCGCTGTGAAACAGCTGAGTATGGCAAGGAGGAGAAGTCAAGAACTCGGCCGGAGGAGTATCACCGGGATACAAACGTGTGAAGTGTCGACCAAGTCAACTCAAGAAGCCAAATCTCAAGTTGAAGTGACAGATGAGTCATCCATTGATTGAAGTGACTCGAAGTTGCCTGGGGAAGTTAGAGAACTGCATCAAGTCAAGACAATAACTGAAAAGAATCCGTTGCCGTACGGTTAAGAATATTACCTAAACAAGTAATACTTACATGCTTGCCATGTCTTAAAGTGTTCATCCCGAAGCGTGAAAAAGGAATAAACCAATGGGAAACACGCACCTCGTGTCGACTAAAAGTCGAACATTCATTTAATACGAGGAAATGTCAACATCAAGGACTCGCAACAAGATAAGCCAACGAACACAAGTGACTTTTGAAAATCAGCCTATCTCTTCAACGGGACGATTTTTAAAAGTTCACTATAAAAGGCCGAGGAATCTCATTGGGAGAGGGTTACCTAAACCACGAACATTCAAGCAATTATTCGAATCGTAACCCGCAATATATTCTCAAGTTATTCAAGCAAAATCCTCAAGCCTAAATCTCAAGGAAATCGATCCAACACTAAGTCATGTGAAGGAAAGACAACTTCAAACTCATTGAAGAGGAAACTTTTGAAGAATCAAAAGAGGTCTACATTCCAACGAGGATTATAGAAAGGTTCAAGGTCGAACCAGTCTCCCGTGATCAAATCCAAGAAGCTTGAGCAAGTGAGTCAAGTAGCAAGCAAAGCGCACCTGCTTTTAGAAGCCGAGTCGGACGAGAAGCCAACCGTGTGACCAAGGCATCTCCGATCGAGTCCCAAATGATCAAGTCACCGTGTGATCAAGACTTGTATCCTGGACCGATAACCACTTTGTACTGATCAATACTTAGTGGATTCCTCCAAGAGTTGGAGAAGAGAGGAGTAGAAGAATTACCCCATCTTTGAACCTCTATAAATATTATTGTGTCATTTACATTTCAGCATTTTTATTTCTCGCATATTACTTTACATCCACCGATAATTTGCTATCCAACCGATAATTAACAAAGTGCTAAAACCAAGTGTTAAAACAAACTTAAACCAAATTCAAGGGTGTTAAGTCTTCCAATGAAAATCTCATCACAAACCAAGTTAAGGTTTAGACTAAACAAATGAGTTATTCTATCAACAAACTCAATCGAATCGAGTTGAGTGGCTAACTCTATTTGGTTAACTAACTTAGTTGTCCCTCAAGGACTTAGCCGTGTATTTAACTCTATATTATTTTAAAAGGACTAAAATCGAAAAGTTTGTAAGGTTTATTCAACCCCCCTTCTAAACCTTATTCACACCCATTGGGACCTACAAAATGACTACTCAAGTGACTCTAAAGAAGAAGCAATGGTCTGTCTAATGGCTAAAGAACAAGATCAACTCCGACCAAGAAGATGAGGTACACTCTAACTCATCTCACTCGGTTCTAGTGATAGTGATTGTGACACACACACATCATCACCCACTCGATCTTTATGATTCATTAGGCAAAATGATGAAAGACTTTGAGCACATTAAATCCTCACACACACTATTAAATGAGGAAAACAACCACCAAAAGCCAAAACTCACAAATGACTAAGGAGCCGAGTACTCTAAGTCATATAGTTGATGAGAACAAAGAGCTAAAGGCTGAAAATGCAAAACTAATAGTAGAGATAATCTGCTATAGAAAAGAGGGAAAATGATCTCAAAAATGTGATTGCATCATTTACAAAGGCATCTAAATCATTGGATGACCTTATTATGAGCCAAAAAGAGTGTGGAGATAAAACTGCATAGATTCAATTCCTTTGCACACACAAACTCCCGAGTGATTTTGGAAAAAGGATCTTCAAGTAATTAAGCATCTCAAAAATCCAAGACACCAAATGTTGCACCCACATTCACTCCAAAGCACAATCATAAACAAACTGGCCTTGGATATAAAGGAAAAGGAAAACAGCCAGTTGAGTATGCTGAGAGGACAGTTGAGAAGAAACCAAAGCAGAGTTTCTCAAAAACTCCAAATAGGAAGTACTCTATAAAGAAGAAACAGAGCTAGCGAAACCCCGTAAGTTTTATCAAAGAAACACATATGATGGGAATGGTAGAAACTACCCAAGCCAAGCTGATTGGAACAATGTGAAATATCAGCAAAGATCTATGGAATATAAGCCCAAATGGCAAAGGCCTAGAACTAAGCAAATGTCATTCCAAAGGCAAAAGAGCTATCATCAGCACACGTATGCATCCAGGCACTACCCTCAGAAATATCACAGCTACCCAAAGAAGGCAATTGCTAAAACACACACACAGGCATACAGACAAAAGAGACAGTTGTATGAACCTAATGCTCCCAAGCAATTTGCCAAAGTGAGTTATGATTATGGCACGTATAGATGGCAACCTCTTAGAGTCAAGTCATTTGGCTATAGGTTGGTTGGATCATCTTACAAAGACTAAGCCCTCGCACCCATACAAGCATGGGTACCTAAAACTAATTTCCTTGATTGCCGGTTCAAGGAAATGCACTGTGCGAGGAACCTGGTACATGGATAGTGGCTATTCCGGACACATGACAGAAACAAGAAACATCTCACAAAATTCAAGGAGATTAGAGGCGCAAAAGTCATATTTGGTGGAAATGAAGCTCCAAAGAAAATAAGAGGTACTGGATCCATCAAAAAAATGGATTAGAAATCACAGATGTTGCATATGTTGAAGGTCTCAACTTCAACCTGTTAAGCATCACCAACTCGCGTGACAAGGGCTATAATGTTGGATTTAATATGGGAGTGTGCCAAATTAAAAACACTAAATCAAATAAAGTAGTGTTGCAAGGATACGAGACAAAAGAACATGTATGTGGTAGATCGGTCGATCGCCACACCAAGCACTTGTCTGTTAGCAAATAGTACAACCGAATCAAGTGGTTGTGGCACAAGAAGTCGAGTCATCTGAATTTCAAGACAATTAACAAGCTTGCAAGGAGTCATCTTGTGGAAGGACTCCGGACTCGAAGATACAAGAAATAGAGTGTTTGTGATGCATGCCGGATGGGAAAGCGATCAAATCATCATTCAAAGAGAAATCTAGTCCATCTTCAACAAGGATATTGCATCCGCCGCATATGGATTTATTTGGTCCATTGAGCCAAAAGCATAAGTGGAAAGAAATACACTTTAGTAATGGTGGGTGATTATTCAAGATATACATGGACAATCTTCATGTGTAAAAGGAAGGAAACTTTGGAGAAGTTACCTCAACCGATGAGAAGAGTTCAAAATGAGAAGAGTCAAACCATTATAAAGATAAGATCGATAGAGGAACCGAGTTTGTCAATGGGATAATAACTCAAGATTGTGTTGAAAATGGTATTGCTCATGAACTATCTGCAGCAAAGGACTCCACACAGAATGGAGTAGCGAAAGAAGAAACAACTCTCAAGGAAGTTGCAAGGACCATGTTAGTCAAGTCGGGCTTAAAAGATTTTGGGGTCAAGCCATCAACACCGCATGCTATACTCAAAATAGATGCATGATTAACAGACAAAATGACAAAGACTCCTATGAAATATGGACAGGGAAAAAGCCAAATGTTGGGTATTTTAGAATATTTGGATGTAAATGCTTCATCCACAACAATGGCAAGGATAATCTAAAGCCTTTTTGATGCTAAAGTCGATGAAGGTATCTTTTTGGGATACTCAAAAAAAGTAAAGCCTATAGAGTCTTGAACAAGAGGACTATGGTAAAAGAAGAGTCCATCCATGTGGTTTTTGATGAACCTAATGTAAATGGAGAAGACATTGAAGAGTTAGATGATAAGTCAATCGATCAACTATGCGAAGAGTCCCTATGTTGAAGCCGGAAGTCGAGTAATCAATCAAGATGAAGATGAGATTGCTTGAGTCTCAAAGACAGCTTGGAGAATCTGCACTAAATGATGATGAAAGAGTCAGCTCAAAACAACACAATCGCAAAGACAACCAACTGAACCCGGTGATTTACTCCAACCTGATGTGAGATGGCCGAGACACCATCCACCGTGAGCTAGTCATTGGAGATGTAAGAGATGGTGTAAGAACCAGATCCGAGCTCAACAAGAAGCAATGTTCACTTGTTTTATTTCCCAAATAGAGCCAAAAGATGTGTCACAAGCATTGGATGACACACATTGGATTCAAGCCATGCAAGAAGAGCTGAATCAGTTTGAAAGGAATAAATATGGGAATTGGTGCAAAGACCAACCCATCAAAATGTTATTGGCACAAAATGGGTTTTCAGAAACAAGATGAATGAAGAAGGTTCTGTGGTAATAAACAAAGCAAGATTGGTAGCCAAAGGGTATTGCCAAGAAGAAGGAATAGATTTTGATGAAACATTTGCTCTCGTTGCAAGATTAGAAGCAATAAGAATGTTTCTTGCCTATCTTTTAAGAACTTTATTGTATATCAAATGGATGTGAAAAGTGCATTTTTAAATGGATTGTTGGAAGAAGAAGTCTATGTTGAGCAACCTCCAGGTTTTGAGCGAGAAGACCATTGGAGATAAGGTGTACAAGCTCAAGAAAGCTCGTATGGATTGAAACAAGCACCTGTGAGCATGGTATGATACATTATCTCAATTTCGACGATAATGGATTCCCAAAGGCAAAGTGGACAGAACACTCTTCAGAATTCAAGACTGGGAGAGTATATTGCTTGTTCAAATATGTGGATGACATCATTTTTGGATCCACAAACAAAGAGTTGTGTGATAAATTCTCAAACCTCATGCAAGGCAAATTTGAAATGAGCATGATGGGAGAGTCGACATTTTTCTTAGGACTCCAAGTTAAAAACAGATGAAGGATGGAACCTTTATAAGTCAAACAAAGTACACCGAGAGATTTAATGAAGAAATTTGGTATGGAAGAGAATTCTTCTCGTAAAAATACCAATGAATACATCATCAAGATGGACATGGATGCGGATGGTAAAGTCAGAGATCAAACAAGATCTGAGAGCACTTATTGGATCAACTGCTCTATCTAACAAAAAGCGAGGCGGATATCACCTTTGCAAAGAGGTGTATGTGCAAGATTCCAATCTGCTCCAAAAGAAAGCCATATGATCGCAAATAAGAGAATCCTAAGATATTTGAAGGGATGCCAAGAAGTTGGCTTATGGTATCCAAAGGAATGTGGATTCAAGCTTATTGGTTACTCGAGACTCGACTATCTTGGATGTAGAGTTGACAGAAGAGTACTTGAGAACTTGTCAAATGCTTGGAAACAGATTGGTTTCCTAGTTTAGCAAGAAGCAAAACTCAATAGCCACATCCACAAACGCAGAGTACATAGCTACGGGCGTTGTTGTGCCCAAGTCTTATGGATGAGACAACAAAGAGAGATTATGAAATTGAAGAAAAAGAGATTCCAATTATGTGTGATAACACGAGTGCTATTGCAATCACTCACCGAGAATCCTATAATGCATTCTAGAACAAAGCACATTGATGTCGAGATATCATTTTATAAGAGATCATGTTGAAAATAAAGACATCACTTTGGAATATATCTCAACTGATAAACAGTTAGCTGACATATTCACCAAACCCCTATATGAATCAAGATTTGAAGAACTTAAGCATGAGCTAGGGTTAATTGAGCTGAGTTGACACTCAGAAGACTCAATGAGAAGAGATGAAACATGAAAAGATGAAAACAGAGCAAATCTCATGAATCAGCCAAGTGAATCACCGTGATCGGAAAGTCGGTTGCATCGAGTTAGGCGACAAAATTTGAGTCACTATACGAATAGAGAGAAGAAGAGTTGAGTCATTTAAGGAATAAGCTGAGCCATTTATGAGCTAAGTGGCAAAAATGCGATTGTTTTTAATGAGCGGGAATGTTTTTAAGGATAACGTCGGCGTAATTATGACGCAGTGCGATCAAAAGTCACACAACAAGCATATGATTGGATATAAATGTTGTCGCATTAAATGCGAGCTATTAAATGCAATGAGACGTGCTAAATCTGAGCCGTTGATCTCGATCAAAATTCAAAAACCAAAAACACGTCCTTTCATAACCCTTATATACTCATTCTTTCAGTCTTTCTCTCTCACACTTAAAAACTATTCATCTTCAAGCATACAAAAGCCAGTTTTTCTCTCTCGAAAACCCTACATGTTCTCAAAGCAAGTTCATCAAGATTTAATCGGTAAAATCCTCATGAAATGGCACCAAAGACTGATTTCGTCAAGTTATCAAAGCAAATCCACACAGATCAATCAGATTTTGAAGGGATGATAAAATAGGGTTCCGATGAAACCCTTGTGAATAAGATTGCGGATAAAATCGAGAAATCAGGACTAAGACCCTTCCTCACGATGGAATATCAAATGACATACGTTGAAGAGGTGGCACAGATTCTATGTTAACGCCAAGGTGCGGGACGAAGGATTATGTCCTCCGTCCACCGCAAGGACATATTAATCATCAAGCTAAGGACCTTGCGAGCATCACATTTCGCCGTCTTCAAGGCATGCCGAGATATATGAAGCGATGTGGACTTGGCTGCTGCATGGAAAGAAGTGGCCAAACCCGAGTGTGTTTGTAAAGTAGTCTACACAAAAAAAAGTTATCGAAGGACGACTATCATAAGCTTATGAATGTCGCCTCAAAATGCGTGGACATGAAGTTTGGAAGCTTCAATCACCGTCCAAAGCCAAGCTGATCGTCATGGTTGCGATCATGCAAGGAAGAAAGTTAACTGGGCCGAGTTCGTATACGGCCAGACTCCGCGAACGTTGCAAACAAGTCCTTCAAGGAAGATGGATCCTTTGGAGGATCACTCGGTTATGGCCTAGTTATTGACCACTTGATGGAAGTGAAGGGCATTCCCTTTCAAAGATGGAAAGTCCTTCCATGTAAACAAGAAGATGTTTAGGGCCAACCTCTCAGAGCCCGTAAGAGAGCCCATGCGAAGAGGGCGAACACCAGTGAGGGGGAATCACCACCCCGAGGAAACAGATTGTTGCCTCCCCTCCGAAGAAGAAAGCTGCCCATGCAGTTGTAGAAGAAGATAGTTGCCCTCGCAAAGAAAGACAAAAGACACACACTGCCCCTGTAGCCAAGTCGCCTACCCCTGCAGCTGTGTCTCCCGCCTATGCAGCCGAGGTGGAGAAGGAACCCCAAATACCTTCTTCGACCATCAAAAGAAGAGGACGGCCAAGCCAAGAAAGGCAAAAGACCTCCTCGGTCAAAGAAAGATGCACTGCCCCCCGCCAAGGAAGTCGAGGAAGAAGTATCCGAACTAGAACTTCCTCTCGCTAACGACAAAAAGAATAAGAAGACTCACCAAGCGCTCGGAGCTTGAGAAGACAAAGAGTCTGCCACTCACCGGAAGAGAAAATCTCTGAGACTCTGAAGAAGTGCGATCTCAGTTGTTGTTGATAAAACAGCCAAGTCTCGCCGAGGCCGATCAATGAGAGGCAAATAGAAGACCCAGCTGTGGATAGAACAAATTGAGGAAGAAGAGGCAAAGCAGAGACAAAAAATCTCCCGATGAAAGTATTGTGTCTCCACTGCCCCGATCTTTCTTGAAGGAGTTGAGCAAAGCGAGTATGTTGCCTTCCATTCCGAAAAGGAAGGGCAACAAGAAGAGGATGAAGATGATGATGTGATAGTTGTTTCTCCTGTGTACCCAGATATTCAGCGTAAATGCGTGTGAATGGCGAGCATGGAAGCCGAGTCGCCGAGGGTGTCGCTTTGAATACGCCCGAATTCATTGAGGAAGAGGAAGAATTGCTGAATTTCCTAGGACTTGCCACCGTGGTTCGGCACTTGATGAAGATAATCGCTGGATATCTTGCATATCTTCAAGGAAAAAGAAAAGGAGAGATTAGCGAGAGGAAGTCAAGCTCGTGAGAAAGCCAAGATTTGTCCTCTCACTGAACCAGCGACCATACTCATTCTCACCTTAACATGCTCTCGCAGCTGATGAGGACATGGACCCTATTGCTTTGCACAGAAAAGTTGGACATGCAGACAAGCCATGCGGAATCCACATTGATGCATGAGCAATAGCTGATGGAAGGACCAGGAGAGTCTACCAAATCACAGTGGAGATTGAACTGTTGGGAGTGGTACAAAGAGATTGCCACGCTTATTGCCGCAACCACTTCCCCTGTTCACTCAGAGGATGGATCTAAGGAATTGGCGATGACACCGGGAACTTGGGCACCCAAGTTGAGCCAACCCCTGTTGAAGGTGTCTTACCACCGCCCCCATGGCTAAACACTCAATGGAAACAAATGAGTCCGGAGCGAGTGACCCCACCATCATCCACTCACCGGTGCGCCGGTGAGGGGGAAACTCACTCCACCGGCTAGGTCAGAGGATGCTGCAGATGACTCCACAATGAAGGAAGGAGGCAAAGTGGAGAAAGAGAAAGAAAAAGAACAACGACAAGTTGTCACCGACTTCGGACGATTAAGTCTGTCTCACCAAGTGCCAACTACTTTGCAGGTGAGGACGCTGATGATGCGATCGAGGCATAGGATGGATTAGCCCCGGGAGTTAACACTGGCAATGAAAGTGCAATCCGGGGAGTTGAGACTCCTATGGATGCCACTGCAAGAGACCCTAAGACAATTTATGTTCTGTCGAAGAGAATGTAGAAGGCCTTCCTGCAGATTGAGACTCGCTAAAGGTAATGAAGGCCCGAGGAGGTTGAGACTTCCCTGGTAAAGAGACAAATGCGAACATCCCTCTCGTTCATATTGAAGAATCGAGAAGGAGATTAGTGCTCTTCATGATTCCTAAGACAACCCCGAACTATCATTTTGGGGTCAAGATGAAGCCGAGTCCACCCCGCACGCACATCAAAAAGACTCAAATTGAGGATGTTCTTCCAAGTACGAGTAAGCCGATTTCAAAGTTGCTCCTTAAATGTTCAATTTTGATGATGAGCCAAGCCCTCAAGTCTCATCATCTTCCGATGACACTCTTGATACGGCCGAGAACCGCAAACTCAAAAGGACAAACCACCGAGACCGAAGAAGTTGTTAAGACAGATTGAGGCTCACGGCCGTGGTCAATACCATCAAAGGCCCCAGTGAATCACGATCCAACCTGCGCAGCTTCGAGCTACAAAGAAAACAACCTCTCGTGCGATTTCACATGTACGAGACGATGCATTTGAAGAGACCTTCCCATTTTCAATCGAGCTACCCGCACTAGAAGAAGAAGAAACGCAAAAGAAAAGAAGAAGTACTCTGCACGCGAAGAACCCATCATCCCTCTGATCGCATTGTACCAGCAGTCGATTTCGACGTTGAATGGCCGCCATGGAATCGGAAGTGACAAAATTGAAATCCATGAAGTCTTCAAGTAAATCTGCGAAGAGATTGAGAGGATCGAACAAAGATCAGCGTCATTAGACATGCGACGGACAATCGAGATGCTACCCTTACGGCCGACTTGAGAGGATAGTGATAAGAATCGGGAGTGGTTCAAAGAATCGCTATGCATCTCGAACAAGTTCGTTACTTCAAGGCACTCTATAACAGGATGCTTGTTTGGAGCGCATAACAATGCCGACATGAAGCAGAGAATGCAGAGTGCATTGAGAGGTTGCATGCCTCTCACAAAACCGAAATGGAGCTGCTGCAGAGTTTCAAAGAAAGAAATTCTGCGACTTGAGGAGACTATGAATGCCAAATTCAGCCTCCTCATGGCTGAAATGAAACCGTTACATTCTGGTGAGTCGAAGGCCACCTGTCAATTTCGAATGCGACCTATGCTTTGCGCCAATTCAAGCGAGAATTCAGCCATCACCGATGGACTTCATGCTTGCTGAATGTTTCCAGGGTTCCTCTCTCCTTTGATGATGCCAAAGAAGGGGAAGAAGAATACCAAGAGTTTGAAGAAGACAAAGTAGAGAAGAAAGATGCAAATGCTGTTGAGAAGAGGAAAGAAAAAGGAAAAGTTGTTGAGGGGAAAGGTCAAAGGATGTGACCTTAATACTTGCTTGAAACCCTCAAAGAAGGTCATGTCACAACAAAGAAAAATCAGCAAACTTCCTGTAACTCTGCCGCTCTATCACTCTGTTGTGCCCATGTCTCATAAGAAAAAGATTGTAGAAGCAGAGATGGAGGATTTCGACAAGAGAACGGATGTCCGTGTTGAAGAGATGTTGAAATAATTTGGAGGCATTCCTAAGCAGAAAAGATATAGATGACATTCGGATGACGGACAAGAGCCAAGATCTCATTGAAGAATTCAAAACGCTCGAGTCCGAAGGATATTTCAAAAACATGTCCATAGCCCAAGCCTGGAATTGATTTTGGGAGAAAGGCCTGGTCGTGCGAAGAAGCGACAGCAATGCAGACTACTAGCAAATCACTCTGCTGGTAAGAAGAAGACTCCGTACAATATACACCCGAAAGAGAAGGAAGAAGTGGTGGAGGTGGAGGTTTTAAACCCGGACTCTACCCAAAAATATTGAATATGTAGATCCAGGCAAGAAAGGAAGGATCTACTGGGTTGGATATGATGCTATAGCCAATCTGGAAGTGGAGAGGAAAAATGCTGAGTATGTCAAAAGAATCGAAGAAGAAAATAAGAGACAAACTCATTGTGGCAAGAAAGACAGAAAAAGAAAAAGAAAAGACGAAAAGCTGCAAGGAAAGCATACGAAAAGAAGAAAGCGGTGAAGATGAGAAGAAGAAAGAGAGCTGACGAAGACAGAGCTGAAGAAGAAAGAAGGAGACAGCGAAGGCGATGAAGTGTTGCTGCCAACCCCTTCATGTATTTTACTTTTGTAAATACATATGTATGTAAGTCTTCTGACATCTAATGAAAAATATGTATTTTGCGTAGATATAGTATATATGCTCGATTGCTCGATATACATTGTAAACAATTTGTGTAAATAACAAGAATGGTATGATCAATAAAACGATCTATTCAACACATACATTCTATGTTTTACGCATTGTCCGTATGTATCCTGTTGTTTACATTTTACTTAATTTTGTTAATTTTTGGCATCATCAAAAAGGGGGAAATTGTTGGGAAATTTATTGTTCGATTTTGGTGAATGCCATGTAAAACTTAGACTAGAAAGTTGGCACCCCATTTTCCTTGTAATTCTTATTGTAATAGATAGGGTTGTATGAGTTGAGTCAAGTCACTATGCCTGGGAATACAAGAAGTCAACTCAAGACTAGAATGAAGACCATTGAGGAACAACCGAGTATGGCCAAGAAAGAAGATCAAGAACTCGACTAAAGGAGTATCGGCCAGTGAGCCTATGAGAAGAGTCGATCAAGTCAACTCAAGAAGCCAAGTCAAGTTGAAGTGACGGATGAGTCTTTCAATCATTAGAGCAAACTCAAGTCACCTGGGAAAAGGCAAACAAGAAAGAGTTAATCGAAAAGAATCATTGCACAAAAGTCAAGAATATTACTTAAACAAGTAATACTTCCATGCTTTGCCATGTCTTAAAGTGCTCAATCCCGAAGCGTGCAAAAGGAATAAACCAATGGGAAGCATTGCACCTCGTGTCGATTCTCAAAAGTGATCCTTCATTTAATACGAGAAAATGTCAACATCAAGGATCGCAACAAGACAAGCCAACTAACACAAGTGACTTTTGAAAATCAGCCTATCTCTTCAATGGGCGATTTTTGAAAGTGCACTATATAAGGCCGAGGAATCACTTTGAGAAGAGGTAACCTTGATTACCTTGCATACATGAGATAACAAGCATTATTCATATTGTAACCTGCAAAATATTCTCAAGTTATTCAAGCAAAATCCTCAAGTCTAAATCTCGAAGGAAATCGATCCAACACTAAGTCGTGAAGGAAAGACAACTTCAAACTCATATTGAAGAGGAAACTTTTGAAGAAGCAAAAGGGGTCTACTTTCCAAGGAGGATTGTAGAAAGGTTCAAGGTCGAACCAATCTCAAGTTATTGGAGGGCTTCGTGATCAAATCCAAGAAGCTTGAGAAAGTGAGTCAAGTAGCAAGCGGCCCCGTGAAGTAGTTTGAGTCGGACGAGAAGCCCGTTGTGTGACCAAGGCATCTCTAGACCGAGTCCTAAAGGAGCTAGTCACCGTGTGATCAAGACTTGTATCTGGGTGATAACCACTTTGTAATATGATCATTACTTAGTGGATTCCTCCGAGAAGTTGGAGAAGAGAGGAGTAGAAGAATTACCCCATCTTCAAACCTCTATAAAAATTATTGTGTCATTTACATTTCAAAGATTTTTACTTCTGCATATCACTTTATATCTGCTGATAATTTGCTATCCAACTGATAAGTAACTAAGTGCTAAAATCAAGTATTTAAAACAAATTAAATCAAATTAAAGGGTGTTAAGTCTTCCGCTGAAAATCTCATCACAGCCAAGTTAAGGTTTAGACTAAACAGTTGAGTTATTCTATCAACAGTTCAATCGAAATCTTTGAGTGGCTAACTCTATTGGTTAACTAACTTAGTTGTCCCACAAGGACTTAGCTTTGTGTATTTAACTCTGTAGTATTTTAAAAGGACTAAAATCAAAAAGTTGGTAAGGTTTATTCAATCCCCCCCCCTTTTAAACCTTACTTACAACCCTTGGGACCTACAAGGAAGAAGTCTACATTGAACAACCTCCAGGTTTTGAGCAAAAGACTATTGGAGATAAGGTGTACAAGCTCAAGAAAGCATTATATGGATTGAAACAAGCACCAAGAGCATGGTATGATACATTGTCTCAATTTCTAACTGAGAATGGTTTCACCAAAGGCAAAGTCGACGAACACTCTTCAAAATTCAAGATGGAGAGAGTATCTTTTTGCTTGTTCCAATATATGTGGATGACATCATTTTTGGATCCACAAATAAAGAGTCGTGTGATAAGTTCTCAAACCTCATGCAAGGCAAATTTGAAAATGAGCATGATGGGAGAGTTGACTTTCTTCCTAGGACTTCAAGTCAATCAATTGAAGGATGGAACCTTCATAAGTCAAACAAAGTACACCAGAGATTTAATGAAGAAATTTGGTATGGAAGAGAAATCTTCGTGAAAATACCGATGAACACATCACCAAGATGGACATGGATGCAGATGGCAAGGTCAGAGATCAAACCAGATATAGAGCTCTTATTGGATCATTGCTCTACTTAATGAACAGACCCATACATCACCTTTGCGAGAGATGTATGTGCAAGATTTCAATCTGCACCAAAAGAGAGCCACATGATGCAGCTAAGAGAATCCTAAGGTACTTGAAGGGATGCCGGAAGTTGGCTTATGGTATCCAAAAGAATGTGGATTCAAGATTATTGGTTATTCGACTCGGTATGTTGGATGTAGAGTTGACAGAAAAAGTACCTCTTGTACATGTCAAATGCTTGGAAATAGATAGGTTTCCTAGTTTAGCAAGAAGCAAAACTCAATAGCCACATCCACAAATTCAAGCAGTACATAGTTGCGGGCATTTGTTATTGCCCAAGTCTTATGGATGAGACAACAAATGAGAGATTATGAGATAGAAGAAAAAGAGATTCCAATTATGTGTGATAACACAAGTGCTATTGCAATCACTCGAATCTGTGTTGCATTCCCGAACAAAGCACATTGATGTCGTATCATTTTATAAGAGATCATGTTGAAAAGAAATACATCATTTTGGGATATATCTCAACCGATAAGCGATTAGCTTACATATTCACCAGGCCCTTTGTGAATCAAGATTTGAAGAGCTTAAGAATGAGCTAGGGTTAATTGAGCTGAGTTGACACTCGGAAGACCCAATCGAAGAGATAGAAGATGAAAAATTAAGTAAAAAGCAAATTTCCCTCAACATGACCAAGTGAATCACCAGTATCGTAAAGTCACTATATCAAGTTAGCTAACAAATGAGTCACTAATGAAAAAGAGAAGCGAGTTAAGTCATATTTGACATAAGTTTGAGTCATTTATGAGCTAAGTGACAAAAACGCAATCGTTTTTTAATGAGCGGGAATGTTTTTAAGGATGACATCAACAATAATAATGACGGGTGCAAGAAAAGCTACACAAAGAAGCATATGATTGGATATAAATGCTTTTTGCGCATTAAATGCGAGGAATTAAATACGGTTTGATGTGCTAAATCTAAACCGTTGATCTCGATCAAAATTTCAAAATCCGAAGACATGTCCTTTCATAACCCTTATATACATATTTTCCAACTTTCTCTCTCACATTCGAAACTGTTCATCTTCAAGCAAAAAGAAAGCAAGCCATTTCTCTCTCGAAAACCCTAAGTGTCCTCAAGCAAGTTCGTCAAGTTTTAATCGGTGAAAATCTCTCAAAATCGCACCGAAGTTTGATTTCATTAAACTCTCTAAGAAAATCCACTCAGGATCGTCGGTGGACTTTGAAGGAATGGTGAAGCGGGTTCTGATGAAACCCTTGTCGGAAAATAGTTGAAATCTTTGGAAAAGTCGGTCTCAAGGCTTTTTCGACTTTGGAATACTCGCACACCTACCTAGACGAGGTGCTGCAGTTCTATGTTAACGCGGAGGTACAGGACAAAGGAATCAAGTCTTCTTCCTTTGCAAGGACATAATGATAAATGCTAAGGACCTTGCGAGCACTCGCTTGTTGCCATCGGAGGGCATGAAGGAGATTAATGAAGTGATGTTGATTTGGTCAGCTGCGTGAAAGAGATAGCCAAAACGGAGTGTCTTTGCTAAGGTGGTCTACATAGGCGATAAGAAATTGCTGAAGGACGACTATCATAAGTTAATGGATGTCGTCTCCAAGTGTGTAGACATGAAGTTTGGCAGTTTCAACCAGCACACAAAGACTAAGCTAATCGTCATGGCTACGATCATGCGGGGCAAGAAAGTAAACTGGCCGAAGTTCGTTAGTGTACAACAATGACTCGCTGCAATGTAATGAATAAGATGTTCAAGGAAGATGGATCCTTTGGAGGATCTCTTGGATATGGCCTCGTGATTGGCCACATGATGGAAGTGAAGGGTATTCCCCTTCGACATGGAAAACCCTTCCATGTCAACAAGAAGATGTTTAGGGCTAACCTCTCCGGAGCCCGAAAAGAGCCCACGCGAAGAAGGTAGAAACAAGTGAGGGGAATCACCAACCCGAGGACACAACAAGCTACCCCTCCACCAAAGAAGAAAGTTGCCCAAGCAAACAAGAAGAAGAAAGTTGCCACCGCTGCTAAGAAAAATGATGCACCTGCCCGCAGTAGCCAAGTCGCCCCCGGCCGAGGGAGAGGAGGAACATCATACTGCTTCTCCTGCTATCAAAAAGAAGAAGCGCACTGCCAAGCCAAGGAAGGCAGCTGCGAAAGCCATCACCTTCCAGGAACCACAGAATGTAGAAGAAGAGGTTCCCTTGCTACCCAAGAGAAGAAGACTCAAGTTAGGTAGTCTCGAATTGGAGAAGACAATTGAATCTACCACTCACCGAGAAAGCATCTCGAGATCACAAACTCGGAAGTGCAGTCTCCTGAAGTAATTGATGAATCGACAAGATTATTGAAGGTCATCAAGAGAGTATCGATGAAGACTCGATTGGGCATCGAGGCAGGTGAGGAAGCGGTGAGACAATCAACATCCAGATTGAAAAAGTTGTCTCTTCACTGCTCTTGCATCGACAAGGCAAGGATCAAGAGTATCTTGCCTTCAATCCCCGAAAAGGAAGGACAAGAGGAAGAAGATGATGATGATATAATCATGTACTCTCCAAGATATCCGCATTCAGCGCCATCTTAGAGAATGGAGAGCATGGAAACTAGATCACTCAAGGGCGCGCTTTGCTAGCCCGCAGTACATTGAGGAAGAGGAGGAATTGCTGCGATTTCTTGGAGTCTATATTGTGCTTCGTGCCCTGAATGAAGATAACTCGCATGGATATTCTCCACATCTTCAAGGAGAAGGAAAAAGCCAAAGCGGCCGAGGAAGCACAATCTCTTGAGAAAGCAAAGATGTGCACGTTCACTGAACTCACGAGCATACTCATGAAAATCTAGTTGAGTACATGTACGATTATGAGGATATGGATCCCATTGCTTTGCAGAGAAGTCGACATGCAGCAAGCAATGAGAGAATCTAAGCGATTGCATGAGCAACAATTATTTGAAGGACCAGGTGAGTCGTCTCAATCTCTCCCGCAAATCAACCCTATAGGAGTGGTGCAAAGATTGCCACAGACATTGCTTTGCAGCTACATCCCAAAGGCAATCGAAGGATGGGTCCAAGGAATTGGCAATAAACTGGGATTTTGGGCACCCAAGTTGAGCCAACTGTGAAGAAGGTGTTTTATCACCCGCCCCAACGGCCGAGCATTCAAAAGAAAAAGCCGCGAGTCGTCGGAGCGAGTGACCCCATCATCGATCACTCGGATGGTGTGCCACCGAGGGGAAACTCTCTCCACTACAAAGGGTCGAAGGATGCTGCAGAAGACTCTAACTTGAAGCAAGGAGGTGAAGTGAAAACGAGAAAGAACCACAAAGAGATTGATATTGACGAAGCTCGGACATTTGAGTCTATCCCAACAAATGTCACCGCTTTGAAGGCCGATGACACTGTTTTCAATCGAGGCACAGATAGAGATGCCCCGGAGTTAACACTGGGCGGTGAAAGTGCAATCCTAGGGGTTGAGACTCCTATAGATGCCATGGTCCAAGACCCTAAGACAAATTCTGACTCGTCGAAGGGAATATTGAAGGCCTCGCTTCGATTGAGACCGTTGGAGGTAGTGAAGGCCCAAGGAGGTTGAGACTTCCCTGGTAAAGTTTAAGAGACTCGAACATTCCTCCGCTCAAAGCGTTGAAATCAAAGAAGAGATAAGCGCACTTCATGACTCCCAGAGAACCTTGATACGTCATTCTTGGGGTTCAATATGAAGCCGAGTCCACCCCGTTGCGGTCAAAGGGACCCAAACAGGATATTCTCAAAGCCACGAGTCACTAAGTGATAAAGTCGCTTTCGTCAAAAATTAAATTTCAATGATGAGCCAAGCCCCCAAGTTTCATCATCATCCGATGACGCTGATGATGCAGCAGAGGAACCGGTTATTCACTTAGAAAAATCCACTGAGACTGAAGACGATGTTAAGACAGCTGAGGCTCAGTCAGCTGGGCAAAAAAATCTCAATCGCCCAGTGAGACACGATCCCACTCAGTGGCAGCTCCCACTACAAAGAAGAACGACTACACCAGCTCCGTCACAGGCTCCCACAGCAGTGACCACTGCCGACGAAGCTATCACAGCTGAGGCACAAAGAGCTGAATCATCACAGGCACAACCCTCACAAACAATCCCATATGTGAGTGATGATGCCTTTCCAAATGTATTCCCCTTCACGCCTATCCTACCAGACTTGGAAGAAGAGACCACTGCTGAACAACGAAGATTCATCGTGAGAGAAGATCCAATCATCCCTACCGACACAATTGTTCCAAATGAGTTCAACTTTTGTCAAGAGTGGCCCGCAATCAATCAAGTGAGACAACTGAATTTCGTGAGATCTTCAAGAAGATCCGTGGGGAAATTGAGAAGATCGAAAGACATCGAGCCTCACTCGACTTAAGATCGACAACAAGGATACTACCCTCACTAGCAATCTACCATGCGAATCGAGCAAGTTTGTTATTTTAAAGCTCGTATGGCATAATGCTCGTTTGGATGGTGACAATGATGATCGAAGCAAAGGATGTAGGCGTATATTGAAAGGTTTCATGCATCTCACAAAACAGAATCGGAGTTGTTGCAATAATTCCAGAAAAAGAAATTTTGCGTCTAGAGAACTCAATGAATGACAAATTCAGCCTTCTCATGGCTGAAATGAAGTTGGTGGTAGCCGAATCCAAGGCTACTCGCTCAGAATTTCGAACAGCTTACGTAGCAGCAGACTCCAAACAGAATTCCGCTCTCAGTAGACTCGACTTTATGCTCGCAGGCATGTTCCCTGGGGTCCCTCTTTCCTTTGATGATGCCAAAAAGGGGGAAGAGGACTCCCTAAGGAAGTTGAAAGAAGAGAAGTTGAAGGAATCTGAAGCTGAGAAGAAAGGAAAAATAGATGAGGGGGAACGTTCGAAAGATTTGACCTTGATGATAGCTGAAACCCCCCAGCAAGGTCACGTTACTGCCTCCATAATGAGCAAACTCCTTGTAACCCTACCAATGGGACACTCCGCTGTGCCAATAGCAGAAAGAAGGAAGATCATTGAAGCAGAAATTGAGGAGTTCTCCGAAAAATAGGAAGCTCGTGTTCAAAAGATCTTAAAATAGCACGGTGGACTCCCAGCTGAATTAAGCAAGGCTCTAATTGACCCTCCCAGTGAATTAATGCAGCATGTTGGATCTGAGCCTAGATCCATGGAAGAATTCAAAACACTGGAAGCTGAAGGCTACTTCAAGGGACTGTCTCTAACCAAAGCATGGGATCTATACTGGGAAAAAGGACTGGAAGTGTGCAAGACAGCTGAGAAACAGCAAAGCTCTAGCAGACACTCAACCAGAAAATCCAAAGCTCCTGTGCAGTACACTCTCATAGAAAGAGGAGTTGAGTCAGGAAAAGCGCGAAAAAGGGATATCGTGTATTGGACTGGGCACGACCACTTGGCAAATTTAGAAGATCAACGCAAAATTGAAGAAGCCAAAAGAGGAATGGCAGCAGAAAGTGCCAAAGCCAAACGCGAATGGGAGGTAAGGCAGAAAAGGGATGACCCTGCTCCAAAGAGAGCTTACGAAAAGAAGAAGAAGGAAGAAGAAAGGAAAAAAAGAGAAGAAGAAGATAAAAAGAGAAAAAGAGCATGACTTGACAAAGTCAAGAGGAAAGAATGAGGCAAATGAAGGCATTGAAGTGTTCTTTGCTAACCCCTTCATGTATATTACTCACATAAATACATTTTTGTAAGTCATCTGTATACTTAGTGAAGTTTCCTGTAATTTTTCACTTTGTATTAGTATCTTAGCATAGATGTTTGTATTGTTGCTTTGATATAGAATGCTCTGATACCAAATGTAAACAGCTGTGTAAAGGACAAGAATGCTATGATCAATAAAACGATCGATTCTACGCATACATTCTTTGTTACTGCATTGTATGTATGTATCTTTGCTGTTAATATTTTGTTGAATGTTTTTAAGTTTTGGCATCATCAAAAAGGGGGAAATTCTTGGGAAATTTATTTTATAGATTTTGATGAATGCCATGGAAAACTTAGACTAGAAAGTTGGCACCCCATTTTCCTTGTAATTTTACATTGTAATAGATAGGGCCGAAAAGCTAAGTCAAGTCGATTCTACGCTGAAATACAAGAAGTCAATCAAGACCAAGTGAAGACTCGTTGTGGAACAAACAGAGTATGGCCAAGATAGAAGATCAAGAACTCGATCAAGATGTATCGGCTAAGGAACAGTTTGTGTGAAGAGTCGACAAAGTCAACTCAAGAAGCCAAGTCTCAAGTTGAAGTGACAGATGAGTCATCCAATGATTGGAGCAGACTCAAGTCACCTGGGGAAAAAGGTAGCAGCCAAGAGGAGTTAACTGAAATGAATCCGTTGCACATAAGTCAAGAACATTACTTAAACAAGTAATACCTCCATGCTGCCAGGTCTTAAAGTGCTCATCCCAGAAGCGTGCAAAAGGAATAAACCAACGGGAAGCACTGCACCTCGTGTCAGAACCTGAAAAGCTGCAAATTCATTTAATACGAGGAAGGGTTTACATCTCAAGATTGAGGACCAATAAAAGACAAACCAACGAACACAAGTGACTTTTGAAATCAGCCTATCTCTTCAATGGGCAGATTTTTGAAAGTTCACTATAAAAGGCTGAGGAAATTCATTGAGAAAAGGTAACCTGAACCACGAACAAGCAAGCAATATTCAAGTTGTAAACCTGCAAATATTCTCAAAGATAGTCAAGCAAATCCTCAAGCCTGAAACTCGAAGGAAATTAATCCAACACAAGCTGTGAAGGAAAGACAGATTTGATTCTTCAAAAGTTTCCTCTTCAACAGATTTGAAGTTGTCTTTCCTTCACAGCTTGTGTTGGATCGATTTCCTTCGAGTTTTAGGCTTGAGGATTTGCTTGAATATACTTGAGAATATTTTCAGGTTAATTGCTTGAATATTGTTTGATTTCTCAGGTATGCAAGGTAACCTTTTCTCAATGAATTTCCTCAGCCTTTCATAGTGAACTTTTGAAATTTTGCCCATTGAAGAGATAGGCTAATTTGAAAAGTCACTTGTGTTCGTTGGCTTTTATTGTTGCAGTCATTGATGTTGACATTTCCTCGTATTTAATGTCTTGGCAAAGATTACAAATAAGTTTCGACACTTGTGCAAGATCTTCCCATTGGTTTGTTCCTTTTGCACACAACTGGAACTAACACTTAATCTCTGACAACTTTAACATGTTATCATTCTGAGTAACATTCTTGACTTTCATCAACGGATCTCGTTCAGTTGTCTTGACTTGACTGCAGTCTTTTATTCCCCAGGTGACTTGAGTTAGCTTCCAATCTTTGGATGACTCATTTGTCACTTCAACTTGAGACTTGGCTTCTTGAGTTGACTTGACTGACTCTTCACACAGCTGATTCACAGCTGATACACCTTCAGTTGAGTTCTTGACCTTTCTTCTTTGCCATACTCAACTGTCTTGCAGCGGAGTCTTCACTTCAGTCTTCAGTTGACTTCTTGTATTTCTAGGCATAGCTGACTTGACTCAGCTTTTTCAGCCCTATCTATTACAATACAAATTACAAGGAAAATGGGGTGCCAACTTTCTAGTTTAAGTTTTACATGGTATCATCAAAATCTACAAGATAAATTTCCTAACAAGTATGGGAATTGGTTTAAAGGCCTACCCACCAAAATGTTATTGGTACTAATTGGGTATTCAGAAACAAGAATAATGAGGAGGAAGGATCTGTTGTGAGAAACAAAGCAAGATTGGTAGCCAAAGGATATTGCCAAGAAGAATGAATAGATTTTGATGAAACATTTACTCCTGTTGCAAGATTGGAAGAAATAAGGATGTTTCTTACTTATGCAGCACGCAAGAACTTCACAGTCTACCAAATGGATGTGAGTGCATTTTTTAATGGACTTTTATAAGATGAAGTCTGTGGAACAACCTCCGGTTTTGACCAAAAACTATTGGAGACAAAGTCTACAAGCTCAAGAAATCTTTGTATGGTTTGAAGCAAGCACCAAGGGCATGGTATGATACATTGCCTCGATTTCTTAAAGACAATGGATTCACCAAAGGGAAAGTTGACATAACACTCTTCAAAATTCAAGATGGAGAGAGTATATCGCTTGTTCAAATTTATGTGGATGATATCATCTTTGGATCCACAAACAAAGAGCTGACTTTCTTCCTAGGTCTTCAAGTCAAGTAAATGAAGGATGGAACCTTCATAAGTCAAACCAAATTACCGAGAGATTTAATGAAGAAGTTTGGTATGGAAGAGAAGTCATCTGTGAAGATTCCCATGAATACTACCTGAAAATGGATATGGATGCGAAGGAAAATTAGTTGATCAAACTAGATATAGAGCACTTATTGGATCATTGCTCTACTTGACTTCAAGCAGACCAGACATGACCTTTGTTGTTGGTATGTGTGCTAGATTTCAGTCTGCTCAACTAATGTGAACCGTAGCAACAACGTGCATACGACCCAAACAACAATATGTTGTTAACCCAAGATCTTCACTAGTTCGGTTAAAGATGGTGAAAACATCGACCCGTTGCTTAGAAAAGCAGGAACCTCGATATGCGTAGACGCCAAAAACAAACGTGGAAGTTTATTTGATAAGTCAAAATTTGCAACAAGATGAACAATCTTGAAGCTCTTCGAAAACCCAAAGGGTTGGAGAGAAAAATCTCAATTCAATATTCAATATCAAAGTTGTGTTATGAAAAATAAACAAAGTGTTTGCCTTATGTATGCGACTCAAAACAACCCCGAAACAAAATAGAAAGGAAAAGAAGTCTTAACCCAAAAAGGAAACTCAATCGCAGTCAAGATTCACGTGTGGGTGAAAATACGCATACAGGATCTTTGATCTGCTACTAGTGTCTGCATAATAGTTTTATCCCTTCCGCTTAGCATTCCATAGCAACTTGAATCAGACCAATACCTATTTTTTAGAGAAAGTTATGGCCCAAATACTAAACCCTACCAGTGTTAAAAACTGTTGGCGTGTTTGGACGTTATTGAAAGTAATCCCTTGTTGTTCGATCGCCCATGCTTCGTTCAACACACGACTCATTATTATGACTCTAAATTTAATATACTTGGTCTCTAACATCAACTTGGCCACTCAAATTACTCAAAACAACGGAAATCAACACATAATCTATGGTAAACAAATATAAGAACTCAATAACCCAATTACATAATCTTCAAGAACTCGAGATAACTTGCATTTGGTGTTTCCCAAATCCTTCTTAACTGGATTCACATCAAAGGAGACGAGAAAGATGATCAATTATCAAGAAGAGTGAGATAGATGAGAGATTAACGTAAGGGGGAACTTTTGTAATTTTTGTACTTTGTTATTTTCTGTGTTTTGAAAAATTTGTAAGTGCATGAAATGTACTCCAATGAAATAAAATGAGTATTCTATCATTTTACTTTTTCTCAAGACATAAATATTGATAAGTTTTGGCATCATCAAAAATAGAGAAATTATTAGAAAATTATTGTATAGATTTGATGATGCATAAAAACATATGTTAGAATGTTTGCACCAGAAAAATCGTAATTCAGTCTTTGTAGTAGTCTTGTAATAGATAACATATAAGTTGTTTTTTATACAGCTTAATCGAAAATCAAAAGACTATGAGAAGAGTCATGGACCTGCTATGTGAAGTTATTTTGTTTCGAAAAACTCTCACCGAGTATTACAAATAAAAAGATTCTCAGCTAAGTTCAATCAAGTCCAAAAGACTTTCGGCTGACTACCTCAAAGTCAGAAGACTTACAACAGAATGTAATCAAGACTGAAGACTGCTAGTTGAGTCAAGATCAGAAGATTTTCAGAAGACTAAAACAAAAGGAATGTCAGTGAAGTAAAAAGTCGCAACAAACTTTCTCTCAAGTCAACTGATGATATATCATTGCACAAACTTCAAGAGAGATTTTCATTCGAAAAAATCAAAGTCCTATCTTTTGACCAAAAGCAGTAGGGCATTTAATGAAGACCAAAAGAATGTAGCCAATGAAAAGCTCCAGCATATCTGTAAAAGTCAGAAGACTTCAAACTATGAAAAAGCAAACATGAAAGGTCAACATTAAAGTTTCAAGAAAGGACATGCTAATTGTCCAACTGGAGGATTTGAATTTGCATATCTCCTCAATGGGAAAAATTCAAATCTCTCCTATATAAAGCCGAGGAAAAATCTGAAAGAATACATGACACATTGAGCATTCGAGCAATCATCAATAATATCTCTCCAAACTTACAAAAAACATTCAAAAATTCCTCAAGCTTAAACTCAGAAACAACATGTGTCCAATACATGAAGAACAAAGTCATGAAAAACCAAATTGAAGAGGAAGTATCATTTTTAAGAAAACAAAAGAGGTTCATCTTTCCTATAGGTGAGAGATTGGTAGAAAGGTTTATTCGAACCCGAACGAAACAAGAGGGTTGTGTTATTAAGTCTTTCCAAGTTCAGAAAGCTAGTAGCAAGAGGGATGTGTGATCAAATCTTATGAAGTAGCTGAGTTATAGATAATGGGTTATGTGTGCAAAGCTATCAGGATGTTTGTTTTACTTTGTATTGGGAAAGTTTGTTGTACAAACCCAGATACATAGTTAATTCCTCCTAGTGATAGGAGAAAAGTGGATTAGAGGGATTACTATATCATTAAACCACTATAAGATTTCTGCACTTTACTTTATTAATTATCTATTGCTTTCATATTCTCCAGGCATTAAAAACTCAAATTATCAAACTTGTTGTGTTAAAACAAAGTTTGTAAAGGTGTAATCCTTCCACTGTAACTTGAAAACATATTTTAGAGAAGTGTTCATAGCTTACCAATTGAGCTAATCTATCAACAACATTGTCAAGTGATCTGTTGAGTACTTAACTCTCTTGTTAAGGTTTAACCCATCTGTCAGTTGATACTCAAGTGTCACTAACTCATCTGTTGCTTAAAAATTTAACTGTTTTCATTTACTCTGTGCTTAATTTGCAAAATTTTGTATAAGTATATTCAACCATTCTTCTAGACTTTTACCTATCACCTTTGGGACTTACACTTAGTGTTGCGGATCGCGTGCAATCTATAACAGAACAATAATATTTTTCATCTTGCCACCTAGCAAGACAGAACAAATTGAAAAGTTGGAGAGAAAGAAGAAGCGAAAAAGAATAAAAAATGAAATGTGTATATATATATATGTAAGCAAATAAAGAGAGAAAAACAAACAAACGCATTTAAATCAGAAAACCAAAAAGTGGATAAAAAGATGTATTTATTAGAAATGAGTATATAAATAGTTTGTTATTCAATATGGATAAAAACACTTAACCCCCGTATTGTGCCCATTTTTACACTTTGCCTACTAAACTTTATTTCGTTACAATATGTCTCATGTACTATGTAAATTTTACAATTTATCATATATGGATAGTTTTGCCTCTATAGTTCGGTTTATTTTAATAGTTTTAGAATTCCATCTAAGCTCACCTGACCCCAAAAATTTATAAAATTATCACATAATTTACTCAAAATAAATTTAACTCCAAAACAACTTGTTCCCGGATTTATCAAGGCATGGGAACCCAACTGGGTCTTTTGATTTAAAATTGGATATAGTTTATTACAACCATATCAGGCCCAACATGCTTCCGTAAAATTAAAATATCCCTTAAAATTCATACCTTTCTTTGACCGAAACAGCACCGGGTAAGATCATTTGATAGATGATCACAATCCTCCAACTTCAACCAACCAGTGAAGATGATTTACAAGTTATTCAATTCCTTCAGCAACTGCTCAGCACAACTTTGGTTTGTTTCCTACTCCAAGTGTATAGGATAATTCTTCAAAGGGATAAATTAATCAGACATTTTGAACACATGTTGAAGCAAAAAGCCTTCTTTTTATTAAGAACTTAAAGAAAAATTTATTACATCAGTAATCTCCTTTTGGGAGGAGAATACTTGTTTAGCCTCTCATTATGAGGCTTTCACTGCTCACACATAAACAAAAACTTAAAAACACTCAAAATTAAAAACTCAACTATTTTTACGAAGGAAATTTTATTTTTGAAGACTAATGGATGTTGATCGATGCCTTTAGCCTTCCAAACTCGTGTATATATAGAGGTAATTGATGCTTCTATCTCTTTGAATTATTACTCCCACTTGCCGAGAGTAGTGGATGTTTTATTAGCTTCACATGGCTTGGGACCCCTCTTATCTGGTATCCAAAGCATTTTAGTAAGGCTCCAAAGCCTGCTGACCTATTTTCCTTCGTCTTTTAGTGGATTGGAAGGAATCTTTTATCACTTGTTCTACCCCACCTTTTGTTTTTTATTTTTTTTTTTTTTTTGAAAAGTAGGTCTCCGCATGTATGGAGTCACATGTCTCCACCAAGTATGTTGGGGAATCTATTTTTTGTGGTCCCCTAATTATTGGATACTTTGGCGACTTTGTGACTTTTCTTCTCCGTCTCCGGATGTCTCCGATCATTCTTTGGTCGAATCCTTTGCCGACTGGCTCCTTTTGATTTGGGAATTCTGGGCAAATACAATTTTTCCAATGACCAATATGAGCCATATTACAATATTTCCGACAAGTTTCTTTACTCCCCGAAACTTGTTTTCCCAAAGAAGACTTTTTTTTTTCTCGAATGTGTCTTTTGCAAATCTTGTTGTTTTCCCCTCATAGTGTTTAACAGAATGATCCGTTTACCGAGTTTTGATAGAATTTGAATGGAAATTTGACTTTGTCTATCTCTGTAAGATGCACCCATAAACCCCATGCTCATCTTGTTGAAATTTGATCTTGATGAAAGACGTAACTAGGGTAACTTCTTTTGAACTTGCTTCCTTGATAGTTTTGAAAGCTCATTTGTCTGGTATTCAGAGCTGAATGTAATGAAAAGCTTCATGATTACCTTTTCCCATAGGTTCGGAGTTGCACTAATGAAATACGGTTTCAAGGTATCATCACGTTTTAGGTTTTCGTTGTTGGACCAACACTGTAAACTACTTCCTAGATCCATTTGGGTAGTTTTATATATGGGAAAGTAGTGTAGTATAGATTGAAGCCAAGGCTCCAAATTCATACCACCGATTAACCTCGTGTGGATTGGAGTTTGGTAACATCCACGCCTTGATATTTTCCGAAATGTCAATCTTCGCTCTTTTCCTGGATGTATCCCTTGTCTTGTTATACGTTTCTTCCAATTTGCTTGATAATCCTACCAAGAATAAGAAACTTTAATCTCATTAGTACAACCTTAGAATTACCCATCATAGGCTAAGATTGATCTCTTCGTGCTTTACCCTGGACGTCTTTGGGTTGACATGATAACTCATGATTTGACTGAGCATAAAATTTTCCTTGGGCCAATATTTACGCCGACCAGGATATGTGCTAGAGGTACTTGAATCCTCTGCTATGGGTTGGGGAGCCACGCGCTCTAAGCGCTCCTTTTGCTTATTAGCATCCCTGATGAGTGGTCCTTGAATGCCAATCTCAATTGAGAATGAAATCAAACACAAGCTCGTATGAAATTGGTTACTTTATCCCAATCATTCTTTTGTAACCTTACAACCAAATCGGCATTGATGGCCGTAGTGTCAAATTCTGGAGAAGCATCTCAAGAAGATCGTTGAGGTGCCTTGATCTTTGTGAGGATGGAATCGCCTTCAATTCCTCCATCTCTTATTAGTAAATCTGCAAGAACATTTTCATGAGATTTTATAATGACAATTTCATAATCATAATATTGGCATTCACTTGCCATCTAAGTAATCTAGCCTTTTCTAGTTTAGATTCAAATTTATTTTTCGTAAAAGCCTTGACGCTTGAATTATCTATTTTTAAAGTAAACTTTTTAGCCAGTAAAAATAAGGGTCATTTCTTGAAAGCCTTTCTGACTGCAAAGAATTCTTTCTCATTGATATTCCACCAATTTGATTCACTGTATGTAAATAGACCGCTACAATATCTACATGGCACTTCTCCATTTGGTGTGACTTTCGGAATCAAGCTGTTGCCAATAATCACTGGCATCTGTATATAGAACCAGTTCATCCTCGTCCTATGGAATAGCCAGTTTCAGAAGCTTTTTACAAACATCTTTGAGCTGCTTTATTCCTTCTTGATGTTCATCTTCCCATTTGAATATAACATTTTTTTAAGCAATGGGCTAAACACTTTCTGTAATGCGCCAGATTATTTATCAATATTCCAGCAAAATTAACAACTCCGAGAAAACTTTAAAGTTGTTTCTTGTCTTTGAGGATATCTGGAAATCCTTGTATCTTCTCCACAATGTGACTTTGTAGAATTATTCCAAATTCGTCAATTTCAATTCCAAAGAATTAAATCTGTCTTGTAGCAATCACTGCCTTCTTTTGGAAAACACTAATCCTTCCTTGTGGCAAACATCTGAAAATATTTCCAAATGTTTGAGATGCTCTTTCATGTTCTTTGATGCGATAAGAATATCATCGATATATACGAACATGAAACTAAAATAATCATTGAAGAGATTATCCATATTCCTTTGATATATCTGGGGTGCGTTAGCCAATGCCATAGGCATCACGTTCCAAATATAGTGTCCTTGTGGTGTGGAGAAAGCTGTGAACTTCTTACTTTCTTCCTCCATCTTAATTTGGTAAAATCCAGACTTGCAAACGAACTTTGAGAATATCTTGGCACCTTTGATACAGTTAACCAAATGTTCTCTGCTTGGTATATAGTATCCATCGAACTCGAGAATGTTATTAATCCCCTATTAATTAATAACAAGTCTTGGCTTTCCTCTTTTGATATCTCCATGATTACTGACTAAGAATCCTCGGACTCCTGTATGGAGAAACTCTTGGTAAAATCAACTTAAGGTCAAGATGTTCCTTAAGTATTTTCCGCATATCCTCATGATCCTCCTGGTTCATAAGGATTGGTTTGAACCTCATGAACTCGTATTCCTTCCCCAGTTTGACCTTTAAAGATGCTTTGAGATCGTTCTTATCCCACCATGCCAAAATTTTCATTGTAGTTCCTTTGGATCTTCTTCTTCACACCCTTGAGTGATATTTGTTCTTCTATGGTAACATCACTCTGTGGGTTCTCCGTTAGGCTCATCATCAATTTTGCAATAGCCTCTGGAGGTACTCGTTCTTCTCCTTGTATTCTGAATGAATACAAGTTATTATCCCATCTTTTTTATTTTTCTGTGTCGAACCATATTGTCGAAAGAATAATAATGTTTCACCAAATTTTCTTCACTCCACCATCTTTGGGATTCGAAGTTTGGCTTCACCACCACGCTTGCTGTGAAAATTAATAGTCATTTTTCTGTAGAACGCTTCCCGCGGTCTCTGAACATTAATCTTATGATCACATAATGTTGTGAAAATAAGTCTTCTTGTCTCATTTTCCTGTGTAAATAACTTGAATGTTTGTAGGAAATTATTTCCTAGCAAAACATCTGCTCATGTATCATGGAAATAGACTGTAAAGCATCTTCACTTTGTACCATGGGGCACCGCTTTGCACCTCGATCATGATTTCTCGCTTGTTTAATTCCTCGATTAAGGATAAGAATCCTTTTAGAGAAATCTCTTCATGAAATAGTCAAAATCTTTTTCAATTTCTTTAGAAAAAACATCTAAAGGCTATGAAATACTCTGCTTTGTATTCAAAGATATAAACATTCCGATAAAAATGTATATGGAGAATGGGCTAATTGTCATAACCCAAAACTTTACATTTCCATTATCATGATAAAATCATTCACAAATATAATTAAGTGTATTTTGATATTTCATGTTCACATGAGAATGTATGTAGAGTCATGGAAGTTCATAGACTCATTACATTTTTATATTAGATAAAAAGGGGCTAAATCACAAGTAGATAATGAAATTGGCACTTGTAAATCAACTCTAAACTAATGGATGATTATATCACGAGTCACACCTACTAATATATATATATATATAAATATAATTATAATGTATGTTTGTAATTAATGAATTAGACATGTGTGGGGTGTGACGTGTGAATCATATACATATATGAATATGTGTGTGTGTCCCACATTGTATAGTTAGTCTTCATTAGTCTACTAGCTACAAATAGTTAAAGTTTTATAATATCATGTGTGTAATGGATATTTAAATGATACACATGCCACTTGTATAGATAAGTATACTATATCATCTTCCACCGCCTCATTAAACTATGGGATAAACATATGAATACTATTCTTTCTCATTTGTCTAAGAACAAAAACAAATTACAACCTGAAGGAAAATACGAAAGATGCAAACATTCGAGTAGAGTAATTGGTAAAGTTTTCATTCAATATTTTACTATATTTGTTCTGAATCATTATAATTCCTATGCTAATTGAGATTCTAATTTCAGCTTTACATATGAGAAAAGCTATGTATGCAGACTTATAGAAATCTACTTGATAAAATGGTGATAAACAAAATATGTCAATGTCAGTTAAGTTTTTAGCATGTATAATAGGATGGATAAATCTCAAAAATTTACTCATGAAAGTATTTATCTATACATATGTGTGTAAAATTATGATTTAGAGGTAAGAGAGGTTTAGAAAGTTGATAACAGGTTGTAAATGAAAAAGAATAACCTCTGTTTTTTTTTTGGTCCAGCAGAGGTCTGCTGCAGTGTTAGGTTATTTTGGCCGATTTCATATCATAATTCAGAAATATGTCAACACGAAAGTTGTAGGTAATTTTGTTGGCGTTCTATGAGCACTTGAATGAGCCCAATATCATTTTTGTATAGGAAATTATGATGAAAATACTGAAGGCTGCCAAACTGAAATCTTTTATAACTTTTGAATAGATATAATAAGTTTTGCTTTGTAAACTCTTGAAGCAGGTGGAGAACTAAAACAAAGAAGTGTTCTCACTTTTAATGAGTTAATTCAAGGCTCATATCAAATAGAACCCCATTGCATGCATAGGTTATAAATAAAACACCCATGATTCATTAAAGTTATAGAAACGGGTTACAAATTAGTTATGTATTTTTGACATGTTAATAGGTCAAAATCCGACCAGAGGAGCGAACGAGACCACTAGGAAATATCATCGAGATAAGGATACCCACTTGTGAGTATAATCTTTTAGCTTGTTATTTGACTAGTGTGATTATATGATTAATGTGTTGGAATGAATTATTTACTTATTTGGCTACAATGATTAGTAGCTTATCGTGCCCTAATGTGAATTGCATAATTCTCTATGATGATTTTGTGATGAAATTGAGATATATGATCTCAATGTGATGACATTGAAATGGAATTGAGATATGTGATCTCTAATGATGTTATTGATATGGAAATGAGATATCACGATCTCTATTGATGTTATTGGTACGGAAAGGAAATATGTGATTACGAAATGCATTCATCGAGATTAATGGATTCTTATGGCCACTAATGACCTTGAATCACGAATCAACCATCCGTCACTTTCGGATTACAGAGTACCGTGCGGCCACCCCTAGTTCACTCGAACTCTACGTGAAATAAAGAATTACAGAGTGCCATGGCCATCTTCGTGATCACGATTTGTTCTTGGTATTAGCTGGCCCATAACAAAAAAAAGAATATGACTAAGCACGTGCATTTATGTGGTTATGAATATTATGAACAAAGAGTGTGAAATAGTTGTGAAAATGTGCTTGTGTGATGTTAAATAACTTGTTATTGGGTTATACTTGCTTTGAGCTTGCAACTCACCAAATGCAATGTTGTCAATTTTTAGTTGTTGTAGATAAAAGTTGATCCGTGAGGTGTGACAAGTTAAAGCATGGATCAAAGGTCGGTCGGCCGGATTCCCATCCTTCTCCCTCACCTCATCATTTGCATATCATATAGGAGTTTTATTTTGATCTGTACATAAAAGGGCACGGTCGTTAATGTTATGTAATATGGATGGATGCAAATATGTGAATGAGTCTTTGCTAAATCATTTTGAGTAAATGCTTTCGTTTGAACCGAAAAAGTTATAGTTGATGGTTTATATATTAATCTCATGCGCAATGCAATTTGTGTTGCCTATGGATTATATTTTTATACGATATAAATACGTGTTACAAGGGTAGGGCATTACAGCTTTAGTTTGGTATCGAGTCCGGGTAGGGGTTACTCAGAGATCATGGCATGACATGTGCATTATCATTAAATGCTCTACAAAAGTTACAATTTCTCATATTTTAGGCAAAGGGTTGTGAGTCAAGAAGCACATGTACATAATGATGAGCAAAGTGTTCACGGAGGAAAGGAGCAAATAGAGCCGCAGTCACACTCATCTCATTCACCTACGCATCATGTGCGTGGAATACCGCTCATTTTGGGTATCCACCTTATCCATTGGTAAATCCCCACGAACCACGGGAACAAAAGTATGATAAACTTAGAAAAATGGGAGTCGTTGATTTTTTGGGTACTACCGATCCAAAGAGAGGCGTAAACATGGTGAAAACGAATGAAAAGGATTCTAACTTGATTAAATGTACTCCTCAAGAAAAGTTTGATTATGCAAAGATCACTCCTTCAGGAAATGCGTATGATTGGTGGGAGACTATACCCGATAGTATCGGCCCAACCACCTATATTGACACGGATGATTTTCTTCGAGAGAATTTCACGATACATACTTGCCAAAGGTTTATAGGGATCGAAAGAAAAAGAGTTTCTTGAACTTAAACAGGGAAGTTGATCGATTCTTTGAGTATGAAGTGTAGTTTAATCGCCTTTCTCATTATGACCCACATATGATAGCCACGGAAAAGAAGAAATGTACTAGATTTGAATCGGACTCCGGTTTGCTATTCAAAATCGTATTACACCCCTGCAGATATGGAGTCTTATAGTAAGTTGAAAGTCAGCAGAATCGTCTTTGAAAATTGGAAGTTGAATCAAAACAAAACTTTCAAGATAATAAGAAGAGCGGGGTGACGAAACGGAGGATTTATAAATAGAAAGGAATTTATCAAGCCGCACACTGGGGAGCTTCCCGAAAGCGCCAAAAACTGGTAGTTTTAGGGGTGCAACACCAACCAAGAAGAATCTTTGGTTCAACACCAACAGATTCCCATGTGCACACCGTGGTAAGAATCATTATGGAGAGTGTAGGTTGCTTATAGAAAAATGTTTTAGATGTGGCGAACCCGGACATATAGCAAGGAATTGCACAAAACCACGTGAGGAATCCACCGTTGAGCAAACTAGATTTAGTGGTTTCAATCCTAGAGGAGGTAGAGGTCGAGAAGATTCGGTATAGGAAGAGGCGTTGGTGCAGTGGAAAGTCAAGCGAGCGGACAACAAGGCCCAAGTTTTTGCTATGACTTTAGAACTCAAGAAGTTAAAGCCGCACCAACCGTAGTTCTTGGTAATCTCTCAATCTCTCGATACAAATGTTTATGTTTTATTTGATCCAGGAGCAACATATTCATTTGTTTCACAATCATTTGCATCACATTTGGGTAATAAGCCGTAAACATTAGGCTATGATTTACCTTGTTCGAACCCCATAGGAAGTGTAGTAATTGTAAATACTGTATATCGTGGATCGCAAAATTTTGATTGGTAAATCGAAACGAAAAGCGAGTTTGCTTGTTATGCCCTTAAGAGATTTCGATGTAATTCTGGTATGGATTGTTAACCGAACACCATGCTAAACTCGGATTATTTTACTAAAAAAATCGTGTTGGAGTTTTCTCAAAGATTGATTTGAGATCGGGATATCATCGATTAAAGATTGTTGAGGGTGACATTTCAAAAACAAATTTTCGAACAAGGTATGGCCATTACGAGTTTTTGGTAATGCCTTTTGGTTTGACTAATGCACCCGCTGTATTTATGGCATTGATGAATAATGTGTTTAGACCGTACCTAGATAAGTTCGTTATTGTCTTTATTGATGATATTCTCGTATACTCTAAATCACGAGGAACACGAACAACATTTGAGAATTGTGTTGCAAACCTTGCGAGAGAAACAACAGATTGTATGCAAAACTTAGTAAATGCGAATTTTGGTTAGATCAAGTAATATTTTTGGGACACGTTGTTTCTCGTGATGGGATTAAAGTTGATCCACGAGAAAATTGAAGCGATCATCAAGTGGGAAAACCCAAAAAGTGTTACGTGTTCGTAGTTTTCTAGGTTTAGTTGGATACTATCGACGATTTGTTGAGAATTTTTCTCTTATTGCAACTCCACGACAAAATTACTACAAAAAGATGTTCCTTTAAAATGGATAGATAGTTGCCAAAAGTGTTTCAAGAATTGAAGATAAAGCTTACCACCGCCCCGATCTTGACTATTCCTTCATGTACCGATGGATTTGTTATTTATAGTGATGCTTCTTACCAAGGTTTAGGATGTGTTTTAATGCAACACGGTAAGGTTATTGCTTATGCTTCTAGACAACTTAAACCATACGATATGTCTTATCATACTCATGATCTTGAGGTAGTCATGCGGTTGTTTTTGCTTTAAAGATATGGAGACATTACTTATATGGTGCCACATTCCAAATTTTCACCGATCATAAAAGCTTGAAATACTTATTAAGTCGAAAGAGTTGAACATGCGTCAAAAGAAGATGGCTTAAATTGCTTAAAGATTATGATTGCACTATTGCATATCATCCAGAGAAAGCCAATGTTGTTGTGGATGCTTTGAGCCGAAAATCTTATCGTCTTTTTTTTCTCTATGAGTGCATTCTTTACCATATCTGCTAGATTTGAGGAAGATAAATGTTGAATTGAATGTAAATGGCATGGGTGCTATATGTGCTTGTGTTGTGTATTCGTCATGTGACGATTGAAAGGATTAAACAAGCACAATTTCGTGACGATAAACTAACCAAGATTGCGAAAAAAGTGAAACAAGAAAATAGTACATTGTTTGTTCTCAATGATGATGGTAGTTTGACAACCAACAATCGACTTTGTGTCCCCGATGTTGATGGCTTAAGGCATGAGATAATGGAAGAAGCTCACACCGCACCATATGCCATGCACCCGGTAGTACAAAAATGTATCGACTTAAAAAGCCATTATTAGTGGCCCGAACGAAGAAAGAAAGATGTGGCCGAGTATGTTTCAAAGTGCTTAACTTGCCAAAGAAATTAAAGTCGAACATCAAGCACCAAAGTGGGTAAACTACATCCATTACCTATTCCTGTTTGGAAGTGGGAGCGTATTACTATGGATTTTCTTTATGGTCCGACGATAACACCGAGGAAAAATGACGCATTTGGGTTATTGTGGACCGACTAACAAAGTCGGCTCACTTTTTACCATTTAGATGGGGTTCTACTCGAAAATCCGCAAAAAGATATGTGAATGAAATTGTTAAACTACATGGTGTACCCCCACTGTCTATTGTTTTAGATCGCGATCCTCGTTTTTTACGCCTAGATTTTGGGGTAGCTTACGAAGCGTTAGGTACTAAATTGCATTTTAGTAATGCATTTCATCCACGTAGACATGATGGGCAATCGAAAGGACTATTCAAACTCTAGAGGATATGCTTCGTGCTTGTGTTCTTGAGTTTAAAGGTTCTTGGGATGAATACATTGCGTTGATGGAATTTGCATACAATAATCAACATCATAGCAAAGATTAGTACGGCACCTTATGAAGCGTTATATGGTAGGAAATGCAGGAGTCCAAATGTTGGGATGAAGAGGAATACGATTCTTTGGAAGGCCCGGATCCGATTCAAGATACTGATTGAAAAAGTGAAAATAGTTAGAAGTCAATTAAAAGCAACTCAAGATAGGCAAAAGAGTTATATTGATCAACATAGGCGGAAATGGAATATGAAGTTGGTGAGAAAGTATTTCTCCGTGTTTCCCCTTGGAAGGGTATTCTCAAATTTGGAAAGAAAGGTAAACTAAGTCCTCGTTATATCGGCCCATATGAAATACTTGAAAAATTGGACCATTAGCTTATAAAGGCTTACTTTGCCACCCGAATTGTCTCGTATTCATAATGTGTTCCATGTTAGTATGCTTAAATCGATCAGACGTACACGTCACATGTTCTTCGAGATGAACCATTGAAATTGCTGATAATTTGAGTTATATTAAAGAACCAAAGGAAATAATGGGGTACAAAGAAAAACAACTTAGAAACAAAGAGTGATTTCGCTAGTAAAAGTATTGTGGAGAAATCATTCTAGAGAAGAAGCTACATGGGAAACGGAACAACACATGAGAGAACATTATCCATGGTTATTTACCAATACAGTACAAATTTCGAGGACGAAATTTTTAAGGGGGGGGAGAATTGTCATAACCCAAAACTTTACATTTCCATTAGCATGATAAAATCATTCACAAATATAATTAAGTGTATTTCGATATTTCATGTTCACATGAGAATGTATGTAAAGTCATGAAAGTTCATAGACTCGTTACATTTTTATATTAGATAAAAATGGGCTAAATCACAAGTAGATAATGAAATTGGCACTTGTAAATCAACTCTAAACTAACGGATGATTATATCACGAGTCACACCTACTAATATATATATATATATATATATAATTATAATGTATATTTGTAATTAATGAATTAGATATCTGTGGGGTGTGACGTGAATCATATACATATATGAATATGTGTGTGTCCCACATTGTATAGTTAGTCTTCATTAGTCTACTAGCTGCAAATAGTTAAAGTTTTATAATATCATGTGTGTAATGGATATTTAAATGATACACATGCCACTTGTCTAGATAAGTATACTATGGGATAAGTATACTATATCATCTTCCACCGTCTCATTAAACTATGGGATAAACATATGAATACTATTCTTTCTCATTTGTCTAAGAACAAAAAAAAAAAATTACAACCTGAAGGAAAATACGAAAGATGCAGACATTCGAGTAGAGTAATTGGTAAAGTTTTCATTCAATATTTTACTATATTTGTTCTGAATCATTATAATTCCTATGCTAATTGAGATTCTAATTTCAGCTTTACATATGAGAAAAGCTACTTGATAAAATGGTGATAAACAAAATATGTCAATGTCAGTTAAGTTTTTAGCATGTATAATAGGATGGATAAATCTCAAAAATTTACTCATGAAAGTATTTATCTATACATATGTGTGTAAAATTATGATTTAGAGTTAAGGGAGGTTTAGAAAGTTGGTTACAGGTTGTAAATGAAAAAGAATAACCTCGGTTTTTTTTTGGTCCAGCAGAGGTCTGCTGCAGTGTTAGGTTATTTTGGCCGATTTCATCATCATAATTCAGAAATATGTCAAACACGAAAGTTGTAGGTAATTTTGTTGGCGTTCTATGAGCACTTGAATGAGCCCAATATCATTTTCGTACAGGAAATTATGATGAAAATACTGAAGGCTGCCAAACTGAAATATTTTATAACATTTGAATAGATATCATAAGTTTTGCTTTGTAAACTCTTGAAGCAGGTGGAGAACTAAAACAAAGAAGTGTTCTCACTTTTTAATGAGTTAATTCAAGGCTCATATCAAATAGAACCCCATTGCATGCATAGGTTATAAATAAAACACCCATGATTCATTAAAGTTATAGAAACGGGTTACAAATTAGTTATGTATTTTTGACATCTTAATAGGTCAAAATCCGATCGAGAGGAGCAAACGAGGACCACTAGGAAATGTCATCGAGATAAGGATACCCACTTGTTAGTATAATCTTTTAGCTTGTTATTTGACTTGTGTGATTATATGATTAATGTGTTGGAATGAATTATTTACTTATTTGGCTACAATGATTAGTAGCTTATCGTGCCCTAATGTGAATTGCATGATTCTCTATGATGATATTGTGATGAAATTGAGATATATGATCTCAATGTGATGACATTGAAATGGAATTGAGATATGTGATCTCTAATGATGTTATTGATATGGAAATGAGATATCGCGATCTCTATTGATGTTATTGATACGGAAAGGAAATATCTGATTCAGAAATGCATTCATTAGAGATTAATGGATTCTCGTTATGGCCACTAATGACCTTGAATCACGAATTACGATCATCCGAATTTACGGATTACGAGTACCGTCACGGCCACCCCGAGTTCATCAACTCTACGTGAAATAAAGAATTACTGAGTGTCATGGTCATCTTCGTGATCACGATTTGTTCTTGGTATTAGCTGGCCCATAACAAAAAAAGAATATGACTAAGCACGTGCATTTATGTGGTTATGAATATTATGAACAAAGAGTGTGAAATAGTTGTGAAAATGTGCTTGTGTGATGTTAAATAACTTGTTATTGGGTTATACTTGCTGAGCTTGCAACTCACAAAATGCAATGTTGTAAATTTTTAGTTGTTGTAGATAAAAGTTGATCCGTGAGGTGTGACAAAGATTAAAGCATGGATCAAAGGTCGGCCTACCGGATTCCCATCATTCTCCTCACCATCATTTGCATATCATATAGGGAGTTTTATTTTGGTCCAGTACATAAAAGGGCACGATCGTTAATGTTATGTAATATGGATGAATGCAAATATGTGAATGAGTGATGCTAAATCATTTTGAGTAAATGCTTTCGTTTGAACCGAAAAGGTTATATCTTATGTTTGATATATTAATCTCATGCGCAATGCAAAATGCCTATGGATTATATTTTTATACGATATAAATACGTGTTACAAGGGTAAGGGCATTACACTAATGGCCATCTCGATTATATATCTTTTATAAGCCATCAAACTCCATTCCACCTTGTAATCTTTCCCAAGGTTTATCGTCAAGAAATTCAATACCCGGATTAATTGCTCTCGTGATTTTTCCCGCTATTCATGTGATAGTCACCAATTTCACCCATTTTTAGGCTTTCTTGATACCATCCAACTTTAGGTTGTTGGAGATAATATAGAACATCACATGAAAAAATGTTATCCTTCCGAGTGATGTCAAATATTACTTCAACTTCTCTCTATCCTTCCTGGATATTTCGGCTCTCGTGTTTTGAAAACATCCGGGATTCACTTTGAATCGTATTTGGGTCTTTTATCTTCCCAACGACTATAGCTAATCATTTTGTCTTATTGAAAGACATTCTCCTTAGCTCAACTTTGAGACTTCGACTTTTGTTGAAGACTAGTTGATCTTGAATTTTCATATCAATCTCCTTTATAGTTGGAGACTTAATAAGTTCTCGTACAACTACCCTGGCAAAGTCCTCAAAGATTCTTAGGACTTTAATAAATTCCTTTCTCAAGAATACTTGTGAATGATGTGTATTCGATAGAACATAGGAAATCTTGTATGTGATCGACTAAGGTCTGCTTTCCTTCTTTCATTAAATCGATTCTTTTGAAATCTGATGAAGGGTTTGAACTCTATTGAAATCTCGATCTCCCAAGTTGTATGCAATCCTAGGATAGACATTAAATGCCGTTTTCCCGCATACAAATTTCTCAGAATCGCGTTCCAAGGCATGAATCCTTGAGATTTGAGATTCGCTTGTCAAAGATAGCAAGATTGAGTGGCAAGTCAATTCCTTCCTTGAATGTTGCCTTAATAATAACTCTTATGGCTCCGATATGAATCCATGAGAAGTGTGTTTGCAACTTCTCTCTTGACTCGCTTTTGATCTCCCGAACTTCTCGGTAAGGGACCAATCGCATCTCGATCAAAGTTACCAATGAACTCCATCGAATGGCAAATTCTTCGGTCATTACCCCCGTGGGATGATTTGGTATTTTCTATTACGAAACCCCATCTTATCCAAAGCTTTATCCATTTCGCCGATAGTAAAACCGCCGTATATCTAAAGCTTTGGATCTTCTTTCATAATCCTCATCGTAGTCTTATGAGAAATCGTAGTATGAGAGAGGAATCCTGGCATATCCTCCCCGGCCGTCCTGCTGAAGAATTTCTTCTTCACTTTGATTCTCGAACTAGATTCACTTCCATCGTCGAATAGATCTCTTCTTCATAGATGCTTTCATCCAAGGAAAATCCTCAAATTGATACACCGGATCAAATTTTGATAATAGACAGCTTCTTCGAATTCGTGTAGCCCGGTATCGATTCTTTGCTTTTGATTTTCCGGGCAATCGCTGAGATATTCCCTCTTGCTCCGCACGTCCAACAATTACAATCTTTGAAACTTTCGTTAGCTCGGTGTGAGCTTGTCCGGAAGTTCTTCTTCCCGGGTCCTGTTGGTAGTCCTTTGATTAGAACTCCGATGAAGAGGTTATACTCTGGCTTGGTGTTGGTCTTTGCCCTGATTTATAACTTCCGGCCTTTTTTTTTACCAAAACCTTATAGGTCTCCATGATGACCTACTCCTTTTGCTGCTACTTCCACGGTTGTATGGATGGCTTTTGTGCTTCTTTTTCTTATGCCTTCGTGGTTGGCCTCCCACAACTATTGGGATGTTATCATCTTCACAACATAGAGGAACCGTTTTATTAATTCCTCGTAGTCTTTTATAGTTCCTGTAAAGTGCTACCTGGTGACACCATTCAGATATCTTGGCCTTCAGGAAAGACATTCTTCCGCCACTGTATCTAAATCAGTTGCACTCTTGTATTCAATGATAAAGATTTCTCTCCAGGGACTTGGTATCTTCGCAAAAAATAATTGTGAAGCTTCTTTATCTTCCACTTTGACTTCCATCGCATTCGGTGAACAACTTGATATATTTGTCAATATGACAAATATCATATAACTCAATACAAAGAAAGGGTTTGTTTGTATCTTTTCCTTTTCTCTTCTTCCAATCCCACAAAATAGCATGTGCCAATAAAATGGATTTTAAATAATTTTGCCATATTATCGATAATTCCTTTCAATGACTCTCCAAATGTGACAATGATTCTCATTTCTAAACTAGTCGATCACATGTGATCTTTACGGATCCTTCAAGACTCATCTCAAGGAGTAAGATGAATTCTTCTTTTGTAAGATCAAGGGTACCTACCGCAATCCTCATAGTCGATGCCCAATCATCGATAAGACTTCCCGATTCTTAAACTCTAGAATATCCATATTTATCATCAATCCATATGGATGTATAAGATCGAGTTGTGATCTCCCATGAGGCGTATTGTATAAATTTGGCCTTTTGGGGCGTTGTCGAGTTCCATCATGAACCATGATTTTGATGGGTTTCTTCCGATGATTCATCGATCTACACATAATATGTGATTTACCATAAGGAAACTTAGATAGTACCGCTTGTCTATTGCATTATCTCAAGGTTTCCCTATCGGCTCATGCGAGTTCCTTTTCAACATATTGATTGCTCCAATATGTTATCTTATCCTGGTGTTCTTATGCATACATCATCAAAATTTGATGATATATCTTTTAAGGTATACATCTTGGGCAATCTTCCAGATCCATTTTCTTGGAGAAAATTCTCCTCTCCAATTGTTAATTACATAAATTTAACTAAAAGGTCTTAATAAATCTAGGCTCTGATACCAAGTTCAAGGATCGCAAAACCCAATAGGAGTATATGTAAAAGATGTAATGATTTTTATAAATTAGGAGGTAAAGTGCGACAACTTTAAAGTTCAGAGGGCAAACTGAAAACAAACTATTATATTCATAGGGGTAAATCTGGAATTTTCAGGCCATTTTCCGGACTTTTTGGCAAAGTGCAAATTTTAGTGCCAAGCAACCGTAACGTCATCAATCAACACAATAATGTCTACATCTTAATTCTATGTGCATCTCCTCCACATCTAATTTACTTTTCATTCATCCGCATCATCTCCAACTAACCCACCCGACGAGTGGTGCTTCGATCAATCATGAAAAGCACACCAAACTTTCCGCTTTTTCCTTCGAAATTTTTGGTTTCGGAAAATACCTCGGTTTTAAGAAAGGATGGCTTTCTTGGAGAGGGTGAGGACGACGGTGATTTTTCATGTAGAATAATAGGTCAAAAGAAGGAGATGTTATTTTTTGGTGGATTTATGTTTTGGAGAAAGAAATGGGGTTAAATTGGGGAAGGGTAAATTGGGGAATATTGGGGTATATTTAATAATCATGTTACTTTTTAAAAATGAGATGTGGATGTATTAAGAGGAGAGGTGTATTAATAGGTATTGGGGGGTGTTAATAGCGCAACCCTTATATTTTTGTCTCTCGACTCCGAACATTCAATTTGCTATTTTAAACCCTTGTAGATGTTTTCTTAAAAAGAAAGTTTAATTATAAAAGGCACCTAAAAAATTCCCAAACAACCACGATTTTGGCTAATTTATCATTTTATTGTTATTTGAAATAATTGTTACGTTTTTACCGTGGAATTTGATTTCTTTGCTAATGTATTGAAAAACAAACTTTTACCAAAGCCGTTTTTGGAGTTTTTTTTTTTTTTTTTAAACATCCGCCCAAAAAACTTTCTCAAAGTCAGTCTTTTGTCATGAATTTTTTTAATATATTTAAAATTTTGAAAACAGCTATGCTAAAGCTGTTTTCAGTCAATTCTTTTTAATTTTCAGAAATTTTTGAATATTTTTGATTTTATAGTTTTTGTCTTTATAACGCTTATTATTTTTTACCACCCTAAAATGAGTAGTTTTTTAATAATTTGCAATTTTAATATGGTGTAATTTTCGTTAGGTTAATAATTTTTATTTGAAATTTCTATTTTATTGAAATTAAAAACAGTTAAACGTACAAATATTCTAAAATAAGATGTTCTCATAAATTAGTACCATACATAATGATATTATTTTTCCAAAATATCTAATAATGTACTCCAAAGATTACAAGTAGTAAGCTATGACGATCTCATCTACTCGTCTTCTACCCTCATGTGGTGGAGTAACATGTGTCTCGCCGCTTCGTATCATCGCTTGGAGTAGTAGAACTCGAGCCTACATCATCACGGCATTTAACCGAATAATGGTGGGTAAGAAATCGGGATGTAGCAAACACGCGACGATCAATAGCATATCTCGGAGGCTCATAATCTCCTGGTGTATATTGTAACCCCATGTCTGAACCATCTTGTACTATTTGTCCTCCAAAATACACAATCACATCAATATTTCGCGACGACATTTCTGAAACACATAAAAAATAAATAAAAAAATGTTAAAAACTTATACTAACATTAAAAACTTACACTAATATTCAAAACTTACACTAATGCTAAAACATTACTATATTATTATTATACAACCACTATTTTTTATTTATTTTAATTGCCAAAAATTTTGGGGGCTTTTTGCCAGGTTTTCTAAAAACAATTAAAAAGAAAATGAAGACAGCTCTAGGAAAGCTGTCTTCGGCAGAAATTTTAAAAACAAATAAAACTCCGAAAACAGCTTTGGTAAAGCTGTTTTCACTATACATTAGCAAAAACATGAAATTCCACGGTAAAAACGTAAAAGTTATTTCAAATAACAATAAATTGATAAATTAGCCCACGATTTTGTATTACATCTTCAGTTCCTCACCGCCTGAACAGCAAAAGACTCTCTGAACCTCAAAATGATGACGGCGGCGGCCATGCCCGAAACCCGGAAGCTCCCGCGCCCGGGTAGGGGTGGAGTCATCTCACACGGACTGTCGGAAGAAGAAGCCCGGGTGAAAGCAATAGCAGAAATCGTCTCCACCATGGTTGATCTCTCGCGCAAGGGTCAAGACGTGGACCTAAACGCCGTCAAGTCCGCGGCGTGCCGGAAGTACGGTCTCTCGAAGGCGCCAAAACTCGTTGAGATGATCGCGGCGCTGCCTGAGTCCGAGAAGGAAGCCCTACTGCCCAAACTCCGGGCAAAACCCGTTCGAACAGCGTCGGGGATTGCGGTGGTCGCCGTTATGTCGAAGCCTCACCGCTGCCCTCATATTGCGACGACAGGGAATATATGCGTGTATTGTCCTGGAGGGCCGGATTCGGATTTCGAGTATAGTACGCAAAGTTATACGGGATATGAGCCTACTAGCATGAGAGCTATAAGGGCTAGGTATTTTTTGTGTTTAAATTTGTTCTACTTTTGTTGAGGTGTTGGTTGGTTGTGATTTGTACTTTTTCTTGAAATTGGTACCTTGCTGAGGTTTGTTTGTTGGTCTGATTCTGAGATGTTCTGTTTAAGTAGCAGTAAGTTACTTGATGGAAAAGGTTGTTGGTTAATGAATATGCTTATTGCTGATTAATCGTTAAGCAGTTAATTGCTAATAATATTTTGAGCTTGAATATGGTGCAAATTGTTGAGGTTAAGATCAACTATAAAGAGTATTCTTAGTTGTACTGGTACGGTTTTTCTTTGCTATAGCCGGACGAATTTACAACTAACTTTAGAAACTTTTCCTACTTATTATTTTAGAAATGAACATGAGGTATTACACAAATTAGTGTTTTACCACGTGAGTGAAATGGCCTTATTTGCTCTGGAAAGATGAGTATGAGGATTATCCTGTGCTAGTTTGTGGTTAAGCTTGGAGATTTTAGGTGAATAAGTATGTAGTGGTTGTACTTAACTCTTGGTGTTACAGTGCAGCACACAGCTTTTGAAGTCCAGAGTGTTACCATGTCTGTGCTGTCACAAAACGTTACTTTGGCAGTGATAAAGTAGGTTTATGATGCAATTCTCTTTTCTGTTTTTGCCAAATCCAACTTAAGTGAGTTATTTTTCCCCCATAGTTTATATTTATGGTATAACATTAAAAAATATTTCTCAGGACAGGATGTTTTAAGGATAAAGTTTATGTTACTAGTGTATGTACTGTTCTATAATAGCAACACACAGTGATATTTTCATTGACTATAGCTATCCATCAATTCAAGTGTGGTTGATATAGTTGAAGTGCAGTCACAATATGCTTCTCGAAATGGAGTTTGTAGTGTCAAGTTATAAGGTTTTTCATTTGTCAAAGTTGGCTAGGTGGGCTCTAGATTTGATCAAATTTGATTTCAAGAACTGGAGGAAGAAAGTTTGCGTAAGATGAGTGTTCAAGTTGTGTGATTCTTTTTGGCAATTATTGAAAAATATTTAACTATTGGAATTCTATTGTATAAGATTGTATCAGTAGTGTTTTACTGGAATAAATATTTGCAAGACTCTCTTCATAAGGCCTCAGGATGCAAATGCAATATGGAGAAAGCCTCGTGGAATAAAACCATCTCCAATTGAAAAACCTCAGGTAATGCATATTTGTCAGAACTTAAAAAAGGGGATCCTGGAAGCCTAGTCCAGTGATGGCTGGAAGCAAGTAGCTAACACAGACTCAGCTTGCAGGATACAATTTCAAGTGAAACTTAAGACCAAACAGTAGAGATCACAGCCTGAATATCTTTGGGAAGAAGATTTGTTGGAACTAAAACGTGGAATCCTTCCTGGCTTGGAATCCTGGATGCTGCAATAATTCTTTAATATGCTAACTTTTCCTTGTTTGGGTCAAACCAGACTAAGAATATATATATATATATATATATATATATATTGGTGGCTTAAAATTGTTCAATGATTGTTCAGAACACATTAGACATTAAGTAGTGGGCCTTGAGTTATGCAATCCTTTCCTCGAATAATAAGTTCTAATTTTTTATTTTTTTATATTTTAATGAAAAACCGGGTTTTAACTAGTCCTCTGGCATCACATCTGACAGCTTCACCACTCTTTACAACTCGTGTGACTATTTTATGTGAAGCAAAAATGATGTTCTCCCTAATATCCAAACAGCAATATTATTGCATTTGCATGCCAAGAGAACAAAGTTTCCCTGTGTACTTACCGAACTTTTTTCCCAGTCTTCTGATCTTGGATGTGACATTTTCAATGCGAAGATACAAGGTCTTAGGATTCTTAATTCTTAGTTATTGTATATATCCTGTGATTCTGTCGCGTCGTATGGATATGGGCATATATAACATGATTCTGCAATTGAAATGTGACATTAAATACTTGATGCCTGTTTCTGCCAGAGGTTTTACGGCGTTAATTTGTTTAAGCTTTTCATTGTATTACATATATAATTTCTATAAGTAAGAGGAAGAAACCTAGGATGGATTCAGGACGAGAAACTGGTTTTTCCTAAGTAGTGACCATAGAAAATACTGTCAATATGTTTAACCGCTGGCTTCATTGAGTTTGGCTTGTTATCTTGCATCTTTGAGCTATTAAGAGACTTGAATTTTGTTGCCCCAGAATTAAAAAGATATATGTTGGGAATCTGATTGTTCATTATTCTTTGTTTTTAGATACAATCCTTATGTCCAGGCAAGAAGCAGGATTGATCAGCTTAAGAGGTTGGGTCACAGTGTTGATAAGGTTTGCTTTTGTTACCTCAGGATAAAATATTCTTCATTGGTTTAACCACCCTTAACAATATTCCTTGTTTCAATTTTTTTTGGATGTTATTCATACAGGTTGAATTCATTTTGATGGGTGGTACTTTTATGTCGTTGCCCTCAGACTACCGTGATTATTTTATTAGGAATCTTCATGATGCTTTATCAGGGCACACATCTGCCAATGTTGAAGAAGCAGTGTCTTATTCTGAGCACGGTGTGACAAAGTGTATTGGGATGACTATTGAAACGTAAGCGGCAATTGATTTTCTTTTCGAGTGCAACCCTGGTTCTATATAGATATATCATATAGCTTTAAGTGAACAACAGTTTTTTTGCAATTTTCTTACTGAGTCAGTATTTTAGCTGAGGGAAAATGATGATATGTTTCTTAAACTTCGTAAACTGGGCTCTTTGTATTTCAATGTATGTATTATGCTGCAGAGAAGGAGAAAACTTTTTTATTCTTTGACCTGCTTTTTGGTAGCTCTTAACCAGTTTTCTTCTCTTTGCGTTGATTCAACTCTTCTATTAAGCTACTTAAGTGCTTAATGCTTTGCATTACTTTTTCAACAAGAAAACAAAAATATATTTACTGCTGTTATATTATTTGGTTCTGAGATTAGATCAAGTAACCTAATTTTCAACCAGTGACTGAGTACCGTTTGTATTAAAATATTAGGCGGCCAGACTACTGCCTTGGACCTCATTTGAGGCAGATGCTTTCGTATGGTTGTACAAGACTGGAAATTGGAGTGCAGAGCACATATGAGGATGTTGCTCGTGACACCAATAGGGGCCACACTGTAGCAGCTGTGGCTGATTGTTTTTCCTTGGCTAAGGATGCTGGATTTAAGGTGTTTCTCTGTACTGTTCTCCAAAGTAGAAAAATTTGTTTTTGTTAATATTGCACTGTCCTTTCTAGTCTCATTTTAGCGAAACCTTTTTTTTTCTGTACAAAAATCCCAGTTTTTTCCTCCAAATTCATGAGTAAAAAGAAAAGAGAAACCAGGGTTTACCTTTCTTGTATAGCTACTCACTTATTTCGACCTTTACTAGGGCAGCAAATTCTGCTCTCAGATTGCTCATGTACAAGGGCTGATTTGCATGTTAACTACACGGAGGGAGTAATTTTTAACATTGTTTGTGGAGCTAGTTTGCGCTTTTTTATGGAAAGAATTAACATTGTAACCCACTATTAGTCAACGAGCTAGAGGAAATCTATAACAAATTAATGAAATTTAAATTGAATTGGCAACAATACTTGCAGGTCACATGCTTCATTCACACAATCTGGTTTTTATATTAATTTTCAAATATGATACCTGTACTAAAAGGGTTTTTTGCATGCCTACTAGTTTTCTACTGCATTGTTTTGTAGATTCAATTTTTAGTATTTGAGTTTACGTCCAGTAAATTGCACTGAATGTCATGCCTAATCTAAAGTTGGTGATGCAGAACTATTCATTTTTTTTTTTCTGGATAAGTTCATTGTACATAAATCTTTAGAGTAAAAACATGTATTTAAGAAACAAAATGATAAAAGACCCATTCACAATATAAAATTTACAAAATGTATTGGGTGCTTGCCCTCCTTCGTTATGAATGAACCTCTTTTTTTTAACTGGTTAATGACGAAGATGATGTGAGGCTGATTTGCTGCCTGGCATCCGTAGATCCGTGTTTTGGACCTTGTCTTCTGTTGGGATGCGACTTGCGAGTTAAGCATGCATATTTTGAACTCTAACCAGCGAGAACTTTAGTTTTAAGATTGGTAATTGGTTAAACTTCCTAAAGTACAAATGACAAGCAATCACACAGGGAAGACTTTGAACCCTTCCAGCTTTCAAGCCTAAGCTTTATTAGCATTTGTGAGGACCCTATTAGACTATTGCCCTATTAATATGGCACTATCCAACAGGCTTAAATAATGTCATTTTGACGAGTAGATGTAATCAAGACCATACAACTGCTCAAACATTACTTTTACAACCAATGTAGATGAGGGTGCAACATACTTGCTCGTTTTGTGTGCGAAAAAGTGTCACCAATATCTGTGACTTCGCATTGTTTCATTATGTGATTTCAAGTCCCATATTGTTTTGTTTTCCATGCTGCTTAATTCGCGCATTTTACAACAGGTAGTTGCTCATATGATGCCTGATCTGCCAAATGTCGGGGTCGAGAGAGATTTGGAAAGTTTTAAAGAATTCTTTGAGAGTCCTTGCTTTAGAGCTGATGGGCTTAAAATTTATCCAACCCTAGTCATACGTGGAACTGGACTTTACGAACTTTGGAAAACTGGAAGGTACAGTTTCAGCTTTACATTTTGGTATCATTGTATTTTCTTTTTTGGAGGTTAATGTGGTTTCAGAGAAAACTTTTCATTCTATAAAATAAAATGCCAATTTGGTTGTGTTTTAATCTTGTACAGGTATAGAAATTATCCCCCAGAACAGCTTGTAGACATTGTAGCTCGAATTCTAGCAATGGTTCCTCCCTGGACTCGTGTGTATCGAGTTCAGCGAGATATTCCTATGCCTCTAGTTACTTCTGGGGTTGAGAAAGGGAATCTTCGGGAACTAGCTTTAGCAAGGATGGATGATTTGGGTTTGAAATGTAGAGACGTTCGAACACGTGAAGCTGGTATCCAGGCAAGTAGGCAAGCTTTCATTGCATTTAAGGATGCATTGATAATTTTATGCAGCAAATTGATATTTTACTGAACAAAATCAGGACATTCACCACAAGATAAAGCCAGAAGAAGTTCAACTTGTTCGCCGTGATTATACTGCAAATGAGGGCTGGGAAACATTTCTTTCATACGAAGACACACGCCAGGTGCGTCAATCTCATGCTTCTTTCTCCTTCTGTTCTCTACCGCCATGTGCTCTGCTCTAGAAGAAACCCACAAATTAAATTCATTGAAAAGAAATGGTATAAATATTCTGAGCAACTCCAATTAACCGCACTGCTTTTATAACAAAGCAAAAGTTATCTATCTTGAGCTTTTTCCATTGGTTATTTAACCTGTATATGGGGTGTGTGTTGGGGTGAAGGGATTACCTAAGAGAATTTCTATTTGTTAAGAGAAATTTGCTTGGCAAGTGAGATAAAAGATGCATCCTCTATTTGCCACATAGCAGGTGTATAAACTATGTTTGCCATTTTGGTTTAATCATTGTTTTTCTAGCTTTAATCTAGCCATCTCCTTGATAAAAGAATAAGATCATTCATTACATAAAAACTTTATCGCTTCTTATTTTTGGACCCATGGAATGAAGACCTTAGGTGGTTGTAAGCCCTTTCGGTTTTCACAAGTTGTGAGCTGTAGGCACGAAGAATATCGTTTACATGTGCTTTCAATTCCGTCCGCACTCAATCAGATTTGTCCCTTTCCGTGTTTATTAGCAACATATGTTTCTTAATTTGCTAAGTGACTGATTATTTACTTTTAATGCAAATTTCGCTCTTGATTTACTTCAAGGATTATATTGTCTGAAGTGTCCTTGAATTTTCTGCTGGCATCATAATACTCATAAATCTAGAGCCACATCTTAGTTGATTCTTAGATCTGTTATTCAAAGATGCTTGCCATTTATTGATATGTTATTGCTGATTTGCTTTCTGGGTAACTGAAGCGTCAGACCCTTCAAATATCAAAATTGGCATCTTTTCCTTTTCTCCCTTTGTTATCAGCAGTTTGCATAACAACTCTGGTACAATCTATAGGCCTTGTTTGTTTATGTTTCCAATGGCAAACTATACATAAAAGTGGAATCAAAATTTCCAATGGAAATCATCATTTTCATTTTCTATTTTTCACATAAAACATCTCAAACCTATAATTTCTATTTTCAAACCTATACACTCCCTACATCACTTATCATCACTTATCAATCACTATTCTCATATTTTAACCCAATCACATATGTTTGCCATTATCAACTTTATCTACTTAAAATATTACTATTTTAAAATTATATATATCTAATGGGACCCACCAACTACAATCTTACAAATATAATATTATATATTCAAATTAAAATATTGAAAGTGGACCCCACCACTATCAACTTTTCAATTGTTATATTCATAAAATAATATTTCAAAACTACTCAACTAAACACAATTTCATTTCAACCCTAATAAAACACATTTCAATTCATTCATCCAAACACAATTTCAATTTTCACACGAAAACCAATAAATTCTCAAAATTCTATTTCCAACTCCGAAACGAAATGGACCATGGAAACATAAACAAACAGCCCTATGTTTTCAAACCTGGATTGCAATATAATTAACTGGGTTACTAGTGTGACTAGCTCGGTTTGGAAAAACCAGTTGTCCTGGACCATGATATATGCATAGTTTATGAAAAACAAAATTCAATGTGGCCCATTTATTCTCTTATAAAAGGTAAAAGAAAAAAATTAAGATACTAGGCCATTTTTATAAAGCATTAATTACAAAAGCACTAGAAGTTTGGCCCCATGACGAATATTACTTTTGTAAGTTTCACAATTATGTATTCCCCCTTGACGTTTGGTACACTACAGATCTCACTTGATTTCTATCACTGCTACAGAAAATGCTGACATCAGCCAATAAATGATGGGGAAACCCTATTTTGTCCTCGAGATATTGCTCGTAAAATATGTCAAGAGACATTGCTTTTTGGGGGTTAATTTTAATACTTTACAATACTCAGGGGATTTAATCATTATGTTTTATATCAATTCTGCATGAAGGAGCTAATTATAATGTATTTATCATTTATCATTTGTTCAAATAATATTTGTACTTTTTTCATTAAAAAAAGTAAAAGATTTAATTAACAATTCCTTTATAATTATTGCTCTTCCGTTTTTGAAAAAAATAAATTATATAATCAAAATATGTTGCACTGGAAGTATAAACGTTATTATAATTTAAATTAGGTATATACTATATTACTTTTGTTTAATTACTTATCATAAAATATAAATAAATGTATAAATGTCTATAGAATTTCATATTTAACATTAGAAATGTATTTACATTCTAATTCTTTGTTTTAAAAATTATTAACCGTTGGATGATAGTGACGATTATCAACGGCTCATTTTCATTTTAAAAAAAAAAAAAAAATGAGGTGCAATATCTTCCTTTCCTTTTTCTTTTTTTTTAAAGATTCCCGTTTTTTTATTCAACTAAGGTGGTGCTTTTTCCGACTTCCATTAGGTTTCCTACATCTTTCAGTTTTCGGGGTATTTGAAATTCCAAAACTTATTAGTAGCTTTTGTAATGAAAATAAAATTGTGGTTTTTGTATTTCACACTTTTGTGACAGCAAAAAGTCTAAGAACATCTGCCTTCATTTATTCTTTGGAAAATAATGAATGTTGAACAAAGGAAAGTGAAAAAAGAAAAGCGAAACGAATAAAACAGTAAAGAATCGTAGCCTAGCCTGCACTGTGGCGGCTAAAGTTTTTCTCTAACATCTTTCCACGCCACAAAAATACAAATCTTTGTTTTTCACAAGAAGAATGACTTTGCTTGTGATTTTGTAGCCCAGTTACCGGTAGCCTGACTCATCTGCTCATCCATAAATTTTCTGTCCTGGACAATGCAACCCCACATCTTGCAGAAACATTTGATTCTCAGCAATGAGTCCACACTCCATTTATTCTTCACCCTCTTCTTTTTTCTTTAGGTTTCCCTAATATGTTTTCTTCCACTCATATCACCATTCTTGTCTCCATCTTCAACATCTCTTAAATCGCTGGAGCAGGCTTGACATCTCGATCTGAGATTGCTTGGCATGTCCTGGTCTCCTGGTTTTGCCGGTTTGGCCAGTTCCAAGCATGTGTCTATTATGACCAACTTTACAGCAAAACAGGACCAACCTTGTTACCAGTTCACTATTAAATCCGTCTGGTGTTAAAATTATTGATACATTATTTACATGGCTCTGTTAGTAAGAGATTTCATTTTATTATATCTGATTAAGAAACGTAAATGCTTTGGTCTGCATCCAGGACATACTTGTTGGGTTATTGCGTTTGCGAAAATGTGGACGGAATGTAACATGCCCTGAGCTCACGGGGAAGTGTTCAATTGTTCGCGAGTTACATGTTTATGGGACTGCAGTTCCTGTTCATGGACGAGATGCTGATAAACTGCAACACCAAGGTTATGGTACACTACTAATGGAGGAGGCAGAGCGGATTGCTGTGAGAGAGCACAGGTCGACAAAGATAGCTGTGATTTCAGGTGTGGGAACAAGGCATTACTATAGAAAATTGGGGTACGAGCTTGAAGGTCCTTACATGGTGAAGTACCTCACGTGAGAAAACTGTCTTGCTAATTCGACTTGGAATTGGAAGTAGCATCGTCAGTTATGTTTTGTGACTATTAACCCTGATGCCTCAACTGTATAATATGTGTTTGCCTTGGGCAATCATAATTTTCACTTAACTTCGTGATGCATTTGCAAACTATTGGTTTGGTATTTAGGTTTTAAATCTTTGATGGAAAGGTGAATTGGGATTATATTTTAGGGATAATTACAATAACCACCCTGAGGTTAAGCCTAATTACTAAATAAAATAGTTATCTTTTACAATTACAAATACTCTATTATAAAAATTCCCTCGAAGTTTGTATTTACCTAACAAATATACCTACTGAGGGTGCAATTTGTTAAGTTAAAACAAGTGTCATGTAGTTTTAAAATATAACAGAGTTTTTATGTAACTAGTAAGGTCTATGTGCGTTGTACGTGATCCAAATAAATTTGTTAATCTAATTTATATCAAGTCTTAAAATTGGAATTATTTCTGATAAAATTGTTTTTATTCATAGTAAATTTCGCTCACCTGTTTTGGTCCTAAAATTAAATTTTGCTAGATTAAAGTTAAACTTCTTAGTAGGTGAAATATGGTTATGATATTTTGAACCCAAAAACATTGTACTTAAAATGATATTATCATTCAAGAAAGTACAATGGATATAAAAACTCAAGAGTAATACAAGTTAAAAAAAATGATTTCCACAAACTTATTTTGTGTCAATAAATTCAAATTAAAAGAAAAATAACACTTTTATATCATATAAAAGGTTGAACCACGATCCATCTTCATCAACTATGCAAACTATACATCAACGAAAAAGAAAAAGTAAAAACTATTAAGAAAAATAAGTCATCTACAATATGATATTCTTATATGTTCAGTCAATGTTAAATATTCACTTATTTGGCATCTGATATATATAGTCGTTACCTCCTCAAATATAATAATGAAAGCGCATTGTAAGAATTTCAACAATATTTTATATTTAAAATTCATGAAAGAATGATTAGTATGTGATGGATGAATAACATATTTAAGTATGTGATATATGATTATTACATTGGTATTGTTTCAACATCTTCCTCATTTCATTTATTGCAAGTTACATTTTTTTTTATGTTAGAAAACTGATGCAAATTTTTAGAACAATCATATCATGAAGATGTACGATTTGTTTTCCACTTTATCAATAATTCCTTTGAAACAATAATACATATCCTCTAAATGAAATTAGTTAACATACTGCACAAGATAACTACATATTGCGAGTACATGCATAACATTGTTGATATGATTGTTAACTTTTCAACCAGTGGAGGAGCCACATATAAGAGGGTCTGTCCCCCGCCCCCTAAACCCCACCCAACTCTTTTTTCCCCTTACAAAACCCACTCTCAATTCTAATTGAAAGTCATTATCTATGTATTTGCTTCCATAATCATGTTCTACGACTCTCTTCCATTTTATTTGTTTATTTATTGTATATTGAATTGATTTCTATTTAAGTTTTACTATAATCCAACCAAGACGTTTTATTATTTATATAGTATTTACACACATTAATTCTTCTATCTCCCCTCACCGTTTTTTGACAATTTCTTACCTATAGTTTTAGTTCCTATTAATATTTTGTTATTCTTTTGTGCTCCATTTTTTTATTGTTATTTAGTCTCTTATTTATTATCTCAATATATTATTTTGTTTAGTTTGCATCTTGAATGAAGTGCATCGAGAATTACAAATTTTACATTCTTTTATTTATTTTCTTCACTTAATTATATAATCCCCATTTTATTGTGTTAAAATATATTGAAATAATAAATGTCCATTTTATTTCCTTTAATTCTTTCTTTTTGGGTGAACTTGTTGAAGTAACTATTGTGTTTGTTTTTATTTTGTAGTGTTAATCTATTTTTCCTTTTAATATATTATTAATTAGATACAAGTATTTTTCTAAGATTAAATCACAGCGAATATATTCCGCAATTATGTACTTGATGATTAGTTTCTAATTGACTTGTTAATATATTGTCAAATAAATTGATAAAAATTGTTGAACCTCACTGTTAACTGATATTTTTGTAAATTCTAGTAAATTAAGAATACTTTTCGACACAAGTATAATAATTTAAATTTTATCATTATAAAAAATAAATAATTAAATATATAATCGTGCGACTTTAACTTAAATACCAATATATATTTTTAATATAATTTTTATAGCATCTTACATTTTGCTTATCTTATAACTAATGACATTTTATGTAACATCAAAGCTTATACAACTAATTTTTTAATTTTTATTTTTTAATTTTACTGTAAGTATATATATTCTTATTATTTTTTCAAATTCCTCATTTAAGTTCAAATTCATCCATTCAGTGTAACTTAATTGGAATCAGATATAATACCAGCAAGCTCACATAGCAAATAAGCTATAATAATAAAAATTATATTTGCTCTTAATCATATATTAAGCTTATCTAACACCTCATGTTGTTGATCAAGAGACTGTAATAATTGAAATTGATCTCAGTCATTTTGTTTTCATAAATATATATTATAGATAACTACCAATTTGAATTTAAACTATCATGTCTATTCCTTAGAAGTTTGGCAATATGATATTGATCTTTAAACAAAGTTGTCATATATGTTTTTCTAAATATGGGTTGCGGTTGACAAAGATTCAAACCTTAATTTAAAAATAATCCTATACTTGTTTTGCATAGTTCAACATAGTAAGCTAATTTTGATTATAAAAATAGTGTATGATTTTTATCTTTTTGTTTTTAAACAAAATAATCAAAATAACACAAATAATTAAATATTAATCTTATTTAATTCACTACCCCATAAAATTTGAAGTCTCATTTCATAAATTTCAAACATATAACTCTCTGTCAACTTTTTTTATTCTTATGGTCTTTTTGTTTTCAAGTTTATCTTTACATTATCACAATTTGATTGAAATTGTTTAATCAAAAGAATATATGAATTTAATAAATTGATAATTAAATCCTTATCTTGTTAAATCGTATATCAATTATTACCAAAAAACATAGATAAAGATTAATGATCAAAAGCTTCAAAACAAATAATTATTTTTCAAACTTTTAGTAATAATTCATATTTCACTAAAACAAATTTTTTATGGGAAAATACATAAAACTTCCCCCGAGATTCTCAATGGTTGCAAACTCCTATCTATCCCTACAAAAAATGTTTCATGTACTCCACTGCGAATAAAATATTATTCTACAAACTAATGAAAGTGATAGATGATAAAATTATGATTTTATATTTGCAACCAAAAGCGAAGTACAAAAAAGAATATTTGTTCTTCTATTTATTTAGAATCAAATTAAATGAGTAAATTTTATTTATTTATTTTTATCTCTTCATTCCACTACAAATTTACACTCTTTTTTCTTTTGTTGTAGATGTATTTAGTTATTGATAATTAAAAAAATTATAAATATATATTTTTTGTATTATACTCAACTTTAAATGGTCAAAATTCTCTTATATGTAGGGATGACAAAATGATCTCGTCCCGACGGGTACCCGCCCGCCCGCCGTTTGGGCCGTCCACCCCGTGATCCGTGGCGGGCGGAGCGGGTCATGGATATCACCTCCGCCCCGTGCTTTTTTTTTAAAATATATTTAATGTATATTTTATATGTATATTATATTAAAAAATATAGTTTTATGTATTTAAATTATATTTAACATACATAATGACAAGTTTTATAATGTATATTTTATATGTATATTATATTAAATAATATAGTTTTATGTATTTAATATTATATTTAACATATATAATGACAATTTTATAAATAATGTGTATTTATAATACAAAATATAATATTAAAAATTATTAATAATATAAAATATAAAAAAATAAAACAAATTCAACACGGTGCGACTCGTCCCCGCCCCGCCCCATTGCCCCCTACTTATATAAAGTCTTTATATATGCTTATGACATATTGTTGGAAAGTTTCCGATATGTAGTTTAATATTAAGAGAATATTTTTTAAAAATTCAAATTCAAAATATTCTAAGAATTACAATTGAAATAATGTAAATAAAAAGAGTTTGGAATACAAATAGACACTTATCATATTATTAAACAAATAAAAATAAATCAATATATAAAACTACTTAATTGACCTTAAAGATAATTTACCATGAGGATATTTTTGGCAAATCAAAATTTTCAACAAACCTTGAAAGCTATTCACACTTTTATATAAATAATATAATATAATATAATATAGAATAGATAGATAGATATAGATTAGGCTAATTCATCATGGGTGGTTTTTAATTATCCCATATCTTAGACCATCTCCAACCCATTAGTGCAATTTTGTCAAAAACCATCTCCAACTCATTATACCAAATCTCACACCAAATGAATATTTTATTCTTTCTTTTTCATTTTATAGTAAACAAATTTATGTTTTTATAATATTATTTTATTTACTTATAGTTTATTACTATTAATGTAATTAAATAAAATATATATTTTATTAACATTAAATTAATTAATTATATCAAAATAACCAATATTACAATTAATATTAGCATCTCGCTTAGTTTATGTTATAATTGTATGTTAATTATTATTATTATTTATAGAAAATATTAATTAATTATTAGAACCATATTATATAAATTAATTATATATAAAATGAGGATACAATTGGAATTTAAATTTGAAATAGAAGAGAATTGGAGGGCAAATGGGAGATATTGTATTACACTAAATTTGGTGTAATGTTTAGAGTTGAGTTGGAGATACTTTTTTACATATTTGGTATTATAGTTTGGTATTTGAAGTTGGGTTGGAGATGACCTTATAATGCTGCAGAGATATGGCACCTCTGTACATTATGCTAATTAGACCACAGATTCCTGCATAACAATTTAGGAAGTCGTAATGAGTTTATAGGGATATATGCTTGAATAATGAGTAGCTACTTAAAAGGGGAATAGATGTATAAAGGGGTGTTCATGGTTTCGGGCAACCGCTTGCCGTTCCTTCCAAAGTGAGGAACCAGAATCGGTTCCTCCACGCTTCTGTTCCGATTTAACTGTAACCATTTCTTTTTCCTCTTTTGATAATTTTTTGAATTCTTTTTAAAATTAATTTATCAATTTTTGTTAAAAAATAAAAGGAAAAATAAAAATGAATTGGACTTAATATTAAGTTAACTATGTATAGAGATGGCGTTGGGGCGGGATTCCCGTTCCCGTGGGGAACCGCCCCGAACGGGCGGGAATCCCCGAAAATTTCCCCGTGGGGACGGGACGGGATTTTTTTTCCCCGTTAGGCGGGGACGGGCGGGGGGGATCATAGTCCCGCCCCTTCCCATGAGGGAACCGAATATTAAGTATATAATATAATATTTTAAAATATATAATATATTATAAATATATCTACATTAAATATATAAAATAAAAAAAAATTAATTTTTTTATTTTTTCTGTAGAATAAGTGTTTTTTTAGTTTTTTATATAATTTATATATATTTTAAATATTAAAAATCTTTTAAAAAAATCAGTTTTTGCAAAAAAACAATAATAATAAAACGCTGGGGGGATCCCATGGACGGGATGGGGTAGTTTTTTCCCCGTTTGTCTCGCGAGGGACGGCACGGGATTCCTCATGCGACGGAACGGGGATGGGGATTGCTCCCCGTCCCCGCCCCCCCCCGTTGACATCCCTAACTATGTATCCTCTTACGGTAAAGAGGAATCAAAGTTCATGTGATTCGCTTACAACATTTAGTTTAAGACGCGTGTCTCATGCGCGATGGCGACGACGAGATTCGGGACTTGGGGGCGAAACCTACGAAGACCTATAGAATGAATTTTTCTTAAAAACTTTGGGGGGGCAAATGTAATTTTTCATTAGTATAGATATAATTTTGAAATAAATTACAAGTAGAAAAATTGAGTTTTGAAAAATTTTGGGGGGGCAGTGGCCCCCACTTGCCCCCCCTTAGATCCGCCATTGCTCATGCGGTTGCGAATATAAAACATTTAACATTTCTCATGCGGTTTTAACAATCGGTTCCACCGACGGTTCGCGAATATAAAACATTTAATATTTCTCATGCGGTTTTAACAATCGGTTCCACCGACGGTTCGAACAGACGGTTTCCATGGTTTTTGAGTACAAAGAACCGGAATTGAAACCAGCCTACACGGTTCCGATTTTAATTTTAAAACCGGGTTCCAGCCATATGTCACAGTTCCTGTTCCAGTTTGAAACCCAGTTTCGGTTTCATTTGGTCATCCCTAAACGTATAGAAAGTTATCGGAATAGAAAATAATTTTGCCTCCAACCGCAAATGAGTGAGATGTACCATATAATTGTTACGGTTTCTTTGATCTTCAAGGGGCGGAATAAAGGGAAATTTCATATAAGTATAGTTGTGAGAGACATTTATCCATTGAATATATAAATATGTGTACTATGTTTTTAATTTCGTTTAATGATGATTATTAGAAAGTGTACATATTGTGCGTTCAGAAAGTAATTTTGCTGAAATTTCTTTGCCCAAATCATATATTTAAGAGATGATTAGACAATTTCTCAGTCCAAATCATATAATTGTTCGACTTCTGCCTATTTCTCAGTTTTTATATTCATTGCAGCTCTCCTTTTTTTTTTTTTTTTTTTGGGGGTTTATTCCTTCTAATAGTTTTTTTTTCCAAAATGATCCAATATAATATAAAAATGAAAAGGGTGTTGTTCACAAAGGCAAACAACCAACACAACTATATAAATAGATGCAAATATATGATGAAAAAAATACATGGAAGAAATCATACTGAGTTGACTCAGTGGGATTAGCGATAAAATATTAATATCTACGGTTTAGATGAGTCAAACTCTTCTAGCGGAACTTGGAAGACGGTCCATTTCTTGTAGAATTTCGAATGGCTTCTAATAGTATCTTTGGACGTAAGAAAACTTAATATTTCTTTTCTTTTGGTTTAAAAGAAAAATCAATTTAAATGGATATAAGTATTTAATTACATCAAGATTAAAATAAGAATCTCACATTCATAATAACAATCTATTAAATTTACTTGGGTAATCTTATAATTCAATGGATTGAAATCCTTAGTTTCAAGATAAGCTATTATTATTTGAGCTATTATTTGAGTTATTTACTGTAATTTCAAGTCAAGACCAATAAACATTTTTATAAGCTATATTATGGAAGGATTTGAGGGGATGATTTAGGGAAAAGATTTCAAATAACTGATTTAAATTGGAAAAAATATATATAAACCGTCTTACGGATCATTTCCCGTAAGACGGGTCGTGCCCGCCCCACCCTGTCCCCGCTCACCTCGCTATATTTGTTTTTTTTTTCCTGTTGGTTTCTTTCCTACTCGCCGAATAAGACTCTTTTTTCCCAATCTCTCTCCCTAATTTAAAGTATCATGTTTTTTAATACAACCATATATTATGAATTCAAGACAACGATGAAGAAAAAATAAATATGACAGATTAAGAACTCAATACAATGAAGAAGGAAAATAAATATGACAACATTAAAGTAACACTTTTATGAGTAAAAATATCCGTTTTTTTGATATAAAGTGTCATATTTTGTTGTTAAATATAATTATAAGTAATGTTTTTTCTGCAATTTTGTATCAATATAGAATCCAAAATCCAGGAATCTATTTCTGAATCCGTAAGATAGTCATATGAGAAACGTACTCTTTAAAATTCACACAGTGACTCAAGAAATAGCTTGAAATAAAAGTTCAAGGATTTGAAACCCTTTGAATATTTATCATACTATCCAAAACAAATTAAAATGGATTTGCTATTAAAAATTTAAAATCCTTAATTTAAAATTCATCAATCTAAATTAAATATTAGGGTTTTTTTTTTTCTTAACGTCACGCCGTAGCATTTTGTTAGCGTCACTAGCATCCTAGTTAGGGATTTTTCTATGCCACCCAAGTGGGTGTCACCCCACTTGGGTGTATTGCCCTTGGATCAAACACACACCTATGTGGGTGTGTGTGTGTATGTGATGATCCACATGGGTAGCATAGAACAAACCCCTAGTTAGAAATTGTCTAATCATCTCTTAAATAGGCAGAAGTCGAACAATTATATGATTTGCGTTCAGTTAGTAAAGGTCACATGTTCGTTTTCACCAAATCATATATTTAAGAGATGATTAGACAATTTTTAGTTAGCCAGCAATTCCCCTTTCCCAACATGCTACTGAAATCAAGCTTCACTCCATTATTCATTGCTATTCCTACGAAACACAAGCTCCCAAACCTCTCCCTTCCCACAGTTAGCAAATCCTTCACACAACAATGCCCACCAACTGTTCGACAAAATGCCACGCTCAACACCACCTCACTATTATTACTGCACAAACTTCCTCCCACATCCGCTTACGTTCACCTCCCTTTCTGCCGCAAACGTTGCCACTACTGCGACTTCCCCATCATTGCTCTCGGCTCTTCCTCCTCAACCCTGAATAAGAATAACGACGACCCGCGTATTTCGAACTATGTGGAGACGCTATGCAGAGAAATCAAGGCTACTAACTTGAATTCCAGCAACAACCCACCTCTCAAAACTGTGTTTTTCGGTGGGGGCACACCTTCTCTTGTCCCACCGCGGCTCATTTCGTCGGTTCTTGATGCATTGTCCTCTAAATTTGGTATGTGTGGCAATGCTGAAATATCCATGGAAATGGACCCTGGCACATTTGATGCGGTGGCAATGAAGCAATTGATGAATCTTGGTGTGAATAGAGTGTCGTTGGGCGTGCAGGCTTTTCAACATGAATTGTTGAAGGCTTGTGGGAGAGCTCATGGAGTTCATGAAGTTTATGAAGCTGTTGAGATTGTGAAGTCGTGTGGGGTTGAGAATTGGAGCGTGGACCTCATTTCTTCACTCCCTCATCAAACTCCAAGCATGTGGGAGGAGAGTTTGCAGCTCACTGTTCGAGCTCAGCCTACTCACGTTTCCGTTTATGATTTGCAGGTTGAACAAGACACCAAGTTTGGAGTCCTGTAAGTCAAATTCTACAAATGGTAGCTTCTGGAATTAGTAGTTGCAGAAAAATACAGTTTCTCGTCCTTGAATTTCAGGGCTCATGCTATTCTCAGCTTTTATAGTAGTCTTACTATATATTTTTCACGTTTCAAGTATAAATAATAGTATATAAACCCCATACTCGTTTCATTTGATTTATAGAGTGATGGTTCGTAATTCACAAGTAAGGATCAGTTATCTGCGAATATATAAGTCATGGTTGTACTGTTAAGGGATAATTACAAAAGAATTACTGAGGTTTGAGGATGATTACAAAAAAACCCAGAGAAGTTTCAAAAATACAAAAACCCTTGATTTTGATTCAGTATTACATTTTTACCCCAATCGTTGAACTGACGGAATTAGTTGACGTCATCAAATGTTTTCAATGACATCATCAACTTTCCTAAATGTTACAAATAGCTCAAACGTTTATGTCTTACATTTTACCATTACATCCATCAAGTTTTCTAAATATTACAAATATCTAGACGAAAAGTTAGGTATATGTAATACTTAGAAAAGTGATGAATGTATTTGTAAAATATTTAACGACGTTAGCAAATTCCGTCAAGTCAACTAACGGTTGGAGCAATATGTGAGACAGAATCAAACCTCAAGGGGTTTCTGTGATTGTGAAACTTCTCTGAGTTTTCTTGTAACTACCCGAACCTCAGGCTTTTTGTTTTTCGTAGTTATCCCTACTGTTAATACAGGAAGTATCAAATTCCATTAGCTGGAGTTTCATAATGATATCTCTGTGTTTGCAGATACAGTCCTGGTGAATTTCCTCTGCCTTCTGAGAATCAGTCTGCTGAGTTCTACAGAACGGCTTCAAGAACGCTAAGGGATGCAGGTTATGATCACTATGAGATCAGTAGTTACAGCAAGAGTGGTTATCGTTGCAAGCACAATACTACATACTGGAAGAACAAACCATTCTACGCTTTTGGACTGGGTTCCGCTAGTTACATTGGTGGAGTAAGGTTTTCTAGGCCAAGGAGGTTGAAAGAATACATGGATTATGTGCAAAATTTGGAGAATGGAGTGGTGAAATGTACAGGGGATGGAATTATAGATTCTAAGGACTTAGCAACGGATGTTGTTATGCTGTCTCTGAGAACAGCAGATGGGTTGGACATGAAATCTTTCAGAGAAGCTTTTGGCGACTCGCTTATGTTTTTCGATTTGTGAGGTCTATAGATCTCATGTGGAAAGTGGGCATATAATCTGCTTGGATGAGCAAGGGAGAAATGTTTCAGCCAATGAATTTATATCGTTGTTATCCGATGAGAAGGTGGGATATATTCGGCTGAGTGATCCAGATGGTTTTTTGCTGTCAAATGAGTTGATATCTCTTGCTTTTGGTGCTATAGCTCCATGACTTGTTGAATACTTGGCTGTGCTGTATCTATCTACCTCTTAAGTTTTCTATTACTGGTTTGTTTGTTATGTTTATAGTTTAACCTTAGGGTGCATTTGGATGGGGGATTTGAGAGGGGATTTGGGAGGAGGGATTTGAAATCCTTAGCTAAATCCACACCCCTGTTTGGCATATAAATCTAAATCAATGGATTTCAAATCCCTCTTTAAGTTTTAGTTAATTTTCAAAGGATTTCAAATTCCTCCCAAAACCTAGTCATTTGAAATCCAATCTTTTTTCCCCTTTATGCTCACTTGCATATTCACACACACTTACACACATTGCACACATTTACACACACTGCACACATTTACACTACACACACTTTTACACACACTACACACACATTGCACACACATTTACACACACTGCACACTTTTACACACACAACTACATACATTGCACACATTTACACACACTACACACACATTTACACACTCTGTACACATTTATACACACTACACACACTGCACACTTTTACACACACTACACACACTGCACAAATATTTATACACACTGCACACACATTTACACACACACACACTCAGACTCACACTCACACATACTCTTCTCACATATGGACACGCATTATCATCACACACATATTCATACATAATAAAAGTTATATATTTCATATTTTTATTAGTGTATAAAATTATAATTATTTATAAAATAATAAGATTTTATCTTTTATTTTTATTTATTAAATATCAATTAAGAAAATAAATAGAGCTTCTAAATTTTTTCATCAAAATTTACAATGGATTTGAAATCCTTACACAAATTTACATCATCCAAACAAGAGGTGGATTTTAAATCCAATGACTTTGAAATCCATTCATTTGAAATCCCTTGGAATTTCAAATCCCTCAATCCAAATGGGCCCTTAGATTTAATTTTTAAGTTTTTACTATTTGTAACTAGATGTCAGATTTGAGAGGGGAAATATTAATGAAATGTTTCTTTTGTTTGATATTGTCAAAAGTCATTCAAATTATAATTACGAAATGCACTGTTAAATGTACATTCATTTCATGTATTTCCCATGAATTCAATTTTTTCAATTTTTGTATAGCTATAGTTTATTTTAACCATTGTTTTATCCTTACGAAGTATCAGATGAGATAGAATGCTTAGATGAGATATCTAGACCATTTATTTATTTTGAGTGAATACATGACTATCTTTAATTTCGCAAACATCAATAATATTTAACTAGATTATTCACCGAGTATGACACAAGATATTCAATTTCTAGCATTTTGGTCCATTAAGTTGGTCTAAATACAATTTTTGTTCTCTATGTTTTAATGGTGGTGTTTAGCAACCATTAACTTATAAAAAATTGTACATTTGGTCCTACCTTTCATTTTTGCGGATATCATGTTCCTGAAATATTGAAGTGGCAAAATTAATACTCATGTGGATATAAATTGGTGATATGGTGCTTAGAAGCATTTGTGACATAAACTTTGAAAAAATGATTAATTTTGTGAACAGAAATAAAATAAAATAATTTACTAATTTAAAAAAATCTTAATTATTAAAATATTATACATAAAAATTACAAATAATAAATCAATTATGTTAAGAATTACATACTTAAAAAGAGAAAAGGTATTTAAAATTATTAGAGATAGTAAAATAGTTTACATAATATATATTATTATTTTAATAAATTCAAATAATAATCAATAATATTATTTAAAATTAAATAATTTTTTTGAATATCAGAATATAAACTAAACCAATATTTAAATCTTGTATAGTTGTATACTTAAATGAAAAAAACCGGACAAAAAAATAACAATTAAGGAACCCGTCCCGCCAACTCCCATCCCACCACCAAAAAATAGGAAAAAAAACATATAAATAATTTATTTGTGTGTAATATACATTATATATACAGTTTTTGTATATATGTATATGTATATATAATTTTCTATTTTGCCCCCTTTTTTCCAAATGCATATGTAGATGGTATAAGTCAATGTATTTCTTCATTTTAGTACTTTTTTCATCTTAGTCTAAATAGAATATATAATATCAATTTACCCTCCAATTTATTACATGTGGCAAGGTTTAAAAGGTAAATACACCTTTATTTATACCAATTAAGCCATATAAGCCATATAAATAATTTATTTGTGTGTAATATACATTATATATACAGTTTTTGTATATATGTATATGTATATATAATTTTCTATTTTGCCCCCTTTTTCCAAATGCATATGTAGATGGTATAAGTCAATGTATTTCTTCATTTTAGTACTTTTTTCATCTTAGTCTAAATAGAATATATAATATCAATTTACCCTCCAATTTATTACATGGGCAAGGTTTAAAAGGTAAATACACCTTTATTTATACCAATTAAGCCATATAACATTCATAATTTGTATCCAAACACCCAATTTTTAATCCACATGAACATAATTTTACCATAGTATTTTAAGAATAAGATATCCACAAAATTGAAAAATAGGACCAAATGTACAACCTTTTATATGTTAATGGTTGTCAAACGCCGCATCTAAAACATAGAGGACTAAAAGTGTATTTAGGCCAATTTGAAGGACAAAAATGTAATTTTGCCTTCTAAGTTTCTAACCTCTACATAAACCCAACAGAAAACATAAATTATATTTGATTTCTTTAAGGTGAAAAAATGTCGTAAAAGCATTTTAGCCTTGTTTTTGTACGCAAGCAGGACGCTTATTACTACTAAGGATGGCAACAAAATGGATTTTAGATTTGATTTGATCAAATCGAGACCAATCCTGTCAAGAAAAAGTTGGAGATGAATTTGTGTTCATTTATAATTAGTAAAAATAATAGATTCAGATATACAAAAATTGCAAACTTACATTATCAATAAATTACACAAATGCAATGCAACTCAAATATTATTATACCCATTCTCAAAAAAAAAAATAAAAATATTATTATACCCACTTACAAAAATATGACATGAATTACGAAATACTCTTAACATGAAAAAAAAGTCTATATTTGCAATACATACATACAATATTAAGAAATAAAATGGGTAATTTTTTTTTTTAAAATTAAAATATAAATAAAATTATTATTTATATTCAAGAAATAAAAATTACATATAGCAAGACGGGTCGAGCCGTCGAGGGTCCTTTGGACCCTTACCCGCCAGGTTTTAAAAACTTGGACTGGAGACCCGTCCCAAGACCCATTTGGCTATTACGAGTTTATTACCGGTTCACGTTTAAACCAAGCCTTTCCATCAAAAAAAGAAAAAAAAAGAAAGGTTTAAAACCAAGCCTCATTGCTATCCGTAAGATTGTAGTCACTCTGACCTCACATGGTTACACAATTGCAGGTCTAAGATCTGAAAATGAAACCTTAAGGCTGCACCCCAAAAGCTGCCAAGCAAAAATGATCATAGTCTATGAACAAAACTGAGACCTATTAATATTAACATCATTATAGAAAAAGTACCAAGAAACTCTAATCAGAGAAGCACTTGTATGCTTAAGCTGTATGAACTGAATATGTAATCTATAAATCAGAAACTCTTTACACCAACTTTGATGTTTTCTATAATCTACAAAATGAAATCTTAAAAAAATCAGGGGAAGAAAATGTACAATTTCGGGAAATAAAAAATTCTAAACAAACAAATTGTAATCGTCTGATCTCACAGGTTTTTCATAGTAAAAGAACTTCGACTGAAAATTGCATTTGAGAACAAGATCATGTTCGCGCCTCCGACCAGAGCACCGTGCTCATTTCCCATTTGTACTGATATGTAACACCAACAATACCTGAAACATGAAGAGGAAAAATATCATTAGTGTTATAATCATTTCTTGTTTATGAAATGGAATCAGGTCATTTAATGATTGCGGGACTACGAGGGTGTTTGGCTAAGCTTATTTAAATGATCATATAAGCTTTTATATCTTATAAGCTCCTATATCTTATAAGATGTTATAAGATATTTTAAGAGCTTATAAGATGTTTGATCTTATTTAGAAATTAAGTTGCTGAAGTGTTCAGATAAAATAAGATGATGGAACTTATAAGCTGTAGTAATGGCAGTTTTGTAATTAAAATGGTCAAAATCAAAAGGAGGTTGTTAAAATAAATCTTATTCTGAAAATAAGTTGGGATCCCCATCTTTTTAAAAACAACTTATAAGCTCCTACTATCTTATTTTGGGAGCTTATAAAATTTATTTTTAGAAAAATATACCAAACACTTGTAAAGAGCTTATAAGCTCTCAAACATCTTATAAGATGGTTTACAAAACATATTATAAGCTCAGCCAAATACCCTCTAATTTTAGCTCAAATTACTATCTAGCAAATTGACTTTAGAGACCAGACTCAATCAGGACGTTGCCGTAATAACTGGATCCTTATTGGGATCTCAATACTAACTAACCCCCATAAAGAAAATGACAGAATGAAGTAATTCGAAGCAAAGATGCAACATAATAAAGACGGAGTGCAAAGCATAGTTCAATTGAATTGGAAAATATTCCAAGCCGTCATGCTTATAAAGAAACAAAATATAGTGTTCAGAAGAATTGTTGAGAATCAGAATCAAATCAGAATGGATTAAATTAAGATTATTGCATGATTCTTGGGATAGCAGAATATTGGATTTTATCAAAATTGATATGGGAGATATTTTTCCATTAATGTATTTTTCTCACCTATATATAGGTTATATTGTAATTCTCAAGATAAGAGAGAAATAAAATTCTTATAGCCCTTTGGGCATTTGTTCGTGGATGTAGGCTAAATGCCGAACCACGTTATTTCTTCGTGTTCTTCTTTCTTCTTCAAAATCCAACATGGTATCAGATTCCTAAGGATTAGGGTTTCTGGGAAGCTTTGCAGCCTTCATTGCTCCAAGTTAATTCGATTGCAGCGTTCATTGCTGCAAGTTATATTCATAGCAACCTTCATTGTTGCATGTTAATCCAATTGCAGCCTTCATTGCTGCATTCTGATAATTGCACAACACTCATCCAGTGCAACAATTATCATTTTTTGAACTTCAACATGAATCAGGTTCATAAAATGTGTCTAACTCAATGGTTTCGTTTTCTGCTAATGCTACCACATGGAGTGCAACTCTTACTGCTGTAATTTCCATTGTTCAAGTTGAATACTCCAACAAAAAGTATCATCGTATTCAACTTGGGGAGTGTTGAGAATTAGAATCAAATCAGAATGGATTAAATTAAGATTATTGCATGATTCTTGGGATAGCAGAATATTGGATTTTATCTAAATTGATATGGGAGATATTTTTTCATTAATGTATTTTCTCACCTATATATAGGTGATATTGTAATTCTCAAGATAAGAGAGAAATGAAACTCTTATAGCCTTTTGGGCATTTGTTCGTGGATGTAGGCTAAATGCCGAACCACGTTATTTCTTTGTGTTCTTCTTTCTCTCTTCAAAATCCAACAAGAATCATGTAGCAAGAAGCATCAGAAAAACAAGAAGCTCAGAGGACATTCGTTGTCCCACCTCTAATCAAGATTATTGACCTCCTAAGTGGAAAAAAAAAAACTAGGATTATGTATATCCAATTCTAAACCGTTCCTTTTTAGGGTGGAATTAAGCCATTCATAAACTTCGGATTTTCTGAAACTAGAGAGAATTAACTACCGTGTATCATCAAGAAGGCTTTGGTTTTCTTCCAGGTTTTGAGATGCGCTTAAGCTGTGTTTTTCCTGTTCTCATTTCCCTGCAATATATAACCAAGCCATGTTAAGTTAGATGACCTTTAGCATTTTTACTCGAAACCCCTGTATAGTTTTCTTAATTCATAGGCAAGAATAGTACCTTTGATACAGATACACAATCAAGTAGAATATAGGAAGGAACATCAAAATCAGTACTGATGTCGCCAAGTAGAAAACACTTGTATGCTTCTGTACGTGTGAGGAATGAGATTAAACAGAATGCGGAGAAAAACAGAAAGAAAGCACGTACAAGAGCAAATTCAAAGAAAGCCAGAAAGGGAGGCTCAATCAACTAACTTCCATTGCCATTTCTTTAACTCCAGAAGGGTGTATTTTTATATAATTTTGCTATTAACTTAAGGATAATTACAAAAACACCACTGAGGTTTGGGCTAATTACAAAAAAATAAGAGATGTTTCAAAGTTACAAAAAAAAAAAACCTCAAGTTTGATTATGTCTTAAATTTAAGGGGGTAACTGTAATATTTTTATAAATGTCGGGGGTTTTTGAAATATTTTTTGCTTATGAAGGATAAAATGTAAGACATAATCAAACCTCAAGGGGTTTTTCGCTATTATCAAAAATCTCTGGTTTTTTTCTAATTAGCCCGAACCTGAGGTTTTTTTTTTTCTGTTTTTTGGTAATTATCCCTCAACTTAATTAATAGCATGTTTGGAATCACTTTTCAATGGACTTCTAAAGATCCATTTGAAATTTTCTGGAGTGTTTGGCGGTTTATAATGAATGGACTTTTGAAATAAATCACATTCTCAAAAGTCCATTCCAAAAGAAGTGAGGAAATGTGGCTTTTCAAACCCATTTCCGTTACTTTTATTTGGAGGTTGTTAAAGTTGCTATTTTCCTATTTTATCTCCTCTCTTTCTATTTAAATGTCAAAGCACTTTTTTGAAGTGGGTTTCACCAAAAATGTATGATTAATGTAAAAGGACTTTCTGTTTCTAAATAGACTTTTACTGCACAAGTGCTCTCAAACATGTACTAAGTCATCTAGTAAAACTTTACTAATCTTCTTTAAGCAAAAACACCACGGGGTGATATAAGTTAAACTAGGCATCAAGGAGTAACCACTTACCCTGCCTCCTCTAGAGAAAGGTTTTCTTCCTCGTGAGCAACTGTGGGCATCACAGAATTGGCGTAAAAAGAACTCTGCAGAACATCGCAAGAAAGATGTTGTCTACAAACATGATCAAGAAAAGCCATTCATGTTTTTTATAGGTTTAAAAAGAAATGGTACCATGGAGACGAGTTGCTGAGGAGCCCTCTTTTACAGGAAAACAGCTGTCAGCAAGATCCTGCAAAGAGCCACCAGACATAAACAAATGCAAAACAAAAGTCTTAGATTAAATAGCATGAACTTAGAACAACCTCACATAAATGACGGTTTCTTGCAGCAGCAGGAGGATTACACTTGGTTTTATGGGATTGTGAATTTATCACAAAATCACAATGTAAGGCTCCGCATAGATCTGCCAAGCACTTGCCATGACTCTGAATGCAAAGAAAGGAGCGATGTGGTATTGATTACATACAAATTTTGATGGGAAATTGTAAGTTCAACTTAAAAACTTAGACCATGCAAGAGATGAAGCAACATATAAATGTCTTAGTGATCACATGGTCCGCACACTCGAAGGATGATTAACTCATTTTACAAAACTTTGATGCAAGATACAGCAAGGGGAGTCCTATCCATCATTTTAAAACATAGGGATAATTATAGAATAAAAAACAAGGTTCGGGCTAATTACAAACAAATCCAGAGGTTTTTGAAAATTGCAAAAAACCACTTGAGGTTTGATTCCATATAACATTTTTCTCTTTCATAACCAAAAAACATTTCCAAAACCCCCTTATTTATAAAAACGTTACAGTTATCCCCTTAAATTTAAGACATAATCAAACCTGAGGGGGCTTTTTGTAATAAACATCTCTCGTTTTTTTTTTGTAATTAGCCCAAGCCTGAGGGTTTTTTTTTTTGTAATTATCCCTAAAACTTAAGATGGAATGGAGATTCATTCTAAAAAGTTCTCCAATGACACAAATGAATTTCCCTACCATGTAGAAAATCATTTAATAGAATGTAACTGAAATGATTTAATCACTTTCTTCATGTTTTGCAGTCAAAGATTAGGGATGCATAGTTTTGAGTCAAATGGCATCCACATAACTGTGGGGTTGAGGATCAAAGGAGGATGGAGTATGATAGATAAACAAATAGCGACAAATATTATATTCTTACACTTTGAAATTCAATGACTTAGAAATGAACTCTCACGACATACGATATATTAGTGACTGCAATCCACAAAGACAGTTCTATTGCAACGGATGCGATTTCTTTTTCTCTCTGGTCATTCTCACCACTTCTATTTTCCTTCGTGTTCAACAATATTCTTAGAGACACACCCACAATCTCGTATAAGCTCTAAGCATGTGCAATCTCAAACCCCTTCTTTGGAGCCATCAGAGAGAAAATCTTCGCAGCTATCAAGCACATTAATGAGAATTTCTAATTGCGGCAGCCCAAATATTCAGAAGTCTAGTAATTCAACTCACCGCTACAGGGAAAAACTTAAAATGATGATTTAGTGGATCTTTCCCATCACTGCCTCTGATCTTTTATAATTCAAAATTCAAAGAAACAAGCACCGAATGAACTTAGCAAGCAAACTAAAGGAATAATGTGAGCTCATGCAAATCATTTGTGATTTGCAGCAATACAAAACAAAACCACCAATAGCAGGTTGAACGCATAATTGGGACTCCAAAGGATTAAGAAAGTAAAGACACCATCACATACAACATTTAGAAGATTGTTGTGCCTGTTGTCAAAATGCTGATCCAGATATTTTTCTGCTCGGAAGATTTTCTTACAATACCCACATCGCCATTCATTTATGTCTACATGAATCTTATGCTCCTCTTGGTCTCTAAATATATCGTTGCTTGGATGAAGTCTGCATCGGCTGGAAAGTTGATACTTCTCTTTTTCCACGAAAGGCATGAGATACTGCAAATAGCTTCAAAGTTAAATAAGGCAAAAATGGGTTGCTATACATTTATCTGCAGAGATAATGTTGCAACATTCAGATACCTCCTCTATTATTTTCCAGGCTGCTCGACTCCTCTCTCTGGAACAGTGAACTTCAGGCTGCTCTTCTTTAAGATTGCTAAGCATCAAATCAACAAATTAGCATCAACAATACGACCGCCAATCATATCTTCCTGACTTGTATAATTAGTTGAACGTAAGATTCTCAATCTATGACATGTATTTCTGTAAATATACACAAGGATTAACTAACTACCACAAAATAAGAACCACCCAACCCACTCCAACCAGAAAAAATAAAAATAAAATAAAATACAGATGGGAGGAAAAGGGTGGGAGGGAGGAGTGGATTAGAAAACAATCAACAATATATAATTAAAATAAAATGACAGGAAATGTTACCTTGAAGCAGCAGTTTCACTACCCTGTGGGCAAAAGTAAAACTGAATGAGCAATGTTATATTCTAATGTGTAAAAGCCTACATATTCTTACACTGATGGAAAACAAGATTTCAGAAAACTACTATGATTCTATCACACACAACTTCCCATGACTTGAATGCAAACTCAATACGAATAAGGTGAAGATACTCAAGGAGACATACTTCCAAATTAAGATGCGCAAATATGAGTTAACTTATTAAGACTTGAACATATTGCCCAATTTATATCAAGGAAAACACAAAATGAGAAGCAGGGAAAGTCCAGTAAAAATAGCCGATGCAGAATCCTTTAAGAGGAGCGAAGATTCCGCCTAAGCCTACAAACGAGTGTGTGGATCAACTGAACAAAATTTCTTGAGCTGCTGCATTAATTAGTTCATGTTTTCATTTTGTTTCTTGACTAGATTTGAGTCCCTGCTCTTCCATTCTAAAATTCCTTGAAATCTCGTTTTCCCAGCATCCGAAATCACCTCTGCTTTCCCAATTTCCTTAATTGATATATGAGTTTTAGCTTCAGGTGATTACATGACTTCTTTATCAAGAGATTCTAACAATCCCCAGAAACTAATCTTTAGATTAATGAGCCTTGAGAAGCACAAATTTTACTAATTAACCTTTTTCTTTCTTGCTTGCGTCTTGTTCGGCCCTTTTAAAAGACAAGCCTTTTAAGAACGAAAATATGGATAAAAATTCGAGATTTCCCACATCAAATGACTAAAACATTGAATCAACGACTATACACAGAAACCCCCATAGTTGGATAAATATTGAACTAATATTCTCCATTTCGAGACTTATTACTCCCTCAAATAACAAGTTCAAAAAATTATTCCTCGTCTATGGTGGGGGTGGGAAGGTTGGGGGAAATGGATCTTGCAGGAAAATGATTACCTGGGAAGAGGAGAGTTGCAGAATCATCAAAAGAAGAGAAATACTGTAAACCGCACATAATCTCGTCTTCACCATCTGAATCTCCCCTCCCTCTCAGTAAACTCAGCAAGTTCCTGATTGTTATGTATGTCTTGTGACTCTTGTATGTTTTTTCCTTGACCAATTATCCAAAGTGCTCTCAAACGAACCAAAAGAACCTACGGTCTTACATATCATTTTCTGTAAGAAGGGTCGCTCCGACCTGACCCGATCCAATCCAGCAGGCCCATTATTTTTATGGGTGGCGCTATTCACACCCCACATCTATATAATTTTAAAAAGGGGTATTGATTTTTCAGTATCTGACATGTAGCACTTTGCTGGTTTGGTACCTGACATTTGTGAGTTACCAATTTAGTACTCATACTTCACATTTTTTTTATAAATTGGTACCTATTCACTTTTAAGGACGAAAATGCCTCCAAGATTTTTTTAATTTTTGTTAAAAAGTTAAGTTTTAATTAGAATTATTAAATTTAAAAAATAAATTTAATTAAGAAATAACTTATTATTATTTAAATTAAATTATTAAATTCTTAATTGTAAAAAATAAAATGAATCAAATTAATTATTTTTTAAAATTCAGTTAAAAATTAATTAAAAATTAATATATTAATAAAAAATTTGCTATGATTTTCTTATTTCCTATCTTATTTTTTATTTTTAAATTATTTAATTTTCATTTTAATTTTTAAAATTAGTTAACTAAATTAATTTTTCTTTTCGATTAAATAAATTTTAATTTATGTTTATTAATTTACTAATTTAATGTAATTAATTTTATTTTTTCTAAGAATTCATTAATATTTTTAGAAATTTATTTTTATTTTTATTAATTAAATTAATTAAAATGTTAATTGATTTTATAATTTAAATAAGTATACTTATGTTTAATGGGGGCATTCTCGTCCTTAAAAGTAAATATGTACCAATTTATAAAAAAAATGAAGTATGGGTACTAAATTGGTAACTCAAATGTCGGTCTAAACCAACAAAGTCTTATGTGCCAAGACTAAAAAATCAATAACCCTTTCAAAAATGTCATTCATTTAAGGGATAATTACATTAAACCCTCCGAACTATGCCTATTTTTACACTTTGTACCAAACTTTATTTTGTTACGCTATGCCTCCTCTAATATGAAAAAATTTCACTTTACCATATATGGACAGTTTTGCCCCCATAGGTTTTAAAATTGATTTTAATAGTTTAAGAATTCCATCTAAGCTCCGATTTGTTGTATCTAGCCCCTAAAAATTATAGAATCACATAATCTAATCATCATGAATTTAACTCCAAAAATAGTTTGTTCCCGAATTTATCAAGGCATGAGAACCCTTATTTTCCGCCACCTGCTTTGTTCGTGGCGTTGTCATACCTACTTAGATCTAATCTTTAATCTAAGATCTTAAGGAGTCATTCAGGTTTCCAGCCTATAAACTCAACATGGTATATTTCTGCAAAGGTCTCACAACCTTATTACGTCCGTTCCAAAATGGGTCTTTTGATTTAAAATTGGATAGTCCATTACGATCATATCAAGACCAACATGCTTCCGTAAAATTAAAATATCCCATAAAATTCATACCTTTCTTTGACCGAAATAGCACCGGGGGAGATGGTTCACAACACCACAGTCTGTAAATTACTGCCCCTAGACTGTTTGACAGACTATCGCAACCATCCAACTTCAACTAACAGTGAAGATGATCTACAAGTTATTCAACTCCTTCAGAAACTACTCAGCACAACCTTTTTTTTCGTTTCTTACTCCAAGCGTATAAGATAATTCTTCAAAGGGATAAATTAATCAAACAAATCAAACATTATGAACACATGTTAAAGCAAAAGCTTTCTTTTTATTAAGAAATTAAAGAAAATTTATTACATTAGTAATCTCCTTTTGGGAGGAGAATACTGGTTTAGCCTCTCATATATGAGGCTTGCACTTGCAAACACATAAACTAGAAAACTTAAAACACTCAATTATTACAAATTTTATTTTTGAAGACTAAGGGAGGTCGTTCGATGCCATTAGCCTTCTAAAACTCATCTTTATATAGAGGTACCCTCATTACCCTTGTATTATTTCATCCACTTGTTGAATGAGTGGAGGCCTTCTCAGCATCACATGGTTTGGATCCTACTTTGTCTAGTATCCAAAGTATTTCGATAAGGCTCCAAAGCCTACTGATTTGTTTTTTTGTCCTATAGTAAATTGGAAATAATCTTAAGACGTCATTTCTTACGTCTTTTTCTTGAATTATTAGCATCTAATAGCTAGCTCCTTCATATGACAATCTCTTTCTTGTTATGACCCACCTTTTGTCTTTTTGGTAAGTGGTATCACATGCTACCACCCAGTCTGCCGAGGTATCTACTTTTTCGATGGTCCCCGAATTATTGGATACTTTGGCAGATTTTGTGACTTTTCTTCTCCGTCTCCGGACGCCTCTGATCAATCTTTGGTCGAAATCCTTTGCCAAATCCTGGCTCATTTTGATTTGGGCATTCTGGGCAAATACGATTTTCCCAATGACCAATATGAGCCATATTGTAGTGTGTTCGACAAGTTTTTTTTACTCCCCGGTAGCTTGTTTTCCCAAGGAAGATTTCTTTTTTTTTTTCGAATAAGTCTTCTGCGAATCTTGTTGTTTTTCCTATCGTAGTGCTTAACAGGTGATACGTGTAAAATATATGTGCATTTAGGGGCTTAGAATTGTATATAATTGATGCATTTGCATGTATATTTAGTGTGTTTTACTTGGTTTCCTTAGAAGGGCATGATACTGCGTACTCTTGTAATTTTTTTTAACAGGAAACATAGCTTAATTGAAAAGATATCAGTTGGAAGGCCCGAACAAGATCGACGAGTGCAAAGAGAAAATTGAAAAGACAAAGGAATCGGACGAAAAGCAGTCACACGGTCGGACTATGTAGGACCACATGACCGTGTAGAGCTGCATGGCTGTGTGAAGTGTTCGGGAGAAAATAGGGGCGAAATCAAGCCGCCCGATCGGACCGTGTGGGACCACACGATCATGTGAAGTGACCGTGTGAAACTCATACGGGCCGTGTGACTGACTGTGGCGGATTTTTGTGTCCTTTTCCCACTCGAACTCTACAAGTGATCTCTCCAAGTACCTATATAAAGGACCCAAGGGCTGCACGAAAATATATACATTCATACAACATACAACACAGCAAAATACATAGGAACATAAGATCAAAGGTCTTCGAGAGAGGAGGGCTAGGTTACGAAGAACACCACAAGGCCTTTCGCATCTATGGAAGCACAAGAGCTTCGAAGGCTTTGTTTGATAAATGGTTTTAATCATGATTTTGATGATTTTGTTTTTATACCAAAACAATGGTTTTAAAGGTTGTCCAAATACTCCTAAATGATTTAAAATGGTTTTAATATTTTTCGGAGTATTTCTTCAAGTTTTATTTTCGACAAAAATTGGACAACACATTTAATGATTTTGTATCAATGGGTTTTTACATCCAAACACTGTTTCCAAATGTTGTCTAAATACTCCCGATCGGTCTAAAATGTTTTCACTATTTTTTGGAGTATTTTTTGAAGTTTATTTTCGATATAAAATTGGACAACACTTTTGTTTTGAGGTCAACCGGTTGCCGTATAGGGCAACCGGTACGTGAAAGTTGTGGAAAACAGAAAACTTCATGTTTGCGAGAAAATGGTGAGGTGACCGGTCACCCTATAGGGCGGCCGGTGGCGTCGACCGGCCGACCCATAGAGCGGCCGACCACTGAAAGATTGTTAAAATTTGCAAACTTCTCTTTTCGATTTTTTGAAGAGGGCAACCGGTTGGACCCTAGGGTGACCGGTCGGACCCCGTCGACCGGTCGCCTGTAAAAATGTGTTCTTATTTTCAAACGTCTATTTGTGCGCGACCGTCGCCCTAATGTTTGACAAAGAAAATTCTAACCGTTGTGCAAAGCAGAAACTTTTCCCTAAATTGTGGGATTGATTTCTAACAACTATAATCTTGATTTTAATTGCAATTTTTTTGTAGATATCGATTCCAAGAGGAGCCTATCAAGGATCAATCATCTCCTATAAATAGAGGAAGATTTGAAGCACAACAATAAGAGAGAACAATACAACACAACAAGATATACTCAAGCAAACACTTGGTCTTATATTGTCATTATTCTTGTTGTAATTTGCCTAGCTTATCAGTTTCACATCTTTGAGGTCTAGGCTATTCTTGATTACACTTGCACTCAATTGTATAATTCATTATCGAGTTGTAATCTTGAATTTTCGGGTTATCATTCAACACAAGATATCCTTGTGAGTGTTCTTGTGGTAAGAACACACTTGGGTGATCTAGGTGTTAGGTGTAAGAAGATTGTGGTAATCTTCTTGTTGAGGTGTTGAAGAATTGGTATTCTTCAAGGTTGAAGATTGTGGTAATCTTCACAAGGTGCTGTTGGAGATTGTGGTAATCTTCAAGAAGAGATTGTGGCAATCTCAAAGGTGGTGTTGAAAAAGAGTGTGGTGCTCTTCAAGGTGTTGTTGTAAGTTGGTGTTGTATTAATTTTGGTAATTAATAAAATCTTTTTTTCTTTTTGAAATCCATCCCGGATATACTGGGGTGGTAGAGGATTAGGCCCTAGGTGGGTTGAACCTCTATAAATCGACGTGTGTTGTTTACATTCCGCACCTTATTATTGACTTGGCTTGTTTTGTTCGAAAAAGAGGGTAAAATTGAAAAGATGGAGATAATCTATTCACCCCCCCTCTAGATTATCGTAGTCGCTTGGACTTACAGGCTTGGAAGGAAGATCTATCCTGACAAGAAAGGGTTTTCTTTCTTAGTTTAGATCTCTTGTTTGTACTTAAACGATGTCACAATGTTGATTTCAAGTTGTCTATGAATTTGTTATCAATATTTGGCTAATCTTTCAAATCTTAGGGCATAATCAAAACTGTGGATTCATGTTAAATCTTGATTAATTGTTTTCTTAATTGATTCATGTTTTCTATTTTATGAATTCGAGTGCTTATTCTTAATTGCTTATTATTTGGCCATTAATTTGCATGTCATATTTGTTAGTGCGAGATTTGGGAGAGGAATTCCAACAAAGGCGGAAATCGAATTCAGACATAAACTGGTGTAACAAGTCGGGAGACCTACAACTGTTTGTGGGGAGTCATTCAATTCATAGATCTTTTGGGAGTTAATAATAGTTGTAATGTATCGGGAGATCTACAATTATTATTAATCTACTGTTTATGTGCCACCCGGAAGGGGGAATAGACTAACTTAGGAATTGAACCCATAGAATTGCATGAATTGGTTTTGTTAAACATTAATTGGATTTAATCTTGAAGAAGCATGTTGAAATTATATACCTAAGGTTGCTTTCGTATTTGTTGAAAATACTTGTGGGGTTCGAAAATTTACTGCTTTTTATTTTTATTTTTTGATTTTTATAACATTTGATATTCAGTCACTTCAATAAAATTGAAATGCGATGTTATTATAGCCTAAGTGTTTTGTAGTCAATCCCTGAGGAATACGATCTTGCTTGCCATTATCCTATAAACAACACTGTACACTTGCAGTATGGAGATCCAAATATATTTGGCGAACAACAGGAATGATCCATTCACTGAATTTTGATAGAACTTGAATGGAAACTTGACTTTGTCCATCTCGGTAAGACAGACCCATAATCCCCATGCTCGTCTTGTTGAGATTTGATGTTCTGTAACAAACACAGCCAAAGGAACTTTTTCTGAACTAACTTCCTTGATGGTTCTGAAAGCCCTTTCATCTGGTCTTCGAAGCTTGTTATAGTGAAAGGCTTCATGATTACCTTTTCCGATGGGTTTTGAAGCTACAGTAAATAAAGTACAGTTCCAAAGTGTCACGGTGTCTAAGGGCTTTAGAGTTGTCTTACAGTGAAAGGCTTCATGAATTCTCTGTCTTGTAATTATTTTCTCCTAATTAACCTGATAATTCTGCCAAGATGAAGAAAACTTATTCTCGTTAGTATCAGCATTAGAGCTGCCTGTCATCGGCTTAAGGTTGATATCTTTGTCCTCTACCCCAAACGTGTTGGGTTGACATGATGACTCGAGATTTGACTCCGGATTATCATATTTTCCTTGGGCCAACATTTTCGTCAGCTTAGGACCCGTGCTAGAGGTACTCGAATCCTCTGCTATGGGTCGGGGAGTCCCGCACTCTAAACGCTCATTTTGCTTATTAGCAGCCCGGAGGAGTGGTCCTTGAAATGTCAATCTCAACTGAGAGTGAGATCAGACACATGCTCATATATGATTAGTCACTTTATCCCGATAATTCCTTTATAACCTTCCAGCCAAATCATCATTGATGGCTAGAGTGCCAAATTCTCGGAGAAACATCTCAAGATGACCGTCGAGGTGACTTGATGCTGTGAGGATGGAATCAACTTCAATTCTCTCCATCTCTTGTTAGAAAATCTGCAAGAACATTTTCATGAGATTTTATAATGACAATATCATAATCATAATATTGCCATTCAACTTGCCATCTAAGTAATCTAGCCTTTTATGGTTTAGATTCAATTTTATTTTTCAGAAAGCCTTGACACTTGAATTATCAATTTTTAGAGTAAACTTTTTAGCCCATAAAAATAAAGGCCATTTTTTTTAAATCCTTTATGACTGCGAAGAACTCCTTTGCATTGATATGCCACCAATTTGTTTCACTGCCCGAGAATAGACCGCTGCGATATCTACATGGCATTTCTCCATTTGGTATAGCTTTTGTAAGAACTGCCCCACCAATAATAACTGGCATCTGTTTATAGAACCAGTTCATCTTGTGGAATTGCCAGTTTTGGAAGCTTTTTGCATACTTCCTTAAGTTGTTTTATTCCTTTTTGATGTTCATCTTCCCATTTGAATATTGTATCTTTTTTTAGTAATGTGCTAAATATCTTCATGTAATGTGCCAGATTGTTTATGAACATTCCAACAAAGTTAACAACTCCGAGGAAACTTTGAAGTTGTTTCTTGTCTTTGAGGATATCTGGAAATCCTTGTATCTTTTCCATAATATGGCTTTGTAGAATGATTCCAAATTCATCGATTTCAATTCCAAGGAATTCAATCTACCTTGTAGCATTTACTGCCTTCTTTTTCGAAAACACTAATCCTTCTTTGTGACAAATATCTGGAAATATTTCCAAATGTTTGAGATGCTCATTCATGTTATTTGATGCAATAAGAATGTCATTGATATACACGAACATGAAACTAAAATAATCCTTGAAAAGATTATCCATCTTTCTCTGATATATCTGGGGTGAGTTGGTCAATCCCATGGGCATTATGTTCCAGATATAATGTCCCTGTGGTGAGAAGAAAACTGTGAACTTCTTACTTTCTTCCTCCATCTTAATCTGGTAAAATCTAGATTTGCAATCGAACTTTGAGAACATCTTGGCGCCATTGATACAATTGACCATATCTTCTCTATTTGGGATATAATATCCGTAAAACTCCAAAATGTTATTAATCCCTTTATAATTAATAACCAACCTTGGCTTTTGTCTTTTGATTTCTCCATGGTTTCTGACTAAGAATCCCGGACTGCTGTATGGAGAAACTCCTGGTGAAATCAACTTAAGGTCAAGATGTTCCTTAAGTTTCTTTTGCATATCCTCATGATCCTCTTGGTTCATAAGATTAGTTTAAACCTTACAAACTCGTATTCCTTCCTTGCTTTGACTTTTAAGGAAGCTTTGAGTTCGTTCTTATCCCACCATGCCAAATGATCTTCATTGTAATTCCTTTGGATCTTCTTTTTGACATCCTCGAGTGATATCTGTTCTTTTATGGTAACATTACTCTGTGGATTATCCATTAGGCTCATCATCAATTTCTTAATAACCACTGGAGGTACTCGATCTTCTCGACCATATTGCCGAAAGGATAATAATGGTTCACCAAATATTCTTTATCTGCCATTTTTGGATTTCGAAGTTTGGCTTCATCACTACGCTTACTGCAAAAATTAATTAGCATTTTTCGGAAAAATGCTTCCCGTAGTCTTTGGACAATAATCTTATAATCACACAATATTGTGAAAATAAGTCTTCTTGTCTCATTTTCTTGTGTAAATCGCTTAATTGTATGTAGGAAATTATGTCCTAGTTAAATATTTTCTCCAGTATCATGGAAAATGGATTGACGACATTTTCACTTTGTACCATGGGTATTGCCTGCGCCTCCAATCATGATTTATGCTTTCTTAATTCCTCTATTAAGGATAAGAATCCTTTGAGAGAAATCCCTTCCTGCAATAGCTGGTAAATCCCTTCCAATTTCTTTAGGAAAAACTTTCAGCTTTGCAGTACAGATTCCAATCAATATAGGCGGCGAAATATTCTGCCTTGTATTCAACATATATTATTCCGATGGAAATATATATGGAGAATAGAATAGTGGTCATCTAATTCTATATCTTTTATCAGCCACCGTGAATTCCATTCCATCTTGTAATCGTTCCCAAGGTTTATGATCCTCAAGAAATTATATCCCAAGTATTAATTGTTCTCGGATTTTTCCTGCAGTTCCTGTGATAGTCAGCTCAATCTCACCCATCTTTAGGCTTCCTTGATACCTTCCACTAGAGATTGTTTGAGGTAATATAGAACATCACAAGGACAAATGTTGTCATTTTGAGTGATGTCAAATATTACTTCAACTTCTCTCCATCCTTTTGGACATTTTAGTTCTCCCTGAGTTTTGAATACATCTGGGATTATTTGAATCGTTTTGGTCTCTTTCTTCCCAAGGATCAAGCATCGACAATTATTATGCTTGATGGAAAGACATCCTTCTTCGCTCAATCCTGAGGCTTCTACGTTAGTTGAAGACCGGTTGATCTTTAATATTCATATCGATCTTGTTTATCATTGGGGATTCGATAAGTTTAGGTGAACCACCCTTGCGAAATCCTCAGATTCTTGGGACTTCAACAAATTCCTTTCTCAAGAATACTTCTGAATGATGTGTATTTGAGAGAGCGTATGAAATCTTATATGTGATCGAGTAGGGTCTATTATCTTCTTTCATCAAATCTATTTTTTTGAAATCTTGATGAAGGGTCAAGGCTATATTGAAATCTCGATCTCTCAAATTATATGCAATTCTAGGATAGATATTATATTCCAATTTTCCTGCATATAAGTTCCCTATAACCGCTCCAAGGTACAAGTGGCCAAATGGAACCGAAACCGGGTTACAAACCGGAACCGGAACCGTGGTCAATGATTCCTAAATCGTAACCATGGTTAATGGTTCCAAAACTGGAACTAGAACCGTGTAGGCCAATTTTGGTTCCTAGGTCTCAAAAACCGTGGAACCGGCGGTTTTAACCGTCGGTGGAACCGTGATGGAACCGCAATGGAATCATTTTTTCTAAGGTTAAAAAACCAACAATTTTGTTTTGGTAAATACATGCTAGAAGAAATGTTAAATGTTTATTATGATGTTTTATTTTCGTAACTACATGAGACACGTTTTAGACCAAATGTTGTAAGTGAACTACGTGAATTTTGATTCTTCTATACGTTAATAATATATATAGATAGTTTAATATTATTATTAATATTAAGTATAAAACTTTATTGAATATTAAATCCAAGTCTTTTTTTTTATTTTACTTTATTTAACTAAAAGTGATCAACTATTTTAAGAATCAAAAAATTATCAAAAAATAAACAAACGGTTCCGGTTTAAACTAGAACCGAAACCATAGAGAAACCGGGTTTCGAACTGGACCGGAACCGTCGGTTCCAGTTTTGGGACCAAAACCGTGAGGCAACAGTTCTGGTTCCGGTTTCTCCAAAATGAGGAACCGGAACCGACGGTTGTGGAACCGGAACCGGCGGTTCCAGAACTATGGCCACCCCTACTCCAAGGCATGAATTCTTGAGATTTGAGATTCGCTTATCAAAGATAGCAAGATCGAGTGGCGAATCAATTCCTTCTTTAAATGTTGCATTGATAATAACTCTTATAGCTCCAATGTGAATCCATGAGAGTGTGTTTGCAAATTCTCTTTTGACTCTACTTTTGATCTCCCAAATTTTTCGGTGAGGGACCAATTGCATCTCGATCAGGTTACCAGTAAACTCCATTGGAATTGCAAATTCTCCGGCAGTTACTCTATAGATAATTTGGTGGTTTCTATTTTGAAACCCAATCTTATCCAAGGTCTTTTCCATAGCTTCGATTGTAAATCCATCGTATATTTTTGAAGCTTTGGATCTTCTTACATAATTATCATAAGGGTCTTATGAGAAACCATAATATGAGAGAGAAATCATGACATATCATTTCTGACCATTTGTTGAAGAATTTATTCTTCACTCTGATTCAAAACTAGATTTACTTCCATCGTCAGAATAGATTTCTTCTTCATAGATGCTTTCATATTAGGGTAGATCCTCAAACTAATAGACCTGTATAAGATCTTGATAGTAGGCAGCTTCTTCGAATTCTGTGTAGCTTCAAACTGTCTGACTCATCGATTTTTAATCTCCAGGAAATCCATTGAGATATGCCTTCTTGCTCCGTACGTCTAGCAATTACAATCTTTAAAACTTTCATTATCACTGGTGTGAGCGCATCTGAAAGTTCTTCTTACGGAGTTCTGCTGGTGCTCCCTTGGTTAGAACCTGATGAAGAGGCGCTAGTCCTACTAGGTATTGGTCTTTGCTATGATTTATAACTTCGGGCCTTTTGTTTTGACCAAAACCTTCTGCGTCTCCATGAAGACCTACTTCTTTTGCTACTATTTCCACGGTTGTATGGATGGATCTTCTGCTTCTTTCTTTTAAGCCTCCATATTTGACCTCCCACAACTGTTGGGATGTCATCATCTTCGCAACATAGATGAACCGTCTTATTAATTCCTCGTAATCTTTTGTAATTTCTGTAATGTGTTGCTTGATGGCACCATTCAGATAGTTTGGCCTTGAGGAATGATATTCTTCTCGCCACCATATCCAAATCGTCTGCAGCCTTGTAATCTCTGATAAACATTCTCTCCAGGGGCTTAGTATCTTCACAAAGAATAATTGTGAAGCTTCTTTATCATCCATTTTAGATTTCCATATGTATTCGGTGAACATCTTGCTATATTCGTCAATATGACAAATGTCATGTAACTCGAGACAATAGAGAGCTTGTTTGTATCTTTTCTTTTTCTCTTTCTCCAATCTCTCAACATAGCATGTGCCGATAAAATAGATTTTAAATAATTTTGCCTTATTATCGACTATTCCTTTTAATGGCTCTCCAGTTGTGACAATATTTCTCATTTCTAATCCAATCATTTCCCATGCGAACTTCGCAGATCTTCAAGGCTCATTTCAAGAATTAGAATGAACCCTTCTTTTTCGAGATCGAGTGTTCATGCCCCTATTCTCATGGCAGATGCCTAATTATCAATGAGGACTTCTCGATTTTTAAAATCTAGGCTATCCAGATTTATCATCAGTCCATATGGATGTATTGGATCAATTTGTGATTTTCTATAAAGCGTATTTTACAAATTTGGCCTTTTGGAACATAGTCTAGTCCCTTGTATAATTACTGGATCTCTTCTTGTGGTGAAATCTCCATCATGTGGCATTAATTCCTCTCCATATTGTGAACCGGAACTTTCTGCTACATTAAGATTACCTGGTGGTGGTGGTGGTGGTCTTGGATTTTAGTCACGAGTGACAAAGTTGTATCCATCCCCAATATTCATCTTTAAATCTACAATTCCTAATCATGTGAAGGATTCTGCAAGGTCATGTAAATCTTCAAGATTAATATTCTCCATATTCATCACCTTTGGTCCGTGATGGATTTTCCTTTGATCACAACGATGATATTTTCATCTTCGCCATGCGTCGCACAAGTTTAGTTGGTTTCCATCTTGGTGTAAATAGGGACCGCTTCAAATTTATACGTTTTTCCTCCGGATGAACTTGGTCGGTCCTCCGTTCTTAACTCATTTCTCGAATATCATGAAGGATTTCAAGAGTCTCCTTCTGATATTTGGCCATCGTCTCCATCTGGTTTTAGATCCGATGAACTTGTATTGGTAAGTGATTAGAGCGGTTGCCATAATTCTGCAACGTCTTTTGGACCTCTCTAAGATCTTGTGAGAACTTAGATATGTCTGGAAATATCTCTCTCCATGTTGGTTATTTTCATGACTCATGGTCTGGATAATGAGCCTGATACTGAAGATTCTCTAGATAGCATCGTAACCTTTGGTTCAAGTTTAGGTAACCGAGGTTTTGTACCATTTGTTTTTGCACTCCTCATTGGACTTCGAGGCTTGATTCTTCCCGTCTTCGTAACACAAGTTGATTATCCCAATATGTGATTTTTTCTTGGTGTTCTTGTTCATGAACAACCAAAATTTGGCGATATCTCCTGTATTGTATACATCTTGGACATTCGTCTAGATCCATTTTCTTGGAGAAATTTCTCCTCACCAAATGTCAATTACATAAATATAACTTAAAGTTCTTAATAAACCTAGGCTCTGATACAAATATCGAGGATCGCAAGACTAATTAGGAGTAAATTTAAAAGATGTGATAAATTTTAAAACTTAGGAGGCAAAGTGCAACAACTTTAAAGTTTAGAGGGCAAACTGTAAACAAACGATTATATCTGTAAGGGTGAATCTAGATTTTTAGGCAAAGTGCAAAATTTTTACAAAGTTGAGGGGGTAAAATGTAATTTTCAAAGTTCAAAGGGCAAAATATAAAAAGTAGATTAGTTTAAGGGGTTTACTATTTTTATCCCTTCATTTAAAAGATAATTATATCCTTTATTAAAGAATAAGTTCTAAATACACTCCTCAAATCTCTAAATACACCCTCATCTTTTATTAAAGTTTATAATCTTCTTCCACACACTTACCTGCATCATTCACCCACATTCTTCTTTGTTTTGGCAAAGCTGAAACTTTTCTATAAACCCTAGTTTTTCCAACACCCAAATTATTGCATATATGAACAACAAATAATTCATTTCCCCAAATAATATAAGTATCTTCTTAGTTTACAACTTAAAGCTAAGTATGTTATTTCTCCATTTTTTGCCGTTGAAAAATATTGTTAAATAATAGCAGTGCGACACTTGGCACGACCAGTCATTACCATCGTGCCAAAGTTATTTGGCACGATGGCACGATCACACCACATCGTTCCATCGTGCCACATGGCACGGTCGTGTTGTCATGACAGTATCTTTTTTTTCAGCTTGCTGATTTTTTTTAATAGAAAACAAACTCGACGCCTACGAAGTGTAGTGTTGTTGGTCCTCTTAATGATGAGAATGTTCAAGAGCTTTGTATTGTTACGGATTACACACACGTGCTCATGAGGTAGCTCAGTTTTTTCCCGCCCATTTTTCACTTTCTAAAAACGAATATTATTTTCAGCTTTTTTCCTTCTTATTTCCCCCCTCAATTTTCCCTGATTTTCGGTTTTAAATTAGTGTATATACGGAGTTCCTATTTTAAATATTTGTTAATAAATTGATTTCCTATTTTAAATATTTGTTAACCATACATAACGAAATTTTCGAGACTAGGAAATGGAAAGATTATGATTTGCTGACCATTGCGTGATTCCGACAGATTTTTAAGGTGCTCATTTATGGTATTAGAATTTAATGACTTTCCTAATATATATTCTTTAAATACAAATATAGAAATATGATTTATTTATGTAAAAATTCATATTTGATATTCTAAACTCGATATACTTAACAAAGTAAACATAAGATATGTCATCAATTTTTTCTACTCTTACCAAATGGATATATATTATTTAATTTAATTTCTATAAATAAAAAACAATCGGAATAATTGGAGCAAATTTTACTTGGAGTAAGGCAGAAATAATAATTTCGATGCTTAACATACACTATATTACTTAATTTAATTTTTTTCCCAAAAACGATATTGAAGGATCACACAATATCAAAATCGGACAAGAAAATACCTTGAATGGAAACAAAGAAATAAATCTTCAAGATTTAATTAATCCCATCTTTCCTTCATTAGGCCATATACCGCACTATAAGTATGTAGAACCGATTCATTCTTAATCACTATTTCAAATGACAAACAAAAACAAATATTGATCTCTCATAAACAATGGCACCCATGATTACATTAATACGTGATCTAAATACGAGCAAGACACAGAGAGTTCTAAAGCTTAGACTTGTGCGAATATATGAAAAAACCTGCTTATCATTATCAAATACAAAGCCTTGAATGCGTCTTTCATGGGGATATGCTATATGTTTTTCAAGATTTGAGTTCTGATATTGCTACTTCTAATAATATATCAATTTTTGCAGGAGATCGAATTCACGTAATCGTGAGGTGTTTTTCATTGAACAATTCAAAAAACTGTTTAAAGAAGATTGAGTTTACAGAATCAGAGAATATATCGTGGCAAATCTAACGGACAAGTACAACACTACCACGATAAAGCACAAATTTCTATTTTGTGGAAAAACCCATGTTGAGATGTTTGATAATACATTTACGAATTTGGGTACGCTTTTAAGAGCTTTACAGAATTGGCTAATGTTGAACAAGAAGATGAGACATTGTCGTTTGGCATGCAATTATTATTTTTTTATTTTTAATATTAGTTTTGATATAATATTTTTTGAGATACAAAAAACAATGGTGTTTTATCATTTTGAATTATAGATATAACTCGAACCTAATTATTCATGTGTAATCCAACACTGGCTCGAACATTGTGTAATATTACACATAAATAATGCCAAACTAACATGCATGATATACCAAGCCATTTCTAAACCATGAATATACATTAGTGTCCAAGTTTGCAAAAAATAAAAAATTTAGGCCTGTACCCAGCAAATCTTATTTTACACTGTCAAAAATTAAATATAAAAAAATAAAAGGGCATCAATAAATAAGATCACACTTCTCAAACCATAATTTCATTTCTTTCAATTCTAATTCATAGATTTCTAGAAAACAAACTGACATAAAATATGTAAAAGTTGAGAAAGCAAAAATAGACAAATATACCAGATGTGCTGAGAGATGGAAATCATACGAAAAAATACCGAAACCCATAAATTCGAAGAGGTTTAGATGTGGGCTTTATCTTTTTTCTTTTAATTTTTGGATCTGGGAAGAGGATGTGTACTTGGTGACTTAGTTGAAAAATCAACGGGGCAAACCTGGATTAGAAAAAAAATATATAAGCTAAATAAATTAACAATAAAACACGAAAATAAAGAAGAATATGTGCTGAAAGATTGTAATCATGCGAAAAAATACAGAAACTCAATAAATGTTATCTATTAGTGGAATTAAATTAATATCACAATACATAACAAAAATATCAGATTCAAACACGAAAAAATCGTGAATTGTAAAAAAACCAGAAATCATAAAAATCGAAGGAGATAAGATGTAGGTCTTATCTTTTTTTCTTTTATATTTTTTGACTTCATAGAAGATGTAGGTCTTATCTTTTAAACGGATCTAACCTGGATCAGGAAAAAAAAAACATCAGAAAGCAAAAATTAACAAGAAAAAAAGGAAACTATTTTAAAAATAAACTGGTAATTATCTTTGTCGGAAATAATTTGCATACCCATTGATAGTTTCAAATCTGAGGTAATGGGCCAACATACAAAAAAGGCAACATCAGTTTCTTCTTCATTGCCACTAAACGTAAAAAAATAGCAGAAGAGCCGAACTGAAAATCTAAAACATGTTTTTCAGATATCATATGTGAGATAACCGATGAGAAGATAAAATGAAGCCACCAATGTTATTAATCAAAACACTTTTCATAAGAGGCCGAAAAAAACAGAGAAATAGATAGGGTTTAGAAGTGTGATTTGTGAAGGGGGAGATGTAATGGGCGACTGGACAAATTTTTAATCATAGCAGTCGATTGATAGGATTTTTGTTAGAAAAATGATATGATTAGATGAAACGAAAAAAATGATCGAAATGGGAGAGATGAAGGAACTAGCGACGGGGTTGTGTTGCCCTAACACACAAATGATTTGTTTCTTTCATTTTATGGTTTCAAAGATTAATGGACCCTCCATTTGATACATGTGTGTGCATCAAATCATTCTCGGCATGCAAAGTTTAATTCATACTAGGGGTGATCACGGTGCGGTTTGGGCGGTTTTTTCAATATTTTCAAACCGAATTGCTAAGTGCGGTTCGGCCACAAGTTTGATTTCAAGTCGCGGTTTTTAGAATAAAACAAATATGCGGTTTTCAACGGTTTTGGGCGCGCTTTAACAATTAGGTTTTGCGGTTTTAACGTTAATAAGTGAATATTATATAGAACAATCAAAATGAGCAAAAACAACTTATCAATTCGATAACTAAAAGTTAAGAATATGTTGTAATTGCCTAAATTAATATTATAACAACTTCAATAACATATAATAGTTGAATCTAATAGAAATATGGAGTTTTTGCAATCACTAAAAAAGTATTTCTTATATTTTGGCCTTAAAAACCATTTTTAGTATTTTCAAGTATCAACTTTTGCTGTAAAACATTCATTTAGTCATAATCTAAAAGCTTAATCTAAAAGTATGGAGAGGGGTGCTTTAAATTTCCATTTATGCTCCTAGTTTAATTTTTACAAATAAATAAAACCTCTACAAAGTTTTCAAAACAATAAATTGACTAATATGCTCTCCCACAACTTGAATATTTCAATCTCCAATCTACATCCATAACAAGAAATGAAGGCTTTGATGTTTAAACTATTGAGTAAATTGACTAATATACCGTTTGTAATACACAAGTGAAAATAATTAAATATGTCAATACATAATTATACACAAATATACTATAGATTTAGAGAAATGTAATGACATATATAGAAAATATAATATATATATATATATATATATGTGTGTGTGTGTGTGTAGTATTCTACTTGCGGTGCGGTTTGAGACTTCAAATTGTAATTGCACCATCTTATGCGGTGCGGTTTAGACTAAAAATATTAATCGCGGTTTTTCCAATAATTAAGCAATTGCGGTGTTTGCGGTTTGGTTCGGTCGGTTTTTGCGGTTTTTCGGTTTTTGTTGATCAGCCTAATTCATACACATATTTTTTGGATTTTTTGTTAATTTGTTTGGGCTGAAAAATACTTGTATGATTGGGCCAACAAATTATATAATAAAGCTCAAATGTAGTATTGGGTTGATACTACATACATAAGACTTTCATCATAATAACAATTAGTTTAATTAGTGTCAATAAAAATTCATAATAAAATTGAATATTATAATTTTCTTAATACACTTAAATTAATTTATAATGGCTACTAGAAATTATTTATTAATTATTATAGATATATTTAAATATTTAATTTACGAATTATAATTTTTTTATTTAAATTACAAAATACGTAGTAATTGTTATATATATATATACGAATTTTAATTTTGTAAAACATATAATATAATAATATATATAAAAATAATTCAGTGAAAAATATAAACTAATAATGTGTTAAATTTAATATATTATTATAAAATAAAAATAAAATAAAATGAATTGTTAAAAAAATGATAAATTTCACTAAATATGAATGTTTTAAAGTTTATTTCATACAAGTTGTAATCGAACTAAATATAAAAAAAAAGTGATAACATTTTATATGTTATTCCCTAAAATGTGATGTCACATATGCAAAAATTTATTGTTTTGTAATGTTTAAGTCATTCACATTTGTAGGTCCCAAGGGGTGTGAGTGTAAGGTTTAGAAGGGGGGGGTTGAATAAACCTTACCAATTTTTCGATTTAGTCCTTTTCGAGTTCGACACGGTGTAGTGCTTCCCATTGGTTTATTCCTTTTGCACGCTTACGGGATCGGCGGTTCGAGAAAGGTAGCATGGAGATATTACTTGTTTAAGTAATTCTCTTGATTTACAACGGGATCTCTTTCGATTATCTCGTCTTGATTGCATTTCCTTGCTTTCCCCAGGTGACTTAGAGTCGACCTTCCAATCATGGATGACTCTTCCGTCACTTCAACTTGAGACTTGGCTTATCTTGAGTTGACTTGACGATACTCCACTCACCGCATCTCACCTCCTTCATCGAGTTCCCGTCTTCTCTTCTTTGCCATACTCACTGTCTTGCAATGTAGTCTTCCTTCTAGTCTCCGGTTGTCTTCTTGCTTGTTTGGGCATAGGATTTAACTCAAACTTGACCAGCCCTATTTATTACAATGCGATTTACAACAAAAAAATGGGGTGCCAACTTCCTATTCTAAGTTTTACATGGCATTCATCAAAATCTAAACAATAAATTTCCCAACAATTTCCCCCTTTTGATGATGCCAAAACTTAAAACATTCAGAATGTAAATAGCAAAGATACATACGATAGTGCATTCAAAGAGAATGTATGCGTAGAATCAATTCTTTTATTGATCATAACATTCTTGTTCTGTTACACAACTGTTTACACAAGGTGTATCAAAGCAAACATTTATGTCTACGCAAAAAAATAGAAAATTCTGATTTATTACGGAAAGACTTACATATTATGTATTTACATAGTAAAATACATGAAGGGGTGGACAAAGAACACTTCATCTCCTTCATTTCCTCCTTTTTCATCTTCTTCTTCTTCATCTCTTCTCTCTCTTTTCTCTTTTTGTCATCTTGATTCTTTTCTTCTTCTTCTTTTCATATGCCTTCCGGCGAGCCTTCATCTCTTCTTAATCTCTCTTGTCTCTCCTCCCAAAGCTGAGTTTGTCTTTTATTTTCTTCTTCGATTCTTTTCGCATACTCGATTGCTTTTATTGCTTTTAGCCACTTGCTGCCCTTGATTGGCTACTTGGTCAAGACCAAACTTCCCCACCAGATCCCTTCTTCTTTCTTGCACGGATCTATGTACTCAATGTTTTTGGGCAAGGCCTGGAGTTTGTGCAAACCTCTTCCTCCACCACAACTTTTTCAACCTTCCTCCTTTTCATGCTTCAGGATCTCTTTAGCGCTTTAAGGTATTCCTCTTCCCCCCCCGCCTTTTGGCATCATCAAAGGAGAGAGGAACCCCTGGAAACATATCTTGGCAAGCGGGAAGTCGAGCTGGCGATAGCCGGGTTACGCCTCGAGTCTGCTGCGGAGTATGCGACATGAAATTCGGAGCGAGTAGCGTTGGACTCTCTTTGAAATTAGCTTCATCTCACCGTGAGAAGGCTGAATTTTCTATCCATGTTTTCTTCCATACGCCGGAGATCACTCTTATTTTGCTCACGCAAAGACTTTATCTCGGCGGTGTGAGCTTCATGCATGTGCTCAATGTGTTCTCTCAATTTCGTTTTTGCATCGGCATTCTCGGCTCCCATCACAGCCTTGTTGAACAATGTTACGAAATATCTAGCTTGTTCCACACGCATTGTTTCTTCTTTGTTGCCACCATTCCCGATTACATTGATTATGCCTCTCAAGTCGCCAGCAGGGTTGCATCTCTGTTATCCATCTCATGTCCATAGAGGCACAGGTGCCTCTCCATCCGTTCAATTTCAAAAATAATGCTTTGAACACCTCCCGAACTTCATTTTTCTTCCGTTGTTGCGGTGACGGCCACGCACATCAAAGTCATAGTCACCGGAACAATGGTGTCGGATGGAAGGACGAGTGCAGTGCGTGGAAGCGCGGGGGATCGTTCTCGACTCGTCGGGGAGGTCGGGTACCTCTAGAGAGAAAAGAAATGATTCTACAAAGGAATCATCACGGCCAATCGGGATTTGTTCAATGATGAAAGGTGCGCGTGAAGTTCCTTTTGGAGTCGAACTGCTTCGCAGCTTGGGGAGCTGCGCATGGACTCTGTTTGTGGGGTCTTTTGTGAAGTGGACGCGACTTTGCCGAGCCTCAACTATCTCAACAAACCGTCGGTCTCACCGGTTTCTCCAATTGAGTGGATCTGGTCCTCGGCCTTATCGAAGCGTCATCGGACGATGATGAGATTTCCATTGGTGGCTCACCATCAAAATTGAAAGTTTGACGAGTAGTCTTGAGATCGACTTGCTCGTGCTTGGAACATCCTCACCGAGTCCTTTGGATGCATCACGGGGGATGACTCGGCTTTCTTCGTCGCCTTGATCCCGGAAAAGTTACATCGATTATCCTGGGAATCATGAAGCGCGCTTATCTCTTTTTCGAGATGGATCAACGATAGCGGAGGGGATATTCTCTACTTGACTTCTTTACCCCCGGAAGTCTCAACCTCCCGTTGGCCTTCATTACCTCCTGCTGTCTCAACCGCATCGAGGCATTGGACCTCCCTTTCGACAAAACTGCCTTAGGGTCTTTCGTGGTGGCATCCATTGGAGTCTCAACCCCATGGATTGCACTTTCATCACCTGCAGTGTTAACTCCTGGGCTGTTCCGTCACGTGCCTCGATCGCATCGGCGGCGTCATTAGCCTTCAGAGCGGTTGGCACCTCACCGAGACGATCTCAATCGTCTCGAGCTTCGTTGATGGCAACTTGCTTTGTGTATTTTGTGTTTGTACTTTCTCCACTTCGCCTCCTAAATTCGTTGTGGAGTCATCTGCGACATCTTCCGACCTTTGCCGCAGTGAGGGAGTTTCCCCTCACCGGCGCACCACCGAGTGACTTGGAATGGGCTCACTCGTCTCCAAACTCCCATTGTTTTTCTTGTGTTCAGTTAGTTGGGGCGGTGGTAAGACACCTTCATTAGGGGTTGGCTCGATGGGGTCCCCACCAACCCGTTTCATCGCCGATTCCTTTAATTCCTTCTTCCGAGTGAGATGGGAAGTGGTGGCGGAATAACGGTGGCGATTTCTTTGCACTACTCCCATTGGATCGATTTCATTTGTGTTTTGGAGGACTCTCCTGGTCCCTCCATCATGCTTTTCTCATGGAGAATTCGGATTCATGCATTGCTTGCTGCATTTGCAACTCTTCTGGTGGCGGCCGGGGGTCCGAGATCCTCATCATTTGCGATAAGACATCAAGGAGATGATGTGTGTGTTACGTGTGCGGTGATAGGGCGGATCTCGGCCTTCTCACGTGCCTTAGCTTCCTCTCGCTGTCTCTCCTTCTCCTTATCCTTGAAGATCTGCAAGATATCTTTGCGATTTTTCTTCATCCATCTTTGAGATCACGAGGTCGATCGAGGAAGTTCAATGATTCCTCTTCCTCTTCTATAAATTCAAAGCCGTTGGAACTGTTCCCTTGATCGACTCAATTTCCATTTCCTCCACTCTCATGAGGCGATTTTGGATGTCCGGATAAGGTGGGGATAGGATCATCACATCACTATCATCTCTATCGCTTCTTCTTGTGTCTCACCATGCGAACTACAATCGTGTCTTCGATTTGCCTCTGTGATCGCCTTCATCGAGACTTAGGCATTTTTTCATCTATAATATCTGAGACTCTACTTCTCCAGCGATCTCCCGATATCTGCTCGGTGAGTGGGCTGACTCGGCCGGTTTCTCAAGCTCGGAGTGCTTGATGATTCTTCTTCGTCTCTTAGTTTGTACCGGAGGGATTTACGGTTCGAGAGAGAGTTTCTTCTCGAGTCTTGGGCGACGGGGCGTCTTTGGTGTTTTCTTCCGAGGAGCCGTCTCTTGCTTATCGATTCTCCTCTTTTTGACGATCGGAGAAGGTAGTTGAGAGTCCTTCTCGACCATTTCTTCTTGGGCGGGAGACACACGAGCTGGGGCGGGTGACTTCGGCTGCGGGGGCGGGAGCGAGTTTGTTTTTCTTTCTTGCGGGAGCAGCGGATCTTCTTAGCATTGCGGGGCAACGATTCTCTTAGCGGCCGCAGGGCAACTTTCTTCTTTGGTGGAGAGGAAACAATCTGTATCTTCGGTCACCGATTCCCCTCACTCGTGTCGCTCTCTTGGCGTAGGCTCTCTTACGTGCGCCCGAGAGGTTTGATCTGAACATCCTCTTGTTTACATGGAACGCCTTTCCATGTCTAAGAGGGACTCCTTTCACCTCCATCACCGGCCAATCACTGGCCATATCCTAGGGATCCTCCAAATGCAACATCTTCCTTGAAGGATTTGTTCCCTACGATTCAGCAGAGTCTCATTGCAGACAAACTCACCCATTTATTTTCCTTTCTTCAATGATCGCGGCCATTCACGATCAACTTTACTTTGTGATTGGTCAAAGTCAAAGCCGCCAAATTTGATGTCTATGCATTTGGCAACTATGTCCAACAGCTTTGTGGTAGTCCTCATTCAAAACCTCTTGTTTGCTATGTAAACTATTTTATCAAAGATAGTCGGACTTGCTACTTCCTTCCAAGCGGCGGCCAGGTTTACATCGGCCGTTGATTTCGATGCTCCTTCCGCTCGGTAGTGAAGCGATGTTCACCAAATCCTTGACAGAGATGGTGAACTTCTTTCCATGAACAGAGGATCTTATCCCTTCATCGTGAATCTCGGCGTTCACGTGGAATCGCGACCTCTTCCACATAGGTCATCGAGAACTCCATCGTCGAAAATGGTTTCGGCCGGGCGTTTGAGCTTTTCAGCGATTTTCTTTATGAGGGCATCATCGGACCCTGTTTGACCATGCCCTCGAAATCCACTGATCGACCACTGTGGGATTTGCTTTCCTAGCTTGACAAAATCATAGGTTGATGCCATTTTTTAGGATTTCACCGAAAAGAAATTTAGAAATTGATTTGAATACTGATAGGGTTTTGAGAGAGTTTTGCCTTTGCTTCTGAGATAGAAATGAACCGTTTTGGTAATATGTGAGAGAAAACAGACAAAAATGGGTTAAGTATGGTTTCTGAAAGGACGTGCGGGTGGTTTTTGAAATGTGATCGAAATCAACGGCTTAGATTTTGCACGCCGATTAGCATTTAATGTCTCGAATTTAATGCGGCAAAGATTTATATCCAATCATAAGCTTGGTATGCAGGTTTTTGTCTGTACACATCATCATTATGCCGACGTCATTCTTAAAAACATTCCCGCTTAAAAAACGATCGCGTTTTTGTCACTTTGCTCATAAATAACTCGGCTTATCCCTTAGCCGATTTAACTCTTCTCGTCACGCTTCTCTCAATGACTCACCCGCTAATTGAGTATAGTTGTCTTTCCGACATGGTGATTCATTTAGGCGATTTTGAGAATTCGATCCTTTTTCTTTTTTGTGTTCCATTTCTTTTCTTTGAGTCTTACGAGTGTCATTCACTCAATTAACCCTAACTCATGCTTGAGTTCTTCAAATCTTGACTCACATAATGGTTTTGTGAATATGTCGCCAACCTGTTTGCTCGGTTGAGATATATTCCAATATGATGTCCTTCTTTTCAACATGATCTCTTATGAAGTGATATCGACATCGATATGCTTTGTTCTTGAGTGCAACACGATTCTCGAGTGATTGCATTGCACTTGTGTTATCACACATGATTGGAATTTCCTTTTCTTCAACTTCATAGTCTCTCACCGCTTTGCCTCATCCATAGGATTTGGGCACAACAAATTTGCCGCCCCCATGATATGTATTCCTTTTGTAGAGGTGGCTATTGAATTTTGCTTTTTGCTAAACCAGGAAATTAGCCTATTTCCAAGTATTTGACATGTGCCGAAGTGCTCTTCCTGTCCACTCTTGCATCCAAAGATAGTCGAGTCTCGAATAGCCAATTAGCTTGAATCCACCTTCCTTTGGATACCATAAGCCAACTTCTTGCTTCCTTTCAAATATCTCAAAATCCTCTTAGGTGCAAATCATATGGCTCTCTTTTGGAGCGATTGAAATCTTGCACATACACCTACGGCAAAGGTGATGTCCGCTTCTTTGTAAGATAGAGCAATGATCCAATAAGTGCTCTATATCTTGTTTGATCTACGGCTTGCCATCCGCATCCATGTCCATTTTGGTGATGTATTCATTGGTATTTTCACGAGAAGACTTCTCCTCCATACCAAATTTCTTCATTAAATCTCTTGTGTATTTTGTTTGACTTATGAAGGTTCCATCCTTCAAATTGTTTTTACTTGGAGTCTAAGGAAGAATGTCGGCTCTCCCATCATGCTCATTTCGAACTTGCTTTGCATGAGGTTTGAAAATTTATCACACAGACTCTTTGTTTGTGGATCCAAAGATGATATCATCCACATATATTTGAACAAGTAGTATACTTTTCTTGTCTTGAATTCTCGAAAAGTGTTCTATCCACTTTTCCTTTTGTGAATCCATTCTCGCTTAGGAATTGTGACAAAGTATCATACCATGCTCGGGTGCTGTTTCAATCCATACAGCTTTCTTGAGTTTGTATACCTTATCTCCAAGAGTCTTCTCGCTCAAATCCGGAGGTTGTTCAACATACACTTCTTCTTCCAATAAACCATTTAGGAATGCACTTTTTACATCCATCGATATACAATAAAATTCTTGTGAGTCGCATAGGTAAGAAACATCCTTATAGCTTCCAATCTTGCTACAGGAGCAAAAGTTTCATCAAAATCTATTCCTTCTTCTTGGCAATATCCTTTGGCTACTAGTCTTGCTTTGTTTCTTACCACAGACCCTTCCTCGTTCATCTTGTTTCGAACACCCATTTACTACCAATAACATTTTGATGGGTGGGTCTTTGAACTAATTCCCATACTTTATTTCTTTCAAACTGATTCACTCTTCTTGCATAGCTTGAATCCAATGTGTGTCATCCAATGCTTGTAACACATCTTTAGGCTCTATTTGTGAGATAAAACATGTGAACATAGCTTCTTGTTGAGTTCGGATCTTGTTTTGATACCTTCTCTTATATCTCCAATGACAAGTTCTCGTGGATGGTCTCTCGGCCATCTTACATCGTTGGAGTAAGTTAGGCTGGATTCATCGTCTTGCACTGTGTTGCTTTGATCGGCTCTCTCGTAATCACTTAGCCGCAAATTTTCCAAATTGCTTTTGAGATTCACTATCTCATCTTCTTCCGAGTTTACAATTCGATTCGACTTGACATAGGGATTTTTCTCAGTATGTTTGGATGATTCACTTATCATTTGATTCTTCAATGTCTTCTCCATTTACATTTGGCTCATCGAATACCACATGAATGGGATTCCTCTCGCAACCATAGTTCTTTTGTTGAGTACTCTGTAAGCTTTGCTTTCAACAGTATCCCAAGAAGATACCTTCATCAACTTTAGCATCTAAAGCCTTTAGATTGTCTTTGCCATTGTTATGGATGAAGCATTTACATCCAAATATTCTAAGATATGCAACATTTAGTTTTCTCCCTGTCCAAATCTCATAGGAGTCTTTGTCACCGTCTGTTTATCATGCATCTATTTTGAGTGTAGCATCTTTGTGTTGATTGCTTCACCCAAAATCGTTTTGGTAACCTGCTTCACTAACATGGTCCTTCTTTGCTTCTTTGAGAGTTCTATTCCTTCTTTCTCGCAACTCCATTCTCACGTGGAGTCCTTGCTGCAGATAGTTCATGACCAATGCCATTTTCAATACAATACGAGTTATTATCCCATTGACAAACTCGGTTCCTCTGTCGATCTTATTTTGATAATGGTTTGGCTCTTTTCATTTTGAATTTTCTTCATCACCGTGGTAGTTTTAGTAGAGTTTCTTTCTTCTTACACATGAATATAGTCCATGTATATCTTGAGTAGTCATCTACTACCACCAAGGTGTATTTCTTTCCACTTATGCTAGTTTGGTTCCACGGCCAAATAGATCCATATGTAGCGATGTAATATTCTTGTTGAAGATGGGCGGTCTTTTCTTTGAATGATGATTTGATCTGTTTTCCCTTCGACATGCGTCACATATACTCTCCTCTTGTATCTGAGTCCGGAAGTCCTTCCACAAGATTACTCGCAAGCTTGTTAATCGTTTTGAAATTTAGGTGACTCGACTTTTTGTGTCACAACCAACTTGATTCAATTTGTGCTCTTTGCTAATAGACAGTCTTTGGGTGTTGCGATTGACCAATCCACGACATACATGTTCTTTTGTCTCGCATCCTTGCAACACAACTTCATTCGATTCAAGATCCTTGATTTGGCATACACCCATGTTAAATCCAACATTATAACCCTTGTCGCAGAGTTGGTGATGCTTAGCAAATTGAAGTTTAGTCCTTCAACATACGCAACATCCGTGATTACTAATCCCTTCTTCTTGATGGATCCAATACCTCTTATTTCACCTGGAGCTTCATTTCCTCCAAATATGACTTTTGCTCCTTTAATTTCCTTGAATTTTGACAGATTTTTCTTGTTTCTGTCATATGTCCGGAACAACCACTATCCATGTACCAGGTTCCTTGGCACTCACTGCTCTTGAACCTCGCAATCAAGGAAATTAAGTTTTAGGTACCCATATTTATCCGGGTCCTGAGGGGTTAGTATTGTAAGATGATCCAACCACCAATAGCCAAATGATCGGCTCTAAAGGGTTGCCATCTATCGATGCCATAATCATAATTAACTTTGGCAAATTGCTTGGGATTCTAGGTTCATACAAATTTGTCTCTTTTGTCTGTATGCCTGTATATGTGTTTTAGCAATTGCCTTCTTTGGGTAATTGTGGTGTCTCTGAGTGTAGTGCCTAGGTGCATATGTGTGTTGATGAAAGCTCTTATACTTTTGGAATGGCCTTTGTGAGTTCTGGCCTTTGCCATTTGGGCTTATATTCCATAAGTCTATGCTTTGATAGTTCACATCATTCCAATCACTTGCTTGGATATTTTCTACCATTCCCATCATATGTATTTCTTTTATAGATTTTCTGGGGTTTTTGGTAGCTCTGTTTCTTCTTTACTGAGTATTTTCTGTTTGGAGTTTGCTTGAGAACTTGGTGAATTTCTTCTCACTTGTCCTCTCAATGCACCTAACTCGGTTTTTCCTTTTCCTTTATAACCAAGGCCAGTTTGCTTGTAATTGTGCTTTGGAGTGAATGTGTGTGCACCATTTGGAGTTTTGGATTTTTTAGACTCTTCATTGCTTGAAGATCCTTTTTCCAAAATTACTTTTGGAGTTTGACATAGCACGAGGAATTAAATCTAAGCTTTGTCTTGTCTCCACATTCTCTTTGACTCATAATAAGATCATCCAATGATTTAGATGCCTTAGTGAATGAGGCAATCACATTTTTGAGGTCATTCTCCCTCTTTTCTATGGCAGCTATTTCTGCTATTAGCTTGGCATTTTCAGCCTTTAAACTTTTATTCTCATCGCTATTTGACTTAGAGTACTCGGCTCCTTAGTCACCGTGAGTTTTGCTCTTGAGTAGGCCATTTTCCTCATTTAGTAGTGTGTGTGAGGATTTAATGTGTTCAAAATCTTTCATCATTTTGCCTAATGAATCATAAAGATCGAGTGGGTGATGAAGTGTGTGTGTCACGATCACTATCACTAGAATCGAGTTTGATAAGTTAGAGTGTACCTCATCTTCTTGGTCGATTGATCTTGTTCCTTGGCCATCAAACGGATCGGGGCTTCTTCTTGAGTCACTTGAGTAGTCATCTTCACTACTCTCTCGACTCGGCTATGTCTTTTGACTCGGATTCTCTTGCAACCAACATTGCCTTTCTCTTTTTCTTGTCTTCTTTCTCTCAAGACCTTTCTTTCTTCTTCATTCCTGTATTTGTTGACTACGGGATATGGGCGATCAATGGCATAGTGACCTGTTGCCTACGTTCAAAGATAGATATTCAACCTTTTGATCACTCTCTTTCCATTCTTGGATTGTCGACCTTTGATATTCACTTTTTGATGATCTGTTCTCTTGGTTGGCCTATCTTCCCTTGACTTGGAGGGAGCCGAGTGTCTTCCGGAAGATTCGCCCTTGCATTTCTTGTAGTTCTTATTGAAGAACTTGTTGAACCTTTTAACCATCAAGGCTATTTCTTCGGATCAATGACTTCTTTGACCTCGGCTCTCTTTCCATCCTTAACAATTAGAGCAACTGTTTTGGGTACAACTGTCTCTTCTCGATCTTTTCTTCTCGGCTCAAATTCGTAGGCTTTGAGATCCGAGAATAGTTCATGGTTGGAGGTCTTCGATAGGTCCATGGAATGTCTCGAGTGCCATGACCTTCATTTCCCATTCAGTTTGAGACTTTTTAGGATCTTCATACACATTTCCTTCTGTGTATATTCCTTTCCAAGTGCGTATAGCTCGTTGGTGATTTACGTGAACCGAGCATCCAGTTGATCCAGGTTTTCTCCTGCGATCATTTTGAAATTCTCAAATTTTTGTACACCACGGATAATTTATTTTCCCCGGATTTGCTCACGAGCCTTCACAAATCAATGTTAGTTTGTCCCATTTCTTTAGCCGTTTTGCATGATTTGACTTTATTGAACATGGCTTTGTCCAAGGTTTTGTAAAGGATGTCCTTGGCTACATTGTCCAGTTGTATCCTTTTTCTGTCATCATTTGTCCATTCGGTTCTTGGTTTTTCAACCATAGCCGGGTCTAGGGGCAACATCCTCTTCACCTTCACCGCAGCTCTTCTTCTTGTTGTGTTCACTTTTAAGATTTGCGGTGGCCCATCCTCTATCACTATCCACATCTCATCATGTAATGCGATAGATGAGCCTGCATACTGAATTTTCCAATCATCAAATTCTTCAATTGTGAACATAGGGATGCGTGTCAAATTTGCTTCCATGATAATAATTTTTAATGATAAAAGGAGTTTTGAAAATTTAAGTACTAAAGCAGACTTTGAAAAGTTTGGAGATCTAGTTCAAGAACTGGTGCGGAAGGCTCAATGAACCAACCGCTCGATACCACTGTAGGTCCCAAGGGGTGTGAGTGTAAGGTTTAGAAGGGGGGGTTGAATAAACCTTACCAATTTTTCGATTTAGTCCTTTTTAAACTTGAGTTGATACTACACAACCGTGTCCTTGGTGACACCAATTTAGTTAATCAAGAGAGTTAGTCACTCAACACTGACTCGAGTGCTGATAGAATAACTCAAATTGTAAGACCGAATTAGCTCAACTGTGGTTTGTTTTTTGGAAGACTTAACACCCTTAATTATGGTTAAGCGAGATTTAAAGCTTGATTTAGTACTTAGAAATTATCAAGTGGATAGCAAATTTATCAGCAAAGTTAAGCAAATAAGATGCAGGAATTTAAAGTGCTGAAATGTAAATGACACGATAAGTTTTTATAGAGGTTCGAAGATGGGGTAATTCTTCTACTCCTCTCTTCTCCAACTCCTGGAGGAATCCACTAGGTATTGATCAGTATACAAAGTGGTAACAGTCCAGATACAAGTCTTGATCACACATCTGACTTGATCCTTTGGGACTAAGTCCGAGACGCCTTGATCACTCACCGGCTTCTCGTACGACTCAGCTTCTTCACAGGGCAGCTGCCTTGCTACTACAGCCCACTTGCTCAAGCTCTTTGGATTTGATCACGAAGCCCTCCAAAAGCTCAAGACTTGGTTCGACCTTGAACCTTCCTACAATCCTTCGTGGAATGTAGACCCCCTTTTCTTCTAAAGTTTCCTCTTCAACTGATTGAAGCTATCTTTCCTTCACAGGTGAGTGTTGGATTGATTTTCTTCGTAATGTAGGCTTGAGGATTAATCTTGAATGATTTGAGAATGTTTTTGGTTACAGTTCAAATGTTTTCTTGAATGTTCGTGGTTCAGGTCACCTTCTCTCAGAGTCATTCCTCAGCCTTTTATAGTGATCTTTCAAAAATCTGCCCGTTGAAGAGATAGGCTTATTTTTGAAAGTCACTTGTGGACGTTGGCTTGTCTTGTTGCAGTCCTTGAATTTGCCACTTCCTCGTATAAAATGTTCTTCAGCTTTTCAGAGTTCTGACACGGTGTAGTGCTTCCCATTGGTTTATTCCTTTTGCACGCTTCGGGATCGAGCGGTTCGAGAAAGGTAGCATGGAGATATTACTTGTTTAAGTAATTCTCTTGATTTACGTACGAATCTCTTTCGATTATCTCGTCTTGATGCATTTCCTTGGTTTCCCCCCAGGTGACTTAGAGTCGACTTCCAATCATTGGATGACTCTTCCTCACTTCAACTTGAGACTTGGCTTATCTTGAGTTGACTTGACCGATACTCCACTCACCGCATCTCACCGCTCCTTCATCGAGTTCCCGTCTTCTCTTCTTTGTCATACTCAAATTTGTCTTGCGGAGTCTTCCTTCTAGTCTCCAGTTGTCTTCTTGCATGTTTGGGCATAGCCGACTTAACTCAAATTGACCCTTTTATTTATTACAATGCGATTTACAACAAAAAAAGGTGCCAACTTCCCATTCTAAGTTTTACATGGCATTCATCAAAATCTAAACAATAAATTTCCCAACAACATTGTATTTTTGCATTAAATTATGTGATTAATATTTTCTTTAAAATATATCTTGATTTATGTAATTAAAAGTTAACTTGTTGTATTTAATTCAAAAAAAAAATTATTAAAATTTCTTTTTGTATCCTACTAAATCCATTTTTTTGAGATAATGAAAGTACATCTCCAAAATAGTTTGCAATAATTGAATTGCACGGCTCATCTAGAGGAAAAGTATATCCATTGTCGAACACCCCGCTCAAATGACATCACTTATGGTATTTTCAATAATATATTTACTTTGTAAAATCTTTATTAAATTTCGGTGAATACTATTTTCATGATCCAAATGTACTAAAAGTGTAAGTTTTTTTAGGTAATCATTTTTTTGATATGTTTTTATTCAATTGTTTTTTTTTTTTTACGAAAACCAAATAATACCTCAAAGGACATTTTTGAAACTATCTACAATAATTGATTTACAAGGTTTATCAAGTAGAGTTGTTTATCCATTGTCAAACACCCCGCTTAGTGACATTACAAATGGTATATTCAATATTATTATTATTGTTAATTTTTTGTAAACAAAATAAATTGCTAAAGCTACATATGTTTTTATTTAATACTTGTATATATGTAATTTACCAATTTTTAAATTTAGTTTGCAAAGATAGGACCCCATTTGGGAAATAGAATCGAGAATCGTAATGAGAGTCAAGGACAATCTCTCTCCAATGTCCAACTCGTATTTGAAGAATCCGACATTTTGTCATGGCCAATTATACGTTGTTGTTTACCGAGTAACCAATCATAAGGGTTTGAAGATATTAGTCTGGTGATGATGAATCAAAAACAAACAAACGATAAATGTGGTATACAAAGAAGTATTCCAAAATTTGAATTTTTTAAATGTAGTGGTTTAATTGGATTAATTTATTTGAAATCTGTTTTTACAATTTTATATTTTAGTAATATTAGTATTTTTATATTCGTCAATTTATATGGTCCGACATAACAAACTCCATATGGTTCAACACAATGCATTTCGGATGGTCCAACAAAACACTCTCCGTGCATCGCACGGTGAAACACTAGTTGGTTTATAATAACGGAAAATTTCGTCATTATATGTCGAAAATCCATCATTAAAGACTTTTAATGACGAGAAAATTCTGTCCACGGACCCCTCATTATTGCCCTCCTAGGTAAAAGTAAATAATGACGGAAAATATGTCCCGTCATTCTTGTCTTTAGTATTTTTATGGCGAAATTATACCGTCATTAAAAATAATGACAAAAATCATCATTATTACCATTTGCCTCTCATTAATTAATATTTTAATGATATAATATCTCCTCATTGTATCTTTGAGTTGCCCCTCACTATAAATTTATCATCATTATTGTTTATTAGATCTTCATTAAAAATTAAATTAGAAATAAAACGCCCCTCATTAATGTTATTCTTTATTATGAAATTTCATTATTCCATATCAATTGGTCATTGCATAAAAACACATCATAATAATATAATATTAATATTGCTAAATATTCAAGAACTAATAATTTTTTGAACAACAAATTTTAACTAAACATCTGCATCCACATTACGTCATATACTTGAAATATATACATAGTATTTTATTCCAAAGTATACATTTATCCCGATGGATATCAAAGTATTCACTAGTATCTACCCCATAGAGACTAGAGTACAAAAATATTTGAGTACCATAAAGGTGAATAATTTTGTTGCGTTAAATGCCATATACTAAGTTCCAAATCCATGCTCGAATTTTCTTATGAATCAACCTACAAGAAAATTCAAAAATAAGGCATTAATCCCAACAACAAATAGATAGTTAAAAGCAAGGCCAACGATTACATATAACACAATCATGATGGATACAAATCAAGGAACAAAAGTGCTTTTAGAATCTTGAACATAAGCTGAAAATTGATACAAAATTTTCTTCTTCCCATCGACACCATTTGTTGCAAAAGTACGTTGTATTCACGAAATACCAGAATGGGTGAATGCAAACCTTAGCATGACCAGTGCATCATGTTAACTAAGCTTGGAAAATCCAAACAGAAGAATCTTACGCCACAACATAAAATATGAAATGAAAATTCTAGTTACTTTAAACAAAAGTAGTAGTATGAATTTGTAGTTTAAGACTAATAAATGAGAATTCAAAAAACAAGGGACTTTGATGACAGTTCATACCCTTAAGGCTAGAAATGCAGTTGCCATAACAAACCAAGACTAGCCATAAACCTATGGAGATGATTTCAAGCAGATCAATGAGCATAGAAAAAAACGGGAAATAAAAAATTTGAGAACATAGATAATAGCATTAGTGTTTACCATGATATTGTTACTGCCACGTGATATTTTAAAGCTGATAGACATTCCCATATTGGTAGATGAAAATGAGAGATGCAATGATAATTTCAAGCACGCTATCCCTTAAAATCATGTATTTCAAGTGTTTATGTTTATCATTCCACCACGATTTCCAACTTTTATCAAGTGAAATCTAATGCCGCCATGGTGTACCGTGAACCTTTTCCAATTGGAACAACACATTATACATCATGCAGTTACTTCAGCCTAATGACAATAAATTTCATCGTAACTGCAGTTGGAAACTAACAAATTCGCACACGTAACACATTGACTCAAATGAAAATAACAAACTGAAGCAATAGTATAATCAAAGCAACAAAGTTCAGAACATAATATCTTGACTGCAACTGAATTCTCAGAAAGAAATTAAGTTTAGGTAACCATTTACCCTAAACCCTTAAGACTTACCTTTAAAGGCATTGTAAGAAATCCATGAAAAACAATACAATAACATTTTCACATAGAAGATAGTCACCAAAGTATTCATGTTCCGCTTTGCAAATTTAACTTTCATAGGAATCACCACCTGATATAAGATATATTTATAACAGAGAAATCAATGAATTTGGAAAAAAAAAACATACTATTGAATATGCCACCAATATGTGATAACTAACCCTAAGGAATTGATATTGTCTGTGAAGTGCCCCAATAGCTCGCTCAGCTTGCTCTATCGTTGCATACTCCAAAAAGCAACTCTAAATATAAAACCAAGAAACTATATCTAAATATTATCATATAAATTTGGCTAAACTGTAAATGATCCTTCCAGGTTTAGCGACATGCTCGAAGGTGCTTAACTGCTTATGATAAATAGAAATACATACAACAACAAAAGGTAGATTAAGCAGAGCAAAACACTATGGTCATGCATAAAATAAGTAACAGACTTCATAGATGGCTATTCTTATAACTAGACAACAACAATCACAAATAAATGATTCTATTGAAAAGAAGGCATGACAAAAACATACAATTAAAGTAGGGTTCTCCATGTAAAATCATTCTTTCATAAGAAAGGGCTTGTGTTCCAAGCTGAAATGTAAAGAACACAGATGCCAGTTGGAGCTGCATAACAATAAAATCACCAATAGCACATAATAGATAACAGGTCCATGTGTTGATGTACTTAAGAAACTTATATTAAATTTGGATAAAATAAAAAAAATTTGTTTCCATTATTAATTGTATCCGAGATGAATAACACTCTAGGCATATAACATAACACTATAAGAAATACCAACATGGACGATCGTACATTTCTTCAATGTTGGGAAATTTATTGTTTAGATTTTGATGAATGCCATGTAAAACTTATAATAGGAAGTTGGCACCCCATTTTTGTTGTAAATCGCATTGTAATAAATAGGGCTGGTCAAGTCCGAGTTTAAGTCAGCTATGCCTAAACATGCAAGAAGACAAATCGGAGACTATAAGGAAGACTCATTGCAAAGACACCGTGAGTATGGCAAAGAAGAGAAGACGGAACTCGATCAAGGTACAAACAGATGCAAACAGTAAAGTATCGATCAAGTCAACTCAAGATAGCCAAGTCTCAAATTGAAGTAACAAAAGAGTCATCCAATGATTGGAAGTCGACTCTAAGTCACCTGGGAAAAGCAAGGAAATGCGGTCAAGTCGAGATAATCGAAAGAGATCCGTTGCCGTAAATCAAGAGAATTACTTAAACAAGTAATACCTCCATGCTAACTTTCTTGAAGTGCTCACCCCGAGCGTGCAAAAGGAATAAACCAATGGGAAACACCGCACCATGTCGAACTGCGAAAGTCAAGAACAATTCATACGAGGAAGTGGCAATTCCAAGGATCGCAACAAGACAAGCCAACGACCACAAGTGTCACGCCCCCAAATGTGACGCGACAACGATCAATCACTTAAACAGACTAATCAACGATAATCCAAAGGTACCAAACTCCAAGTGAAATAAAGTCTAATGCGGCGGAATTATAACAACCACGAGTACAAATTATATCTTAAGGTCCGCGATCCGAATACAACCCAAAAGATTATCTTAATTAACTTACAATCCAAACAGAAATAAAATGAAGGAGTCCAACAACAACAACAAAAAAAAAAAAAGTAAAAGGAAATATTGCTCCACATCGATAGAGATTCAATCATGGTAGGTTCGATGTCTTGACAAATGGACTCTTCATCTAAAGGTTAGAAAACGAGGAGGGAATGAGACAAAATCTCTCGGTGGATGGGGTGATCGTGTGTAAGTGTGGCGATATAAATAGTTAATGCGAGAAATTTAGTTGTATGAAAACGCATGAGAGATGATGCATGATTTGACACACGATCCACAAGCGTCGTGATAAATATATTTAATTAATATACTTATACGATTAAGAAAACAGATTCATGGTCAAGCGTGCACTATGGTCCAAGCAAGCGAGAGGATTGCGTGCGGATTTGTAACGCCAATCCTATGCAAGACAAGTAGCGGTTGCGTGGATTTGTAGCGCCAACCTATGCAATACAAGTAGCGGTTGCGTGCGGTTTGTAGCGCCAACCTATGCAATACAAGTAAGCGGTTGCGTCGGTTTGTAGCGCCAACCAAACGGGTCCGATTAACTCCGGAATCGTGTGGATCGGACAACGATTCCTTCGTTCTTCCTTGTAACTCCCGAGCAAGATGGTCCAAGACACGTCACCTTATCGCTCCGTAGGCAAAGACAAAATCCTCGGTGGAGCTAGCAAGGCTCGGATTTGTCATAATCATGATTATACCTCAAGTACTACGACCCGCTTCCCTTGACAAACTCCGTCCCTCGGTTGGGGATTAGGGCGATGGGGCGAGGAAGAGTGGAATAGCAAACGAGCTGCCTTGTTCCATCCCCGACGTATCCATTCCGAGTCGTGAGCTCGACACACCAAGTTGACTCAGCGAAAAGTAAACACAAGTTCATGTAGTCAACCAGGCGAAAGTATTATTGATTCGGGAAGCGAGTTCATGAAAAGTTCTCAAAAATTTGCACAAGATAGTTATGGCGTTGGTGGAGTTATTGGGTTGAAGATAATTATCGGGAGGATAAGTAGTCTTCGATATCTTAAGGATTAGGAGGAACATAAGTCCCGTTATAAATTCAAATCGCGAGACAAGGAAATCGCCCCGCGATCGGGTATTAATCGGTCAAGACGATTCGATAAGTCAAGGATTTTTAAGAAAATAAAATATTTTAATTAAATATTAAAGTCAGAGGGTCCAGGGCTGTTTTAGTAAATGAAAAATAATTTAAGTTAGGTCCTTGATAAAAAGAAAAATTTACAATTAGCCCCGTTTTGTAAAAATCAATACTTTTGGGGTTAAAAATTGAATAAATAAATATCCCGACCTTGAAAAATTATGAGGTCAGTTCCTAAAATCCCTAAATTGTTCAGAGATTCAGGTTTTTAAAGTTTTGAGGTCGAGTTTTTATAAAATTCTCACATTGGCCCCAAAATTGTTAAAATTGTCATTTCGGGCCCTAAGTTTAAAATAATCGGAACTCACAAACCGGAAGGGCTTCTAATGTGATTCCAATTGGAAAATGTCACTAAGGTTGGTGGAATATTGGGACAAAAGCAGTTTTAAAACGTCATAAGTATAGGTCCCTCAACTTTTGAAAATCTCATTTTTGTCCCATTTTGAAATAATTGCCTTTAAGGCTTTTAGGGTCCAATTGTTATGAAATTTGAACCTTGGGTCCAAAATATAATTATGTTATAGGTAAATTAGCATTTCCAGGTACATGGGCTGTATAAGTCCTGGAAATTTCATTTGGGTCCTCAAGTTTAATCTTTTACAATTTGGTCCCTCAAGTTTTATAAAATTACTTTCCAAGCTCTAAACACTTGGATTTTTGGAATACACATAAAATATGTTATTTCCAGTCCCTTAAGAGTTAAAATTTCAAATTTCAAAATTAGGGTCTGGTACAGTTTCGAAATTTGCAAAATAGCCCCTAAACTTCTCAAATTTTACAATCTAGTCCTTGGGCTTTCAAGGGTTGATTTTATTTATCTAAAAACTCTTAAAACTTTATTAAAATATCAAAACATAATTTTTGAACCTGAGTTCAGTCCCAAAATCGAAAATTACAGAGGAGTCCCTTAAATTTTATTTTTCTTGCAATTAAGTCCACCAACTTTCCATTTTTGCATTTTAAGTCCAAAAGTTGAAATTTAATCAATTATGCTCGACTTGTCCAGGTTATAAATCATTCAAAACATAGATTTCAAGAGTCATACACATACATATCCTTCTCATACAAAATTTCATCAAGTATAACAATAAAATGTGCATGTATGCCCTATTTTTCGATAAATCACATTTTTGAGCAACACTTGAGAACTTTTCCAACTTGATACAAGAAAATAGCATGCAATACATAATATATATCTCAAGTGCTCAATAACAAAATACTACATGCATATTTTCAATTTAAAACACCTAGAAGTTGAAAGAATTTTTCCACCCACCTCGTAGTAGTTTCTCGGGTTGATAAAAAATGTAGTCTTCTTTCTTGAATCAACTTCATGACTCAAACTCTTGAAGATCAGCCCCTAAATGGTATCCAAACCATATTTTGGTGTTAAAATTAAAGTCTCAAGTCTAAAGAAAATATACTAGGACCAAATGGTTACTACTCACCTTAATGTCTTCAAGTAGTCTCAAAAATGGAAATTTTCCTTCAAGCCTATAACCTCAACTTGAGATGATGTAGGTCAGCCCCTAAACTCCAAAAATTTATATTCTTGAGTCAAAAATTAATTCTTCATGTTGTCAAGAGAAAAATACTAAAACCATAATTTTCTCACCTTAATAATATGAAATCTTGAATTTCCTCTTCAAGTTTGTAGTCAAATCTAGGTCTCTAATTCTTCAAGAATTTTCTCTAGGAGTACCTCAACAAGAAGGATTCAACATTATTAGATGGTGAAGGTATAAGGTTGAGGATTGGAGAAGAAAAATAGAGTTGGGAGAAATGAAGATATTCTTACCTTATGCTTGAAGAATTTGATCCTTTAGAGAGGAAAATGGAAGCAAGTCTTGTGTTTTTATGATAATTATGAAATGAATAATATTGATAGATAAAGAAAAAAATAACAAATGATTGATTCCCCTAAGACAAGGAGCCAAAAGTTGGAGGGAATAATAATCAGGGTGTTGGTATTTTTATTTATTAGAATTTGGTGGAAAGAAAAGTTTGTCCATCCTTTAAGCATGTGACCAAAAGTTGAGAAAATATATATATATATATATGTAAATATATATATATATATATACATATATAATTGTAGGTCTTGAAAAGAATATGAAACAACCTCCCCATTTATGGTAATTTTCAAAATTTTTTAAAAAAATAAAAAAAAAATATTTTTTTTTTAAAAAAAAAAAAAAATTGATTGGGAAATTGGTTGGGATGAATTATAGAATAAGATGAAATATTAGGATAAGGATTGGAATGTACTCCTAAATTGTTGGAGGTCTAATATTCCTAAAGTAGTAGTCATTCGATCAAGTATTAATACTAGAGGAAGAATATAAAATTGCTAAGCTCTAAAAATACGAAATGCGTAATTGACGTTGGAAGAAATAAATAAAAATAGAGTCGAGTTTCATTAATAATAGGTTTGTGATACATAGCCGAATAAATAATCACTACATAACACCGAATCTCACGTTAAAATTCGGGGTCTCACATTCACCCCTCCTTAAAAGAATTTGGTCCCCAAATTCTCTTTTAGAACAATTCGGATATTGATTCCTCATGTCTTCTTCCATCTCCCACGTTGCGTCTTCGTCTCGGTTGTGATTCCGCCATACAACTTTAACCATTGGAATCTCTCACGCAACCGACGTTTGGTCAATGATTCGATTGGTTTCTGTAAGATAAATTTTCCATTAGAGGAGGAGCATCACGAGTGATGATGTGCTCGAGGATCCGGTTGGTACTTTTTCAATCTCGATACATGGAATACATCGTGCATTCCGTCTTGTCGTGGTAACTCGAGTCGGTAGGCCAACTTCCCGATCCTCTCGCAAAATCTTGTAAGGTCCAATATATCTCGGACTTAGTTTGCCTCCCTTCTTTGGATTGATCAATCCTTTCCGTGGCAAGAGTCCGAGAAATACTTCATCTCCGACTTCAAATTCCAAGTCCTTTCTCCTCTTGTCCGCGTAACTCTTTTGGCGGCTCACGAGTGGCGGATTCGTTCTTGATCAACTTGACCTTCTCCATGGCCTCCCGAACTAAGTCGACCTTTGGAATCGATGGTGACTTTCGTTTCTCTTTTGAGTCCATTGGTCATCAATCTCCCAAAACAGTAGTGGGGATCTACACTTTCGTCCATACAAGGCTTCGTAGGGTGCCATCCCAATCGTGGCCGATAATCTGTTATTATAGGCGAACTCGGCCAATGGTAAGTGCGAATCCCAACTTCCTTGGAAATCCAATGTGCGTGCTCGCAACATGTTTTCCAGAGTCTCAATTGTTCGCTCCGATCGGCCATCGGTTGCGGATGTCTTCTTTGTCTTTGAAACTTAGCGAGGTACCCAATTCCTCATGTAAGCATTTCCAGAATCGGGAGACAACCCTCGGGTCTCTGTCGACACAATGTCGATTGGCACTCCATGCAATCGGATGATCTCTGATGTAAATTTGCGCAAGTTTTACGCAAGTCGCCGGTTTTCTTCATGGGTAGGAAGTGTGCGATTTTGTGAGTCGGTCTCGACTACCCATATAAAGATCATCGCCTCGTCCTGGTCCTTGGTAGATCCGTCACGAAGTCCATTGTTATGTGTTCCCATTTCCACTCTGGAATTCTCAACGGTTGTAACAAACCGGATGGTCGTTGGTGTTCAACTTTTTACTTGTTGACAAGTCGGGCATCTCGCAACGAACTCGCTGCACTGGTTCTTCATGTTTGCCCACCAAGAAATGTTGTTTCAAGTCCTTATACATCTTGTTTCCTCCGGGATGTATAGTGTATTTCGAACGGTGTGCTTGGCTAGAATTCTACTCTAATCTGCTCGTCACTCGGTACACAAATTCGATTCAAAATCGATGATCCCATCTTCATGTAATGAGAATTCTAATCCTTCTCCTTTAAGTATCTTCTCTTTCGGTCTTTGAAGTTGCACATATGTCTCTTGTCTTTGCTTTGATCTCGTTGATGAGGTCGGGTTTAACCGAAATATTAGCACACAAAATTTGAGTATTGGTTCTTGTCGGATTCCAAGTGCTCAACTCTTCTAATGATTTCCCCTCGAATCATTAGTCTAGCTAAACTCGCCTTTACTACGCTCAGGCGTCGACTCTACTTAGCTTTCCCGGGATGGTATTGAATATCAAAGTGATAATCTTCTATTAACTCCATCCATCTCCGTTGCCTCAAATTGAGTTCCTTCTGAGAGAATAGATACTTTAGGCTCTTATGATCTGTGTAAACCGTGAATGTTGCTCCGTAGAGATAGTATCTCCATTTCTTTAACGCGAACACTATTGCCGCCAATTCCAAGTCATGCGTTGGGTAATTGGCTTCATACGGTTTGAGTTTCCGTGATGCGTAAGCAATGACCTTTCCTTCTTGCATGAGTACTACTCCTAGTCCTTCCTTTGATGCGTCACCGTAGACGACAAAGTTTTCTTCCCTTTGGAAGGGCTAAGACTGAGTCGTAGTAAGTCGTTTCTTGACTCTTGGAAACCAGCCTCACACTTGTCATTCCACTCAAACTTGACTTGCTTCCGGGTTAGTCGAGTGAGTGGTCCTATTATATCTTGGAGAAATCCTGGATAAATCTTCGATAATATCCAGCTAGTCCTAAGAAACTTCTTATCTCTCACATGACGGACTCGGGTTGTTTCCATTCAACCACCTGTCTATACCTTCTTGAAGGATCTACGGCGATCCCTCTTTGATACTATGTGTCCCAAGAATGCGACTTCACTAAGCCAAAATTCGCACTTGCTGAATTTGGCATACGGCTTGTGCTCGTAGTGTCTCTAAAACAATTTTCGATGACGCTCATGCTCCTCTTTAGACTTAGAGTATACAAGTATGTCATCAATGAATATCACTACGAGTTGATCCAAATAAGGTTGAAAGACTCGATGCATTAGATCCATAAACGGCTTTGGTGCATTTGTCGACAAAGGCATCACTACAAACTCGTAGTGTCCATATCCGTCCAAATGCTTTTTTTGGAAACGCCCTCTTCACGGATCTTTAATCGATAATATCCATGTTGTAAATCAAACTTGAGTACACCGTCGCTCCTTGAAATTGATCAAACAGTTCGTCTATCCTCGGGAGGGGATATTTGTTCTTGATGGTCACGCTTTGTTAAGTCCGCGATAGTCTATACACGTCTTAATGTATCTTATCCGTGATACCTAAGTCACAAGTCAAATTCCCTTACTTAAGCTTGTGCAAGTCTCGAGAATGAAAATACTTTGAGAATGAATAACACAAGGGTATTATCATTGATCATTATACTTAGTGATTCCCCTACTATCATTTTCCCAAAATAATATCATTAGGTGTCTAGATCCCATAATATATCACATCCAAATCATATACTCATTAAGAGATATCCTCATATTCTTCGAGTCTCACCATATCGGGCATTATAACTTCTAAATCACGGATTTTCTAAATCACCTAACGTCCAAATAGAGGAATATCCGGATATCTTAACACTATAATAGCCCAAAAGAGTTCAAATATTCCTCCAAAATTCAACTTAGGTCAACTAGTAGTGGTACCTAATCCAAGGTCGAGGAACCTATCCTGGTTAAACAAAACTAAAGCGGATTAGACGAATGTAAGGAAAAGATAAGGAAGAACAAGAAAGAATGACTAAGGAAAGTCACAGAGTCAACTAAGTCAAATCAAGTATGACTATGTATTCTCCAAGTATAAATTCGACTTAACATAAACATCAATAATACGGTTCTATGCCATTATTGAAATCGATTTCACAACTTAATTAGTCAAGTCGCGGTACTACCCAACACAATCCGGGTCCTATCCTGGGTCACCGGTGTAAGTTTCCATCTTACAAGCCGAGCTCGATACCATAATCGCCACGCCCCAAATGTGACGCGACAACGATCAATCACTTAAACAGAATTAATCAACAGCTAATCCAAAGGTACCAAACTCCAAGTGAAATAAAGTCTAATGCGCGGAATTATAACAACCACGAGTACAAATTATATCTTAAGGTCCGCGGTGATCCGAATACAACCCAAAAGATTATCTTAATTAACTTACAATCCAAAATGAAATAAAATGAAGGAGTCCAACAACAACAACAAAAAAAGTAAAAGGAAATATTGCTCCACATCGCTGATAGAGATTCAATCATGCGGTAGGTTCGATGTCTTCAAATGGACTCTTCATCTAAAGGTTAGAAAACGAGGAGGGAATGAGACAGAAATCTCGGTGGATGGGGTGATCGTGTGTAAGTGTGGCGATATAAATAGTTAATGCGAGAAATTTAGTTGTATGAAAACGCATGAGAGATGATGCATGATTTGACACATATCCACAAGCGTCGTGATAAATATATTTAATTAATATACTTATACAGATTAAGAAAACAGATTCATGGTCAAGCGGCACTATGGTCCAAGCAAACAGGAGGATTGCGTGACGGATTTGTAACGCCAATCCTATGCAAGACAAGTAAGCGGTTGCGTGCGGTTTGTAGCGCCAACCTATGCAATACAAGTAGCGGTTGCGTCGGTTTGTAGCGCCAACCTATGCAATACAAGTAGCGGTTGCGTGCGGTTTGTAGCGCCAACCAAACGGGTCCGATTAACTCCGGAATCGTGTGGATCGATGCCGATTCCTTCGTTCTTCCTTGTAACTCCCCGAGCAAGATGGTCCAAGACCACCTTATCGCTCCGAGGCAAAGACAAAATCCTCGATGGAGCTAGCAAGGCTCGGATTTGTCATAATCATGATTATACCTCAAGTACTACGACCCGCTTCCCTTGGACAAACTCCGTCCCCCGGTTGCGGGATTAGGGCGATGGGGAAAGAGTGGAATAGCGAGCCTGCCTTGTTCCATCCCCGACGTATCCATTCCGACGTGAGCTCGACACACCAAGTTGACTCAAGCGAAAGTAAACACAAGTTCATGTAGTCAACCAGCAATGAGTATTATTGATTCGGGCGAGTTCATGAAAAGTTCTCAAAAATTTGCACAAGATAGTTATGGCGTTGGTGGAGTTATTGGGTTGAAGATAATTATCGGGAGGATAAGTAGTCTTCGATATCTTAAGGATTAGGAGGAACATAAGTCCCGTTATAAATTCAAATCGCGAGACAAGGAAATCGCCCACGATCGGGTATTAATCGGTCAAGACGATTCGATAAGTCAAGGGATTTTTAAGAAAATAAAATATTTTAATTAAATATTAAAGTCAGAGGGTCCAGGGCTGTTTTAGTAAATGAAAAATAATTTAAGTTAGGTCCTTGATAAAAAGAAAAATTTACAATTAGCCCCGTTTTGTAAAAATCAATACTTTTGGGGTTAAAAATTGAATAAATAAATATCCCGACCTTGAAAAATTATGAGGTCAGTTCCTAAAATCCCTAAATTGTTCAGAGATTCAGGTTTTTAAAGTTTTGAGGTCGAGTTTTTATAAAATTCTCACATTGGCCCCAAAATTGTTAAAATTGTCATTTCGGGCCCTAAGTTTAAAATAATCGGAACTCACAAACCGGAAGGGCTTCTAATGTGATTCCAATTGGAAAATGTCACTAAGGTTGGTGGAATATTGGGACAAAAGCAGTTTTAAAACGTCATAAGTATAGGTCCCTCAACTTTTGAAAATCTCATTTTTGTCCCATTTTGAAATAATTGCCTTTAAGGCTTTTAGGGGTCCAATTGTTATGAAATTTGAACCTTGGGTCCAAAATATAATTATGTTATAGGTAAATTAGCATTTCCAGGTACATGGGCTGTATAAGTCCTGGAAATTTCATTTGGGTCCTCAAGTTTAATCTTTTACAATTTGGTCCCTCAAGTTTTATAAAATTACTTTCCAAGCTCTAAACACTTGGATTTTTGGAATACACATAAAATATGTTATTTCCAGTCCCTTAAGAGTTAAAATTTCAAATTTCAAAATTAGGGTCTGGTACAGTTTCGAAATTTGCAAAATAGCCCCTAAACTTCTCAAATTTTACAATCTAGTCCTTGGGCTTTCAAGGGTTGATTTTATTTATCTAAAAACTCTTAAAACTTTATTAAAATATCAAAACATAATTTTTGAACCTGAGTTCAGTCCCAAAAATCGAAAATTACAGAGGAGTCCCTTAAATTTTATTTTTCTTGCAATTAAGTCCACCAACTTTCCATTTTTGCATTTTAAGTCCAAAAGTTGAAATTTAATCAATTATGCTCGACTTGTCCAGGTTATAAATCATTCAAAACATAGATTTCAAGAGTCATACACATACATATCCTTCTCATACAAAATTTCATCAAGTATAACAATAAAATGTGCATGTATGCCCTATTTTTCGATAAATCACATTTTTTGAGCAACACTTGAGAACTTTTCCAACTTGATACAAGAAAATAGCATGCAATACATAATATATATCTCAAGTGCTCAATAACAAAATACTACATGCATATTTTCAATTTAAAACACCTAGAAGTTGAAAGAATTTTTCCACCCACCTCGTAGTAGTTTCTCGGGTTGATAAAAAATGTAGTCTTCTTTCTTGAATCAACTTCATGACTCAAACTCTTGAAGATCAGCCCCTAAATGGTATCCAAACCATATTTTGGTGTTAAAATTAAAGTCTCAAGTCTAAAGAAAATATACTAGGACCAAATGGTTACTACTCACCTTAATGTCTTCAAGTAGTCTCAAAAATGGAAATTTTCCTTCAAGCCTATAACCTCAACTTGAGATGATGTAGGTCAGCCCCTAAACTCCAAAAATTTATATTCTTGAGTCAAAAATTAATTCTTCATGTTGTCAAGAGAAAAATACTAAAACCATAATTTTCTCACCTTAATAATATGAAATCTTGAATTTCCTCTTCAAGTTTGTAGTCAAATCTAGGTCTCTAATTCTTCAAGAATTTTCTCTAGGAGTACCTCAACAAGAAGGATTCAACATTATTAGATGGTGAAGGTATAAGGTTGAGGATTGGAGAAGAAAAATAGAGTTGGGAGAAATGAAGATATTCTTACCTTATGCTTGAAGAATTTGATCCTTTAGAGAGGAAAATGGAAGCAAGTCTTGTGTTTTTATGATAATTATGAAATGAATAATATTGATAGATAAAGAAAAAAAATAACAAATGATTGATTCCCCTAAGACAAGGAGCCAAAAGTTGGAGGGAATAATAATCATGGTGTTGGTATTTTTATTTATTAGAATTTGGTGGAAAGAAAAGTTTGTCCATCCTTTAAGCATGTGACCAAAAGTTGAGAAAAATATATATATATATATGTAAATATATATATATATATATACATATATAATTGTAGGTCTTGAAAAGAATATGAAACAACCTCCCCATTTATGGTAATTTTCGAAATTTTTTAAAAAAATAAAAAAATATTTTTTTTAAAAAAAAAAATTGATTGGGAAATTGGTTGGGATGAATTATAGAATAAGATGGAATATTAGGATAAGGATTGGAATGTACTCCTAAATTGTTGGAGGTCTAATATTCCTAAAGTAGTAGTCATTCGATCAAGTATTAATACTAGAGGAAGAATATAAAATTGCTAAGCTCTAAAAATACGAAATGCGTAATTGACGTTGGAAGAAATAAATAAAAATAGAGTCGAGTTTCATTAATAATAAGTTTGTGATACATAGCCGAATAATAATCACTACATAACACCGAATCTCACGTTAAAATTCGGGTCTCACAACAAGTGTCTTTTGAGAATAAGCCTATCTCTTCAACGGGCAAATTTTCAAAAGAACACTATAAAAGGTCGATGAGTTTATTTGAGAGAATGTTGGTTACCTTGACATTTAAAAAAACAAATACGAGCTAGAAAAGCAATATCTCAGAACCAAAAATATTCTCAAATCATTCAAGTTCAATCATCAAGCCTAAACTACGAAGGAAATCAATCCAACACTCACATGTGAAGGAAAGATAACTTCAATCGATTGAAGAGAAAATTATTGAAGAATCAAGGGGTCTACATTCCACGAGGGATTGTAGGAAGGTTCAAGGTCGAACCGGTCTCAAGTTTTTGGAGGGCTTCGAGATCAAATCCAAAGAGCTTGAGCAAGTGGGTCAGTAGTAGCAAAGGCAAATGCCCTGTGAAGAAGCCGAGTCGTGCGAGAAGCCACCGCGTGACCAAAGGCATCTCCGATCGAGTCCCAAAGGATCAAGTCACCGTGTGATCAAGACTTGTATCCGGACTCATTTACCACTCAGTATCTTGATCAATACCTAGTGGATTCCTCCAGGAGTTGGAGAAGAGAGGAGTAGAAGAATTACCCCATCTTCGAATCTCTATAAAAACTTATCGTGTATGGGACACGCAAATTTTAAAAGTGAACACAAAATGTAAGGAGAGCTGCGGTTTGAAGGTGAAGAGGATGTTGCTCTAGACCAAATGCTATGGTTGAAAAACCAAGAGCTGAATGGACAAATGATGACAGAAAAAGATATAACCTGGACAATGTGGCCAAGGACATTCTTTACAAAACCTTGACAAAGCCATGTTCAATAAAGTCAAATCATGCAGAATCGGCTAAAGAAATCGGGGACAAGCTAACATTGATTTGTGAAGGCTCGTGAGCAAATCAAGGAAAATAAATTATCGGTGGTAGTACATAAATTTGAGAATTTCAAAATGATCGCAGGAGAGAGACTTGGATCAACTGGATGCTCGGTTCACGTAAATTACCAACGAGCTATCTCACTTGGAAAAGAATATACACGAAAGGAAATGTGTATGAAGATTCTAAGAAGTCTCCCAACCGAGTGGGATATGAAACTCATGGCCATGAGACACTCCATGGACCTATCAAAGACATCCAACCATGAGCTATTCTCGGATCTCAAAGCCTACGAATTTGAGTGAGAAGAAAAGACCAAGAGAGAGGCAAAATGTGCCCAAAAACAAATTTGCTCTAATTGTTAAGGATGGCAAGAGAGCCGAGGTCAAAGAAGTCATTGACCCGGAAAAATAGCCCGATGGTTAAAAGGTTTAACAAGTTCTTCAATAAGAACTACAAGAGAGGCAAGGGCGAATCCTCCGAGAAGACACTCGGCTCCCTCCCAAGTCAAGGAAGATAGGCCAACCAAGAGAACAGAGCATCAAAAGGCTCAATATCAAAGGACTCGACAATCCAAGAATGGAAAGAGCTGATCAAAAGGTTGAAAATCTATGCTTTGGAACTATAGGCAACCAGGTCACTATGCCATTGATTGCCCATATCCTGTAGTTAACAAATACAGGAATGAAGAAGAAAGAAAGGTCTTCGAGAGAAAGAAGACAAGAAAAGAAAAAGGCAATGTTGGCTGCAGAGATCAGAGACAAATGCCAAGTCAAGAGACACAAATGATTCAGAGAGTAGTGAAGCGACTACTCAAGTGACTCGAAGAAGAAGCCTTGATATGTTTGATGGCCAAGGAGCAAGACCAACCACCAAGAAGATGAGGTACACTCGACTCATCACACTCGATTCTAGTGATAGTGATCGTGACACACACACTTCATCACCCACTCGATCTTTATGATTCATTAGGCAAAATGATGAAAGATTTTGAACACATTAAATCCTCACACACACTACTAAATGAGGAAAATAGCCTACTCAAGAGCCAAAACTCACAAATGACTAAGGAGCCGAGTACTCTAAGTCAAATAGCCGATGAGAATGAAAGTTTAAAGACCGAAAATGCTAAGCTAATAAAGCAGAAATAGCTGCTATAAAAAGAGGGACAATGACCTCAAAAATGTGATTGCCTCATTCACTAAGGCATCTAAATCATTGGATGATCTTATTATGAGTAAAAGAGAATGTGGAGACAAGACATGCTTAGATTTAATTCCTCTGCTTTGTGTCAAGCTCCAAAAGTAATTTTGGAAAAAGGATCTTCAAGCAATGAAGTATCTTAAAAATCCAAAACTCCAAATGGTGCACACATATTTATTCCAAAGCACAATTACAAGCAAACTGGCCTTGGTTATAAAGGAAAAGGAAAACAGCCAGTTGAGCGTCTTTGAGAGGACAAAGAGAAGAAATCCAGCCGAGTTCCTCAACCAACCCCAAACAGAAATACTCGTAAAGAAGAAACAGAGCTACCAAAACCCCAGAAGTTCTATGAAAGAAACACATATGATGGGAATGGTAGAAAATACCCAAGCCAAGTGATTGGAATAATGTGAACTATCAAAGAAAGACCTATGGAATATAAGCCCAAATGGCAAAGGCCAAGAACTCAAAGAAAGGCCATTCGAAAGGTATAAGAGCTTTCATCAAAGACACATATGCACCTAGGCACTACACTCAGAGATATCACAACTACCCAAAGAAGGCAATTGCTAAAACACATATACAGGCATACAGACAAAAGAGACAGCTGTATGAACCTAGAATCCCCAAGCAATTTGCCAAAATTAATTATGATTATGGCACTGATAGATGGCAACCCCTTAGAGTCAAACCATTTGGCTATAGGTTGGTTGGATCATCTTACAATACTAACCCCTCAGACCCGCACAAATATGGGTACCTAAAACTTAACTTCCTTGTTTGCGTTCAAGGAACAATGAGTGCCAAGGAACCTGGTACATGGATAGTGGTGTTCAAGACACATGACAGAAACAAGAAAAATCATCAAAATTCAAGGAAGTCAAAGGAGCAAAAGTCATATTTGGAGGAAATGAAGCTCCAGGAGAAATAAGAGGCATTGGATCCATCAAGAAAAACGGATTAGAAATCACAGATGTTGCATATGTTGAAGGACTCAACTTCAACTTGCTAAGCATCACCAACTCGTGGGGGTTATAATGTTGGATTTAACATGGGTATATGCCAAATCAAGGATATTGAATCAAATGAAGCCGTGTTGCAAGGATGCGCATAAAAAGAACATGTATGTCGTGGATTGGTCAACTCGCAACACCCATCACCTGTGTTTTAGCAAAGAGCACAAATTGAATCAAGTTAGGTCGTGGCACAAGAAGCTAAGTCACCCGAATTTCAAAAACGATTAACAAGCTTGCCGTAAGCAATCTTGTGGAAGGACTTCCGACTCGATATACAAGAAGGAGAGTATATGTGACGATGTCGAAGGGAAAACAAATCAAATCATCATTCAAAGAAAAGACATGTCCATCTTCAACAAGAATATTGCATCCGCTACATATGGATCTATTTGGTCCAAATTGAACCAAATGCTAGCATAAGTGGGAAGAAATACACCTTGGTGGTAGTAGATGACTACTCAAGATATACATGGACAATATTCATGTGTAAGAAGAAAGAAACTCTCAAAACTACCACAAAATTGATGAAGAGGATTCAAAATGAGAAGAGCCAAACCATTATCAAAATACGATCCGACAGAGGAACCGAGTTTGTCAATGGTATAATAAACTCAATATTGTATAGAAAATGGTATTGGTCATGAATTGTCATGCAAAGGACTCCACGCAGAATGGAGTTGCGAGAAGAAGGAATAGAACTCTCAAAAAGCGGCAAGGACCATGTTAGTCAAGCAGGCTACCTAAAAGATTTTGGGTCAAGCAATAAACACAAAGATGCTACACTCAAAATAGATGCATGATAAAATGTGACAAATGACAAAGACTCCCCATGAGATTTGGACAGGAGAAAACCAAATGTTGCATATTTTAGAATATTTGGATGTAAATACTTCATCCATAACAATGGCAAAGATAATTTGAAGGCTTTTGATGCTAAAGTCGATGAAGGTATCTTCTTGGGATACTCAAATAAAGCAAAGCCTACAGAGTACTCAACAAGAGGACTATGGTTACGAGGAATCCATTCATGTGGTGTTTTATGAGCCAAATGTAAATGGAGAAGACATTGAAGAGTCACCGATAAGTTTAATCAACCAACCATGCGAAGAGTCCCTATCTTTGTCAAGTCGAATTATAAACTCGAGATGAAGATGAGAAAGCTAAGTCTCAAAAACAGTGGAAAATCTGCAGCCTAAGTGATGACGAGAGAGCGATCAAAGCAACATAGCCGCAAGACGATCAATCCACTAACTTATCGCAACTTTGATGTAAGATGGTGAGAGACCATCCACGAACTAGTCATTGGAGATATAAGAGAAGGTGTCAAAACAAGATCCAGAACTCAACAAGAAGCTATGTTCACATGCTTTATCTCACAAATAGAGCCTAAAGATGTGTCACAAGCATTGGATGACACACATTGGATTCAAGCTATGCAAGAAGAGTCAATCGTTTGAAAGAAATAAAGTATGGGAATTAGTTCAAAGACCCACCCATCAAAATGTTATTGGCACTAAATGGGTGTTCAGAAACAAGATGAACGAGGAAGGTTCTGTGGTAAGAAACAAAGTAAGATTAGTAGCCAAAGGATATTGCCAAGAAGAAGGGATAGATTTTGATGAAACATTTGCCCCTGTAGCAAGATTGGAAGCTATAAGGATGTTTCTTGCCTATGCAGCTCACAAGAATTTTATTGTATATCAGATGGATGTAAAGAGTGCATTCCTTAATGGTTTATTGGAAGAAGAAGTGTATGTTGAACAACCTCCGGGATTTGAGCAGAAGACTCTTGGAGATAAGGTATACAAACTCAAGAAAGCTCTATATGGATTGAAACAGGCACCCAGAGCATGGTATGATACTTTGTCACAATTCCTGACTGAGAACGGATTCACAAAAGGCAAAGTGGATAGAACACTCTTCGAAATTCAAGATGCGAAGAGTATATTGCTTGTTCAAATTTATGTGGATGACATTATTTTTGGATCCACAAACAAAGAAAGTGTGATAAATTTTCAAACCTCATGCAAAGCAAATTTGAAATGAGCATGATGGGAGAGTCGACATTCTTCCTTGGACTCCAAGTGAAACAGTGAAGGATGGAACCTTCATAAGTCGACAAAATACACCAGAGAGATTTAATGAAGAAATTTGGTATGGAAGAGAAGTCTTCTGTGAAAATACCAATGAATACATCATCAAAATGGATATGGATGCAGATGGCAAGCCTCGTAGATCAAACAAGATACTGAGCACTTATTGCATCATTGTTTTATCTCACAAAGAAGCGAGCGGACATCACCTTTGTTGTAGGTGTATGTGCATGATTTCAATCGCTCCAAAAGAAAGCCACATGACTCAAGCCAAGAGAATCTTGAGATATTTGAAAGGAAGCCAAGAAGTTGGCTTATGGTATCCAAAGGAAGGTGGATTCAAGCTAATTGGCTATTCGACTGACTATCTTTGGATGTAGAGTTGACAGAAAGAGCACCTCGTGCACATGTCAAATGCTTGGAAACAAAGCAATTTTCCGGTTTAGCAAAAAGCAAAACTCAATAGCCACCTCTACAAATGAAGGCAGAATACATAGGCTGCATGGCAAACTGCTTGTGCCCAAGTCCTATGGATGAGACAAAGAATGAGAGACTATGAAGTTGAAGAAAAGGAAATTCCAATCATGTGTGATAACACAAGTGCAATTGCAATCACTCAAAATCCTTTGTTGCACTCAAGAACAAAGCATATCGATGTCGATATCACTTCATAAGAGATCATGTTGAAAAGAAGGACATCACCTTGAATATATTTCAACCGATAAACAGTTATCGACATATTCACAAAACCATTATGTGAGTCAAGATTTGAAGAACTCAAGCATGAGTTAGGGTTAATTAAGTTTGAAATGACACTCGAAGACTCAAAGAAAAGAAATGAAACACGAAAAGGAAACAGAGTCAACTCTCAAATCAATAAGTGAATCACCATATCGGAAAGACAAAGACTGAAAGAATTAGGCGACAAATGAGTCACTAGGAGAACTGTGAGAAGAAGAGTTAAATCGGCTAAGGGATAAGTTTCGAGTCATTTATAAGCAAAGTGACAAAAACGCCGTCGTTTTTAATAAGCGAGAATGTTTTTAAGAATGACGTCAAAGATAATTATGACGTGGTACCAGCAAAAGCCGCACACCAAGCTTATGATTGGATATAAATGCTTTGCCGCATTAAATACGAGACATTAAATGCTAATCGGCGTGCAAAATCTAAGCCGTTGATTTCGATCACATTTCAAAAACCACCCGCATGTCCTTTCATGAACCATACTTAAACCATTTTCGTCCCTTTCTCTCACACATTACCAAAACTGTTCATTTCTCTCTCAAAAGCAAAGGCAAAAAAACTCTCTCAAAAACCCTATCAATCTTCAAATCATCTTCTAAGTTTCATTCAAGAAATACTGAAAAATGGCATCTACTCACGATTTTGTCAAGATGGGAAAGCAAATCCACACCAGTCATCAGAGATTTCGAGGAATGGTCAAACAGGGTCCGATGACGCCCTCATAAAGAAGATCGCTGAAAAACTCGACACGTCCTGGGCTAAAACCATTTCGACGATGGAGTTTCCGATGACCTATGTGGAAGAGGTCGCACGCTTCTCTACGTAAATGCCGAGATTCACGATGAGGGGATCAAATCCTCTGTCACGGGAAGGAGTTCATCATCACCGCCAAGATTTGGCGTAATCGCTCATTACCGCGGAAGGAGCACCATAAATCAATGAAGCCGATGTTGACTTGGCCGCTTAGAAGGAAGTAGCCAAGACCGACTATGCTTTGAAAAGATAGTCTACACTGCAACAACAAGAGGTCTGCTGAAGGAGGACTACCACAAATTGTTGGACATCGTTGCCAAATGCATAGGCATCAAATTTGGCAGCTTTGACCAACTCGTCCAAAGCGAAATTGATCGTAATGGCAGCGATCATTGAAGAAAAGAAAGTGAATCAATGGGCTGAGTTTGTCTACGCAGACTCGCGAAATGTAGGAATAAATCCTTCAAGGAGGGCGGAATGTTTGGAGGTTCCCTAATACGGTCAGTGATTGGCCGGCTTATGGAGGTAAAGGAGTCCCTCTTCGACATGGAAAGGCGTTCCATGTAAACAAGAGGATGTTCGATCAAACCTCTCTCGCGCGCACGAAGAGAGCCTACGCTAAGAGAGCCGATCACGAGTGAGGGGAATCACCGACCACTCAAGATACAAAATGTCCCCTCTCCACCTAAGAAGAAGGGTCGCCCTGCAATGCTTAAGAGAATCACGCCCCGCAAAGAAAGAAAAACAAATCGCTCCCGCCTCGCAGCTCGAGTCACCCGCCCGCAGTGTCTCCCCCCTCGCAGCCATGATGGGAGAAGGAACCATTAATCCCTTCTCCGATCAAGAAGAAGAGGATCACCACAACAAGGAAGGCAAAATACCTCTAAGACATCTCGCGAAGGCATTCACCTTCAATGAACCAAAGGAAGTGGAGCTGAAATCCCTTTGGTTAAAACAAAGAGAAGAAGAAGACTTTCCAAGCTCTCCGAGCTTGAAAAGACAAACAGTCTGTCACTCACCGGAGAAGATACTCCGAGACTCGCTGGAGAAGTAGAGTCTCCGTGATTGATGAAACGCCAAGTCCGAAATGCTGAGGCCGATCAGCAGAGGCAACTTGAAGACCCAAATTTAGTCGTAATGCTAAGGAACAAAGAATGGCCGAGGCAAATTAATCACCTGCTGGGATGGGTTGTTTCTCCACCAAATGCAGGTCAGCTGAAGGTGTTGAGCAAATAAGTCCGCTACCCTCAATACGTGGAAACGAGGGCCGCAAGAGGGATGATGAAGATGATGTAATCATGCACTCTCCATTGTATCCAGACATCCAAAATCGCCTGCGAGAGTGGAGAAAATGGAAGCCGAGCCACCCGAGTTCATTGCCGAGGAAGAAGAACTCTTCGTGATTTCTTGAGGTGGACATAGTCTGCAAGCCTCGACGAGATAATTGCATAAATATACTGAAATTCGAAAAGAAAATGAACGGGCTAAAGCAAATGAGGACGCAGAGGCACGTGAGAAGGCCAAGATCTCCGCCCTATCACCTAAGCACCACAGAGCATACACATCCTCACTTTGACGTCCTATCGAAAGTGATGAGGATCTGGACCCCCGCTTCTACTATAGAAGAATTGCAAATGCAAAGCAAGCAATGCGAGAATCCGAATCCTTCATGAGCAAAGGATGATGGAGGGACCAGAGAGTCCTCCAAAACACACCGGAGATAGACCCAATGGGAGTGGTGCAAAGATATTGCCACCGTTGTTGCCGCCACCACTTCCCACTCACTCGGAAGAAAGGAACTAAGGGAGCCGGCAATGAAACTGGGATAGTGGGGACCCCAGCTTGAGCCAACCCCTAATGAAGGTGTCTTACCACCTGCCCCAACTACTGAATACTCAATGGGAACAACCGGAGTCCGAGACGAGTGACCCCATTCCAAGTCACTCACCGGTGTGCCACCGAGGGGAAACTCCTCCACCGCAAAGAAAGTCGGAGGATGTTGTAGCCGACTCCACAATGAATCTAGGAGGCGAAGTGGAGAAGGAACAAACACAAAGTACACAAAGAAGTTATCATCGACGAGGCTCGCATACTTGAGACTGCCTCACTCGAGGTGCCAACCGCTCCGAAGGCTAATGACGCCGCCGATGCGGTCGAGGCACATGAAGGAACAACCCGGAGTTAACACTGGCGACGAAAGTGCAATCCATGGAGTTGAGACTCCAATGGATGCCACCGCAGAAGACCCTAAGACAAATGACACTCGCGAAAGGGATGTCCAAGGCCTCGCTACGATTGAGACTACGGGAGGTAATGAAGGCCAACGGGAGGTTGAGACTTCCGGGGTAAAGAAGCTAAAGTACGTAACATCCTCCCGCTATCATTGATCCATCGAAAAAGGAGATAAGTGCGCTTCACGATTCCCAGGATAAGTCCGACCTCAAGTCTACTCGTCAAACTTACAACTTTGATGATGAGCCACCCATGGAAATCTCATCATCGTCCGATGACGCTCGATAAGGCCGAGGACCACAACTCACGTGGAAAACCTCACGAGACCAACGGCCGTTGAGACACTGAGGCTCGAGGCTGAAGTCGGGTCAACTTCACAACAGACCCCAATCAAACAGTCCATCGCGCAGCTCCCAAGCCGCAGCAGGTTCGACTCCACAAGGAACTTCACGAGCACCACTCATCATTGAACAAATTCCGAGTTGCTCGTGATGGTCCCTTTGTAGAATCATTTCCCTTCTCTCTGAGGTACCCGACCTCCCGAAGAGTCGAAAGAGATCTCGAGCGCTTCCAAAGACCGATCCCGTCATTCCATCGTATACCATCGTTCGGTGACTATGATTTTGACGCCGCTTGGCCGCCAATCGCAACAGAGGGAAAAATCAAGTTCGGGAGGTGTTCAAAGCATTATTTATCAAATTGAATGGATGGAGAGGCACCAGGCCTCGATGGACATGATATCGATAACAGAGATGCCAACCTTGCAAACCGACTTGAGAGGCATAATAGTCGAAATCCGGAGTGGTGGCAACAAAGAAGAAACAATGCGTGTGGAACAAGCTAGATATTTAACATTGTTCAACAAGTCGTTGGTATGGCGAAATGCGAGAATGCCGATCGAAGACAAAATTGAGAGAACACATTGAGCACATGCATGAATCTCACACTTTCTTTGAGATAGAGTCTGCTGCGTGAGCAAAATAAGAATGAGCTCCTGCGTATGGAAGAAAATATGGATCGAAAATTCAGCCTTCTCATGGCCGAAATGAAGCCGCTTAAAGTCAATCCAACGCTACTCGCTCTCGAGTTTCACGCAAACATACTCCGCAGCAGACACGAAGCGAACTTGGCTATCGCAGACTCGACTTCCTTGCTAGTTTGTTTCGGGGTTCTCTCTCCTTTGATGATGCCAAAAAGGGGAGAGGAATACCTAAAAGTCACCAAGGGATCCTCAAGTTTAGAAGGATGGAGCAAATTTGTGAAGGAAAAGACAAATGAGGAAGTTTCAAGAGAAAAGAAAGGGAAGTCTGTTGAGGGGGAAGGATCGAGAGATGTGACCTTGATGATTGCACAAACCCCCCAACAAGGTCTTGTCATAGCCGATATTATCAAAGAAACTCCCATGATTCGCCACTCCAACACTCTGCTGTACCTATGGCCGACAAGAGAAAGACAGATTGAAGCAGGGGATGGAGGGAAGTGGAAGGAAGGATGAATGCCCGAGTTATGGATATTTTGAAACATCATGGAGGCATTCCAAAGAGACAGAGACACTTATGCCATCTCGTCATGCCGAATCGAGCCAAGATCGATTAATGAATTTAAAACGCCGCATCTCGAAGGATACTTCAAACATGTCCATGGCTCAAGCCTGGACTTGTACTTTGGGAAAAGGGTCTCACACTATGTGACGGCTGATAGGCAGCAGACTACCACTACGGCAACACTCTGCTGGTCACTCCGCTAGTCACTCAATCCGGAAAAAGAAGGCCCCAGACAATACACGCTGTTCACTTGGTTTTATACCATTGATTTGGGCTTCCTAGACATAAGTTTTGTGTTGTTTTGAATATTTTGAGTCATTTTTGTTATATCTCATAGGTTAAGCATTAATTTCTATTGTTTCGAGTCATTTGAGGGGTCAAGCCATGTTGAGAGACAATTATATCGAGTTTATAGTCATATTAATGAATCGTGTATCAAAAAGAAGTACGAACGAACAAACAACGAGATTGATTTGAAGAAAAGTCCAAATGCTGCCTGGAATTTCTAAGATCGGCAGGGTTTCGTATTTTGGTCATAACTCTCTCTACAAAATTGATATTGAGCTAATTCAAGTGGCTATAGAAAGCTAAGAGATAGGGATACAACTTTGATGAAGGACGGAAAACCAAATTTGACGTTTGGGTGGCGCTACAGCGCCAAAACGCCGCACTTGCAGACGCACAAGACAAATGAAATCCGGACAGCGGCTCGGCGCCAGCGCCAAGACCTGAAGCTGCAGCGCCCGAACAGAAAAAGTCGAGTTGGGTGCTGCAGCGCTAACTCCCGGCGCTGCAGCGCCCGGGCGACAATCTTGCAACATTGTGCTGGGCGCCGCAGCGCCCGGGGGCGGAAAATCCTATGTTCACCTACCCCCTTCTTGGACTTTTGTGTACTATAAATACCATCCTTGGGGCTTGAAATTGGGGCATCTTGGAACCCTTGGGAAGGCAATAAAAACAGCTACAAGACAAGGAAGAAGAATTTGAGCATTTTGAGAAGAATTTGGAGAAGAAGATTGGAGGCTTCTATCATCTAGAAATAGAGAAGATCCCTCAACTCTTGTTCTTATTTTGTTGCTTTCTTCATATCTTGTAAGATGTATTGTTGTATTTTCATGGATTCATTTTCTTTAATCATGAGCTAAACACTATAATTCTAGAGGATTGATGTAATCTATGTTTGAACTTATGTTTTGAGATTGTGGTTTGTCAATCTAGATATATCAATTTATTTGTGCTATTTGGATCTATTGCTTCTAAATTACTTGATCAATAATTTAGATTGTTTGGTGTATTTGATTTGACACTTGAGAGAGGTAATTGAATACATGACCTTGGAATAACATAACCTAGGATTTCATAGAATTGAGAGATTTGTGAATCCTTTGAAGTCATTTATCAAGATTCATAGCTTTTATTGAGATTTTGATTGGTGATTTTTATAGAGATATTGATTTCCCAATTGAATTTAAAATCATTGGCACTTGAGAAAGGGAATGATTATTGTAGAAATCTTGACTTATAAATTGATAATTGATGATTGATAAACCATATTGACAACATAAGGGATAACTAGATTCATCATACCTCTAGAATTCATTTAATCATTTGGATAAACTCATTGATATTTTCACGATCTTAATTTATTTTTAGTATTTTTAGTATAATCAACCTCATCAATTATTGAATTTCTAAATAAAGTTAGACTACTATAATATAGTACTTAGCGATAATTTGATAATTATTCCCGTGGATTGCGACAACCTTACTTCTCTATATTAAAACTTGACACGTAGACTTGCGGTTAGAAAAATCTCTAACAAGTTTTTGGCGCCTGTTCTTGGGGAATAATTCATCTTATTTGCGCTAATATTATTACTTAGTAGTTTTACTTTAATTTAGATTGGTTCTTGTTACAATAGGGTCATTGTCATTTTTGTGTTTTCTTGTTGATGCGAAAAAATAGAAGTGCTAATTTAATCTTATTTGATCCAGAAATTGAACGAACTCTCCGAAAGATTAGAGCCGCACGAAGAATCGAATTCACAAAAATGGCAGGAAATGAGGAAGAGGAAAATCGCATACCTATTATTGTACCACCGGAAAGGGCCATTCGGGATTATTTTCGACCAACCACGAATCAAAATTATTCGGGCATTGTTCGCCAACCTATCAATGCGAATAATTTTGAATTGAAGCCAGCCCTAATAAACATGGTGCAACAGAATCAGTTTGGGGGAAGTGCCGTAGATGACCCGAACGCTCATTTGGCTATTTTTCTTGAGATATGTGACACTATCAAAATGAATGGGGTTCCCGATGAAGCTATTCGGTTGAGGTTATTTCCATTTTCACTTCGTGATAAAGCTAGACAATGGCTTCAAACTTTCCCACCTGGAAGTATCACTAGTTGGAATGATCTCACTGAAAAATTCATGGCAAAATTCTTTCCACCTAGTAAGACACTTCAACTTAAAAGTGAGATTGCTCAATTTCATCAACTCGACTTTGAGCCACTCTACGAAGCTTGGGAGCGATTCAAAGAATTATTGAGGAGGTGTCCACAACACGGCACGCAGATTGGCAAAAAGTTCAAGATTTCTACAATGGTATGAATGGGCATTCAAGAACTATTATAGATGCTTTGCGGAGGTACATTGATGGCTAAAACTCCAAGTGAAGCCATGCTTTTACTCGAAGAAATGGCTGCCAATAGTTATCAATGGCCGTCTCAAAGATCTACGCCAAGAAAAGTTGCGGTGTTCTTGAACTTGATACTATGTCCGCATTGGCCTCTCAAATTTCCGTCTTGTCAAAGCAAATTGCTACACTAAGTTCAGGTGGAAAACAACAATCGGAGGCATCATGGAGATATGTCAAGAAATTGTGAATCCCGATACTGGAACAAACAAATTATGTGAATAATCGGAGTTTCAACAATAGAGGGAATCAATTGCCGACGATTATCATCCTAGGTTCTTCGCAATCATGAAAACTTCTCGTATAGCAATACGAGAAATGTGTTGCAAACCGCCTCCGGGATTTCAAAACCAAGCAAGTACGAGTACACACGTGGGAGAACAAAATCCGTCTTTGGAAGAATTACTTAGTTCATTCCTTGTAGAAACACGAGCAAGGATGAACATGACTCGATTCTAACATGGACAAGCTCACCGAGAGTTACAACAATAGAAGGTCACATCAACTCCTTGGTGACACAAGTAGGCGATTAGCAACAACAAGAATTCATTGCAAAGAGAGAGGGAAATTTCCGAGTAATACAGAGGTTAATCCGAGGGAGCATTGCAATGCAATTTATGTAAGATCGGAGGAAGAAATTCAGCTTGACCAACAATCGCCCATTTATGTGAAACCAAAGTGGAATCCAAGAAAATGAAGTTGGAGGAATTTGAGACCTGCCTCTTTGACAGAGGAATGTAGTGCAATAGTCCAAAGTAAACTACCTCGAAAAATGAAGGATCCAGGAGTTTCACTATTCCGTACTATTGGAGGAGTTTTCTTTGAGAAACCACTTTGTGATCTTGGGTCCAGTGTGAATCTTATATCTCTTTCGATGTGACGAAGTTTGGGCTCGGGAGGTGAAGCCGTCTAATATCACTTTGCGCTTCTTGATCGATCCATCGCCTATCCATGGGGAATCATTGAAGATGTATTGGTAAAAATTAATAAATTTGTTTTTCCGTGGATTTTGTAGTGTTGGATGCGAATGAGGACAAGAAAATACCTATCATCTTTGGGCGTCCATTTTTAGCTACATCACGAGCTTTGATCGATGTAGAAATGGGGAGCTAACTCATGGGGTAAATCATGAGAAAGTTGTATTCACTATTCATCCAACCAATATGCTAAAATTTGAATTAAATGATGGTAAGCGGATGGTTGGGAATATAGTCAAGATATTGGAGGTTGGGGGAGTTTCTAAGGGCAATGTGGATAACATGCCTATGGAGCTCCAACTTGAGGAGAATCGACAAGTCCCGTCAAGATCAGAACTTAGCGCTTCTGGGAGGCAACCCAAGCCCCTTTTATTGCTTTCTTAGTTTTAATTTAGTTTAGTAGTTGTTTTTGTTTTTTCTAAGTTTTTGCATTATTAGTAGTAAGTTGCATCACATTTCACCCTCTTATTTGTGCAAATCCCACATATCTCACTCCATCGTCACAACGGAGCACTTTAACACCACACACACATTCTTCATCTCATTCACTCATTATTTGGTAAGTTTGCAACTTCCAAAACCCACCCCATGGTTTTCCCCATCTTGTGATTTTTGGTGTCATTGGATTGTAGAAGTCTTTAGGATAATTGTGTTGACGTATGGATTGTGGATTGGTTGATCATGCTAGACTCAGGTTTGGTGTTGAATTTTGGGATTGAATTGAGTTATCCATTGCATTTACTATCTTTGCCCAAATTCATGCATATGAGGTGTTTGATGAAATGCCCCAATGACAATTTCACATTGTTTAGTGCTATTTTGCATCTCCATGCTTATCTTTTTGACATGGCACTATATTTTCTACTTGGGTGCATTTTGTATGTGTCTTTGATTTTTGATTTCTCACCCATAACCAAGTTCCTTGGTTCCACGAGTTTTGTTTTCTTGTCTACCTTGCTAGGTTGCAAAGATGCGAAGCCAAAAGGGTCGGCGGGCCAAGGCGAAAGGAAAGAACAAGACCACACCTCGGAGCATACAATGCCCACGGGCTTGTGCGCTAGGATGCATTTTGAGCTTATACGAGACACCTCATACACGTAGTGGTATCACATGACTTAAGGAGCCTTCGCTCCTCGGCTACCAGGAAAGTCCTTTTTCCCACCTCTCCATTGGGGACAATGTCGTTTTAAGTCTCTTTTTATTCATCGAGTCGGGTCTTGAGTGAAAAAAAAATGAAAAAAAGAGTCTAGAGTTGAGTCGGGGCGTTTGTTAAACTGTGAAACTGCATGACTAAGTGAATTTGTTGAATATGAGTTGAACGGTCAAAAGAGCATGTGTTTGAACTGTGATTTAATCTTCTTTCCATTAATTCCATCTATATGCTTAACTCTGATGATTTATTTGGGGATGATTTATGCAATTGAGTGGTTCCTTTATGATCCCACCGGATGCTAGAACTTGTCTGATCACTAGTCGAGGCGAAATCCTAGGCGAAGTAACCATGAGGAAGTGATTTAGGCCATCTTTGAACAAGCTAGAGCCTAAAATGCCTACCTTTGCATTATATTTTTCCTAGTGTCCCCTTTTGAGCCTTATAAACCCGTTTCTTTGGCAACCAATCTAATACCCAGAGCCTAAAGGTTAATATCCTAATTACCCATCAATCATACACACAAAGTATAGAAAAAAAAATATTGGAAGTTGAGGAGGGTATGATGAGAAGGGTGTGTATTTAATTGAATGAAGTTGCCCGAGAAAAGAAAATATGGAACCCCATGTACGCAAAAAGAATAAGTTTGGGGTTCCGGAAAAAAATATGTGTAAAAAAAAAATTGAGAAAAATCATCGGGATTGAAGGTTCATAAACATTGGGGATGTCAAAAAGTGAAGGGTAGTAGCTAATTGATAATTCAAGTGTTAATTGTGTGTTTGGGTGATTTGAGCCACTTAATCCCATATTTTCCTACCTTACCGTAAGCCCACAATACAAGTTTTAAAAGTCCTATTGATCCTTGTGTTACATTAGCCTACATTAGTGGAGATTAGTGTGAAAGACAAGCATATGGAGTCCGGTAAACATCTCATCTCTATATTCAAAAAGTGGATCATTTTGAAAACACTTGATTGCGTGAATCTATTTGAATAATATAAACGGAGTTGGCATGTACATTCCATACTTTTGATCACAATGTTAAAACACATGCTTGATTGATAGTGAAATGAGTATGAGACAAATGATATTGGTTGTGAAGTTTTGCGGTTTGTTTGTATTGTTGTGTCTTGTATTTTTATTTTAGAGTTGTAATTGCTTGAGGACAAGCAATATTCTAAGTTTGGGGGTATTTGTTCACTTGGTTTTATACCATTGATTTGGGCTTCCTAGACATAAGTTTTGTGTTGTTTTTGAGTATTTTGAATCATTTTTGTTATATCTCATAGGTTAAGCATTAATTTCTATTGTTTTGAGTCATTTGAGGGGTCAAGCCATGTTGAGAGCCAATTATATCAAGTTTATAGTCATATTAATGAATCATGTATCAAAAGAAGTACGAACGAACAAACAACGAGAGATTGATTTGAAGAAAAGTCCAAATGCGTCCGCAATTTCTAGACTGGCAGGGTTTAGTATTTTGGTCATAGCTCTCTCTACAAAATTGATATTGAGCTGATTCAAGTGGCTATAGAAAGCTAAGAGATAGGGCTACAACTTTGATGAAGGACGGAAAACCAAATTCGGACGTTTGGGTGGCGCTACAGCGCCAAAAAGACGCGCTGCAGCGCACAGCGGAAATCCGGACAGCGGCCGGGCGCTGACCGGCGCTGCAGCGCCGAACAGAAAAAAGTCGAGTTGGGCGCTGCAGCGCCAACGCCAGCTGCAGCGCCTGGGCGACAATCTTGCAACGTTGTGCTGGACGCCGCAGCGCCCATGCGCGGGCGCCGCAGCGCCCGGGGGCGGAAAATCCTATGTTCACCTACCCCCTTCTTGGACTTTTGTGTACTATAAATACCATCCTTGGGGCTTGAAATTGGGGCATCTTGGAACCCTTGGGAAGGCAATAAAAACAGCTACAAGACAAGGAAGAAGAATTTGAGCATTTTGAGAAGAATTTGGAGAAGAAGATTGGAGGCTTATATCATCTAGAAATAGAGAAGATCCCTCAACTCTTGTTCTTATTTTGTTGCTTTCTTCATATCTTGTAAGATGTATTGTTGTATTTTCATGGATTCATTTTCTTTAATCATGAGCTAAACACTATAATTCTAGAGGATTGATGTAATCTATGTTTGAACTTATGTTTTGAGATTGTGGTTTGTCAATCTAGATTTATCAATTTATTTGTGCTATTTGGATCTATTGCTTCTAAATTACTTGATCAATAATTTAGATTGTTTGGTGTATTTGATTTGACACTTGAGAGAGGTAATTGAATACATGACCTTGGAATAGCATAACCTAGGATTTCATAGAATTGAGAGATTTGTGAATCCTTTGAAGTCATTTATCAAGATTCATAGCTTTTATTGAGATTTTGATTGGTGATTTTTATAGAGATATTGATTTCCCAATTGAATCTAAAATCATTGGCACTTGAGAAAGGGAATGATTATTGTAGAAATCTTGACTTATAAATTGATAATTGATGATTGATAAACCATATTGACAACATAAGGGATAACTAGATTCATCATACCTCTAGAATTCATTTAATCATTTGGATAAACTCATTGATATTTTCACACTTAAATTTATTTTTAGTATTTTTAGTATAATCAACCTCATCAATTATTAAATTTCTAAATAAAGTTAGACTACTATAATATAGTACTTAGCGATAATTTGATAATTATTCCCTGTGGATTCGACAACCTTACTTCTCTATATTAAAACTTGACACCGTAGACTTGCGGTTAGAAAATCTCTAACACACGCCCGAGAGGAAGAGGTAGAGGAAGAAGCGTGGTGGAGAGAGAGGTTTCACCTAGACCTCCGCCAAAAACATTGAGTACATAGATCCAGGCAAAAGAGGAGGGATCTACTTTGGCAAGTTTTGACGAAGTAGCCAATCTTGCAAGTGGCTAAGAACAATGCTTGAGTATGTGAAAAGAATTGAAGAAGAAAATAAAAGACAAACTCAGCTATGGGAGGAGAGACAAGAAAGAATAAGAAGAGATGAAGTCTGCCCGAAGGCGTATGAAAAGAAGAAGAAAGCAAGAGATGAGAAAAGAAAAGAAGACCGAGAAGATGACAGAGTCAAGAAAGAAGAAAGAAGGAGGAAGCGAAGGAGATGAAGTGTTGCTATCCACCGCTTCATGTATTTTACTACGTAAATACATTTTATGTAAGTCTTTTATAATAAATCAGAAATTCTCTATTTTTGCGTAGACATAGATGTTTGCTCGATACACTTTGTAAACAACAGTGTAAAGGACAAGAATGTTATGATCAATAAATGAATTGATTCTACGCATACATTCTCTCGTGAATGCACTATCTATATGTATCTTTGCTATTTACACTTTGAATGTATAAGTTTTGGCATCATCAAAACGGGGAAATTGTTGGGAAATTTATTGTTTAGATTTTGATGAATGCCATGTAAAACTTAGAATATGAAGTTGGCACCCCATTTTTGTTGTAAACCACATTGTAATAAATAGGGCTGGTCAAGCCGAGTTAAGTCACCTATGCCTAAACATGCAAGAAGACAAATGGAGACTAGAAGGAAGACTCCGCAGAAGACACCGAGTATGGCAAAGAAGAGAAAGACGGAACTCGATCAAGGTACATCCGAGATGCAAATGAGTAAAGTATCGCCAAGTCAACTCAAGATAGCCAAGTCTCAAATTGAAGTGACAAAGAGTCATCCAATGATTGGAAGTCGACTCTAAGTCACCTGGGGAAAGCAAGGAAATGCAATAAGTCGAGATAATCGAAAGAGATCCGTTGCACGTAAATCAAGAGAATTACTTAAACAAGTAATACCTCCATGCTACCTTTCTTGAAGTGCTCATCCCGGTCGAAGCGTGCAAAAGGAATAAACCAATGGGAAGCACTCGCACCATGTCGAGCTCAAAAAAGTCAAGAACAATTCATACGAGGAAGTGGCAATTCCAAGGATCGCAACAAGACAAGCCAACGACCACAAGTGTCTTTTGAGAATAAGCCTATCTCTTCAATGGGCAAATTTTCAAAAGAACACTATAAAAGGCTGAGGAGTTTATTTGAGAGAATGTTGGTTACCTTGACATTTAAAAAAACAAATACGAGCTAGAAAAGCAATATCTCAGAAACCAAAAATATTCTCAAATCATTCAAGTTCAATCCTCAAGCCTAAACCACGAAGAAATCAATCCAACACTCACTGTGAAGGAAAGATAACTTCAATCAGCCTTGAAGAGGAAATTATTGAAGAATCAAGGGGTCTACATTCCACGGAGGATTGTAGGAAGGTTCAAGGTCGAACCGGTCTCAAGTTTTTGGAGGGCTTCGTGATCAAATCCAAAGAGCTTGAGCAAGTGGGTCAGTAGTAGCAAGGCAAACGCCTGTGAAGAAGTTTCGAGTCGCACGAGAAGCCAGGTGCGTGACCAAGGCATCTCTAGACGAGTCCCAAAGGATCAAGTCACCGTGTGATCAAGACTTGTATCCGGACTGTTACCACTCAGTATCTTGATCAATACCTAGTGGATTCCTCTAGGAGTTGGAGAAGAGAGGAGTAGAAGAATTACCCCATCTTCGAACCTCTATAAAAACTTATCGTGTCATTTACATTTCAAAGACTTTAATTCCTCGCATCTTATTTATTTAACTCACGATAAATTTGCTATCCACTTGATAATCTCTAAGTACTAAACCAAGTTTAAGGGTGTTAAGTCTTCCAATAAAACAAACTACGCTTGAACTAAGTCTTTAATCTTAACATCCGAGTTATTCTATCAATAGCTTAGTCGAGTTTGTTGAGTGACTAACTCTCTTGATTAACCAAATTAGTCATCTACCAAGGACATAGCCGCAGTAGTATCAACTCGAACATTTAAAAGGACTAAATCAAAAGTTGGTAAGGTTTATTCAACCCCCTTCTAAACCTTACACTCACACCCCTTGGGACCTACATTCAAGATATCGAGGTATGAAGCCAAGTTGATGGAGGAAAAATAGAAAACTATTTGTAAATCATTGGAAATTCAGTAGATATCGTAATGTAGTTGCATCTTTACATTCTCCATTCATCGAGTAACGAGGCAATATCTTACAAACTTGCAATTTCCATTCAAAGGACTTGATTTAAACTTTCAAATCACAAGATCAATGCAACTTTAGAAGTGTGGCTGCATGAAGTCTTGACATGGCCTTTATGCAAATTTTTTATCAAGAGATTTTTGTTCAGCTAAAATGCATGCACCTCAAAAAGGGCCAAATGTAGTTTTCGAACTCGCCTGTTGCTTTTTCAAGGGGTAGTTTCTTTTATAATATTATAACCATGCTAAACTAACTATTCGGCGTAACATGAATTTTGTATCTTCAATATTTATGAAGTAAGTTTCAAAAGATCATTACCCCTTGTCTTCAAAATACAGGGTTAAATTTATAAATTTTAACAAACTGAATAATAAAATCAAAAATATATTGAGCCATCAAGCATTAGAACCAAAGATGATGCTAATCTCAAGAATGAAAAAGGAAATATTGCTAAGCATGATCTCCGTATAAAGTACAAAAAAGGAAATTGAGCAACGCGTCTAACACAAAAGAAACAACAAAAGAAGACTATATAGTAAGAAAAGTAATAAAAGAAGTCTATAATTAGAGGAAGGAAACATAGTTACTATCATGATCCTTTCAACTCATTGAGCACAATGTTCTAAATACAAAAAACATGCAAAAGTGCAAGAAAGAAACAAGACACGAAAAGAAATCAAGAAAGCAATTGATTAGGAAATCATCTGCTAACCTGCACCAAATCCGACGAGATAATCATTCACCTTCAAGCAAAATATTCAGTCGAAAGAAAGCACACTATTCCAAAACACATCTCAATTTACAATGGTTTAGCTATTCACCATTTGCCACCAAAACACAATAAATAAACCCATTACAATAAAGTTAAAAATTGCAATCCCTGATTATCTCTTGTTTGGGGCTAGGGATTAGAGTTTGAAATTAGGGATTTTAATCACAAACTTACAATTAGGTATCATAGATGGAAGTGGACAATTGTCAAATGGCGGTGGTGGTCGCGACAGTTGCATTGGCTGGGCGGTCTTCAGGTGATAGCATCGATAAGTAGAAAATGAGAATTGAGAGGGATGGGAATGAGAGTTAGAGATGAACCGATAAAGACGAGGGTTTTCAATTTCTCTTTTCAATGTTTTCATTCAAAGCTTACCTCGTGAATATTTATTAATAATTCTAAACCAATAATAAGTAAATATATATATATATATATATATATTTAAAACAAGGAAAACTTATAAAGTCTTTAGTTAATAACAAAGATTTTTCTTTTTTTAGTAATAAAAAATTGGTAGGAAATATATAGTACTACCAATAATGAGGGAATTTCGATGACATAAAAAGTGATGGGATTAGATATCAATAACTAGAAAATTAAGAATTTATCACAAATAAGTAACTCTTTTAACTACGAGCTTTTTTTACCCTCATTAAAAACTCATGAAACATGCTTTTAATGACGATTTTTCCACTCCCTCATTAAATTTTTGTCATTACAAGTTAAAATTCTTGTAGTGCGGGGGTAAGAAAAGACCTCATGTATTTTTGAATTGTAAACATAGTACGTAATACCGTTGATCAAAAAGGCTGAAAATATAAAAAAGATGATGCTAACAAAGTTAAAAAAAAGGTGACTAAGAGAGAAACCGAAACAAAAAAATACAGTTGCCCATTTCGTTTGAGAGGTCGACAAGTATCGATTGAAGGAGAATGAACACTAAATGTTGAATGCGGCGTGCACAATCATCTAATTTCATGATATTTGGAGGGTCACTCTTTTCTGGTCGATTATCCAAAAATGATTGGATATGTCGCATGGTAATAGTCGATCAAGGACATTTCATTTGGCCTATAATTTTTTTTGAAGATAATAAGTCCACAATAAGGAATATTTAGAATGCTCATATGAATAATAGAGTTATCAAGCATGAGGGTCGATCACAAATGCAACAACTTATGCATAATTGAAGGAGGATGGATATTTCTATCATCATAGATGTTGCGAGATGAGTAACACCGTGAACATATATTCTTTGCTCATCCAACAAGTGTTGAGTTGTTATGTGCTTTTCCGAGTGTCATTTTTATAGACTGCACATACAAGACAAATAGGTACAAGTTACCTTTGTTGGAGATTGTTTTTGTGACGTCGACCCATATGGCATTCTCTGTTGCAGCCGCTTATTTGGAGTGCGAGTGGGAAGACAACTATATATGGGCTTGCACAATCTTAAAATCATTAATGGACTCATCTTCTCTACCCATTGTGATTATTCTTGATAGAGAAATGGCTCTTAATGCAATTGAGAGAACATTTCTCGACCAAGATATTTTCTTTGCCGGTGACACATTAATAGGAATATTTTTGGCAAATTGCAAGAAAATATTGGGCCTAACGAGAAATGGGAATCTTTTAAATTTTATTGAATTTGTTGGTCATCGCAAATATTGAGTCAATATTTTACGACTTAGTTAGGAGATTCTAGTCGAATTCGTGAATACGCAAAATTGTCGTACAATATGTAATGGAGCAATGGGTGGGGTCATACAAGGAACGATTTGTGTCCGCTGGATGAATAATGTGATGCATTTTGATAATACCACAACAAATAGATAATTTATTTTAATGTCCTCATCATTATTTTTTATATTCTATCATATATACCTAAAATTACTAGTGCTTGCATATTTTTTTAGGGAGGAGAGTCACCATGCAAAGATTGAAAACACAACTTACATCGAGTCGGTGTAACTTCTAGACATATTAGGGACAGATTCACACCCTCTTCGAGACATCACATAATGCAATCAAAGATTGCATTTGAGAAGAGCAAACTTGTAGTCCCACATAAATACAAATCGGTTATATTCATGTCACTACGAGGCATGGTGTCTATACATGCACCGAGTAAGATCTATTAATAAATGCAAAGTGTAACTCGAGGGTATTATAGACCCCTTATTGTGTGGTTGTGTATTGAGAAAGACGTGTGGACTCTCATATGCTCATGAACTTCCTTAATATGTGAGATTGGAGAAGCCATTCCTTCGATCAGTTCTTTCGCATTTTGGAGAAAATTAGATACATTACCAAGTAAGAAAAATGAACATGGTGTTGGGCACAAAATTGGTACTCGATGGACTTAGTGTGTTGGTGATCTTCACACCAAATTCAAACAAGCACATAAAGAAGAGAGGTTGTAAATGTTGAAGGAGATTGTGAATCCAACATCAACCTCACTAATTGAGCCCGGAATACGACTCGCACCCGTGGCCATCCTAAGTCCGCAAAAGTAAACAATGTAACCAAATATGACCAGAGTAAGTTTGAGTATGTAAAGTTTATTAAAGATAGTTGCTTGCAATGTGAAGAAGTAATTTATAATGTTGGTCCATCGAATCAACCTATGTTCTCTTCGATGTCGAGGCCAAAGCTACAAATAAGTATCGTCTCTTTTATTTGTGGATGTAAATGTTTTGACTTATTCTTTGCTAGAGTCTCACTATTTTTTGTGTTGTATTTCAATAATTGCATCAAAAGGGCCAAAAAGTGTCCGTTAGCGGTTATATGGATCAACTACCAAAGAATCCGACATCGATGGTCATTGTGGTTTCCATGTCGTATGTTATTTTCAAGTGGCGGTCGCCGCTTTACCCATTAGCGCATATAGTTCTGCTTTGTTGCAAGATGCGGGTTTCTAAACCGAGCATCCAGTTTTTAACATTTGTCACCACCGCTAGATTGTCAAGTTTATACCGCGATGACATTCAAGCAAGATGATAGCCTTAGTTGTGGACCTTTTTCCTTGAAGATGGTGGAGTCTTTTCTTGTTAATTCTTTTGATCCAACCCGTCATACAAATCATTTTATGAAGACTGTGGTAACCAAAGATATATCATTTACTATATATCGATTTAGTACGGATGCCTCCACTGACCCTCCCCCACCTTGATTTAGCTTGTTTAGGTATTGGTTATTTATCTTGTACATATATTGGATATTTAGCTTTAGTTTTTGGTATATATATGATGTGCATATTTTGGTATATTTTTGGTATAGATTGATTTAGACTTTTTGTTGTTATGATGTTTGCAATATCTTGTACAAACTATTTTCTTGTTGAGTTGGGGATTATAGGTTCGGTTGGTATAATTTACAGACCAATCATGTGGCACGGTTGTATTAAACCCATCATGGCACATGAGAGAAAGATATTAATCCAACAATATTCTTACAAACCCAACAAGGTTCTACAACAAATCCAACAAGGTTCTTACAACAAATCCAACTAAAATATTACAAATCCAATTCAAAAAACAATTCTAGTATAGATTTATAGTGTCAATATTACGAACAATATAATCGTTTCCCATACTTCCACTATACAATTCAAGTTGTCCGACTATACAAATTCTTCCAACCTGTGGCATATTCATGACGATATTAATTACATGTAGTTGCCAAGGGGGTAATTGGTGATTGTCATGCAAGAAAACCAGTCATAAATAAAAAGTTTGTGATTCCTAAGTGACATTTTAATCACAACCCAATGGTTGTTGTAGTTGTGGATAAAAATGATCCGCAAAATAATGATACTTAGATATTCGGACAACTAAACAAAAACAATAACACTCATATAATGAATCAAAATATAAACTAAATAGTGCTTACATGATCCCACGCACTCCATCGAGAAACCTCCCCCTAACAAGGCCCTTCACCATGGACGCATCCACTAGTGACCCGACTAGGTCACCGGTATGACCTTTGGCTCTTTCCCGGTCAATCAATCTGCCACTCCGGTGGGGCGAGCCATGAGTTTGGTCCATAAATCACCAAAGTCAATCTGTATTTATAAAAACATGATTGTAAATGAAAAACATGAATGTAAATGGAAAAAAGTACATAACACTTACGGAGAACTATGGGTCAAGCAATCCTATTAATCCCCGCACATCCGGATGGATCACTACATCACCCCACTCGGCTTGCAACGTAGTATAACTATGTATGCATCAGTTTTTTGTAAAGAACAATTCATGTAATTTTATCAAACATGAACAAATAACACACGCAAAAAGAATGAAAAAAACAAGAATGTTGTCTTACCTCGTAATCCAAATTATGGCTCAAGACTCAATCTCTTTAAAGAATGTGGGGCCAAATGTGCAATTTATGTATCCTACAATGCGATCGAGACATAGAAACTCATGTTAAAAATCTAACATTAATGAAGGTTTATTTGAATTTGTAGAATGAATATTTGTAACTCAACTCTCATTACTCTCTAAGAACCACGTTAATCACTAAATGTAGTATTCTCCCTACGTTGCTCATTAGCCGTGAAAGGGCTACGAAGGTACCTAGATGGCACTGCGCTCTCACGACATGTAGAGAATATGTCTCAACCTCTATAGACTTGGGTTTTGAAGCGTGACCCGAGGTCTTTGCATCCAAGAGAGATGGCGGTATAACATCACCATCATCGGGGAAAGGTCAATGGATAAGTGGGAAAAGTAGGTCACGGCCTCTCATGGGGTCTTCTCGTGCATCATGTGCCCCTGCAGGAGGGGGGGACAGGAGAATCCTATACGAAAAAAACTTTATTAAATAGCACATTTCAAATGAAATAAATACTAAATATAAAACATATAAATAAAATGTATCTCAGGTCGTAGTGGGGCCTGTTGTACAATGGCAGGCAATATGAGTATCTTCACCTTATGCCGCAATAAAAGCGGCACTAAATCCTACACCGCTCCCGCACCAACTCGGCATGACTGCCGCCGCACCGAAGGTAGGACATCCTTCCGCACTACTACCAACACCACCATGGGCACCTCCCGCCAAAGACCAAGGCCTCTACCTCCCGCCGGACCAAAATCGGCACAAAGGCCTCCACCTCTTGTTGCACCAATCGATAATGCAACTTGATCGATAGCTCCGAGAGGGGATGGACGTGGTCGAAGAGCAACGAACAACATCATGTGATGAGATCGGATAATCACCTCTCCCCAATGGTAATCAACATCATCGCTCTACATCCACCAATGGAGTATGGGGTGAAGTAGGAGGGTCAATCCTCTCGCATTTCCTGCGTGTGGGGGCTGCGATGTGGTCGCTTTTTTTTCCGATCGGGTTATCCGGATGAATATAGCGTACACCAATTCGAGGTCATCATGGACATGCAACAAATAGGGCTGCTCCGGCTCATCCATTTCACTCTAAGGTCGAGTGCACATCCATATAGACCACACAACAACCAAATCAATAACCAAATTGATATCATAAGTGGAAAGGTTAAAAATACAAATCTATAATGTACCTGACGATCAAGAAAGCCACCCATATTCACCGAGCACTTTGGAAATTTCCACCTACGGCAACATGGTATAGCATAATCGAAGGCCGAAATCCTACAAGAACCCACCAAATGGGGTTTGGCCTCGCATGCCCATATACAAGAAAAATAAATGGTTAAAATGTATGATTTATACTAAATATAACTTAGAAGTAAATAACAAAAAATATCACGTACTAAGAAAACCTGTAAATCCGTAAACATGATATATCTTTGAGGGCCTAGGATAAGTAGTCGCTCAAGGTAGTGTGATAAAATATAGTATGTGTACTTCCCCCACAGAACGACTCCCACATATTCACATCCTCAACTAAAGTCCACATCGAATTGTCAATAATCAGGACCTCTTTCCCACTCAAATAGTAAAAATACGCTGTCAACAACTTTGCCACTTTCAATCGATCACCGGGCGTATCACGAGAATGCCCTACCGCAAAATGCAACCGTAAATCATCCAGAGTCATCTTAGACGCCTATAATATCTATCATATATACCACCCATAGGCGACGGTGCTCCGTGTAAGGTCAAAGGTGGTTGGAGCAAATGACAACCCCAGAACCAATGCATACTCATATTTGGAGAACCGAATCAAACAGTCCAATCCAATACCAAAACTATCTCTCACATTTTTCTTGATGACCTCCTTCGCAAATACGACATGTAGGGTAGCATTGAACTGGCTCCATGCTTGTTCAACCCCAACAAAAAACCAAAATGGGAGTTCTCAAACTCAAGGTACACATTCTCCACGGCCATCTCAGAACTCAACATCTACATCATCATGATCGACAACCGACTATAGATATTAATCTTGGACTTAATCGACATAAAGTCCTCCCTTTTCCAAGCCCACCGTAAAAAAAAAGTAAAAATACACATTTAGCAATCTTACATTAGCAAGTTAGAAGAAAAAACAAAAAAAAATGGAAATTAGATAAGGCTCGATCACAACTAAAATCGACCTTGCCATCATGCCACCTATGCATGATGGAACGATCAATAAAATAACAACATGCCACAAAGCACGATGGAGAGTTAAAAATCAAATCCGCCATTCCGCCACATAATAGAAGGCGCAATGGCACGAAAATCCCTAGGTGGCACGATGGCGGGGCTTTTCGTGCCATCGTGCCTTCTCGTCGTCATCTTCCCCAAACCAATGTTACCCATCGATATACAAATTACCCGAGAATTTACCTAGTATTTACCCAATAATTACCCATTAAAATAGGATTACAAGTTTAAAAAAACGACCTCTTCGTCACCGTCCGAACCTCTTCTCGTCGCTTGCCCCACCAAAGATCTCGATTTAGCCCAAAGTCGTTGGCGATAGCACATCATTGTCCCCATCCTCCATCACCGCCTTCTTCTCCTAGGTAAGTGACCAAGTCACGAGCCATCGTCAATAGTGCAATAATGTTTTGCATAGTTACTTATGGGCGTATGCTTGAGATTGAGATTGTGGGTGTGTATGGTTTGGGGTGTATTTGGGGGAGGGGATAGTGCAAGGTAAAATTGGAAATTAAGGGGGGTGTGTTTCGTAATTATGTTACATTTTTTAAAAGTGGGTTTGGGGTGTATTTAGTGAGTGGGTGTATTCATCAATTTTTTTTTTGGGGGGTGGTGGTGGTGAATAAAGCCACCCTATTTTTATTTGATTTCTAAGTATTGGTGGATTAAACAAGTTTTGGGGCAAGAAGCGTCAAAAAGTTATTTCACATGCGACAGTCGATCTTCGTATTTTGGACATATATTTTTTCATCCAAAGTCCAATCAACCAGATTCTTATTCAATTGGAAAGCTAAGAGAGAGTTCTAAAATATCAGGTTTCTTCTACTAAATGCAAATGCAGACGTTTTGAGAGGTTAAAATCACGTGCAAGTTGAAATAATGTGATAAAATTTCAAAATGACAACTCTTAATATTTTGTTTGTAACCCTCTCTAGAAAATTGATATTGATGTTATTCAAGCTGCTCGAAAGCTAATAGATAAAGCTACAATTTATAAGAAGACACCAACAACAAATTCCAACATTTTGAGGTTGCATACGTGCTCAGGTTTTAATCGCCCGTCGGTGGGTTTTAGCTATCGCGCGCGTCGATCGCGGTCATCAAGCTTGGAGGAGAAGTGCGCGCCACACTAGATGACATCTTCAACAAGATTTGTGATATTTCTTTCTTTTTTTGGATTCTCCCACTTTGTATTGGATTCTAGGCTTATAAATAAGACTTGGGGATCCATATTTTCATACATTTTTAATTCTCGAGCACTTCTAAACCCTAGTTTTTGTTATCTTCTCTTACATTCAATATTGGCATTGCTTGTTCTTCCACCAAAGATATTTTGCGCTAGATCAAAGTGTATTATTTTTTCGTCTTCTCTATCTAATTTTCAATTGTTTGGTGATTGCTATTATTACATGGTGATGTTTACGATTGTTTTCTCCCTTTCAATTGAATTGATGATTCCATTGATAAGTGGTTATTGTGCATGCATTTCAGGGTTTATTTAGTTATATAATTGACATAATTGCATGTATATCGAGCATGTTTAGGTTGATTTTCCTTGTTGGGGTGATAATGCATTTGTCTCGAGAAAATTTGCAGAAATGGAGCCAAATTAGACAAAAAGCGATAAAGCACGTCCCAAAAGGGTATGTAAAGAGCTAAAGGACGCATGAAGACACAAAGGAAACGGAAAAATGGCAACTCACACGACCAGGTCATGCAACACCACAGGACTGTGTATAGGTAATCTCGTGACGCTTTTAGAGAGCTCGCACATGGCCTGGTTGTGCGGAAGAACACGATCGTGTGTGATGCAACAGAGCGATTTTAGAGAAGGGTCCACATGGCCTCGCCCGTGTTCAAGCTCATGACCAGTGCAAAATGACAAGTTTTATAGATTTTATTTCCTAATTGCGCGAGACTGAAAAGGGGATCCAAAAAGGCATCTATAAAAGGGAAAAAGACCTAACATTTGACACAACACATCTATGAGCTAAAAGAATGGCTTGGAGCAAGAAGAGAGACCTTCGAGTGAACAACACACGAGTTCCATCAATAACGAACACGCAAAGGTTTGAGATTGCGAAGATTGATTCGTCCACACATGGGGATTTCGTCATCATAGTCGAGAGATTTTCAATTCATATTTTGTCTATGTTTAACTCTTTATTTAAGGATTTGTCTATGGATTCGAGAACAATTATGTTAAGATAATTTCTCCTTGATTCTAGGACATGATTTAAATTTTAGATTCATGTTATTTCCGATTTGATTTGTTTCGATAGTAGTTGTTGGGAAATTTATTGTTTAGATTTTGATGAATGCCATGTAAAACTTAGACTAGAAAGTTGGCGACCCATTTTTCCTTGTAATTTGTATTGTAATAGATAGAATTTGCATTTAGCCGAGTCAAGTCGGTATGCCTGGATATACAAGAAGTCAATCAAGACTAGGATGAAGACTCCACCGTGAAGTAGCCGAGTATAGCAAGGAAGAGATGTCAAGGACTCGATGAAGGAGTATCACCGAGATACACCGTATGAAGAGGCAATCAAGTCAACTCTAGAAGCCAAGTCTCAAGTTGAAGTGACAAATGAGTCATCCATTTATTGGAAGCTAACTCAAAGTCACCTGGGAATAAAGGATCAATCAAGTCAAGACAATCGAAAAGAATCCGTTGTACGTAAGTCAAGAAGTTTACTTAAATAAGTAATACTTCCATGTCTTAAAGTGCTCACCCCGAAGCATGCAAAATGAATAAACCAATGGGAAGATCGCACCTCGTGTCGATTCTCAAAAATCAACATTCATTTAATACGAGGAAATGTCACCATCAAGGATCGCAACAAGACAAGCCAACGAACATAAGTGATTTTCAAAAATCAGCCTATCTCTTCAACGGCGGATTTTTGAAAGTTCACTATAAAAGGCCGAGGAATCACTTTGAGAAAAGGTTACCATGCATACCTCGAACCACAAACAAACTAGCATTATTCACACTCAGTAACCCGCAAAATATTCTCAAGTATATTCAAGCAAATCCTCAAGCCTAAATCTCGAAGGAAATCGATCCAACACTAAGTCGTGAAAGAAAGACAACTTCAAATCTGTTGAAGAGGAAACTTTTGAAGAATCAAAAGGGGTCTACATTCCAAGGAGGATTGTAGAAAGGTTCAAGGTCGAACCAGTCTCAAGTTATTGGAGGGCTTCGTGATCAAATCCAAGAAGCTTGAGCAAGTAAGTCAAGTAACAAGGCAAACCCGTGAAGAAGCCGAGTCGGACGAGAAGCTAGGCGTGTGACCAAGACATCTCCGATCGAGTCCCAAAGGAGCAAGTCACCGCGTGATCAAGACTTGTATCCGGTGATAACCACTTTGTACTCGATCAATACTTAGTGGATTCCTCCGGAGTTGGAAAAGAGAGGAGTAGAAGAATTACCCCATCTTCGAACCTCTATAAAAATTATTGTGTCATTTACATTTCAACATTTTATTTTCTCGCATATCATTTTATATCTGCTGATAATTTGCTATCCAACTCGATAATTAACAAAGTGCTAAAATCAAGTGTTTAAAACAAAGTTAAACCTAATTCAAAGGTGTTAAGTCTTCCGCTGAAAATCTTATCATAGCCAAGTTAAAGTTTAGACTAAACAAATGAGTTAATCTATCAATAGCTCAATCGAGTATGTTGAGTGGCTAACTCTTTGATTAACTAACTTAGTTGTCCCCAAGGACTTAGCTGTTTATTTAACTCGTAATATTTTAAAAGGACTAAAATTGAAAAGTTGGTAAGGTTTATTCACCCCCCTTCTAAACCTTACTCTCACCCCTCGGGACCTACAAGTGGTATCGAGCGGTTGGTTCATTGAGCCTTCCGCACAGTTCTCGAACTAGATCTCCAATCTTTCAAAGAAGTTTTTAACACTTGCTCTTTCAAAAGCTATTTCTTTTCAAAGAAAAGTTATTATCATGGAAGCAAATTTGACACGCATTCCCATGTTCACTATTGAGGAATTTGATGATTGGAAAATTCGTATGCGTGCTCATCTATCTCGCTTTACATGATGAAATGTGGATAGTGATAGAGGATGGGCCACCGCAAATACTAAAAGTGAACACAGCTTAGACAGAGAGCGCCCATTGGTGAAGGAGAGGAAGCTGCTGCTGAGCAAGACCAACCCTGGTTGAGAAACCAAGGACTCGAATGGACAAACAAGGACAAAAGAAGATACAACTTGGACAATGTGGCCAAGGACATACTTTACAAAACCTTGACAAAGCAATCTTCAACAAAGTCAAATTTTGTCAAACCGCAAAACAAATCGGGATAAATTAACTTTAATTTGTGAAGGATCTGAGCAAATTAAAGAAAACAAATTGTCCATTCTTTGTACAAAAATTTGAAAATTTTAAAATGCTTGCAGTGAAACCTTGATCACCGGATGCGCGATTCACCAAATCAAAAATGAATTATCAACACTTGGGAAAGAATATACACAGAAGGAGATGTGTATGAAGATTCTAAGAAGCCTCCCAGCTGAATGGGAAATGAAGGTCATGGCCCTGAGACATTCAATGAACCTCACAACAACATCCAATCATGAGCTATTCTCAGACCTCAAAGCCTACGAGTTTGAGCTGAGAAGAAAAGATCAAGAGGAGACAGCTGTACCCAAAACAGCTGCACTTATAGTCAAGGATGGGAAAAGAGCCGAGGCCAAAGAAATCATTGACCAGGAGGAGATTGCCCGATGGTTAAAAGATTCAACAAGTTCTTCAACAAGAACTACAAGAGAAACAAAGGTGAATCCTCCGAGAAGACATTCACTCCTCCAAGTCAAGGAAGATAGGCCACCCAAGAGAGCCGAGCATCAAAAGGTTGAATATCAAAGAACCGATAATCCAAGAACGGAGAGAGTCGACCAAAGAGCCGAGAACCCGTGTTGGAACCGTAGACAACCAGACACTTTGCCGTTGATCGTCCATATCTTGTAGTCAATAAATACAGGAATGAAGAAGAAAGAAGAGTCTTGAGAGAAAGAAGATAGGAAAAGAAAAAGGCCATGTTGGGCTGCAGAGATCGGCCGAGACAAATAGGTCGAAAGAAGCGGCAGACTCGAGAGAGTAGTGAAGCCGACTACTCAAGTGACTCGAAGAAGCAATGATCCGTCTAATGGCTAAAGAACAAGATCAACCTAATCAAGAAGATGAGGTACACTCTAACTCATCTCACTCGATTCTAGTGATAGTAATTGTGACACACACACATCATCACCCACTCGATCTTTATGATTCATTAGGCAAAATGATGAAAGACTTTGAGCACATTAAATCCTCACACACACTATTAAACGAGGAAAACAACCAAATTAAAAGCCAAAACTCACAAATGACTAAGGAGCCAATACTCTAAGTCACATAGCCGATGAGAACAAAGAGTCAAGGCCGAAAATGCAAAACTAATAGCAGAGATAGTCATGCTAGAAAAAGAGGGAAAATGATCTCAAAAATGTGATTGCTTCATTCACAAAGGCATCTAAATTATTGGATGACCTTATTATGAGCCAAAAGAGTGTGGAGATAAGACAGGCGCATAGGATTCAATTCCTTTGTGCAAAGTCAAACTCCCGAGTGATCTTGGAAAAAGGATCTTCAAGTAATGAAGCATCTCAAAAATCCAAGACACCAAATGTTGCACCCACATTCACTCCAAAGCACAATCACAAACAAACCGACCTTGGATATAAAGGAAAAGGAAAACTGACCAGATTGAGTATGTTGAGAGGACAACCGAGAAGAAATCCAACAGAGTTCCTCAAAGAAACTCCAAACAAAAGTACTGTGAAAGAACAAGCAGAGCAACCAAAAACCCCGTTAAGTTTTATCAAAGAAACACATATGATGGGAATGGTAGAAATTACCCAAGCCAAGCGATTGGAATAATGTGAAATATCAAAGAAAGACCTATGGAATATAAGCTCTAAATGGCAAAGGCCTAGAACTCAAGAAAGGTCATTCCAAAGGCAAAAGAGCTATCATCAAAGACACATATGCACCCAGGCACTACACTCGAAATATCACAACTACCCAAAGAAGGAAATTGCTAAAACACACCCACAGCATACGGACAAAAGAGACAAACCGTATGAACCTAAAGCCCCAAAGCAATTTGCCAAAGTGAGTTATGATTATGGCACGAAAGATGGCAACCTCTTAGAGTCGATCATTTGGCTATAGGTTGGTTGGATCATCTTACAACACTAACCACTCAGACCCATACAAATATGGGTACCGAAAAACTAATTTCCTTGATTGCAGTTTCAAGGAACAGTGAGTGCCAAGGAACCTGGGACATGGATAGTGGGCTGTTTCCGGACACATGACAGAAACAAGAAAAATCTGTCAAAATCCAAGGAGATTAGAGGCGCAAAAGTCATATTTGGAGGAAATGAAGCTCCAGGGGAAATAAGAGGCACTGGATCCATCAAGAAAAATGGATTAGAAATCACAGATGTTGCATATGTTGAAGGCCTCAACTTCAACCTGTTAAGCATTAGCCAACTCTGTGACAAGGGCTATAATGTTGGATTCAATATGGGAGTGTGCCAAATTAAAGACACTGAATCAAATGAAGTAGTGTTGCAAGGATCCAGACAAAAGAACATGTATGTGGTAGATTGGTCTACTGCCACACCAAGCACTTGTCTGTTAGCAAAGAGTACAACCGAATCAAGTTGGCTGTGGCATAAGAAGCTGAGTCATCTGAACTTCAAGACAATCAACAAGCTTGCAAGGAGTCAACTTGTGGAAGGTTTGCCGACTCGATTGTACAAGAAAGAAAGTGTTTGTGATGCATGTCGATGGGAAAACAAATCAAATCATCATTCAAAGAGAAGTCAAGTCCATCTTCAACAAGGATATTGCATCTGTTGCATATGGATCTATTTGGTCCAGTTGAGCCAGCTAGCATAAGTGGAAAGAAATACACTTTAGTAGTGGTGGATGATTATTCAAGATATACATGGACAATCTTCATGTGTAAAAAGAAGGAAACTTTGCAGAAGTTACCTCAGCTGATGAGAAGAGTTCAAAATGAGAAGAGTCAAACCATTATAAAGATAAGGTCTGATAGAGGAACTGAGTTTGTCAATGGGATAATAACTCAGTATTGTGTTGAAAATGGTATTGCTCATGAATTATCTCATGCAAAGAAGGACTCCACAAAGAAAATGGAGTAGCGAAAGAAGAAATAGAACTCTCAACGAAGCCGCAAGGACCATGTTAGCTGAAGTTGGATTGCCAAAGAGATTTTGGGCTGAAGCCATCAACACTGCATGCTATACTCAAAATAGATGCATGATCAATAGACAGCTGACAAAGACTCCCTATGAAATATGGACAGGGAGAAAGCCAAATGTTGCATATTTTAGAATATTTGGATGTAAATGCTTCATTCATAACAATGGCAAGGACAATCTAAAGGCTTTTGATGCTAAAGTCGATGAATGTATCTTTTTGGGATACTCAAATTTGAAAGCAAAGCTACAGAGTGCTAAACAAGAGGACTATGGTAACAAAGAGTCTATCCATGTGGTTTTTGATGAACCTAATGTAAATGGAGAAGACATTGAAGAGTTAGGCGATAAGTCAATCAACCAACTATGTAGAAGTGTCCGTATGTTGAAGCCGAAGCCGAGCAATTAATCAAGATGAAGATGAGATCGCCGAGTCTCAAAGACAATGGAAAATCTGCAATTGAATGAGAATGAAAGAGCTGCTCAAGAAAACACACAAATGCAAGACGAATGAACTAAGCCGATTTACTCCAACCCGATGTGAGATGGGTGAGAGACCATCTACCGAGCTAGTCATTGGAGATGTAAGAGATGGTGTAAGAACCAGATCCGAGCTCAACAAGAAGCAATGTTCACTTGTTTTATTTCCCAAATAGAGCCAAAAGATGTGTCCCAAGCATTAGATGATACACATTGGATACAAGCCATGCAAGAAGAGCTAAATCAGTTTGAAAGGAACAAAGTATGGGAATCGGTGCGAGACCAACCCATCAAAATGTTATTGGCACAAAATGGGTTTTCAAACAAGCTTGAATGAAGAAGGTTCTGTGGTAAGAAACAAAGCAAGATTGGTAGCCAAAGGGTATTGCCAAGAAGAGGGAATAGATTTTGATGAAACATTTGCTCTGTTGCAAGATTAGAAGCAATAAGGATGTTTCTTGCCTATGCTTTTGCACACAAGAACTTCATTGTATATCAAATGGATGTGAGAAGTGCATTTTTAAATGGATTGTTGGAAGAAGAAGTCTATGTTGAGCAACCTCCGGCTTTGAGCGAAGACTCTTGGAGACAAGGTGTACAAGCTTAAGAAAGCTCTATGTGGATTGAAACAAGCACCTAGAGCATGGTATGATACATTATCTCAATTTCGACGAGATAATGGATTCACCAAAGGCAAAGTGGACATAACACTCTTAAGAATTCAAGATGGGGAGAGTATATTGCTTGTTCAAATATACGTGGATGACATCATTTTTGGATCCACAAACAAGGAGCTGTGTGATAAATTCTCAAACCTCATGCAAGGCAAATTTGAAATGAGCATGATGGGAGAGCGACATTCTTTTAGGACTTCAAGTTAAACAACAAGGATGGAACCTTCATAAGTCAAACAAAGTACACCAGGACTTAATGAAGATATTTGGTATGGAAGAGAAGTCTTCTATGAAAATACCAATGAATACATCATCAAGATGGACATGGATGCAGGTTGGCAAGCCTCGTGGATCAAACAAGATACGAGCACTTATTGGATCACCGCTCTTGTAGGTCCCAAGCGGTGTGAATGTAAGGTTTAGAAGGGGGTTGAATAAACCTTACCAATTTTTCGATTTAGTCCTTTTTAAACTTGAGTTGATACTACAATTTGTGTCCTTGGTGGACAACCAATTTAGTTAATCAAGAGAGTTAGTCACTTAACGCACTCGACGAGCCGTTGATAGAATAACTCAAATTGTTAAGACCAATTAGCTCAACTGTGGTTTGTTTTCATTGGAAGACTTAACACCCTTAATTATGGTTAAGCGAGATTTAAAGCTTGATTTAGTACTTAGAAATTATCAAGTGGATAGCAAATTTATCAAAGAAAGTTAAGCAAATAAGATGCAGAATTTAAAGTCTTTGAAATGTAAATGACACAATAAGTTTTTATAGAGGTTCGAAGATGGGGTAATTCTTCTACTCCTCTCTTCTCCAACTCCCGGAGGGATCCACTAGGTATTGATCAAGATACAAAGTGGTAATGCAGTCCAGGATACAAGTCTTGATCACACAACCGACTTGATCCTTTGGGACTTAGTCCGGAGACGCCTTGATCACTCACCGGCTTCTCGTGCGACTCGCCTTCTTCACAGGGCAGGCACCTTTGCTACTACAGCCCACTTGCTCAAGCTCTTTGGATTTGATCACGAAGCCCTCCAAAAGCTCAAGACTTGGTTCGACCTTGAACCTTCCTACAATCCTTCGTGGAATGTAGACCCCCTTTTCTTCTAAAGTTTCCTCTTCAACTGATTGAAGCTATCTTTCCTTCACAGTGAGTGTTGGATTGATTTTCTTCGTAATGTAGGCTTGAGGATTAATCTTGAATGATTTGAGAATGTTTTTGGTTACTGATTCAAATGTTTTCTTGAATGTTCGTGGTTCTGGTCCCCTTCTTCTCGTAGTCATTCCTCGGCCTTTTATAGTGATCTTTCAAAAATCGCCCGTTGAAGAGATAGGCTTATTTTTGAAAGTCACTTGTGGACGTTGGCTTGTCTTGTTGCGATCCTTGAATTTGCCACTTCCTCGTATAAAATGTTCTTGACTTTTTCGTAGTTCTAACACGGTGTAGTGCTTCCCATTGGTTTATTCCTTTTGCACGCTTCCTCGGGGTGAGCACTTCGAGAAAGGTAGCATGGAGATATTACTTGTTTAAGTAATTCTCTTGATTTCGTGCAAATGATCTCTTTCGATTATCTCGTCTTGACGCATTTCCTTGCTTTCCCCAGGTGACTTAGAGTCGACTTCCAATCATTGGATGACTCTTCCTGTCACTTCAACTTGAGACTTGGCTTATCTTGAGTTGACTTGACGATACTCCACTCACCGCATCTCACCGCTCCTTCAATCGAGTTCCGTCTTCTATTCTTTGCCATACTCACTGCCTTGCAATGAGTCTTCCTTCTAGTCTCCATTGTCTTCTTGCATGTTTGGGCATAGTGACTTAACTCACCTTGACCAGCCCTTTTATTACAATGCGCTTACAACAAAAAAAATGGGGTGCCAACTTCCTATTCTAAGTTTTACATGGCATTCATCAAAATCTAAACAATAAATTTCCCAACAATTTCCCCCTTTTGATGATGCCAAAACTTAAAACATTCTTAATGTAAATAGCAAAGATACATACGGATAGTGCATTCACAGAGAATGTATGCGTAGAATCAATTCTTTTATTGATCATAACATTCTTGTTCTTACACAAATCAACAAGGTGTATCAAAGCAAACATTTATGTCTACGCAAAAAATAGAAAAGTTCTGATTTATTACGTAAGACTTACATATTATGTATTTACATAGTAAAATACATGAAGGGGTGGACATCAACACTTCATCTCCTTCGCCGCCTCCTTCTTTCATCTTCTTGATTCTGTCATCTTCTCGGTCTTCTTCTCTTTTTCTCATCTTCAACCGCCTTCTTCTTCTTCTTTTTTTCATATGCCTTCCTAGGCAGACTTCATCTCTTCTTAATCTCTCTTGTCTCTCCTCCCAAAGCCGAGTTTGTCTTTTATTTTCTTCTTCGATTCTTTTCGCATACTCAAGATTGCTTTTAGCCACTTGCGATTGGCTACTTGGTCAAGACCAGCCCAAAGAGATCCCTCATTTCTTGCCGGATCTATGTACTCAATGTTTTTGGGGCGAGGCCTAGGTCCGAAACCTCTTCCTCCACCACCGGGGTCTTCTTCTTTCCACCGAATGAGTGACTAGCGGAGTGACCAAGAGAGTGACCGCCCGTGTCTCTACACGTCGCCTTCTTCACATAGCGTGAGACCCTTTTCCCAAGACAAGTCCCAAGCTTGAGCCATGGACATGTTTGCAAAGTATCCTTCGATGCGAGCGTTTTAAATTCATCAACCGATCTTGGCTCGGATTCCTCCGCATCATCGAGATGGCATAAGTGTCTCTCGTCTCTTGGAATGCCTCCATGTTGTTTCAAGGTATTCATAACTCGGGCATCCATCCTTCCTTCCACTTCCTCCATCCCCGATTCAATTGTCTTTCTCTTTTTCACCATAGATATAGCAGTGTTGGAGTGGCGAGTCACCGGGAGTTTGTCACGATAATATTAGTGTGACAAGACCTTGTTGGGGGTTTGTGCAATCATTAAGGTCACATCTCTCGATTCTTCCCCCTCAACAGACTTTCCTTTCTCTTTCCTTGTAACTTCCTCACTGTCTTTCCTTCACAATCGCTCCCTCCTTTTCAACTTCGAGATCTCTTTAGCACTTTAAGGTATTCCTCTTCCCCCTTTTTGGCATCATCAAAGGAGAGAGGAACCCCCGAAACATATCTTGCAAGCGGAAGTCGAGCCTGGCGATAGCCGAAGTTCTCCGCCTCGAGTCCCCTGCGGAGTATGCGGCACGAAATTCGAGCGAGTAGCGTTGGACTCTCTGAAATTAGCTTCATCTCATCCATGAGAAGGCTGAATTTTCTATCCATGTTTTCTTCCATACGCTGGAGATCACTCTTATTTTGCTCACGCAATGCCTTTATCTCAAGATGTGAGCTTCATGCATGTGCTCAATGTGTTCTCTCAATTTCGTTTTTGCATCGGCATTCTCGGCTCATCAAACAGACTTGTTGAACAATGTTCAAATATCTAGCTTGTTCCACACGCATTGTTTCTTCTTTGTTGCCACCATTCCCGATTCTCGATCGTTATGCCTCTCAAGTCGAGTAAGGTTGGCATCTCTCGTTATCCAGATCTCATGTCCATAGAGGCCTGGTGCCTCTCCATCCGTTCAATTTCAAAAATAATGCTTTGAACACCTCCCGAACTTTAGCATTTCTTCTTCCGTTGCGGTGACGGCCACGCAGCGTCAAAGTCATAGTCACCGAACGATGGTGTCGGATGGAAGGATAGGGTTTGGTACCTCTAGAGAGAAAGGAAATGATTCTACAAAGGAATCATCACGCCAACCGGGATTTGTTCAATGATGAAAGGTGCGCGTGAAGTTCCTTTTGGAGTCGAACCTGCTGCGGCTTGGGAGCCTGCGCGCATGGACTCTGTTTCACCGGGTCTTTTGTAAAGTGGACGCACTTGCTTGAGCCTCAGCTGTCTCAACAATGCTTCGTCGGTCTCACTGGTTTCTCCAATTGAGTGGATGGTCCTCGGCCTTATCGAAGCGTCATCGGATGATGATGAGATTTCCATTGGTGGCTCACCATCAAAATTGAAAGTTTGACGAGTAGTCTTGAGATCGACTTGCTCGTGCTTGGAACATCCTCACCGAGTCTTTTGGATCTGTCACGGGGGGATGACTCGACTTTCTTCGTCGCGCTTCGATCCCGAGAAAAGTTACATCGAGATTATCCTGGGAATCATGAAGCGCGCTTATCTCTTTTTCGATGGATCAATGATAGTAGGAGGGATGTTCTCTACTTGATTCTTTACCCCGGAAGTCTCAACCTCCCGTTGGCCTTCATTACCTCCTGCGCAGTCTCAACTGCAAATGAGGCCTGACCTCCCTTTCGACAAAGTGTCACCGTCTTAGGGTCTTCTCGTGGTGGCATCCATTAGAGTCTCAACCCCATGGATTACACTTTCATCGCCCCAGTGTTAACTCCCGTGGCTGTTCCGTCATGTGCCTCGACCGCATCGCAGCGGCGTCATTAGCCTTCGAGTAGTTGGCACCTCACCGAGACAGCCTCTCAAGCCTCGAGCTTCGTTGATGGCAACTTGTTTGTGTATTTTGTGTTTGTACTTTCTCCACTTCGCCTCCTAAATTGCGTTGTGGAGTCATCTGCAAAGATCTTCCGACCTTGCCGCAGCGGGGAGGAGTTTCCCCCTCGGCGCACCACCGAGTGACTTGAATGGGGTCACTCGTCTCCAAACTCCCGGTTGTTTCTACCGAGTGTTCGTAAATGGGGCGGTGGTAAGACATCTTAATTAGGGGTTGGCTCGACCGGGGTCCCCACTAACCCGCCATCGCCAATTCCTTAATTCCTTCTTCCGAGTGAGTCAGGGGAAGTGGTGGCAAGAAACAACGGTGGCGATTTGCTGCACTACTCCCATTGGATCGATTTCACCGTGTTTTGGAGGACTCTCCTGGTCCCTCCATCATGCTTTTCTCATGAAGAATTCGATTCATGCATTGCTTGCTTTGCATTTGCAACTCTTCTCGTGGCAACAAAGCAGGTCCGATCCTCATCATCATGCGATAAGACATCAAGGAGATGATGTGTGTGTTACGTGGTGCGGTGATAGGGCGAGATCGGCCTTCTCACGTGCCTCGCTTCCTCTCGCCTGTCTCTCATTCTCCTTATCCTTGAAGATCTGCAAGATATCTTTGCGCTTTTCTTCATCCATCTTTGAGATCACGAGGTCATCCAAGGAAGTTCCGCAGCCTTCCTCTTCCTCTTCTATAAATTCAGGCCGTTGGAACTGTTCCTTGATCGACTCAATTTCCATTTCCTTCACTCTCATGAGACGATTTTGGATGTCCGGGTAAGGTGAGGATATGATCATCACATCACTATCATCTCTATCGCCTTCTTCTTGTGTCTCGGTTGTGCGAACTACAATTGTGTTTTCGCTTTGCCTCTGTTGACGCCTTCAAGAGACTTAGTCAAGTTTCATCTATAATATCTGGAGACTCTACTTCTCCAGCAGCTCCCAGATCTGCTCCAACAGAGTGGTCGACTCGGCCCGGTTTCTCAAGCTCGGAGTGCTTGATGATTCTTCTTCGTCTCTTAGTTTGTACCGGAGGGATTTCTGGTTCGAGAGAGAGTTTCTTCTGAGTCTTGGGCGGCCGGGGCGTGCTAGTGTTTTCTTGAGGAGCTGGCCGTCTTGGCTTATCGTTCTCCTCTTTTTGACGATCGGAGAAGGTAGTTGAGAGTCCTTCTCGACCGCTGCTTTGAGCTGGGGCAGAGACACGGCTGCGGGGGCAGTGACTCGGCTGCAGGGGCAGGAGCATGTTTGTTTTTCTTTCTTTGCAGCAGAGCAACAGATCTTCTTAGCAGCCGCAGGGGCAACAGATTCTCTTAGCGGCTGCAGGGGCAACTTTGTTCTTTGGTGGAGAGGAAACAACAGTATCTTCGGGTCACCGATTCCCCTCACTCGTGTCGCTCTCTTGGCGTAGGCTCTCTTACGTGCGCCAGAGGTTTGATCTCGAACATCCTCTTGTTTACATGGAACGCCTTTCCATGTCTAAGAGGGACTCCTTTCACCTCCATCAACCGCCAATCACCAGGCCATATCCTAGGGATCCTCTAAATGCACCATCTTCCTTGAAGGATTTGTTCCCTACATTCCGCAGAGTCTATAGACAAACTCAGCCCAGTTTATTTATTTTCCTTTCTTCAATGATCGCACCATTACGATCAACTTTGCTTTTTGACAGATTGGTCAAAGCCGCCAAATTTGATGTCTATGCATTTGGCAACTATGTCCAACAGTTTTGTGGTAGTCCTCCTTCAAAGCCTCTTGTTTGCTTTGTGTAAACTATTTTATCAACATAGTCGGACTTGGCTACTTCTTTCCAAGCAAAGAAGGTTTACATCAGCCGTTGATTTCGATGCTCCTTCCGTCGGTAGTGAGCGTGTTCACCAAATCCTTGGCGAGACGGTGAACTTCTTTCCATGAACAGAGGATCTTATACCTTCATCGTGAATCTCGCGTTCACGTAGAACTGACGACTCTTCCACGGACGTTTGAGCTTTTCAATTTTCTTTATGAGGGCATCATCGGACCCCTGTTTGACCATGCCCTCGAAATCCACTGATCGACCCTGTGTGTGGATTTGCTTTCCTAGCTTGACAAAATCATAGGTTGATGCCATTTTTCAGATTTCACCGAAAAGAAACTTAGAAATTGATTTGAATACTGATAGGGTTTTGAGAGAGTTTTGCCTTTGCTTCTGAGATAGAAATGAACCGTTTTGGTAATATGTGAGAGAAAACAGACGAAAATGGGTTAAGTATGGTTTCTGAAAGGACGTGCGGGTGGTTTTTGAAATGTGATCGAAATCGACTTAGATTTTGCACGCCGATTAGCATTTAATGTCTCGAATTTAATGCGGCAACATTTATATCCAATCATAAGCTTGGTATGCAGCTTTTTGTCTGTACACATCATCATTATGCTGACGTCATTCTTAAAAACATTCCCGCTTAGTAAAAACGATTGCGTTTTTGTCACTTTGCTCATAAATGACTCAAACTTATCCCTTAGCCGATTTAACTCTTCCGTCACAGTTCTCTCAGTGACTTAGCCGTCACTAATTCGGTATAGTTGTCTTTTCCGAATGGTGATTCATTTAGCCGATTTTGAGAATTCAGTCCTTTTTCTCTTTTTGTGTTCCATTTCTTTTCTTTGAGTCTTAAGTGTCACCAAATTGAATTAACCCTAACTCATGCTTGAGTTCTTCAAATGTTGACTCACATAATGGTTTTGTGAATATGTCACCAACTGTTTATCGATTGAGATATATTCCAATATGATGTCCTTCTTTTCAACATGATCTCTTATGAAGTGATATCGACATCGATATGCTTTGTTCTTGAGTGCAATACAGATTCTCGAGTGATTGCAATTGCACTTGTGTTATCACACATGATTGGAATTTCCTTTTCTTCAACTTCATAGTCTCTCATTCCGCCTCATCCATAGGATTTGGGCACAACAATGTTTGCCCATGAGCTATGTATTCTGCTTCACCAGTGTAGAGGTGGCTATTGAATTTTGCTTTTTGCTAAACCAGGAAATTAGCCTATTTCCAAGCATTTGACATGTGCCTCGAAGTGCTCTTCTGTCGATCCGCATCCAAGATAGTCGAGTCCGAATAGCCAATTAGCTTGAATCCACCTTCCTTTGGATACCATAAGCCAACTTCGCTTCCTTTCAAATATCTCAAAATCCTCTTAGTCTAGCCGCATCATATGGCTCTCTTTTGGAGCGATTGAAATCTCGCACATACACCTACAACAAAGGTGATGTCCGCCCGCTTTGTGAGATAAAGCAATGATCCAATAAGTGCTCTATATCTTGTTTGATCTACGTGCTTGCCATCCGCATCCATGTCCATTTTGATCGATGTATTCATTGGTATTTTCACGTAAGACTTCTCCTCCATACCAAATTTCTTCATTAAATCTCTGGTGTATTTTGTTTGACTTATGAAGGTTCCATCCTTCAGCTGTTTTACTTGGAGTCCAAGGAAGAATGTCAGCTCTCCCATCATGCTCATTTCGAACTTGCTTTGCATGAGGTTTGAGAATTTATCACACAACTCTTTGTTTGTGGATCCAAAGATGATATCATCCACATATATTTGAACAAGTAGTATACTTTTCTTGTCTTGAATTCTGAAAAGTGTTCTATCCACTTTTCCTTTTGTGAATCCATTCTCAGTTAGGAATTGTGACAAAGTATCATACCATGCTCTGGGTGCCTGTTTCAATCCATACGAGCTTTCTTGAGTTTGTTATACTTTATCTCCAAGAGTCTTCTGCTCAAATCCTGGAGGTTGTTCAACATACACTTCTTCTTCCAATAAACCATTTAGGAATGCACTTTTTACATCCATCGATATACAATAAAATTCTTGTGAGTCTGCATAGGCAAGAAACATCCTTATAGCTTCCAATCTTGCTACAGAGCAAATGTTTCATCAAAATATATTCCTTCTTCTTGGCAATATCCTTTGGCTACTAGTCTTGCTTTGTTTATTACCACAGACCCTTCCTCGTTCATCTTGTTTCTGAACACCCATTTAGTACCAATAACATTTTGATGGGTGGGTCTTTGAACTAATTCCCATACTTTATTTCTTTCAAACTGATTGACTCTTCTTGCATAGCTTGAATCCAATGTGTGTCATCCAATGCTTGTAACACATCTTTAGGCTCTATTTGTGAGATAAAGCATGTGAACATAGCTTCTTGTTGAGTTCTGGATCTTGTTTTGATACCTTCTCTTATATGTCCAATGACAAGTTCTCGTGGATGGTCTCTCGGCCATCTTACATCAGTTGGAGTAAGTTAGCCGATTCGATCGTCTTGCAAATTTGTTTGCTTTGATCGCTCTCTCGTAATCACTTAGCCGCAAATTTTCCAAATTGTTTTTGAGATTCACTATCTCATCTTCTTCGAGTTTACAATTCCAGTTTCAACTTGAAAGATAGGGATTTTTCTCAGATGTTTGGATGATTCAAATTATCACCGATTCTTCAATGTCTTCTCCATTTACATTTGGCTCATCGAATACCACATGAATGGATTCCTCTCGCAACCATAGTTCTTTTGTTGAGTACTCTGTAAGCTTTGCTTTCACCAGTATCCCAAGAAGATACCTTCATCACTTTAGCATCGAAAGCCTTTAGATTGTCTTTGCCATTGTTATGGATGAAGCATTTACATCCAAATATTCTAAGATATGCAAGATTTGGTTTTCTCCCGTCCAAATCTCATAGGAGTCTTTGTCACCGTCTGTTTATCATGCATCTATTTTGAGTGTAGCATCTTTGTGTTGATTGCTTCACCAAAATCGTTTTGGTAACCCCGTTGACTAACATGGTCCTTGCTTTGCTTCTTTGAGAGTTCTATTCCTTCTTTCGCAACTCCATTCTCACGTGGAGTCCTTGCTGCAGATAGTTCATGACCAATGCCATTTTCAATACAATATTGAGTTATTATCCCATTGACAAACTCGGTTCCTCTCGTCGATCTTATTTTGATAATGGTTTGGCTCTTTTCATTTTGAATTTTCTTCATCACCGTGGTAGTTTCAGAGAGTTTCTTTCTTCTTACACATGAATATAGTCCATGTATATCTTGAGTAGTCATCTACTACCACCAAGGTGTATTTCTTTCCACTTATGCTAGTTGGTTCCATCACCAAATAGATCCATATGTAGCAGATGTAATATTCTTGTTGAAGATGGGCGTCTTTTCTTTGAATGATGATTTGATCTGTTTTCCCTTCGACATGCGTCACATATACTCTCCTCTTGTATCATCGAGTCCGGAAGTCCTTCCACAAGATTACTACGCAAGCTTGTTAATCATTTTGAAATTTAGGTGACTCAAGGCTTTTGTGCCACGGCCAACTTGATTCAAATTGTGCTCTTTGCTAATAGACAGTCTTTGGGTGTTGCGGTTGACCAATCCATGACATACATGTTCTTTTGTCTCGCATCCTTGCAACACAACTTCATTCGATTCAAGATCCTTGATTTGGCATACACCCATGTTAAATCCAACATTATAACCCTTGTCGCGAGTTGGGCGATGCTTAGCAAATTGAAGTTTAGTCCTTCAACATATGCAACATCGCGATTACTAATCCGTTCTTCTTGATGGATCCAATGCCTCTTATTTCACCGAGCTTCATTTCTCCAAATATGACTTTTGCTCCTTTAACTTCCTTGAATTTTGACAGATTTTTCTTGTTTCTTGTCATATGTCCGGAATGTACCACTATCCATGTACCAGGTTCCTTGCACTCACTGCTCCTTGAACCCGCAATCAAGGAAATTAAGTTTTAGGTACCCATATTTGTCCGGGTCCTGAGGGGTTAGTATTGTAAGATGATCCAACCAGCCTATAGCCAAATGATCTGCTCTAAGGGGTTGCCATCTATCGCTGCCATAATCATAATTAACTTTGGCAAATTGCTTGGGGATTCTAGGTTCATACAACTGTCTCTTTTGTCCGTATGCCTGTATATGTGTTTTAGCAATTGCCTTCTTTGGGTAATTATGGTGTCTCTGAGTGTAGTGCCTAGGTGCATATGTGCGCCGATGAAAGCTCTTATACTTTTGGAATGGCCTTTGTTGAGTTCTAGGCCTTTGCCATTTGGGCTTATATTCCATAAGTCTATGCTTTGATATTTCACATCATTCCAATCGGCTAGGCTTGGATATTTTCTACCATTCCCATCATATGTATTTCTTTTATAGATTTTCCGGGTTTTTGGTAGCTCTGTTTCTTCTTTACAGAGTATTTCCTGTTTGGAGTTTGCTGAGGAACTTGGCTGAATTTCTTCTCAGCTGTCCTCTCAACGCACCCGACCTACTGCTTTTCCTTTTCCTTTATAACCAAGGCCAGTTTGCTTGTAATTGTGCTTTGGAGTGAATGTGTGTGCACCATTTGGAGTTTTGGATTTTTAGACTCTTCATTGCTTGAAGATCCTTTTTCCAAAATTACTTTTGGAGTTTGACATAGCACAGAGGAATTAAATCCTAAGCCTTGTCTTGTCTCCACATTCTCTTTGACACATCATAAGATCATCCAATGATTTAGATGCCTTAGTGAATGAGGCAATCACATTTTTGAGGTCATTCTCCTCTTTTCTATGGCAGCTATTTCTGCTTATTAGCTTGACATTTTCAAATTTAAACTTTTATTCTCATCAGCTATTTGACTTAGAGTACTCGGCTCCTTAGTCACCGTATGCGTTTTGCTCTTGAGTAGGCTGTTTTCCTCATTTAGTAGTGTGTGTGAGGATTTAATGTGTTCAAAATCTTTCATCATTTTGCCTAATGAATCATAAAGATCGAGTGGGTGATGAAGTGTGTGTGTCACATCACTATCACTAGAATCGAGTTTGATGAGTTAGAGTGTACCTCATCTTCTTGGTCGGTTGATCTTGTTCCTTGGCCATCAAACGGATCGTGGCTTTCTTCTTCGAGTCACTTGAGTAGTCGACCACTACTACTCTCGACTCGGCCTATGTCTTTTGACTCAAGATTCTCTGCACCAACATTGCCTTTCTCTTTTCTTGTCTTCTTTCTCTCAAGACCTTTCTTTCTTCTTCATTCCTGTATTTGTTGACTACTACAGGATATGGGCAATCAATGGCATAGTGACCTGGTTGCCTACGATTCCAAATAGATATTCAACCTTTTGATCACTATTTCCATTCTTGGATTGTCACCCTTTGATATTCACTTTTTGATGATCTGTTTCTCTTGGTTGGCCTATCTTCCCTTGACTTGGAGGAGCCGAGTGTCTTCCGGAAGATTCGCCCTTGCCTTTCTTGTAGTTCTTATTGAAGAACTTGTTGAACCTTTTAACCATCAAGGCTATTTCTTCGATCAATGACTTCTTTGACCTCGGCTCTCTTTCCATCCTTAACAATTAGAGCAAATTGTTTTGGGTACAACTGTCTCTTCCTCGATCTTTTCTTCTCACCAAAATTCGTAGGCTTTGAGATCCGAGAATAGTTCATGGTCGGAGGTCTTCGATAGGTCCATGGAATGTCTTAGTGCCATGACCTTCATTTCCCATTCACCGAGAGACTTTTTAGGATCTTCATACACATTTCCTTCGTGTATATTCCTTTCCAAGTGCGATAGCTCGTTGGTGATTTCGTGAACCGAGCATCCAGTTGATCCAGGTTTTCTCCTGCGATCATTTTGAAATTCTCAATTTTTTGTACAAACCGATAATTTATTTTCCTTGATTTGCTCGAGCCTTCACAAATCAATGTTAGTTTGTCCCGCATTTCTTTAGCCGTTTTGCATGATTTGACTTTATTGAACATGGCTTTGTCCAAGGTTTTGTAAAGGATGTCCTTGGCTACATTGTCCAGGTTGTATCTTTTTCTCATCATTTGTCCATTCAGTTCTTGGTTTTTCAACCATAGTCGGTCTAGGGCAACATCCTCTTCACCTTCAAATGCAGCTCTTCTTCTTACAAATGTGTTCACTTTTAAGATTTGCGGTGGCCCATCCTCTATCACTATCCACATATCATCATGTAATGCTTTGATAGATGAGCCTCGCATACGAATTTTCCAATCATCAAATTCTTCAATTGTGAACATAGGGATGCGTGTCAAATTTGCTTCCATGATAATAATTTTTAATGATAAAAGGAGTTTTGAAAATTTAAGTACTAAAAGCGGACCTTGAAAAGTTTGGAGATCTAGTTCAAGAACCGGTGGAAGGCTCAATGAACCAACCGCTCTGATACCACTTGTAGGTCCCAAGGGGTGTGAGTGTAAGGTTTAGAAGGGGGGGTTGAATAAACCTTACCAATTTTTCGATTTAGTCCTTTTTAAACTTCAGAGTTGATACTACACAGCTGTGTCCTTGGTGGACAACCAATTTAGTTAATCAAGAGTTAGTCACTCAACGACTGATCGAGCCGTTGATAGAATAACTCAGCTGTTAAGACTGAATTAGCTCAACTGTGGTTTGTTTTCAGCGGAAGACTTAACACCCTTAATTATGGTTAAGCAGAGATTTAAAGCTTGATTTAGTACTTAGAAATTATCAAGTGGATAGCAAATTTATCAAAAGTTAAGCAAATAAGATGCAAGAATTTAAAGTGCTGAAATGTAAATGACACGATAAGTTTTTATAGAGGTTCAAGATGGGGTAATTCTTCTACTCCTCTCTTCTCCAACTCCCGGAGGGATCCACTAGGTATTGATCTCGTATACAAAGTGGTAACAGTCCCGGATACAAGTCTTGACCACACAACCGACTTGATCCTTTGGCACTCGCCTAGAGACGCCTTGATCACTCACCGGCTTCTCGTGCGACTCGGCCTTCTTAACAGGGGCAAATCGCTTGCTACTACAGCCCACTTGCTCAAGCTCTTTGGATTTGATCATGAAGCCCTCCAAAAGCTCAAGACTTGGTTCGACCTTGAACCTTCCTACATTCCTTCGTGGAATGTAGACCCCCTTTTCTAAATTTCCACTTCAACTGATTGAAGCTATCTTTCCTTCACAGGTGAGTGTTGGATTGATTTTCTTCGTAATGTAGGCTTGAGGATTAATCTTGAATGATTTGAGAATGTTTTTGGTTGCGCTCAAATGTTTTCTTGAATGTTCGTGGTTCTGGTCCCCTTCTCTCGTAGTCATTCCTCACTTATTATAGTGATCTTTCAAAAATCTGCCCGTTGAAGATATAGGCTTATTTTTGAAAGTCACTTGTGGACGTTGGCTTGTCTTGTTGCGATCCTTGAATTTGCCACTTCCTCGTATAAAATGTTCTTCACTTTTCGTATTTCGACACGGTGTAGTGCTTCCCATTGATTTATTCCTTTTGCACGCTTCGGGACTGAGCACTTCGAGAAAGGTAGCATGGAGATATTACTTGTTTAAGTAATTCTCTTGATTTCTCGTGCAATGCATCTCTTTCGATTATCTCATCTTGACCGCATTTCCTTGATTTTCCCAGGTGACTTAGAGTCAACTTCCAATCATTGGATAACTCTTCATCACTTCAACTTGAGACTTGGCTTATCTTGAGTTGACTTGACGATACTCCACTCACCGCATCTCACCGCTCCTTCATCGAGTTCCGTCTTCTCTTCTTTGTCATACTCACTGTCTTGCAATGAGTCTTCCTTCTAGTCTCGGTTGTCTTCTTGCATGTTTGGGCATAGTGACTTAACTCACTTGACCAGCCCTATTTATTACAATGCGCTTTACAACAAAAAAATGGGGTGCCAACTTCCTATTCTAAGTTTTTACATGGCATTCATCAAAATCTAAACAATAAATTTCCCAACAGCTCTATCTAATCGCAGCGGGCGGACATCACCTTTGCGGTAGGAGTATGTGCGAGATTCCAATCGCTCCAAAGGAAAGTCACATGACCGCAGCTAAGAGAATCCTAAGATATTTGAAAGGATGCCAAGAAGTTGGCTTATGGTATCCAAAGGAAGGTGGATTCAAGCTAATTGGTTACTCGGACTGATTATCTTTGGATGTAGAGTTGACAAGAAAAGTACTTCAGTACATGTCAAATGCTTGGAAACAGATTAGTTTCCTGGTTTAGCAAGAAGCAAAACTCAATAGCCACATCCACAAACAAAGTAGAATACATAGTCTGGGCAATTGTTGTGCCCAAGTCTTATGGATGAGACAACAACCGAGAGATTATGAAATTGAAGAAAAAGAGATTCCAATTATGTGTGATAACACAAGTGCTATTGCAATCACTCGAGAATCCTCGTGTTGCATTCAAGAACAAAGCACATTGATGTCGTATCATTTCATAAGAGATCATGTTGAAAAGAAAGACATCACCTTGAATACATCTCAACCGATAAACAAGTTAGGCGACATATTCACAAGCCATTATGTGAATCAAGATTTGAAGAACTTAAGCATGAGCTAGGGTTAATTGAGCCGAGTTGACACTCAAGACTCAATGAGAAGAGATGAAACATGAAAAGATGAAAACATAGCAAATCTCATAAATCACCAAGTAAATCAAGATCAGACGAAAGTCACCGGAAAGTCGAGTTCGAGTTAGGTGACAAATTGAGTCACAATATGAACAAAGAGAAAAAGAGTTGAGTTATTTAAGGAGTAAGTGAGCCATTTATGAGCTAAGTTACAAAAAGGCGTTTTTTTTGAGCGGGAATGTTTTTAAGGATGACGCGCGTAATAATGACGGGTATAGTCAAAAGTCGCATAAGAAGCATATGATTGGATATAAATGCTTTGCCGCATTAAATGCAGCAATTAAATGCTGATCAACATGGTGAAATCCGAACCGTTGATCTTGATCAAAATTTCAAAATCCAAAACACGCCCTTTCATAACCCATATATACTCATTCTTTCGCTTTTCTCTCACACTCGAAAATTGTTCATCTTCAAAAACAAGAAAGCAAGTCTCTTTTCTCTCTCGAAACCCTACCTTTCTCAAAGCAAGTTCATCAAGATTTAATCGGTAAAATTCTCTAGAAATGGCACCAAAGACAGATTTCGTCAAGTTATCGAAGCAAATCCACACAGGATCAATCGTGGATTTTGAAGGCATGATTAAGCGGGGTTCCGATAAAACCCTTGTGAAGAAGATAGTGGATAAAATCGAAAATCCGGATCAAACCATTCCTCACGATGGAATATCGATGACGTACGTTGAGGAGGTCACCCATTCTCACGTGAACGCCGAGGTGCGGGACGGCGGATTAAGTCCTCGCCCACCGCAAGGACATATTAATCACCGCAAAGGACCTTGCGAGCACTATGTATCGCCGTCGGAAGGGATGCCGGGAGATATATGAAGCCGACATCAACTTGGCTTTGCCGCTTTGAAGGAAGTAGCCAAACCTGAATGTCTTTGAAAAATTCGCTACACACCGAGAAGAAATTGCTCGGACGACTATCACAAACCGATGGATATCATCTCAAAATGCGTGGACATATAGGTTGGAAGTTTCAATCGCTTGTCCAAGACTAAGCCGATCGATCGTCATGGCCGTGATCATGCAAGAGAAGAAAGTTAATTGGGCTGAGTTCTTATACAACAGAATCTGCAAGAACGTTGCCTGAATAAATCGTTCAAGGAGGATGGATCCTTTGGAGGATCACTCGGCTATGGCCTAGTTATTGGCCACTTGATGGAAGTGAAGGACATTCCCCTTCAAAGATGGAAAGTCTTTCCATATAAACAAGAAGATGTTTAGGGCTAACCTTTCAGAGCCCAAAAGAGAGCCCATGTGAAGAGGGCGGACACAAGCGAGGGAGAATCGGTGACCTCGAGGAGACAGATGTTGCCTCCTCCGAAGAAAAAAAGTCGCCCATGCAAAGAAGAAGATAGCCCCTGCAAAGAAAAACAAAAGACGCACTGCCCCTACAAGTGTCTCCCGCTCATGCAGCCGAGGCGAAGTAGGAACCCCAAATACCTTCTCCGACCATCAAAAGAAGAGGATCGCTTGCCAAGAAAGGCAGCTCCTCGGTCAAAGAAAGATGCACCGCCCCCGTCGCTAAGGAAATCGAGGAAGAAGTATCCGAACCGAACTTCCTCTGGTAAGGACAAAAAGAAGACAAAAATTACCAAGCTCTCAGAGCTTGAGAAGACAGCTGAGTCTGCCACTCAGCTGGAAAAAGTCTCTGAGACTGCTGAAGAAGTGCAGTCTCCAGAAGTTGTTGATGAAACAGCCAAGTCTGCTGAGGCCGATCAGCAGAGGCAAAAAGAAGACCAGATTGTGGATAGAACAGCTGAGGAAAAAGAGGCAGCAGAGACAGCAAAATCTCCTGATGAAAGAGTTGTGTCTCCACCTGCCCCCGATGCTGCTGAAGGAGCTGAGCAGCAGAGTATGTTGCCTTCCATTCCTGAAAAGGAAGGGCAACAAGAAGAGGATGAAGATGATGATGTGATGGTGGTTTCTCCTGTGTACCCAGACATTCAGCGCCGTCTGCGTGAATGGCGAGCATGGAAGCTGAGTCACTCGAGGGTACAGTTTGAACGCCCTGAATTCATTGAGGAAGAGGAAGAATTGCTGAATTTCCTAGGATTTACCACCGTGCTTCAGGCACTTGATGAAGATAACTGCCTGGATATCTTGCATATCTTCAAGGAAAAAGAAAAGGAGAGATTAGCAGAGGAAGCTGAAGCTCGTGAGAAAGCCAGCATTTGTCCTCTCACTGGAACCAGCGATCACACTCATCCTCATCTTGACATCCTCTCGCACAATGATGAGGACATGGACCCCATTCTTTGCACAGAAAAGTTGGACATGCAGCAAGTCATGCGAGAATCCACATTGATGCATGAGAAAGAGATGATGGAAGGACCAGGAGAGTCTTCCAAATCACAGCTGGAGATTGATCCGTTGGGAGTGGTACAGCGATTGCCCACAGTTATTGCTGCAACCACTTCCCCAGTTCACTCAGAGGACGGATCTAAGGGAAATGGCGATGACACTGGGAACTTGGGCACCCAAGTTGAGCCAACCCCTATTGAAGGTGTCTTACCACCGCCCCACGATCGAACACTCAAAGGAAACAACCAGGAGTCCGGAGCAGAGTGACCCCAACATAAGTCACTCAAACCTAGTGAGCCAGTGAGGGAAACTCACTCCACCGCAGCTAGGTCGAGGATCTTTGCAGATGACTCCACGATGCGAAAGGAGGCGAAGTGGAGAAGGAAAAAGAAATAGAACAACAACAAGTTGTCACCGATGAGGCTCAAAGTTAAGTCTGTGTCTCACCAAGTGCCAACACTTTGCAGTCGGTGACACCGCTGATGCAAGAGAGGCACATGATGGATCTCGCCATGGGAGTTAACACTGGCAATGAAAGTGCAATCCACGGAGTTGAGACTCTGTGGATGCCACTACTGAGAAGACCCTAAGACAAATTGCTGCTGTTGAAGGGATTGTACAAGCCCCGCTGCAGTTGAGACTGCAGAGGTAATGAAGGCCTTAGGGAGGTTGAGACTTCCCTAGGTAAAAATCAAGGAGATGAGAGCATTCCTCAAGCCATCATTGCTGATTCAGAGGAGGAAATCAACGCTCTTCATGACTCCCAAGATGATCCCGATACAACATTCTTGGGATCCGCAGATGAAGTGAATCAACCCCGCCAAAGAAGACTCACCAGGATGTTCTACCAAAATGCGAGCAAGCCGGGAATTCAAGGCTCGCCGACAAACTTTCAATTTTGATGATGAACCATATCCTCGGGCTTCATCATCTTCCGATGACGCCGATGGTGCAAAGGACACCACACCCCAATTCATTTAGCAGATAACACCGAGGCCAAAGAAGTTGTTAAGACAGTGGCTCGGTCACCGCCAACCTCACACCAAGGCCTAGCCGCAACCGAGTCGTCTGCCCGCACAGCTCCCCAAGCTACAAAGAGATTCGACTCAACCAGGCACATCACGCACTCGAACGACATACATTCCATTCCTTACGTTCGTGATAATGCTTTTGAAGAAACTTTTCCTTTTTCAATTGAGGTGCTTGACTCCATCGTCCGATGATTCCCACCGACTCCATTGTCCCAAACAGAGTTCAATTTTGATGTTTGCTTGGCCACCACCAAACCGAGGTAACAACCGAGGTGTGTGAAGTCTTCAAGACTATCCTGGGAGAAATTGAGAAAATTGAAAGGCACCAGGCCTCGCCGGATATGCACTGGACAACAGGGATGCCAATCTCATAACCGACTTGAGAGGGATTGTCTTTGAGGATCGAGAGAATGGTGTCAACAGCAGAGTACAATGCGATTTGAACAAGTCGGATACTTCAAAGCATTGTACAACAAAATGCTGATCTGGAGCGCCGATAATGCGACATGAAGAAGAGGATGCAAGAAAATACTTGTGAGAAATGCATGCCTCCAATACCACCGAAATGGAACTGCTGTGAGAATTTCACAAGAAAGAACTTCTGCGTGTAGAGGAACGTATGAATGCCAAGTTCACCTTCTTATGGCTGAAATGAAACAGTGGCGACCGAATCCAAAGCCACCCACTCGAATTTCGAACAAAGATACTCCGCAGACTCAAGCGAGAACTCACTATCAACTCGCTTAGATTCATGCTCGCGGGATATTTCCAGGGGTTCCTCTCTTTTGATGATGCCAAAAAGGGGAAGAGGAATACCGAAGATGTTGAAATGATCGATGGGATGAGAAGAAGAAAGAGACAAATGTTGAGAAGAGAGGAAACAATTTGAAGAACATAAGAAGAAAAAGGGAAAAGTTGTTGAGGGGAAGGATCAAAGGATGTGACCCTAATGTTTCTTGAAACCCCTCAACAAGGTCATGTCACAGACTAGCATAATCAAGAAACTTTCGGTGACTCTGCGCTCCAACACTCTAATGTGCCTATGTCCGAGAAGAGAAAAATCGTAGAAGCATGGATGAAAGAGGTTGAATGGAAGATGGATGCATGTGTTCTAGAAGTGTTGAAATAATTCGGAGGCATTTCTACCGAAAAGACACCGATGCCATTCCAAATGATGGAAATGAGCCAAGATTCGTTGAAGAGTTTAAAACGCCGAGTCCGAGGGATACTTCAAGGATATGTCCATAGCCCAAGCCTGGGACTTGTACTTGGGAGAAATGTCCGGCCGTGCGAAGAAAGGCGACAAGCGAGACTACTAGCGATCACTCTGCTGGAAGAAGAAGAAGACTCGACAATACATGCCCGGAGGAGGAGGAAGAAGTGGTGGGGGTAGAGGCTTTCAACCTGACCTCTACCCAAAAACATTGAATACATAGATCCGAGCAAGAAGGGAAGGATCTACTTGGTGGTATGATGAAGTAGCCAAACGGGAAGTGGCTAGGAAGAATGTTGAATATGCGAAAAGAATTGAAGAAGAGAACAAAAGACAAGATCGGTTGTGGCAAGAAAGACAAGAAAGAAAAAGAAGAGATGAAGGCTGCGAAAAGAGCTTGTGAGAAAAAGAAAGCAAATTAAGATGAAAAGAAGAGAAAGAGAGCAGAGGGCGACATAGTCAAGAAGAAAGAAGAAGAGGAAGCGTGAAGGCGATGAAGTGTTCTTTGTCCACCCCTTCATGAATTTTAATATTGTAAATGCATATGTATGTAAGTCTTCTCAGACGTTGTTGAATAAGAAATTTGTAATTTCTACATTTTTGCATAGATATAGAATACTATGTTTGCTCTCGATACACATTGTAAACAATCGTAAAAGGACAAGAATGTTATGATCAATAAAAAGATTGATTCTACGCATACATTCTCTCATTCATCGCATTCTCTGTATGTATCTTTGCCATTTACATTTTGTATGTATGTTTTAAGTTTTGGCATCATAAAAAAGGGGAAATTGTTGGGAAATTTATTGTTTAGATTTTGATGAATGCCATGTAAAACTTAGACTAGAAAGTTGGCACCCCATTTTTCCTTGTAATTTGTATTGTAATAGATAGGGTTGTACGAGCCGAGTCAAGTCACCTATATGCCTGGATATACAAGAAGTCAATCAAGATTAGGATGAAGACTCTGCTGTGGAAGCAACCGAGTATGGCAAGGAAGAGATGTCAATGACTCGATCACGCAAAGATCAACCGAGATACACGTTGTATGAAGAGTCAATCAAGTCAACTCAAGAAGCCAAGTCTCAAGTTGAAGTGACAGTTGAGTCATCCATTTACCGAAGCTAACTCAAAGTCACCTGGGAATAAAAATCTTTACTTGAAAAAAGTCAAGACAATCGAAAAGAATCCGTTGCACAAAAGTCAAGAAGTTTACTTAAATAAGTAATACTTCCATGTCTTAAAGTGCTCGATCTAGAAGCATGCAAAAGGAATAAACCAATGGGAAGCACTCGCACCTCGTGTCGATTCTCAAAAGCTAAACATTCATTTAATACGAGGAAATATAACCATCAAGGATCGCAACAAGACAAGCCAACGAACACAAGTGATTTTCAAAACTCAAATATCTTTTCAACGGGCGATTTTTGAAAGTTCACTATAAAAGGTCGAGAATCACTTTGAGAAAAGGTTACCTTGCATACCTGAACCACGAACAAACAAGCATTATTCATATCAGAACTCGCAAAATATTCTCAAGTATATTCAAGAAAATCCTCAAGCCTAAATCTCAAAGGAAATCGATCCAACACTAAGCTTGTGAAGGAAAGACAAATTCAAACTCATGAAGAGGAAACTTTTTAAGAATCAAAAGTAGTGTACATTCCAAGGAGGATTATAGAAAGGTTCAAGGTCGAACCAGTCTCAAGTTATTGGAGGGCTTCGTGATCAAATCCAAGAAGCTTGACCAAGTAAGTCAAGTAACAAAGCGCGCCATACAATGAAGAAGCTTCGGTCGGATGAGAAGCTAGTTTGTGTGACCAAGGCATCTCCGTGACGAGTCCCAAAGGAGCAAGTCACCGTGTGATCAAGACTTGTATCCGGACTGATAACCACTTTGTACTCCGATCGATTAGTAGTAGATTCCTCCAGGAGTTGGAGAAGAGAGGAGTAGAAGAATTACCCCATCTTCGAACCTCTATAAAAATTATTGTGTCATTTACATTTCAGCATTTTATTTCGCATATCATTTTATATCTCTGATAATTTGCTATCTAACCGATAATTAACAAAGTGCTAAAATCAAGTGTTTAAAACAAAGTTAAACCTAATTCAAGGGTGTTAAGTCTTCCAATGAAAATCTTATCACAAACCCAAGTTAAAGTTTAGACTAAACAAATGAGTTATTCTATCAACAACTCAATCGAGTCCGCTGAGTGGCTAACTCTGCGATTAACTAACTCACTGTCCCCAAGGAGTTAGTTGTGTATTTAACTCGTAATATTTTAAAAGGACTAAAATCGAAAAGATGGTAATGTTTATTCAACCCCCCTTCTAAACCTTACTCTCACCCCTTGGGACCTACAAGAGTCTTTGTTGGAAATTGGTTTAGAGAAAATAGATTTTCACCCGATTTTAACCAATTATTTAATTGTGATCATTTACTAGTTTTGGAAATAAATAATATAATCGTAATCTACACCGGGTAGATGAATATAGAATTTTAAATTTCTCAAAACCAATTTTGTGTGAAAAAGAAATTAATGCATAAAGTAAGCCACTTAAATGCCTTTTATATATGGAAATATAAAAGCGTGGGAATATGGAAAGACATATCCCACATGGAAAGCATATCAAATGCATGACTTGTTTATATAGAGTTTGACCAATAATAAGGAGCTCCTTATGGTACGCACTAGTGGAACAAGTCAATTTTGACTAGCCTTCTGCTAGCTCAAAGAGCACCAAGAACGGCGCGGAGCACCGTCTGAGCCTAAGCCGGAACTGGAGCTGGACTCATGCACGTCGCACTTAGTTGCATTAGGCGCTTTAGAGACACACTATGCACTTCGCATGTACACATCATCGTGAAGATCTTTGAGGAGCCGTAAAGTTTTGAAAAATCAAACCAGGGAGGCACCATGTGGCAATTATTGAGATCTTGATTGGATGTGCCTGTTTCTTTGAGTGGACGAGTTTGTTCGAGTGTAGGGTGCATGCGAAGGTTATGGACCTTCGAGAGGAGATGTGATCTAAACCATTACATTGCGATTGTTGATAAGAAGACAGATCTAATAGTACAGACGATTCGGATCAAAGGATGCACTGCTTTCGAAGGGCATTCGGATTTCTATATAAACATGACCCACATGATGTTTATTTTGATCTCATTCAATCGCATTTTAGCATATTGTTTCACTCTCTTTTCTTCTTTATTTTGAAAGTTCGATACACGTTAAAGTTCGTTGTTAGTTTGACTTTTGCAAGTCTTTGCTAAGTCGAACTAGAATGTCGTTGTATCTTATAGACGATTGCCGAGAACTCAAGCTAAGCACTTTTGTACGGGTCAATTTCGTCTTGTAGAGATAGTATACAATACTTGGTGATGACACCGAGCCGAAATAATCAAAGTAATAACACCCGAGCCGAGCTAAACCAAAAATAATTCCACGTGGCCATTCACTAATAATGATGTCACCGACTAGGATGACTCACGATGATGTAAGCGCCGAGCCGAATGACATATGCTTGTAAGCCGATGACGTGGCACAAACCGAGCTCGGCCAACGAGAACAAAGTCAAGCGGTACTTAAACGGGCATCCCGCCGAAAGCGTAACCAACGTAACGAGAGCAACCCAAGATGACGTCTACCAACTAGTCAAAAAGAACATACCCCAATAAAATAGTTCTCAAAAGCAACAATAATCCTCAAGGTCAACAAGATTATCCCAACACATGGCTACTCCCACGCGCTTGGCAGAAATAGCATCATTATTTTAATATATAGCAACCAATTGATCAAAGGGATACACCCTACATGATACACCCTACAATGGACAAGTGTCCCACTACTAATTTAATACAACAATGATAATAGAAGAATTGTAATAGAAGCATTTTATAGAGAACCGACCAGACACGCTCGCTTCGGTAATTCTAATAAAAAAGGCCGAATTAGCCCCAGGTTGAAAGTCTTTCATTTGAATTTACTCTCCATGTCATTATAATTCCATGTTTTCCTTCACGACCGTAAAAGCACGTCAATAAATTGGCGCTACAAGGAGGGCCCCTAAAAATACAAAGTGATATTCTCTTACTAGCCGAGAATTTCTGCGAAAAATTAACACGTTCTTTTCTCTTTAGAAAATGAGTGAGAACTCAAGAAATCTACAGAGGAATGACGACTGCCTTAGGAACTCAAGTTGGCCAAAATACAAATGGCCAAAACGCACCACAAGCGAGAACTAGGGTCACAATTGTGTCACCCATCACACACTCTTCATGGACCCAAATTTCCTCCAACAAATGAGTCAACTATTGGCTTAAGCCCTTGCAAACCCTCGGCCTCAAATACCACTTCAACCCTAAATAAATCCCCCTCGTGCGAATCCCCAAGAAATACTCAAAATCAACCCCGATAAACTCGGACAATCAAGAGGCCAATTCTCGGGGCCCTCAACCTCGAGAACAGACAACACATGAGGAGGCAACGCAAGGACGCCCTCGAATACAATGTGGTGGCGAATCCTCTCCATCGCTCCATCCTCGATGAACCCATTCTCGTATTTGCGGGGCGCTGGGACGACTCCCGGCTGAACGACCTCAACGGTTCGTAAACGCAAGACTCGATTCCCAAGACCAAGAACATCCCGTGCCCAACGAGCTTAGGGCCCCAACCCGGCGACGAGCGAGAGGTAGAAATCACCCACCTACGGAGACGACTCAACGAGTTAGAGGAAACACATGAAGGGGCTCAACATCGACCGAGTCCCATCATGGGTCGAACAAGCGTGGCATCACCTTTTGCCCCTCACATATTGGCAACTCCTCTTCCCGCGAAGTTCAAAGTCCCTCGGATCGGGGCCGTATGACGGAGAGACCGGTCCCACTACACACATTCACAAATACCTGGTGTTGGGAAATTTATTGTTTAGATTTTGATGAATGACATGTAAAACTTAGACTAGAAAGTTGGCACCCCATTTTCCTTGTAATTTGCATTGTAATAGATATGGTCACATGCAGTTTAGTCAAATGACTATGTGCGGATATACAAGAAGTCAATCAAGATCGAATGAAGACTCCGCCATTTGTGAAAAACAAATTTGAGTATGGCAAGGAGGAGAAGTCAAGAACTCGATCAAGGAGTATAAGTGGGATACACTGTGTGTGAAGTGTCGACCAAGTCAACTCAAGAAGCCAAGTCTCAAGTTGAAGTGACAGATGAGTCATCCATTGATTGGAAGCAAACTCGAAGTCACCAGGGAAGTTAGAGAAGCTAATCAAGTCAAGACAATCGAAAAGAATCCGTTGCACAAAAGTAAAGAATATTACCTAAACAAGTAATACTTCCATGCTTCCATGTCTTAAAGTGTTCATCCCGAGAAGTGTGCAAAAGGAATAAACCAATGGGAATCACCGCACCTCGTGTCGGACTCGACTTAAAAGCTCAACATTCATTTAATATGAGGAAATGTCAACATCAAGGACTCGCAACAAGACAAGCCAACAAACACAAGTGACTTTTGAAAATCAACCTACCTCTTCAACGGAAGATTTTTTGAAAGTTCACTATATAAAGGCTGAGAATCACTTTGAGAAAAGGTTACCTTTCATACCCGAGCATTCAAGCAATTATTCATACATCAGAACCTCGCAAAATATTCTCAAGTTATTCAAGCAAAATCCTCAAGCCTAACTTTCGAAGAAATCGATCCCACACCAAGTCGTGAAGGAAAGACAACTTCAAATCTGTTGAAGAGGAAACTTTTGAAGAATCAAAAAGGGTCTACATTCCAAGGAGGATTGTAGAAAGGTTCAAGGTCGAACTGGGTCTCAAGTCATTGGAGGGCTTCGTGATCAATTCCAAGAAGCTTGAGCAAGTGAGTGAAGTAGCAAGACAACCGCCCGTGAAGAAGGTGAGCCGGACGAGAAGCCACCAGTGTGACCAAGGCATCTCCAAACCGAGTCCCAAAGGATCAAGTCACCAGTGTGATCAAGACTTGTATCCGGGTGATAACCACTTTGTACTCGATCAATACTTATTGGATTCCTCCAGAGTTGGAGAAGAGAGGAGTAAGAAGAATTACCCCATCTTCGAACCTCTATAAAAATTATTGTGTCATTTACATTTCAACATTTTTATTTCTCGCATATTACTTTATATTTGCTTTGATAATTTGCTATCCAACTGATAATTAACAAAGTGCTAAAACCAAGTGTTAAAACAAACTTAAACAAAATTCAAGGGTGTTAAGTCTTCCAATGAAAATCTCATCACAACCAAGTTAAGGTTTAGACTAAACAAATGAATTATTCTATCAACAACTCAATCGAGTCCGTTGAGTGGCTAACTCTATTTGGTTAACTAACTTAGTTGTCCCCAGGACTTAGCCGTGTATTTAACTCTGTATTATTTTAAAAGGACTAAAATCGAAAAGTTGGTAAGGTTTATTCAACCCCCTTCTAAACCTTACTCACACCCCTTGGGACCTACAAGTGGTATCGAGAGGTTGGTTCATTGAGCCTTCCGCACTGTTCTTGAACTAGATCTCCAATCTTTCATAGAAGTTTTTAACAACTTGTTCTTTCAAAAGCCATTATTAAACAACAAAGTTATTAGCATGGAAGAAAATTTGACACGCATTCCTATGTTCACCATTGAAGAATTTGGTGGGCCGAAAATACGTATGCGAGCTCATCTATCGACTTTACATTATGAGATGTGGATAGTGATAGAGGATGGGCCACTCGCAAATAATGAATGTGAACACATCTCGCAAGGAGAGCTCTGCTGCACCGGAGGAGAAGAGGTTGTTTGCTCCTAGACCAGCTATGGTTGAAAAACCAAGAGTTTGAATGGACAAATGATGACAAAAAAGATACAACCTAGACAATGTGGCCAAGGATATACTTTACAAGACTTTTGACAAAGCCATGTTCAACAAAGTCAAATCTTGCAAGACAAACCAAAGAAATGGGGATAAATTAACTTTAATTTGTGAAGGATCGTGAGTAAATTAAGGAAAATAAGTTATCTGTTCTTTGTACAAAAATTTGAAAATTTTAAAATGCTTGCAGTGAAGCCTTGGATCAGTTGGATGCTCGATTCACCGAGATTACCAATAAACTATCTCGCACTTGAAAGAATATACACGAGAAATGTGTATGAAGATTCTAAGAAGCCTCCCACTAAATGGGTAATGAAGGTCATGGCCCTAAGACATTCAATGAACCTCACCACAACATCCAACCATGAGCTATTCTCGGATCTCAAAGCCTACGAATTTAAGCTAAGAAGAAAAGATCAAGAGGAGACAGTTGTACCCAAAATAGTTGCACTCATAGTCAAGGATGGGAAGAGAGCTGAGGTCAAAGAAGTCATTGACCAGGAGGAGATTGCCCTGATGGTTAAAAGATTCAACAAGTTCTTCAACAAGAACTACAAAAGAAACAAAGGTGAATCCTCCGAAGGCATTCACTCCATCCAAGTCAAGGGAAGATGGCACCAAAGAGAGCCGAGTATCAAAAGGTCGAATATCAAAGACCGACAACCCAAGAAATGAGAGAGCCGACCAAAAAGTTGAAAACCCGTGTTGGAATTGCGAACAACCAGGACATTTTGCTATTGATCGTCCCATATCTTGTAGTCAACAAATACAGGAATGAAGAAGAAAGAAGATAAGAAAAGAAAACGGCCATGTTGGTGCCGAGATCAGGCGAGACTAAGCCAAAAGAAGCGGCAGACTCGAGAGTAGTGAAGCCGACTACTCAAGTGACTCACGAAGAAGAAGCCTTAACTGCCTAATGGCCAAAGAACAAGACCAACCCGACTCAAGAAGATGAGGTACACTCTAACTCATTTCGCTCGTATTCTAGTGATAGTGATTGTGACACACACACACTTCATCACCCACTGATCTTTATGATTCATTAGCCAAAATGATGAAAGACTTTGAGCACATTAAATCCTCACACACACTATTAATTGAGGAAAACGGCCCAGCTCAAAAGCCAAAACTCACAGCTGACTAAGGAGCTGAGTTCTCTAAGTCACATAGCTGATGAGAACAAAGAGCTGAAGGCTGAAAATGCTAAACTAATAGCAGAAATAGCTGCTATAGAAAAGAGGGAAAATGATCTCAAAAATGTGATTGCTTCATTCACAAAGGCATCTAAATCATTGGATGACCTTATTATGAGCCAAAAAGAATGTGGAGATAAGACGGCATAGGATTCAATTCTTTTGTGCACAAGCAAACTCCCAGAGTGATTTTGGAAAAAGGATCTTCAAGTAATGAAGCATCTCAAAAATCCAAGACACCAAATGTTGCACACACATTCATTCCAAAGCACAACCACAAACAAACTGGCCTTGGTTATAAAGGAAAAGGAAAACAACCAGTTGAGTATGCTGAGAGGACAACTGAGAAGAAATCCAGCAGAGTGCCTCAGCAAACTCCAAACAGGAAGTACTCTGTGAAGAAGAAACAGAGCTACCAGAAACCCCAGAAGTTCTATCAAAGGAACACATATGATGGGAATGGTAAAAATTATCCAAGCCAAGCTGATTGGAATAATGTGAAATATCAGCAAAGACCTATGGAATACAAGCCTAAATGGCAAAGACCTAGACCTCAGCAAAGGTCATTCCAAAGGCAAAAGAGCTATCATCAGCACACATATGCACCCAAGCACTACACTCAGAAATATCACAATTACCCAAAGAAGGAAATTGCTAAAACTCACACACAGGCATACAGACAAAAGAGACAACTGTATGAACCTAAAGCCCCCAAGCAATTTGCCAAAGTGAATTATGATTATGGCACAGATAGATGGCAACCTCTTAGAGTCAAATCATTTGGCTATAGGTTGGTTGGATCATCTTACAAGATTAACCCCTCGGGACCCGCATAAAGTATGGATACCTAAAAACTAATTTCCTTGATTGCGGGTTCAAGGAACAATTGAGTGCCAAGGAACCTGGTACATGGATTGTGGCCGTTCGGACACATGACAGAAACAAGAAAAATCTATCAAAATTCAAGGAGATTAGAGGCGCAAAAGTCATATTTGGATAAATTGAAGCACCAGGGGAAATAAGAGGCAATCGGATCCATCAAGAAAAATGGATTAGAAATCACATATGTTGCATACGTTGAAGGCCTCAACTCCAACTTGTTAAGCATCAGCCAACTCTGTGACAAGGGCTATAATGTTGGATTCAATATGGGAGTGTGCCAAATCAAAGACACTAAATCAAATGAAGTAGTGTTGCAAGGATCCAGACAAAAGAACATGTATGTGGTAGATTGGTCGACTGCCACACCAAGCACTTGTCTGCTAGCAAAGAGTACAACCGAATCAAGTTGGCTGTGGCACAAGAAGCTGAGTCACCTAAATTTCAAGACAATTAACAAGCTTGCAAGGAGTAATCTTGTAGAAGGACTACTAGACTCGAGTGTACAAGAAGGAGAGTGTTTGTGATGCATGGCGGATGGGAAAGCAGATCAAATCATCATTCAAAGAGAAGTCAAGTCCATCTTCAACAAGGATATTGCATCTGTTGCATATGGATCTATTTGGTCCAGTTGAGCCAGCCAGCATAAGTGGAAAGAAATACACCCTAGTGGTGGTGGATGACTATTCAAGATATACATGGACAATCTTCATGTGTAAAAAGAAGGAAACCTTGAAGAAGTTACCTCGGCTAATGAGAAGAGTTCAAAATGAGAAGAGTCAAACCATTATAAAGATAAGATCTGAGTTTGTCAATGGAATAATAACTCAATATTGTGTTGAAAATGGTATTGCTCATGAATTATCTCTGAGAAGGACTCCACAACATAATGGAGTAGCGAGAAAGAAGGAATAGAACTCTCAAGGAAGTCGCAAAGACCATGTTAGCTGAAGCGATCTTTGCTAAAAGATTTTGGGATGAAGCTATAAACACCGCATGCTATACTCAAAATAGATGCATGATAAATAGACACTTACAAAGACTCCTATGAGATTTGGACAGGAGAAAGCCAAATGTTGCATATTTCGAAATATTTGGATGTAAATGTTTTATCCAAAACAATAGAAAGGATAATCAAGGCTTTTGATGCTAAAGTTGATGAAGGTATCTTCTTGGGATACTCAAACAAAGCAAAGCCTATAGAGTCTTGAACAAAAGGACAATGGTCACGAAGAGTCTATCCATGTGGTTTTTGATGAACCTAATGTAAATGGAGAAGACATTGAGGAGTTAGGCGATAAGTCAATCAACCAACTATGCGAAGAGTCCCTATGTTGAAGGCAAGCCGAGCAATCAATCAAGATGAAGGTGAAATAGCTGAATCTCAAAGACAACCGAAAATCTGCAAGACTAAGCGATGATGAGAGAGCTTCTCAAGGCAATATAGCTGCAAGACGATCGGACCCGGTGACTTACTCCAACCTTGATGTGAGATGGTCGAGAGACCATCCACGAGAACTAGTCATTGGAGATGTAAGAGATGGTGTAAGAACCAGATCGAACTCAACAAGAAGCTATGTTCACTTGTTTTATTTCCCAAATAGAGCCAAAAATGTGTCCCAAGCATTGGATGATACACATTGGATTCAAGCCATGCAAGAAGAGATGAATCGGTTTGAATGAAATAAAGTATGGGAATCGGTACAAAGACCAACCCATCAAAATGTTATTGGCACAAAATGGGTATTCGAAACAAGATGAATGAGGAAGGTTCTGTGGTAAGGAACAAAGCAAAATTGGTAGACAAAGGGTATTACCAAGAAGAAAGAATATATTTTGATGAAACATTTGCTCTGTTGCAAGATTAGAAGCAATAAGCATGTTTCTTGCCTATCTTGCACACAAGAACTTCACCGTATGTCAAATGGATGTGAAAAGTGCATTCTTAAATGGATTGTTGGAAGAAGAAGTCTATGTTGAGCAACCTCCAGGTTTTGAGCAGAAGACTCTTGGAGATAAGGTGTACAAGCTCAAGAAAGCTTTATATGGATTGAAACAGGCACCTAGAGCATGGTATGATACATTATCTCAATTTCTCGACGATAATGGATTCACCAAAGTAGACAGAACACTCTTGAGAATTCAAGATGGAGAGAGTATATCGCTTGCTCGTTCAAATATATGTGGATAATATCATTTTTGGATCCACAAACAAAGAGTCAGTGTGATAAATTCTCAAACCCGAGCAAGGCAAATTTGAAATCAACATGATGGGAGAACCGACATTCTTTCTAGGACTTCAAGTAAAACAATTGAAGGATGGAACCTTCATAACTCATACAAAGTATACCGAGATTTAATGAAGAAATTTGGTATGAAAGAGAAGTCTTCTGTGAAAATACCAATGAATACATCGATCAAGATGGACATGGATGCATATGGTAAGCCTGTGGATCAAACCAGGATACGGGGGCACTTATTGGATCAACGCTCTATCTTACGACAAGTAGGCCGGACATCACATTTTGTTAGGAAATTTATTGTTTAGATTTTGATGAATGCCATGTAAAACTTAGAATAGAAAGTTGGCACCCCAATTCTTGTTGTAAAATGCATTGTAATAAATAGAGTGGCCAAGCCGAGTTAAGTCGGCCACGCCCCTAACATGCAAGAAGACAAATCAAGACTAGAAGGAAGACTCCATTGCGAGACAGTGAGTATGGCAAAGAAGAGTAGACGGAACTCTCTTGAAGAAGCAGATGAGATGCGGTGAGTGGAGTATCGATCAAGTCAACTCGAGAAAAGCCAAGTCTCAAGTTGAAGTGACAAGAGTCATCCAATGATTGGAAGTCGACTCCAAGTCACCTGGGAAAGCAAGGAAATGCGGTCAAGTCGAGATAATCAGAAAAGATCCGTTGCCGTAAATCAAGAGATTTACTTAAACAAGTAATATCTCTATACCACCTTTCTCGGAGTGCTCGGTCGAAGCGTGCAAAAGGAATGAACCAATGGGAAGCACTACAACGTGTCGAACTCAAAAAAGGTGAAAAGAACAATTCATACGAGGAAATGGCAATTCCAAGGATCGCAACAAGACAAGCCAACGATCGCAAGTGACTTTCAAAAATAAGCCTATCTCTTCAACGGGCAAATTTTTGAAAGATCACTATAAAAGGCCGAGGAGTTTATTTGAAAAGCAAAAAGAGACAAGTGACACAAGAGATAGACTCAACCAAAAACGTTCAAGCAATTATTAGAAAATCAAAATAGTCTCAATCCTCAAGCCTACACTACGAAGAACATCAATCCAACACTCACCCGTGAAAGGAAAGATAACTTTAATAAGTTGAAGAGGAAAATATCGAAAACAAGGGGTCTACATTCCACGAAGGATTGTAGGAAGGTTCAAGATCGAACCAAGTCTTAAGCTTTTGGAGGGCTTCGTGATCAAATCCAAAGAGCTTGAGCAAGTGAGCTATAGTAGCAAAGCGCACCTGCCTGTGAAGAAGGCCGAGTCGTGCGAGAAGCCACCGAGTGATCAAGGCGTCTCCATGAGTCCCAAAGGATCAAGTCACCGTGTGTGATCAAGACTTGTATCCGGACTGCTACCACTTTGTATCTTGATCAATACCTAGTGGATCCCTCCGGGAGTTGGAGAAGAGAGGAGTAGAAGAATTACCCCATCTTCGAACCTCTATAAAAACTTATCGTGTCATTTACATTTCAAAGACTTTAAATTCCTCGCATCTTATTTGCTTAACTTTGTTTGATAAATTTGCTATCCACTTGATAATTTCTAAGTACTAAGTCAAGCTTTAAATCTCTCGCTTAACCATAATTAAGGGTGTTAAGTCTTCCACGAAAACAAAACCACACGATTGAGTTAATTTAGAGCCAACAAATGAGTTATTCAATCAACAACTCAATTGAGTCTGTTGAGAGACTAACTCTACTTGATTGACTAAATTGACTGTCCATCAAGGACACAAATTGTGTAAGATCGCCTCTGTATATTTTAAAAGGACTAAATCGAAAATTTGGTAAGGTTTATTCAACCCCCCTTCTAAACCTTACACTTACACCCCTTGGGACCTACAAGTGGTATCGGAGCGGTTGGTTCATTGAACCCTCCGCACCGTTCTTGAACTAGATCTCCAAACTTTTCAAAGTCTGCTTTAGTACTTAAACTTTCAACTCTTTTTATCATTAAAAGTTATTATCATGGAAGCAAATTTGACACGCATCCCTATGTTCACAATTGAAGAATTTGATGATTGGAAAATTCGTATGCGAGGCTCATCTATCGATTACATGATGAGATGTGGATAGTAATAGAAGATGGGCCACCGCAAATCTTAAAGGTGAACACAAATTGTAAGAAGAAGAGCTGCGGTGAAGGAGAAGAGGATGTTGCTCCCGGACCCGGTCATGGTTGAAAAACCAAGAACTGAATGGACAAATGATGACAAAAAAGATACAACCTGGACAATGTAGCCAAGGACATTCTTTACAAAACCTTGACAAAGCCATTTTCAATAAAGTCAAATCTTGCAAAACGGCTAAAGAAATGGGACAAGCTAACATTGATTTGTGAAGGCTCGTGAGCAAATCAAAGAAAACAAATTATCGTGGTCAGATCTGAAATTTGAGAACTTCAAAATGATCTCGGGAGAGAACCTGGATCAACTGGATGCTCGGTTCACGAAATCACTAATGAGTCATGCACTTGGAAAGGAATATACACGAGAAGGAAATGTGTATGAAGATCCTAAAAAGTCTTCCAAATGAATGGGAAATGAAGGTCATGGCACGGAGACATTCCATGGACCTATCAAAGACATCCAACCATGAATTATTCTCGGACCTCAAAGCCTACGAGTTTGAGTGAGAAGAAAAACCAGGAAGAGACAGTTGTACCCAAAATAGCTGCTCTAATTGTTAAAGATGGGAAGAGAGCCGAGGTCAAAGAAGTCATGATCCGGAAGAAATAGCCCGATGGTTAAGAGGTTCAACAAGTTCTTCAATAAGAACTACAAGAGAGGAAAGGGTGAATCTTCCGGAAGACACTCGGCTCCCTCCAAATCAAGGGAAGAAAGGCCAACCAAGAGAACAGATCATCAAAAAGTTGAGTATCAAAGGGGTGACAATCCAAGAATGGAAAGAGTGATCAAAAGGTCAATATCTATGTTGGAACTCAGACAACCAGGTCACTATGCCATTGATCGCTCATATCCTGTAGTCAACAAATACGGGAATGAAGAAGAAAGAAAGGTCTTGAGAGAAAGAAAGAAGACAAGAAAAGAAAAAGGCAATGATGGTCAAGAGATCACGAGACAACTAAGTCAAGAGAGACAAACATTGAGAGCAAAGAAGTTGACTACTCAAGTGACTCAAGAAGAAGCCCCGATGCGCTTAATGGCCAAAGAACAAGATCAACTCGACCAAGAAGATGAGGTTCAAGGAACAGTGAGTGCCAAGGAACCTGGTACATGGATAGTGGTCTGCATTCCGGACATATGACAGAAATAAGAAAAATCACAAAATTCAAGGAAGTTAAAGGAGCAAAAGTCATATTTGGAGGAAATGAAGCTCCTGGTGAAATAAGAGGCATTGGATCCATCAAAAGGAATGGATTAGAAATCACGGATGTTGCATATGTTGAAGGACTCAACTTCAACCTACTAAGCATCGATCCAACTCGTGACAAGGGTTACAATGTTGGATTTAACATGGGTACATGCCAAATCAAGAATATTGAATCGAATGAAGTTGTCTTTGCAAGGATGTAGACAGAAGAATATGTATGTCGTGGATTGGTCAATCGCAACACCCTACACCTTTGCGGTAGGTGTATGTGCAAGATTCCAATCGCTCCAAAGGAAAGTTACATGATCGCAGCTAAGAGAATCCTAAGATATTTGAAGGGATGCCGGAAGTCGGCTTATGGTATCCAAAGGATGGTGGATTCAAACTTATTGGTTATTCACCAACCCCTGCCGAATGTATCTTACCACCTACCCCTACGGTGACCACTCATTTGACAAAGCCGGAGTCCGGAGCAGAGTGACCCCAACATAAATCACTCACCGGTGAGCCGAGGGGAAACTCACTCCACCGCAGCTAGGTCGGAGGATGTCGGTGACTCCACCCCGAATCTAGGAGGCGAAGTGGAGAAGGAATAAGAAAAGGAAACACAACAAGTTGTCATCGACGAAGATCGGACGATTGAATCTGTCTCACTGAAGTGCCAACGCTGCCAGCAGCCGAGGACGCCGTTGATGCGGTCAAGGCATAGGATGGTTACGCCCCGGGAGTTAACACTGCAATGATGAAAGTGCAATCCATGGAGTTGAGACTCCTGTGGATGCCACTACGAGAAGACCCTAAGACAGTGCGCTGTCGAAGGGATTGAACAAGGCCCCGCCGCAGCTTTGAGACTGCGAGGAGGTAATGAAGGCCTAAGGAAGGTTGAGACTTCCCTATGTAAAAATCAAGGAGATAAGAGCATTCCTCGGACCATAATTGCTGATTCGGAGGAGGAAATCGGTGCTCTTCATGACTCCCAGGATGATCCCGATACAACCTTCCCGGGATCTCGCAGATGAAGCCGAGTCTACCCCAACGCACATCAAAAAGACTCACCAGGATGTTCTTCCTAGTACGAGTAAGCCGGACTTCCAGGTCGCTTTCGACAAATGTTTAATTTTGATGATGAGCCAAGCCGTCAAGACTCATCATCTTCCAATGACGCTAATGGTACAAACAGGAATAGCAAATTCATTTAGCGAGAATCCATCGAGGCGAAGAAGTCGTTAAGACAACAGAGGCTCGACCGGTGAAAAGCACTCACTAAGGCCCAGTGAGGCTCACACGAGCTCCCAAAGTGCAGCAGATTTCACTCAAACCGGGCACATCACGGGCGGGAGTAACGGTGGAATCTATACCATATGTCCGTGATGATGCATTTGAAGAAACTTTCCCTTTCTCTATTGAGCTTCCTGAACTTGATGAAGAAACAGCTCAAGAGCGGCACGCTCAACTTAAGACCTGACCCGATTATTCCCACAGATACTATCGTTCCCGCAGACTTTGATTTTGATGTTTGCTTGGCCGCCACCGAGACCGAGGTGACAGGGTGACAGGTGAGGTGTAGGTCCCAAGGGGTGTGAGTGTAAGGTTTAGAAGGGGGTTGAATAAACCTTACCAATTTTTCGATTTAGTCCTTTTTAAACTTGAGTTGATACTACACACACCGTGTCCTTGGTGGACAGACCAATTTAGTTAATCAAGAGAGTTAGTCACTCAAATGACTCGACTGAGTGTTGATAGAATAACTCACTGTTAAGACTAAATTAGCTCAACTCGTGGTTTGTTTTCAGAAGACTTAACACCCTTAATTATTGTTAAGCGAGAGATTTAAAGCTTGATTTAGTACTTAGAAATTATCAAGTGGATAGCAAATTTATCAAAAAGTTAAGCAAATAAGATGCGAGAATTTAAAGTCTTTGAAATGTAAATGACACGATAAGTTTTTATAGAGGTTCGAAGATGGGGTAATTCTTCTACTCCTCTCTTCTCCAACTCTTGGAGGGATCCACTAGGTATTGATCAAGATATACAAAGTGGTAACAGTCCGGATACAAGTCTTGATCACACAAAACACTTGATCATTTGGGACTCGATGCGAGACGCCTTGATCACTCGGTGGCTTCTCGTACGACTCGGCTTCTTCACAGGGCAAAATGCCTTGCTACTACACCCACTTGCTCAAGCTCTTTAGATTTGATCACGAAGCCCTCCAAAAGCTCAAGACTTGGTTCAACCTTGAACCTTCCTACAATCCTTCGTGGAATGTAGACCCCCTTTTCTTCTAATGTTTCCTCTTCAACCGATTGAAGCTATCTTTCCTTCACATGTGAGTGTTGGATTGATTTTCTTCGTAATGTAGGCTTGAGGATTAATCTTGAATGATTTGAGAATGTTTTTGGTTACAGATTCAAATGTTTTCTTGAATGTTCGTGGTTTCTCGTCCCCTTCTCTCGTAGTCATTCCTCGGCCTTTTATAGTGATCTTTCAAAAATCACCCGTTGAAGAGATAGGCTTGTCTTGTTGCGATCCTTGAATTTGCCACTTCCTCGTATAAAATGTTCTTCTCGCTTTTGAGTTCGACACGGTGTAGTGCTTCCCATTAGTTTATTCCTTTTGCACGCTTCGGGGGACTGAGCACTTAGAGAAAGGTAGCATGCATATATTACTTGTTTAAGTAATTCTCTTGATTTACGTACAACGGATCTCTTTCGATTATCTCGACTTGATTGCATTTCCTTGCTTTCCCAGGTGACTTAGAGTCGACTTCCAATCATGGATGACTCTTCTCCGTCACTTCAACTTGAGACTTGGCTTATCTTGAGTTGACTTGACGATACTCCACTCACCGCATCTCACCGCTCCTTCCGATCGAGTTCCGTCTTCTCTTCTTTGCCATACTCACTGTCTTGCAATGAGTCTTCCTTCTAGTCTACAGTTGTCTTCTTGCATGTTTGGGCATAGTGACTTAACTCGGCTTGACCAGCCCTATTTATTACAATGCGATTTACAACAAAAAATGGGGTGCCAACTTCCTATTCTAAGTTTTACATGGCATTCATCAAAATCTAAACAATAAATTTCCCAACAATTTCCCCTTTTTGATGATGCCAAAACTTAAAACATTCAGAATGTAAATAGCAAAGATACATACGAGATAGTGCATTCACGAGAGAATGTATGCGTAGAATCAATTCTTTTATTGATCATAACATTCTTGTTCTCATTACAAATCACATACAAGGTGTATCAAAGCAAACATTTATGTCTACGCAAAAAAATAGAAAATTTACTGATTTATTACAGAAGACTTACATATTATGTATTTATATAGTAAAATACATGAAGGGGTGGACAGACTACACTTCATCTCCTTCGCTGCCTCCTTCTTTCATCTTCTTCTTTCTTCATCTTCTTGGTCTTCTTCTCTTTTTCTCAACTTCACCGCCTTCTTCTTCTTTTCATATGCCTTCCTAGCGACTTCATTTCTTCTTAATCTCTCTTGTCTCTCCTCCCAAAGCTGAGTTTGTCTTTTATTTTCTTCTTCGATTCTTTTCGCATACTCAAAGATTGCTTTTAGCCACTTGCGATTGGCTACTTGGTCAAGACCAAATTGATGGAGATTCCTCATTTCTTGCCGGATCTATGTACTCAATGTTTTTGGGCGAGAGGCCTAGGTGCAAACCTCTTCCTCCACCACTACTTCTTCCTCTTCCTCCGGGCGTGTATTGTCTTGGGGTCTTCTTCTTTCTAGCCGAGTGACTAGCGGAGTGACCAGTGAGTGACCGCCGTAGTCTCGCTGTCGCTTCTTCTTCACATAGCGTGAGACCCTTTTCCCGGACAAGTCCCAAGCTTGAGCCATGGACATGTTTGCAAAGTATCCTTGGATGCGGCGTTTTAAATTCATCAACCGATCTTGGCTCGATTCCGGCATCCGAGATGGCATAAGTGTCTCTGTCTCTTTGGAATGCCTCCATGTTGTTTCAAGATATTCATAACTCGGGCATCCATCCTTCCTTCCACTTCCTCCATCCCCGCTTCAATTGTCTTTCTCTTTTCACCATAGATATATCGTGAGTGTTGGAGTGGCGAGTCTATGGGAGTTTGCTACTCGATAATATCACCGTGACAAGACCTTGTTGGGGGTTTGTGCAATCATTAAGGTCACATCTCTCGATTCTTCCCCCTCAACAGACTTTCCTTTCTTTTTCCTTGTAACTTCCTCACTGTCTTTCCCTTCACAAATGCTCCTCCCTCCTTTTCAAAAGGATCTCTTTAGCGCTTTAAGGTATTCCTCTTCCCCCTTTTTGGCATCATCAAAGGAGAGAGGAACCCCTGAAACATACTGGCAAGCGGGAAGTCGAGTCTGGCGATAGCCGAGTTCTGCCTCGAGTATCTTTGCGGAGTATGCGGCACGAAATTCGAGCGAGTAGCGTTGGACTCTGCTTTGAAATTAGCTTCATCTTAGCCATGAGAAGGACGAATTTTCTATCCATGTCTTCTTCCATACGCTGGAGATCACTCTTATTTTGTTCACGCAGCAGCCTTTATCTCGTGATGTGAGCTTCATGCATGTGCTCAATGTGTTCTCTCAATTTTGTTTTTGCATCGGATTCTCGGCTCTCCGCATCACCAACGACTTGTTGAACAATGTTAAAATATCTAGCTTGTTCCACATGCATTGTTTGTTCTTTGTTGCCACCATTCCCGATTATTCGATTATGCCTCTCAAGTCGGCAGTAAGGTTGGGATCTCTGTTATCGATCTCATGTCCATAGAGGCCTGGTGCCTCTCCATCCGTTCAATTTCAAAGAAATAATGCTTTGAACACCTCCCGAACTTCAATTTGTTTCTTAAGATTTTCCGCGGTGGACGACGCCTGCAGCGTCAAAGTCATAGTCACCGGAACAATGGTGTCGGATGGAAGGACGGTGCAGTGCTGTGGAAGCGCGCGAGATCGTTCTCGACTCGTCCGGAGGAGGTCGAGTACCTCTAGAGAGAAAGGAAATGATTCTACAAAGGAATCATCACGGCCAATTGGGATTTGTTCAATGATGAAAGGTGCGCGTGAAGTTCCTTTTGGAGTCAAACCTGCTGCGGCTTGGGAGCTGCGCGCATGGACTCTGTTTGTTGGGGTCTTTTGTGAAGTGGACCCGACTTGCTTTGAGCCTCAGCTGTCTCAACGGCTTCGTCGGTCTCACCGGTTTCTCCAATTGAGTGGACTGGTCCTCGGCCTTATCGAAGCGTCATCGGACGATGATGAGATTTCCATTGGTGGCTCACCATCAAAATTGAAAGTTTGACGAGTAGTCTTGAGATCGAGACTTGCTCGTGCTTGGAACATCCTCGGTGAGTCTTTTGGATCTCACGGGGATGACTCGGCTTCTTCGTCGCCTTCCGATCCCGGAAAAGTTACATCGGGATTATCCTGGGAATCATGAAGCGCGCTTATCTCCTTTTCGGATGGTTCAATGATAGCGGGAGGGATGTTCTCTACTTGACTTCTTTACCCCGGGAAGTCTCAACCTCCCGTTGGCCTTCATTACCTCCTACGGTCTCAACTGCAATGAGGCCTTGGACCTCCCTTTCGACAGTGTCAACTATCTTAGGGTCTTCTGTGGTGGCATCCATTAGAGTCTCAACCCCATGGATTGCACTTTCATCGCCCAGTGTTAACTCCCGGGGTTGTTCCGTCCCGTGCCTCGATGCATCGGCGCGTCATTAGCCTTCGAGCGCGTTGGCACCTCAGTGAGATAGTCTCAATCGTCCGAGCTTCGTTGATGGCAACTTGCTTTGTGTATTTTGTGTTTGTACTTTCTCCACTTCTCCTCCTAAATTCGTTGTGGAGTCATCTGCAAAGATCTTCCGACCTTCTTTGCGGTGGAGGGAGTTTCCCCTCACCGGCGCACCAGTGAGTGACTTGGAATGGGGTCACTCGTCTCCAAACTCCCTGTTTTCAACGAGTGTTCAGCCGTTGGGGCGGTGGGTAAGACACCTTCATTAGGGGTTGGCTCGACCGGGGTCCCCACTAACCCGGTTTCATCGCCAGTTCCTTTAATTCCTTCTTCCGAGTGAGTGGGGAAGTGGTGGCGGCAAACAACGGTGGCGATTTGCTCGCACTACTCCCATTGGATCGATTTCCAGCTGTGTTTTGGAGGACTCTCCTGGTCCCTCCATCATGCTCTTCTCATGAAGAATTCTGGATTCATGCATTGCTTGCTGCATTTGCAACTCTTCTGTGGCAGCAGCAGAGTCCGGATCCTCATCACTGTCAGATAAGACATCAAGGAGATGATGTGTGTGTTACGTGGTGCGGTGATAGGGCGAATCTTGGCCTTCTCACGTGGCTCGCTTCCTCTGCTGTCTCTCCTTCTCCTTATCCTTGAAGATCAAGATATCTTTGCGTTTTCTTCATCCATCTTTGAGATCACGAGAGGTCGATCCAATGAAGTTCAGCAGTTCCTCTTCCTCTTCTATAAATTTAGGTCGTTGGAATTGTTCCTTGATCGACTCAATTTCCATTTCCTCCACTCTCGCAGACGATTTTGGATGTCCGGGTAAGGTGGGGATAGGATCATCACATCACTATCATCTCTATCGCTTCTTCTTGTGTCTCAAATTGTGCGAACTACAATGTGTCTTGATTTGCCTCATTGATCGCCTTGGCGAGACTTAGGCATTTACATCGGCCGTTGATTTCGATGCTCCTTCGGTAGTGAGCGTGTTCATCCAAATCCTTGCGAGAGACGGTGAACTTCTTTCCATGAACAGAGGATCTTATCCCTTCATCGTGAATCTCGGCGTTCACGTGAGAACGTGCGACCTCTTCCACATAGTTCATCGAGAACTCCATCGTCGAAAATGGTTTCAGCCGGACGTTTCGAGCTTTTCAGCGATTTTCTTTATAAGGCGTCATCGGACCCCTGTTTGACCATGCCCTCGAAATCCACGGTCGACCCTGTGTGTATTTGCTTTCCTAGCTTGGTATGCGACTTTTTTGTCTGTACACATCATCATTATCTTGACGTCATTCTTAAAAACATTCCCGCTTAGTAAAAACGATGCGTTTTTGTCACTTTGCTCATAAATGACTCAGCTTATCCCTTAGCCGATTTAACTCTTCTCGGTCACGTTCTCTCAATGACTCGATTGTCGACTAATTCGGTATAGTTGTCTTTCCGACATGGATGATTCATTTAGCTGATTTTGAGAATTCAATCCTTTTTCTCTTTTTGTGTTCCATTTCTTTTCTTTGAGTCTTCCTCGAGTGTCACTCACTCAATTAACCCTAACTCATGCTTGAGTTCTTCAAATCTTGACTCACATAATAGTTTTGTGAATATGTCACCAACCTTTTATCGGTTGAGATATATTCAATATTATGTCCTTCTTTTCAACATGATCTCTTATGAAGTGATATCGACATCGATATGCTTTGTTCTTGAGTGCAACATAGGATTACGAGTGATTGCAATTGCACTTGTGTTATCACACATGATTGGAATTTCCTTTTCTTCAACTTCATAGTCTCTCACCACCGCTACCTCATCCATAGGATTTGGGCACAACAATTGCCCGCAGCTATGTATTCTCGCCGGTAGAGAGGTGGCTATTGAATTTTGCTTTTTGCTAAACCAGGAAATTAGCCTATTTCCAAGCATTTGACATGTGCACGAAGTGCTCTTCCTGTCCACTCTGTATCGGCATAGTCGAGTCGAATAGCCAATTAGCTTGAATCCACCTTCCTTTGGATACCATAAGCCAACTTCTTGGCTTTCTTTCAAATATCTCAAAATCCTCTTAGCTGCGATCATATGGCTCTCTTTTGGAGCGATTGAAATCTCGCACATACACCTACAGCAAAGGTGATGTCGGCACCGCTTCTTTGTGAGATAAAGCAATGATCCAATAAGTGCTCTATATCTTGTTTGATCTACTGGGCTTGCCATCTGCATCCATGTCCATTTTGGTGATGTATTCATTGGTATTTTCACGAAGACTTCTCCTCCATACCAAATTTCTTCATTAAATCTCTTGTGTATTTTGTTTGATTATGAAGGAAGAATGTCGGCTCTCCCATCATGCTCATTTCGAACTTGCTTTGCATGAGGTTTGAGAATTTATCACACACTCTTTGTTTGTGGATCCAAAGATGATATCATCAACATATATTTGAACAAGTAGTATACTTTTCTTGTCTTGAATTCTGAAAAGTGTTCTATCCACTTTTCCTTTTGTGAATCCATTCTCGATTAGGAATTGTGACAAAGTATCATACCATGCTCACGGGTGCTGTTTCAATCCATACGAGCTTTCTTGAGTTTGTATACCTTATCTCCAAGAGTCTTCGCTCAAATCCTGGAGGTTGTTCAACATACACTTCTTCTTCTAATAAACCATTTAGGAATGCACTTTTTACATCCATCGATATACAATAAAATTCTTGTGAGTGCATAAGCAAGAAACATCCTTATAGCTTCCAATCTTGCTACGAGGAGCAAATGTTTCATCAAAATCTATTCCTTCTTCTTGGCAATATCCTTTGGCTACTAGTCTTGCTTTGTTTCTTACCACGACCCTTCCTCGTTCATCTTGTTTACGAACACCCATTTAGTACCAATAACATTTTGATGGGTGGGTCTTTGAACTAATTCCCATACTTTATTTCTTTCAAACTGATTGACTCTTCTTGCATAGCTTGAATCCAATGTGTGTCATCAATTCTTGTAACACATCTTTAGGCTCTATTTGTGAGATAAAGCATGTGAACATAGCTTCTTATTGAGTTCGGATCTTGTTTTGATACCTTCTCTTATATCTCCAATGATAAGTTAAGTGGATGGTCTCTCGGCCATCTTACATCGAGGTTGGAGTAAGTTAGCCGGATTCGATCGTCTTGCGTACCGTGTTGCTTTGATCGACTCTCTCGTAATCACTTAGCTGCAAATTTTCCAAATGTTTTTGAGATTCAGCTATCTCATCTTCTTCGAGTTTACAATTCCGTTTCGGCTTGACATAGGGATTTTTTTGTATGTTTGGATGATTCACTTATCGGTGATTCTTCAATGTCTTCTCCATTTACATTTGGCTCATCGAATACCACATGAATGGATTCCTCTGCAACCATAGTTCTTTTGTTGAGTACTCTGTAAGCTTTGCTTTCACTTTAGCATCGAAAGCCTTTAGATTGTCTTTGCCATTGTTATGGATGAAGCATTTACATCCAAATATTCTATGATATGCAACATTTGGTTTTCTCCTGTCCAAATCTCATAGGAGTCTTTGTCGATTGTCTATTTATCATGCATCTATTTTGAGTGTAGCATCTTTGTGTTGATTGCTTGACCCAAAATCTTTTTGGTAACCTGCTTGACTAACATGGTCCTTGCCGCTTCTTTGAGAGTTCTATTCCTTCTTTCGCAACTCCATTCTCACTGTGGAGTCCTTGCTGCAGATAGTTCATGACCAATGCCATTTTCAATACAATCTTGAGTTATTATCCCATTGACAAACTCGGTTCCTGCTGTCATCGATCTTATTTTGATAATGGTTTGGCTCTTTTCATTTTGAATTTTCTTCATCGTGTGGTAGTTTTTCTGTAGAGTTTCTTTCTTCTTACACATGAATATAGTCCATGTATATCTTGAGTAGTCATCTACTACCACCAAGGTGTATTTCTTTCCACTTATGCTAGCTTGGTTCCACTTGGGCCAAATAGATCCATATGTAGCAGATGTAATATTCTTGTTGAAGATGGGCGGTCTTTTCTTTGAATGATGATTTGATCTGTTTTCCCTTCGACATCGTCACATATACTCTCCCTCTTGTATCTTTAGTCCGGAAGTCCTTCCACAAGATTACTACGGCAAGCTTGTTAATCGTTTTGAAATTTAGGTGACTTTCGACTTTTTGTGCCACGACCAACTTGATTCAAATTTGTCTTTTGCTAATAGACGAGTCTTTGGTGTTGCGGTTGACCAATCCACGACATACATGTTCTTTTGTCCGCATCCTTGCAACACAACTTCATTCGATTGACATCCTTGATTTGGCATACACCCATGTTAAATCCAACATTATAACCCTTTGTCGCGAGTTGGTGATGCTTAGCAAATTGAAGTTTAGTCCTTCAACATATGCAACATCGGTGATTACTAATCCGTTCTTCTTGATGGATCCAATGCCTCTTATTTCACCTGGAGCTTCATTTCCTCCAAATATGACTTTTGCTCCTTTAACTTCCTTGAATTTTGACAGATTTTTCTTGTTTCTGTCATATGTCCGAACAACCACTATCCATGTACCAGGTTCCTTGGCACTCAACCTTCCTTGAACCCGCAATCAAGGAAATTAAGTTTTAGGTACCCATATTTGTCTAGGTCCCCGAGGGGTTAGTATTGTAAGATGATCCAACCAGCTTATAGCCAAATGATCCGCTCTAAGGGGTTGCCATCTATCGATGCCATAATCATAATTAACTTTGGAAAATTGCTTGGGGATTCTAGGTTCATACAAATTGTCTCTTTTGTCTGTATGCTGTATATGTGTTTTAGCAATTGTCTTCTTTGGGTAATTGTGGTGTCTCGAGTGTAGTGCCTAGGTGCATATGTGTGTTTGATGAAAGCTCTTATACTTTTGGAATGGCCTTTCTTTGAGTTCTAGGCCTTTGCCATTTGGGCTTATATTCCATAAGTCTATCTTTGATAGTTCACATCATTCCAATCAGCTTGGCTTGGATATTTTCTACCATTCCCATCATATGTATTTCTTTTATAGATTTTAAGGGTTTTTGGTAGGTCTGTTTCTTCTTTCTGAGTATTTTCTTTGGAGTTTGCCGAGGAACTTGGTGAATTTCTTCTCACTTGTCCTCTCAACGCACCCAACTTAATTTTTTTCCTTTTCCTTTATAACCAAGGCCGGTTTGCTTGTAATTGTGCTTTGGAGTGAATGTGTGTGCACCATTTGGAGTTTTGGATTTTTAGACTCTTCATTGCTTGAAGATCCTTTTTCCAAAATTACTTTTGGAGTTTGACATAGCACGAGAGGAATTAAATCCTAAGCTTTGTCTTGTCTCCACATTCTCTTTGACTCATAATAAGATCATCCAATGATTTAGATGCTTTAGTGAATGAGGCAATCACATTTTGAGGTCATTCTCCCTCTTTTCTATGGCGGCTATTTCTGCTATTAGCTTGGCATTTTCGGCCTTTAAACTTTTATTCTCATCGACTATTTGACTTAGAGTACTCGGCTCCTTAGTCACCGTGTGAGTTTTGCTCTTGAGTAGGTGTTTTCCTCATTTAGTAGTGTGTGTGAGGATTTAATGTGTTCAAAATCTTTCATCATTTTGCCTAATGAATCATAAAGATCGAGTGGGTGATGAAGTGTGTGTGTCACATCACTATCACTAGAATCGAGTTTGATGAGTTAGAGTGTACCTCATCTTCTTGGTCGGGTTGATCTTGTTCCTTGGCCATCAAACGGATCGGGGCTTCTTCTTGAGTCACTTGAGTAGTCGGCTTCACTACTCTCGACTCGGCTATGTCTTTTGACTCGGCATTCTCTGCGCGACCAACATTGCCTTTCTCTTTTCTTGTCTTCTTTCTCTAAAGACCTTTCTTTCTTCTTCATTCTGTATTTGTTGACTACGAGGATATGGGCGATCAATGGCATAGTGACACTGTTGCCTACGGTTCAAAAGATAGATATTCAACCTTTTGATCGACTCTTTCCATTCTTGGATTGTCGACCCTTTGATATTGACTTTTTGATGATTTGTTCTCTTGGTTGGCCTATCTTCCCTTTACTTGGAGGGAGCCGAGTGTCTTCGGAAGATTCGCCCTTGCCTTTCTTGTAGTTCTTATTGAAGAACTTGTTGAACCTTTTAACCATCAAGGCTATTTCTTACGGATCAATGACTTCTTTGACCTCGCTCTCTTTCCATCCTTAACAATTAGAAGCGTTTGTTTTGGGTACATCTGTCTCTTCCTGATCTTTTCTTCTCGGCTCAAATTCGTAGGCTTTGAGATCCGAGAATAGTTCATGGTTGGAGGTCTTCGATAGGTCCATGGAATGTCTCGGTGCCATGACCTTCATTTCCCATTCAGGTGAGACTTTTTAGGATCTTCATACACATTTCATACGTGTATATTCTTTTCCAAGTGCGAGATAGCTCATTGGTGATTTACGTGAACCGAGCATCCGGTTGATCCAGGTTTTCTCCTGCGATCATTTTGAAATTCTCAAATTTTTGTACAACTACGATAATTTATTTTCCTTGATTTGCTCGAGCTTTCACAAATCAATGTTAGTTTGTCCCATTTCTTTAGGCGTTTTGCATGATTTGACTTTATTGAACATGGCTTTGTCCAAGGTTTTGTAAAGGATGTCCTTGGCTACATTGTCCAGGTTGCATCTTTTTCATCATCATTTGTCCATTCGATTCTTGGTTTTTCAACCATAGCCGGTCTAGGGCAACATCCTCTTCACCTTCAATTCAGCCTCTTCTTACAATCTGTGTTCACTTTTAAGATTTGCGGTGGCCCATCCTCTATCACTATCCACATCTCATCATGTAATCTTTGATAGATGAGCACACATCACGAATTTTCAAATCATCAAATTCTTCAATTGTGAACATAAGGATGCGTGTCAAATTTGCTTCCATGATAATAATTTTTAATGATAAAAGGAGTTTTGAAAATTTAAGTACTAAAGCGGACTTTGAAAAGTTTGGAGATCTAGTTCGATAACTTGATCGAAGGCTTAATGAACCAACCGCTCTGATACCACTTGTAGGTCCCAGGAGGGTGTGAGTGTAAGATTTAGAAGGGGGTTGAATAAACCTTACCAATTTTTCGATTTAGTCCTTTTTAAACTTGAGTTGATACTACACAATTTGTGTCCTTGGTGGACAGACCAATTTAGTTAATCGATGGAGTTAGTCACTCAACAGTTCGGCCGAGTTGTTGATAGAATAACTCGGCTATTAAGATGAATTAGCTCAATCGTGGTTTGTTTTTCGGTGGAAGACTTAACACCCTTAATTATGGTTAAGCGAGAGATTTAAAGCTTGATTTAGTACTTAGAAATTATCAAGTGGATAGCAAATTTATCGACAAAGTTAAGCAAATAAGATGCGAGGAATTTAAAGTCTTTGAAATGTAAATGACACAATAAGTTTTTATAGAGGTTCGAAGATGGGGTAATTCTTCTACTCCTCTCTTCTCCAACTCTTGGAGGGATCCACTAGGTATTGATCGAGTATACAAAGTGGTAATAGATCCAGGATACAAGTCTTGATCACACAAACTTGATCATTTGGGACTCGATCACGAGACGCCTTGATCACTCGGTGGCTTCTCGTGCGACTCGGCTTTCTTCACGGGCAGGTGCCTTGCTACTCTGACCCACTTGCTCAAGCTCTTTGGATTTGATCACGAAACCCTCCAAAAGCTCAAGACTTGGTTCGACCTTGAACCTTCCTACAATCCTTCGTGGAATGTAGACCCCCTTTTCTTCTAAAGTTTCCTCTTCAAAGCGATTGACGCTATCTTTCCTTCACGGTGAGTGTTGGATTGATTTTCTTCGTAATGTAGGCTTGAGGATTAATCTTGAATGATTTGAGAATGTTTTTGGTTACGATTCAAATGTTTTCTTGAATGTTCGTGGTTCGGTCCCCTTCTCTCTCGTTCATTCCTCAACCTTTTATGGTGATCTTTCAAAAATCGCCCGTTGAAGAGATAGGCTTATTTTTGAAAGTCACTTGTGGACATTGGCTTGTCTTGTTGCGATCCTTGAATTTGCCACTTCCTCGTATAAAATGTTCTTGACTTTTCGAGTTCGACACGGTGTAGTGCTTCCCATTGTTTATTCCTTTTGCACGCTTCCTGGGACTGAGCACTTCGAGAAAGGTAGCATGGAGATATTACTTGTTTAAGTAATTCTCTTGATTTACGTGCAACGGATCTCTTTGATTATCTCGACTTGACGCATTTCCTTGCTTTCCCCAGGTGACTTAGAGTCGAGCTTCCAATCATTGGATGACTCTTCTGTCACTTCAACTTGAGACTTGGCTTATCTTGAGTTGACTTGACTGATACTCCACTCACCGCATCTCACCGCTCCTTTAGTCGAGTTCCGTCTTCTCTTCTTTGCCATACTCAAATTGTCTTGCAAAATGAGTCTTTCTTCTAGTCTCGATTGTCTTCTTGCATGTTTGGGCATAATCGACTTAACTCGGCTTGACCAGCCCTATTTATTACAATGCGTTTACAACAAAAAATGGGGTGCCAACTTCCTATTCTAAGTTTTACATGGCATTCATCAAAATCTAAACAATAAATTTCCCAACATGAGGTACGAGAAGTCTTCAAGCCAATCTTTGCGAGATTGAGAAGATAGAACGACACCAGGCCACATTGGATATGCGGTGGATAACAGGGGATGCCAACCTTACGTCCGATATAGTGGTTAGAATCGGGGAATGGTGTCAATAGCAACGTCTGCAATGCGACTAGAACAAGTCGAGATATTTCAAGGTATTGTACAACAAAATGTTGATCGGAGCGCGCGATAATGCTGATATGAAGAGGAGGATGCAAGAAAATATTGTGAGAATGCATGCCTCCCACAACATCGAAATGGAACTACTGCTGAGAATTTCACAGAAAGAACTTTTTGCGCGTGAGGAAAATATGAACAATAAATTCAGCCTTCTTATGGCTGAAATGAAGTGTGGCAATCCAAAGCCACCGCTGCTCGAAATTTGTCTGACATACTCCGCAGCGGACTCCAAACAAAACTCAAATATCGATCGCCTAGATTTCATGCTTGTTGGCATGTTCCCGGGGTTCCTCTCTTTTTGATGATGCCAAAAAGGGGAAGAGGAATACCTAAAGATGTTGAAGGGGTCGGCGGATGAGAAAGAAAAGGACGCCTTGTATTGAGAAGAAGAAAAAAAAAATTGAAGAAAAGGGAAAAGCAATTGAGGGAAGGTTCAAAAGATATGACTCTAATGTTCGCCAAACCCCTCAACAAGGCCTTGTCACAATCGACATAATCAACAAACTTCCAAGAACACTGCTTTGCTCAACACTCTGTTGTACCAATGTCCGAGAAGAGAAAAATCGTAGAAGCGGGGATGAGGAGGTCGAAGGAAAAATGGATGCCCGTGTGATGGATATCTTTGAAACAATACGAAGGCATTTCGGTAGGAAAAGACATCGATACCATTTCAGGCGTCGGAAATGAGCCGAGATCGATTGATGAATTCAAAACGCTCGAATCCGATGGATACTCGAGAACATGTCCATGGCCCAAGCACGGACTTGTATCTTGGGAAAAAGGCCTTAAGTCATGTGCGAAGAAGGCGATAGGCGGCGAGACTACCGGCCAGTCAACACTACAAGCAGCAAGTCAGCTGACAAAAGGAAGGCTCCCGTACAATATACACCCAGAGGAAGAAACAGTGGAGGAAGAGGTTTCAGACCTAGACCTCTACCCAAAAACATTGAATACATAGATACAGGAAAGAAATGAGGGATCTATTGGGCTGGATATGATGCCATCGCAAATCTGGAAGTGGAGAGGAAAAATGCTGAGTATGTCAAAAGAATTGAAGAAGAAAATAAAAGACAAGATCAGTTGTGGGAAGAGAGTCACCAGAGGCAAGAAAGAAAGAGAAAAAACGAAGCTTCCAGAAGAGCCTACGAGAAAAAGAAAGCGGCTGAAAATGAAAAGAAGAGAAAGAGAGCAGAGGATGACAGAGCTGAAGAAGAAAGAAGGAGGCAGCGAAGGCGATGAAGTGTTGCTGTCCACCCCTCCATGTACTTTACTGTTGTAAATACATATGTATGTAAGTCTTAAATCAGACGATGAATAAAAAATTTCGCAATTTCTATATTTTTGTGTAAGATATAGTCATTATGTTTGCTACGATACACATTATAAACAACTTTGTAAAGGACAAGAATGTTATGATCCAATAAAAAGATTGATTAAGCATACATTCTCTCATTCTTCGCACCGTCTGTATGTATCTTTGATGCTTACATTTTGTTTGCTTGTTTTAAGTTTTGGCATCATCAAAAAGGGGAAATTGTTGGGAAATTTATTGTTTAGATTTTGATGAATGCCATGTAAAACTTAGACTAGAAAGTTGGCACCCCATTTTCCTTGTAATTTGCATTGTAATAGATAGGGTACATGCATTTAGCCGAGTCAAGTCACTATGCTTGGATATACAAGAAGTCAACTAAAGATCGAAATGAAGACTCAAAGCTATGAAACAAAACAGTATGGCAAGGAGGAGAAGTCAAAACTCGATCAAGGAGTATCACCGATACAATGTTGTGTGAAGTGTCGGTCAAGTCAACTCAAGAAGCCAATTCTCAAGTTGAAGTGACGGATGAGTCATCCATTGATTGGAAGCAAACTCGAAGTCACCTGGGGAAGTTAGAGAATCTGATCAAGTGAAGACAATCAAAAGAATCCGTTGCAGTAAGTCAAGAATATTACCTAAACAAGTAATACTTCCATGCTTCCATGTCTTAAAGTGTTCATCTAGAAGCGTGCAAAAGGAATAAACCAATGGGAATCATCGCACCTCGTGTCGGACTACGAAAAAGTCAACATTCATTTAATACGAGGAAATGTCAACATCAAGGATCGCAAAAGACAAGCCAACGAACACAAGTGACTTTTGAAAATCAGCCTATCTCTTCAACGGGCAAATTTTTTGAAAGTTCACTATAAAAGGTGAGGAATCACTTTGAGAAAAGGTTACCTTGCATACCTAAGCATTCAAGCAATTATTCATCTCAGAACACTGCAAAATATTCTCAAGTTATTCAAGCAAAATCCTCAAGCCTAACTTTCAAGAAAATCGATCCAACACCAAGTTGTGAAGGAAAGACAACTTCAAACTGTTGAAGAGAAAACTTTTGAAGTATCAAAAGGGGTCTACATTCAAGGAGGATTGTAGAAAGGTTCAAGGTCGAACCAGTCTCAAGTCATTGGAGGGCTTCGTGATCAAATCCAAGAAGCTTGAGCAAGTGAGTCAAGTAGCAAGCGCAGCCCCCCGAAGAAGGTGAGTCGGACGAGAAGCCACCGTGTGACCAAGGCATCTCGGACTAAGTTCCAAAGGATCAAGTCACCGTGTGATCAAGACTTGTATCCGGACCGATAACCACTTTGTACTCTGATCAATACTTAGTGGATTCCTCTAGGAGTTGGAGAAGAGAGAGTAGAAAAATTACCCCATCTTGAACCTCTATAAAAATATTGGTCATTTACATTTCAACATTTTTATTTCTCGCATATTACTTTATATCTGCGATAATTTGCTATCAACGATAATTAACAAAGTGCTAAAACCAAGTGTTAAAACAAACTTAAACCAAATTCAAGGGTGTTAAGTCTTCCACTGAAAATCTCATCACAGCCAAGTTAAGGTTTAGACTAAACAGTTGAGTTATTCTATCAACAACTCAATCTAGTCTGTTGAGTGGCTAACTCTGCTGGTTAACTAACTTAGCCGTCCCTCAAGGACTTAGTTGTGTATTTAACTCTGTATTATTTTAAAAGGACTAAAATCGAAAAGTTGGTAAGGTTTATTCAACCCCCCTTCTAAACCTTACTCACACCCCGGGACCTACACTGGCATGGATGGAGTCACATGCGGCCCAGCGATGCCATCTCTCGCCGATCTTTCCCCCTGACGTTAGGCGACCGGGCCCACTGTTGGTTCTGGACTCTACTGCTGGGATGTATACATTCCTGGAATGACATGATGCCAGCTTTCAACACACACTATCTTGCCTCGAAGGTCCGCGCGGCCCCGAAAGACTCTATTGTCAACATAAAATAGGGCAGGGAAAAATCCCTAAAGAGTTACATCGCCCGGTTTAACAAATAAATTCGTGAAATGGAGCCGGTATCTGATGATGCGATGGTCATCGCAGCCATGGCCGGACTCACCCCTGGAAATCGATTTAATTACGCCATTCATGAATCGGGGGCAAGCACCACCTTCGGGAGTTTCTCCTCCGAGCGAAAAAGACACATATGTGCCAAGGAGGCAATGGGCAACGTCCCCACCGAACATAGACACTAGAATCCTCGAAAGGACACCAAAAAGGACTCCCCTTCTGGGCCAGGTTCCGAGTTCAGACAATTTTCAGACAACACCGCGACGTGCTATAGGGCACATCAAGAAGTTAGAGCTGAGGTGGCGGCTTTGAAAAACACATTAACACACACATCTTCGGCTATTTGGAAGGACACCAGGAATCTTAACCTGTTACCTCCTGCTCGCCCAATTAAGCTTGGACCCATCCAAATTGAATTCCAACTGATATTGCAGCTACCATAGGACGATCGACCATGAAATGGATGAATGCCGAAACCTTGTCCGAGAAATCATGAGGTTAGTCCAGAAAGTAGGCTTGAAACAATATGTACATAACCTCCCGCAACCTCCACCACCCACCGGAGCAAATCCGAGCAACATCATAATCCTGCCCGAGTACCGCCCAATGATAAACGGGCAGAAATTTTAACAATGATCAATGCGAATAGGGCAAGATAACTAGTCTAATAGAAAAAGAAAAGATGAGGCTCGAGAAGCCGAGAACGCGAAGAAGCACATCCGAATTGCAAAAATCCGGGAAGATCGACCAATGGGATACTTCTCCTTTACCGACCAAGATCTTTGATCAACTAGTACACCCCACACTTCGGACACTATGGTCGCCACGCCCCCATCCTGGCATCCCGAGGCACGGATTTTAGTTGACTTTCGGCGATTCGCCTTGGTCATTCGGATTAGGGCCTTCCGCAGATTAAACATAGATGACATCTACATAAAGCAATGCAACAACAACATTCTAGGATTCGGAGGAGGGAGAATCATCCCGCTAGGAGAAGTGGATTTATCTATCAAGATGGGCGCATAAAAGGACAATAATCACCATATTTAAAATAATCAATTCGGACTTGAGTATAACGCCATCATCACCGACCTCTCGCTTTACCACTTGAAAGCGGCCGTCTTGGTGTATCACTTCGCATCAAGTTTCCAACTTCGAGGGAGAAAGGTATCCACAAGGGGAATCAAAGGGAATCTTGGTAATGCTCCCAAGATCGCCCACGAAGATAAATGTTGTTAAGGAAGGAGAATCCGACGAGGTAACAGGAGTGTAGACATCGGGTCGGTCTCGCGAGGGCGAGCCAAATCTTTGAGTCGAAAATCAAAACATTGAGACTGTCTTTGACCCAGACGGACAAACCTAAAAGAACCAATAGAAGGAAAAGAATTACTACGAAAAAAGGAAGGACAGAGCAAAAAGTGAAAACATGCTGAGCCAATAGAGGAGGTCGACATAGTAGATGTCGACAGGCAGAATGGTGGACGACAACTCAGGGTCAGGCATAACCTACAAGAGCCACTCCGACGAGCTTATTAAATTTCTAAGCAACAATTTAGACGTCTTCGTGTGGACTCACGCCGACATGCTTGGCATTGACCCCAAACATGCATGCCACCATCTAAATATCGACCTCACTGTGACCAGTGATTGACGCGAGAGAAAGTTAGGCCGGACAAGCGGTCGTTTTGGAAGCCAAAGTCGGTAAACTCTTGGATAATAAATTCATCCGGAAGCACTCTACCCACGATGGGTAGCCAAACCCATACTTGGTGAAGAAGAGTAGTGGACAATCCGCCTTTGCGTCGATTTCACATACTTAAACAAAGCATGCCCCAAAGATAGTTACCCTCTCCCAAACATAGACTACATGGTCGACGCAACAACATGCCATGAATTGATGAGCTTCATGGACGATATTCAGGCTATAACCGATCTGAATGCATCCGGATGACGAAGAGAATACTTCCTTCTACTCAGCTAGAGGAGTCTATGCTACAAAATGATGCCATTCGGACCGAAAAATGTTTGGGGCGACCTACCGGAGGTTAGTTAATAAAATATTTCAAAAGTCGATAGGACACACCATGGAAATCTTTGTAGATGATATGCTTGCAAAATCACTATCTCGTTGTTAACCATCTACATGATCTCAATGAAATGTTCAAAGTCTTACGCGAGTACAAAATGATGTTAAACCCGAAAAAATGTACGTTTGAGGTCGGTTCGGGAAATATTTTGGGATATATGGTCAAAAGAGGAATCGAGGCCAATCCGGACAAAATTAAGGCTATAATCAATCTAGAATATCCTAACTCGGTAGAAAGGAGCAAAGCTTGACGGGACGCCTAGCCGCTTTGAGCGATTCATCTCAAGGTCAACCGACAAGTGTAGGCCTTTCTTCAAGTAATCAAGAAGAACAAAGGTTTCGAATGGACGGACCAAGTGCGGGCGGGATTCGATGCGCTCAAACAACATCGATGATCGTCCCTATTCTCCAAAAGCCGACCCAAGACGAGAACCTATACCTATATCTCGATGTGTTCGAATACGTCATCAACTCGGTGATCCTTCGGCTAGATGGCTCGATCCAACATCCGATTTATTATGTCGGTCGGTCCTACACGATGCCGAGCTACGATACCCCCAATGGAAAAACTAACGTATGCATTGGTCATCTCCTCACGCAAATTGAGGCCATATTTCCTAGAACATAAGATCATCGTATTGACCGAGCACCCATTAAAGTAGATCCTGCGCACCGACTTGACACTTCGGACGGATGATCAAGTGGGCCATCAAACTCACCAATTCGAGATCTCATATGAACCAAGGACAACTATTAAGGGACAGGCCTTGCGTACTTCATCATCGCAATTAACCCCACCCATCCTAGTGGAATTTAGCGAAGAAGAAGAATGGAAACTATTTGTCAATGGCTCCTCCACCACAGCATCGAGTAGGAGCGGGGATTGTCCTAATAAACCCGGAGAACAAATGTTTTCGCCGACCATCCGGTTCAATTTCCCCACAACAAATAATGAGGCATAATATGAATCATTACTGATGGGATTGGAGATGGCAGCCTCCATGAGATTGAAAAAACTACTCGTTCACGACTCCCAATTGGTAGTGAATAAATTAATGGAAACTACAAAGCAAAGGAGCCAAAAATAGCTCGATATTTAGAGCTACTCGCAAGAAATAAAGTTTCGCAGTTCAAGGCAGAAATAATACACATCCCTAGGAGTGAGAATGCTCAGGCTGACGCCTTAGCCCAACTGGCATCTAGCTCGGGGGCCGACCAGATCGAAAAGGTCACGGTCACTTATTTACCTGCTCCATCACTAAACATTGACAAGATAAATGCCAGCGAAGGCACCGAGTCAACATGGATGACCTCAATCATTCAATACCTGGAGCACGGGATCCAGCCAGAAAATAAGGCCAAGGCCCGAACTCTTAGATCCAGGGCAGCTCAGTACACCATGGTAATGGTGTCCTATATAAACATGGATATTCAGTCCCGCTGCTCAAATGCTTATCGTAGATCGATGCCTTTTTGCCCCACACGAGGTGCATAATGGGATCTGCGGGAACCATGCGGGAGGTCACACACTGTCACAAAAATTGATCCGGCAAGGATACTACTGGTCATCCTTGAAATAAGACGCGATCTCGATGGTAAAGAAATGCGAAAATTTCCAACGATTCACTCCACAGTCGTACCATCCCGAACAACTCACTTCAAGCTTCAGTCCCGGCCATTTGCCAAATGGGGAGTCGATCTCATCGGACCACTACCAATCGAAACCAATAACAAGAAGAAAATATCAAACTCATGAAAACATGCTTACCCCGAGTATCGATCGGACGAGCACTTTCATTTCGGTCGTCAAAGGTACTTACCCGGGAGGAACGGACCTGTTTGAGGCGGTTCGTCTTGCTCAATCGTGGCACCTTTGCCCAACAGGGGGTTGTGGGAGGCGGGATGACTGCTCGGCCCTAATCGGGCTACGCTCGACCCGAGCCTTCTTTTCGCCTACCCAATGGAGGATCCATCCCGCATTGGTCCTCCTTCTCACCTGCGAGACGTCGAGACGGACCTCCTATGCGGGGCGGCGCGAGCCAACTCCATCTCGAATAAGGACTTGTATCTTCCCTGTCCTGGTTTTGGCACGGCCTGGATGTTTTCCAGGTGATTCATGAAGGCCCTGGAAAGACCGCCTTTGGAGGGCCAATTGATAACGCAATAAGAGGAAATGAAAGGTCAATGACCAAAGAAAAGGAAAAGAAAAATAATTCAAATCAAAGGAAAATGCTTACGGAAATCGTATCGAAAAGTAAGTGGTGGGGAAAGGAACGAGCTCCCGGCCCAGGGGTGACAATCGCCGCTTGACCCCGAAACCATTTATCCTTCCACTCCTTGAGAGACTGTGGAAGGCCCGAGACCAGCCCGTCAAGGTAGCCGGGTTAGGTCTGCACGTAGTACCACCTGGAAGGGCGTCCTTGGGCTCCTGAGTCGCCTTCCCGAGAGAAAGAACTCATTTATCTCGTCAAAATGAGGGCACGAGTACTTCTCTTTGGAAAAAGCACCAACGGCCTTAAAATCCAACCCCAGTCACGGATGCACTTGGGATAGGGGCAAGTTCCACTTCCAGAACCACTTCATTATGAAACGAGGCAACGGAAACCTCAGCCCGAACAACAGGCTTTGGGAATAAATGGCAATGCACCCTGTCGGTGGATGCTCAGGCACCTCGGCAACGTCCGGGCACCAAAAATGCACTATCGAGGGAATCATATATCTCGAGTGCATCTCATCTAATTCCCTCGGCATTATCATGCTCACCTGCTCGTTCTGGATGGTCCTAGTCCAATCTTCAACTACATTCAATGGGGATCGCCACCCCGCCTCTAGTCCCCATGGCGGTGCCCATCTTGCTCCGAGCGCCGCTCGGGAACCTCATCACCGCCTCCTCCGAACCCCTAACCTCTTCATGATCATCATGGGAGAATCCATAATCTCAAAGCAGATCTGTCCGAATAATGGTCGAGTGTTCAACTTCTTCGCACGACTACTCTTGAGGTAAACCCGACTTATACACTTGACATTCCCGCAGAATATTGTCACCGGAGTAGGGTAGAAAATAATGTGCGTCTCCTCAAGTGGAACCTGCTTGAGACTGCTTCGAACTAGAAAGATTGACAAAGATTGGGCTTTTCGGTGGAACCCCTCTTTCTCGGTAAGGAATTAACGAAGGATCGGATGGAGGGTCCTCTATTTCAACCTCAACACTTTGGGGTTTCGATTTTGACTATCCTCGGAACCCGGACATGTTTTTTGAAGAAAAAAAGTAAAGAAAAGATGGAAGAAAGGAAAAATTTGAAAATACCTAAGTATTCTTGAGACTCTTGTGCTATAGGCCGACCTGAAATTCCTGCTCAGACTCTGTGGATGCTGCTCAGAAGATGGCAGATGCAAAAGTAGGAAATGGAAGAAGAATGGGGTATTTATAGGTTAATTTCCCTCGGAAGTGGCGCACCCACCCAACAGGCACGTCTTTTCAGATTCAGAAAGATGTAGGAAATGTCATATCCCTGCAGAAATGGTCGTGTCTCCCCGTTTCCCATGCAAAATGGTCCAACCGTAGAATGCCACATGTCTGCCATCATAACCCCAATTAATTCGCCGTTTCTAGCATTAAATGATGAATGACAGCTATCGTGACTGAAGACTTTTAAGGTTTCTTCTTCTTCATTAAGGTTCATGATTAGCATTTAAGTTTAAATCCGATTCAAAGAATTTTCTCCTCGGAATTAAACTTGGGGGCCATTGATGACACCTGAGCCAAGCTGAATCAAAGTAATAACACCCGAGCCGAGCTAAATCAAAAATAATCCCACGTGGCCATTCATCTAATAATGATGTCAGCCGACTAGGATGACTCTGATGAGGTAAGCTGTCGAGCTGAATGACGTATACTGCCGGGCTGATGATGTGGCACAAGCCAAGCTCGGCCCAACAGAACAAAGTCAAGCAGGTACTTAAACGGGCACCCTGCTGAGCAGAACCAACGTAGCGAGAGCAACCCAAGATGACGTCAATCAACTAGTCAAAAAGAACATACCCCCAATAAAATAGTTCCTCAAAAGCAGCAATATTCCCTCAAGGTCAACAAGATTCTCCCAACACATGGCTACTCCCACGCGCGCCAGAAATAGCATCATTATTTTAATATATAGCAACCAATCGATCAAAGAGATACACCCTACAGGATACACCCTACAATGGACAAGTGTCCCACTACCAATTTAATACAACAATGATTAACTCATTATTGGGTATAAAAAGGAGGCCTCATGGATTATAGGGAAAGGAGGACGAAATGGAAAGAGAGAGGAAAAAATTGTAGAAAAAAGACAAGAAAGAATTGTAATAGAAGCATTTTATAGAGAACCAACCAGACACGCTCTGCTCGGTAATTCTAATAAAAAGGCCGAATTAGCGCCTGGTTGAAAGTCTTTCATTTCAATTTACTCTCCCCGTCATTAAAATTCCATGTTTTCCTTTGTTGACCCTAAAAACACGTCAACACTAGCCTCGACTTCAAAATTTTGTCCCGTTATTCTATCCAATTTTTGAAAAAACCAAACACTGCAAACAATAATTGCAAGATGAAATTCTCTTTTCTTGAATAATGGCAAGTATCAGTTTCACTCTGATGGTTGATGCTCCCACACATGGCAAAAAACCAGTGAAATTTTCTTGTGTTGACTTCAAGAGGTGGCAACAAAAGATGTTGTTCTACCCAACCACACCATCAGTCTATCCCTTCTTGAAGGAGGACCCTTCGACCGCGCCGTGAAGGATTAGATAGTTCGGTTTTGGATTGAGAAGACAACATAAAATATGAAGTTAAACCAGCAAAACTGGAATGGAGGCCAAGGCCAATCTTCCATAAGCAAGCACTAGCAAGAAACGAAAGCAATCCGAGAATGCTAAAGGGAAGGCCAAAAAGTTTAAAGGGAGTTGCTACAACTTTGGCAAACTGAATCACATGGCCAAGGATTGTCGCCATCCTAAGAAAGGCAATAAAACTGGCAATGAACAACAAGCCAATGTGACCGAGGACAAGTCTATTCTGATAGACATGTCAGAGCTCGATCTCACCGCCATTGTGTTTGAAGCTAATATGGTGGATAATCTAAGGGAATGGTGGATAGATACCAGAGCGACTCATAACATTTGTGAAGACAATGAGATGTTTTCCTCCTACACTTGAATGGAAGAAAATTGTTCATGGGGAACTCTTCAAATTCCAACATTGTGGGTCTTGAAAAGGTTGTCCTGAAGATGACTTCCTAAAAAGAGCTTACGCTTATAGATGTGTTGCATATCCCGGATATCCGCAAGAACTTAGTTTCCTCTCCACTGTAAAGCAAGGCCAAATTTAGACTAGTGTTTGAGTTCGACAAGTTTGTAATGACCAAGAATGTTCAGTTTCTTTGTAAAAGGTATCTTGATAAATGGCTCTTCAAAATGTCTGTATTGAATGTTTTTCCCCAAGAAGCGAAGAATAAGAATATTACTTATGTTTACTTGTTGGATTGTTCTAATTTATGGCATGATAGATTAGGACGCATAAATTTTAACAAAATTAAAAACTTGGTGAATCTGGATTTATTACCAACATTTAAAACTGATTCACAAGACAAATGCGAAGTTTGTGTTGAAGCAAAATTGTCTAAAACACCATTTCATTCGGTAAGAAGAAGTACCAAACTACTTGAGTTAATCCACATAGATGTGTAAGGTTTAAAATTTGTGCAAACTTGAGGTGGAAAAAAGTACTTTATAACATTTATTGACGATTGCACAAGATATTGTTATGTTTATCTTTAAAAGCAAAGATAAAGCTTTAGTAACTATTAAAACTTATAAGAATGAAGTTTAATATCAAGTTAATTTGAAAATTAAGATGATTCGCAATGATAGAGGCAGAGAGTATGTTGCTCCGTTTGAAGAATTCTGCTTGGAAGCGGGTATAATTCATCAAACGACAGCTCCCTACTCACCTCAATCAAATGGTGTTACAAAATGCAAAAGTTGTAGTCTTAAGGAGATAATGAATGCGATGTTGATAAGCTCTGGCTTACCCCAAAACTTGTGGCAGGAAGCTACACTTTCTGCAAAGTACATTCTAAATAAGATACAACACAAAGGTAAAAACGAAACATAGTTATGGAAAGGAGGAAACCGTTATATAAATACCTTACAGTGTAGGGGTGTTTGGCTAAAGTTGAAGCACCCAAGCCAAAACAAGTTAGAATTGGTTGTAAAACAATTAATTGCATTTTCATTGGATATGCAAACAATAGTAGTGTGTATCGATTTTTAGTGCACAAGTCAGCAATTCATAATATAAATGATGGAATGATCATATAATCAAGAAATATTGTATTCTTCGAGAATATCTTTCCTAGCAAAGAAAGGAAAGAAAAAATTTCTAACAAAAGAACTTATGAAACTGCAGGTTTACCTCAAAGTGATGAAGAGGAACCAAAACACAGTAAAAGGATAAAAGTAGTTAAGTCTTTTGGTCTTAATATTCTAACTTATATTTTAGAAAATGAAACTAGAACTATTCAAGAACTTTTGTCTAGTCCAGAAGCTTCTCTCTGGAAAGAAGCTATAAACAATGAAATAGATTCCATCTTGCACAATAATACTTGGGAATTAGTTGATCTCCCTCCGGGATGCAAACCTTTAGGATGCAAGTGGATCCTAAAAAGGAAGTATAACGCAGATGAATCTATAGATAAGTACAAAGCCCAGTTGGTAGCTAAAGGGTTTAAACAATAGAAGGGATATGAATTCTCAAACACGCCCCACATGTCGTCATCCACATCCATGAACCTCAAAACCTGAAGAAACTCCAAAGACTGCGGATGTCGTAGACTTAGGCATTCTCATGCTCACCTACAATGCATGAACTACATGAGCTAAAGCTCAGCAAGTAAAAATCATGCATGTCCAAAGAATATTACTGATATGAAATGCTAAAATGTCAATCCATGAATCAAAATACTTTGTTCGAAATCATTTTCTTTCATTTGGGCCCCTGACCCAACTACTGTGCACCGAAAAAGAGATCTGCACACATCAATAATCAAATGGCCAATAATATCAGTATGGACCTACGTGTGAACCATTCTCCCGCGGCCTAGCTAAGGATCCCCTAGTTGCGACCCTTGTGTCCGCCAAGAAGTATCCCACCCCGCAGGGCCATACATAGGTACTCACAAATGGACCATCCTCCTGTGACCCACCAAGAGCCCATTTCCTATCTAGCCCTGTGTTCACCAGGAAGTATCCTACCTGTTATACTTAAACATATATCATAAGCATGCCAAACATGCCCCGGTGCCCAAGAAGTGGTCAACAAACATCTATTTTCTATCTGAAAATATTTTCTTGCATGCGAATATTCTCTTGTAATATGCATGCCATGTAAATGCTTTGAACGGTATGTTCAACGGCTCACCAAGCACTATATTGCAGCATCATCCAAGCCAATTCTGCAACATATTATACGTGGACATATAATACCCACGTATATTCAACAAGATATCACAGTCACATATAATACAATTAGTCAAACAATACTATGTTCATGCATTACAGTTGCAGATGGATTTTACTTACCTTTCACCGTTGGGTATGCTATTAAAAGTTAGCTAATGTCTTTCCAACTAACCATATATATCGATGTCAGAATACACAAGGCATTATTTCGTAATATTCGATCAACAAGTTTATTAGCTTAATCTCATAGGGGAACTGAACCTATGTATTAAACTTAACAAGTTAAACATTATAACTATTGAATCTTATAATATAAATCTATTCTAAAACTTCCTTTTTCCCACATAGAGATTGAATATACTTTAATAACAAGACAATTAAAATTTGTATTTACCATTTTAGGTCCCAATGGGTGAGTAGTAAGGTTTAGAAGGGGGGATTGAATAAACCTTACCAAATTTTCGATTTAGTCCTTTTAAATATTTTTAGATTTAACATAAATCAGCTTAGTCCTTGAGGGATAGCTAAGTTAGCTTACTCAACAAAGTTACCCACTCAACGACTCGATTAAGTTTGTTGATAACATAACTTAGCTTGCTTTCGGCTAACACTTAGAATAACATTGATTTGGTTTTGTTCAGTGGAAGACTTTTCACCCTTGTTGTTTTAAACTTGTTTTGCAACACTTGTTTTAGCAATTGTTATTATCAGTTGAGTTTAGCAATTATCACTTATCGAAGATATAAAATATAAGGAAGAATTGAAAGTCTTTGTAAGTAAATAAGACACAAGTAATTTTTATAGTGGTTCGAGGATGGGGTAATTCCTCTAATACACTCTTCTCCAACTCCTCGAGGAATCCACTAAGTAACAATATCTTAGTTACAAAGCGATCAACATCCAAGTCGTCACCGATCACACGGCCCGCTCCTAGGACTCAACTTCTTCACAAAATAGTTGTCTTGCTACTTGACTCCTTCAAACTCTTGGATTTGATCACACAACCCTCCAATGAATATAAAGCCTTTGGTTCGAGCTTGAACCTCACTACTTCTCCTTCAACCTTGGAGAGTAGACCCATTTATTCTTTAAACGTAATTTTCCTCTTCAACTGGTGAAGTAGTCTTTCCTTCACGGAATGTGTTGGATTAAGTTCCTTGAATTTAGATATGAGGATATCTTTGAAAGCTTGAGAGAATTTGTAGGTTATTCATTGAATACTTGTATGCTTGTAATGAGCTCGGTCTTGGTAACCTTCTCTCACTTGCTTCCTTAGCATTTTATAGTGCAGATTCGAAATTATGTCCGTTGAAGAGATACACATACATCTCAAGTCTCCCTGGTAGGTTGTTGGCTTGTTTTGTCCTTGCAAAGATTAATGAGGATCATACCATAAATTCAATGCTTGCGGCCTTTCCTTTGTCTCTGCGAGGTTTTTACGGTACATCCCATTGATTCCTAGTTTTTGCACTTTCCATGAAAACAATTTTATTCTTGTGACACGACACATGCCTATTTACAGCAAAACCTTGACTTGTGTTGACAATGGATCTCTTTCAGCTTTCTTCAAGTCTTATCTGCTGCATACCCCTTTGACATTTAATTCCAATTATTATGGAATGACTTAGGTTGTCGATCGGACCGAGATAGCTTTTCTGTCACTTGACTGAACCTTCACTTGGCTTCACACAGATGACACACAACTAGGTCTCTTCTTCAATCTTCAGTCGACTCTTGTAATCTTCAAGTTAGCTGACTCCTACTATGCTTATTCAACCCTATCTATTACAAGTTGAATTACATAGAAAATAGGTTGCCAACTTCCTAATCTAAGTTTTACATGGTATCATCAAAATCTAAACATAAATTTTCCTAATAATTTCCCCCTTTTTGATGATGCCAAAACTTAAATTAATACAACAAAGTAAATAGTGCAATAACAAAGAATGTATGTGTAGAATATGTCAATTTTATTTGAACATATCATTCTTGTATTTACAAACGCACTTTATAGAGCTTTTACAAAGTATAAACTACATCTTTGTGTCGAGCTTTACTCTCTATAAAAATGTATCGAGCTATGACCATTTTATACGGATGTATCGGAGCTTATCACAATTTTGTACAAATTGTATTAGAGCATGAACTCAAAATTTACAATAGGTATCAAAGTTTCAAAGCTTTACAGAATACTTACAAATTTTGTATTTACAGCTAAGTAAAATACATTTGAAGGGGTTTCACCATCTTCAATGCCTCATTTGCTTCCTTATTCTCTCTTCATCCCCAGCTCTCCTCCGATCTTCCTCTGTTCTCCTCCTCCTCATGTCTTCTTCTTCTCTCTTCTTTTTTCTCATAGGCTCGTTTAGCAGCAGGTTCTTCCCTTCTCTGCCTTTCTTCCCATTCGCGCTTGAGCCTTTCATTTTCAGCTTCCTGTCTTCTTCTAGCCTCTTCATTCTTTCTCTCCATTTCAATGTTAGCAATCATACCCAGCCCAGTAGTTGATTCCCTTCTTCTGTGGATCAACATATTTAACATCTGTAGGTCTTGGCTGTGGTGGAGTACCTCTGCCTCTTCCACCACTTTCAAACCTTACCCTTCCTCAATGTGACTCAGCTCCTCCTCTAGGAGTGTACTGTACATGTGATTTGCCAGTCGACTGATTGCTTGAACTCTGCTGCCTATCAACGATTTGCATAAGTCGAGTCCTTTCTCCCAGTACAAGTCCCACGGCTGGGGTAGAGTCATGTTCTTGAAATAACCTTCTGCAGCTAGAGTTTGAAACCCCTATAGGGATCTTGGCTCAGATCCTGCATCAGATATCGTGATTTCTCGAGGAGGTCTAAAAGATGGGGAATCTTTGAGCAATCCGGTTGGGGGGCCATCATACCTTGCTTTTATATCTTTGATTCTTCCTGAGTGTTTCTCAGCTACCTTCTCAAATTTAGCTTCAATGGCTTGTCTTGACTTTTTGTATGCCAAATCAACTTTCTCTTTCAAGGGTAGTTCTTTCGGTAGTTGGCTGAGAAATGAGGCTATCACTTCACTCTGCTGTGGGGTTTTAGCAAACACAATCTTCAAGGGTGTCTTCTTCACTTCACTTCACCGCCTTCCCCTTTCTTGCTTCCCCTTTCTTTCCATCCTTATCACTCCTTTGTCGTTCTTTACTTTCTTCTTCCCCCTTTTGGCATCATCACCAATAGGTAGAGCCAAATGAGGGAACACTCCACTAAAGTAGATCAATCTTGCTATTTGTCGATCTTGTTTGTTGTGAGTCGTGGAGTATCTTTGCTCGGAATTCGGATCTCGAGCATTTGTCTCGGCTTCCATCAACTTCATCTCTATTTGGAGAACCTTGATTTGTTGTTCCATGTTGGCCTTCATCTTCTAAAGTTCTGATTTATGTTGAGCCATTGGAGCGGTGTCTCAACACCTTCTGTAGGGAGTGGCTTGGCTAAGGTTCCCTCTACATCACCTTCCTTAGCTTCATCGCCAATCTTCCTAGAACTGTCATCCTCAGAGTGCACAGGAGATGTGGTGGCATCAATGGTTCGCACCATCTCCATGATATCTGGGCTAGGAGTAATCTTGACTGATGAAGATTCTCCAGGGCCCATTTTCAAACTATGCTCGTGCAGCTATTTGGATTCCCTTATGGCTTGCCTGAACTCATCTTTCTCTTTCTCTTGCAATGTGAGGTCAATCTCATCAAAATCGTTGTCACTTTCTTTGTCAACGGTTCTAAGGCATATTCAGGGGCGTTGATGAAGGAACAAGAATGAGGCTTCTTTGATTCTTCAATAGCCTTGGCCTTCTCAATGGCTTTGAGCTTCTCATCGTCCTTCTTCTCTTAGAGAATAAATGTGCAAAGATTTGGGTTAAGGGCGGAGCTAACTGAGATGTCTCCTAGAAAACTTAGAAGCTCTTCTTCATCCTCAATAAATTCAGGAGACTGGAATTGATGTCTAGCATAGCTTAACTTCCAATGCCTCCAGATCCTTAGTCTTTCTTGGATGTGAGGGTAGGCAGCGGACAACATTTCAAGATCATCGTCCTCCTTCTGGATATGTGCAAAGGGAGCCTTTTCCTCCTCAATCGTTCTAGCATCTGTTTGAGGGGACTTAACAACTAACTCTTTAGATTGGTCAGCTGTGTCAGCTTCTTGTTCTTCATCTATCTCACAAACATCTGTCTCCCTTTCAGTCTGCTGACCTTCATCAGCAGTCTTCTCAACTTCAGTGATGGTTTCCTCACCACCTTCTACTTTCTTAGACTTCTGCTCTTCGACTTCAGCAGTCTCCTTCACAGGTTTAGTGCCAGACTCAACTGGCTTTTCCAAGGCCTATCGCTTTACCAATCACCTCTTTTGGTTGAAACCAAGGGAACATCGGGCTCCACATCCTCAGGCTCGTCAAAAGTGAGCCTTTTTGCCAGTCTTCAGCTTCTTTGACGCAACGACCTTCCCTGGCACGGCAGTGCGCTTCTTCTTCACGACTGAAGAAGGTATAAGAGGTTTCTTCTCAGTCTCAGTTGCTGGGGCAGGTGCAGTTTCTGGGACGGCTGCAGGGGCAGTGTTTGTTCCGTGACAACTACAGGGGCAGGAGCATGCTTGGCTGCTGCAACTCTCTTTTTCTTTTGAATAGGTTTTGGAGAAGGAGCTTTGACGGTTGCAGTAGTGTCCTCAGGGACAGGATCAACTGACTCACCTTCGCTGGTGTCAACTCTTCTTGCATGTGCTTGCCTCTGAGCACCGGAGAGGTTTGCTTTGAACATCCTCTTGTTCACATGGAAAGGCTTCCCATGTTTGAGGGGAATCCCCTTCAGCTCCATTAGATGGCCAATCACAAGGCCATACCCTAACGAGCTCACAAACAGACCAGCATCATTTATGGTCTTATTCATGACATTCTAGCAGATTCGCTGAAGTTGATCTTAGCCCAGTTCACCTTCTTCTCGTCCATTATCGCAACCATGATAGTCAGCTTTGCCCGAGACAACTGATTGAAACTGCCAAACTTCATGTCCACGCATTTGGACACAACATCTATCAATTTGTGATAGTCGTCCTTGATCAACGACTTTTTGGTCACGTAAAATGACCTTAGCGACAAATTCGGCTTGGCGATCTCCTTCCATGCCGCAGCCAGGTTCACACCTTTCTCAGTAATCTCCTTCACCCCGCTTGAAGGAAGGTGACAATGAGCATCTAAGTCCGCAGCAGTAATCTTGATGTCTTTGCTGGGGACATATGATCTTATCTCTCCATCGTGAACCTTAGTGTTCACGTAGAACATTGCGACCTCCTCAAAGTATGTGTGTGAGAATTACATGGTGAGAAATCCCTTGAGGCCAGATTTCTCTAACTTAGCAACAATCTTCTGGGCTAGGGCTTTGTTAACTCCCTATTTCACCAACCCATCAAAATCCAACGAAGAGTCGGGGTGTATCTTCTCAGCCATCGTAACAAAATCATAGTTTGAAGCCATTTCTTGAAAATGAACGGTGAAAAACTTGTATTTCGAACGCTGTAAGAACTAGGGTTTTTGCCTTAGGTTGCAGAAAAACTTGTGTTGCATGAGAGAGACGAGTATATTGTGAGGAGAGAGAAAATTGAATTTTGGTATATAAGGGACGCGAGGAGACGGTTTTTAGAATTTGAAAAGGTTGATCAAGATCAACAGTTGAGATTAAAAGCTTGAAACCGCATTAATTTTCCCGCATTAAATGCAGCAACATTTATATCTAATCATAGGCTAAATGTGTACATGCTTTATTCTGACACCATAATTACGCTGATGTAATGCCCAAAAACTTTCCCACTCACGGAAAACGACCGCATTTTGTCACTTAGCTCATTAATAACTCAACTATCTTCCAAAAGTCACTTAACTCTACTTCTCTCTTCTCATTGATGAGTACTCAGCTGTCAACTAACTCGATACAACTGATTTCCCGTATTGGTTGTTTCATTTGGCTGGAAAATGAGACTTTGTTGTTTTTCATTTCTCTCTTCTTTGACTCTGCTGATTGAGTCTTCTGAGTCTGCTAACTCAGCTCAATAAAACCTAGCTCATTTTAAGTTCTTCAAATCTTGATTCACATAGTGGCTTAGTGAATATGTCAGCTAACTGCTTATCAATTGAGATGTATTCCAATGTGATGTCTTTTTTTTCAACATGATCTTGAATAAAATGATATCTGACATCAATGTGCTTGGTTCTTGAATGTAATACAGGATTTTGAGTAATTGCAATAACACTTGTGTTATCACACATAATTGGAATCTCCATTTCTTCTATATCATAATCTCTCAGTTGTTGCCTAATCCATAGAACTTAGGCACAATAGTGTCTGCAGCTATGTACTTTGCTTCAGTTGTGGATGTAGCGATTGAGTTTTGGTTCTTGCTGAACCAAGAAATTAATCTATTTCCAAGCATTTGACAAGTACCTAATGTACTTTTCTTGACCACTCTACATCCAGCATAGTCTGAGTCTGACTAACCAACTAGCTTGAATCCTCCATCCTTTGGATACCATAAGCCAACTTCCTGGCATCACTTCAAATACCTTAGGATTCTCTTGGCTACAATCATATGACTTTCTTTTGGTGCAGATTGAAATCTAGCACATACACCTACATCAAAGGTGATATCTGGCCTGCTTGTTATTAAATAGAGCAATGATCCAATGAGAGCTCTATATCCGGTTTGATCTACAGCTTTGCCATCTGCATCTATGTCCATCTTGATTGATGTATTCATGGGAATCTTCGTTGATGACTTTTTTTCCATACCAAATTTCTTCATTACATTTCTGGTATACTTGGTTTGACTTATGAAGGTTCCATCCTTCAACTGCTTGACATGAAGACCTAGGAAGAAAGTCAGCTCTCCCATTATACTCATTTCAAACTTTCCTTGCATGAGGTTTGAAAACTTGTCACATAGCTTTTTGTTTGTGGATCCAAATATGATGTCATCCACATAGATTTGAACAAGTAATATACTCTTCCCATCTTGAATTCTGAAGAGTGTTCTATCAACCTTGCCTTTGGTGAATCCATTGTCAATTAGAAACTGAGACAATGTGTCATACCAGGCTCTTGGTGCTTGTTTCAATCCATACAAGGCTTTCTTGAGCTTGTAGATCTTATCTCCAACAGTTTTCTACTCAAAACCTGGAGGTTGCTCAACATAGACTCCTTCTTCCAAAAGTCCATTCCATTTGATACACTGTGAAGTTCTTGTGAGCAGCATAAGCAAGAAACATCCTAATTGCTTCCAATCTAGCAACAAGAGCGAAGGTTTCATCAAAATCTATACCTTCCTCTTGGCAATACCCTTTGGCTACCAATCTTTCTCTATTTCTTACAATAGATCCTTCCTCATTCATCGTGTTTCTAAATACCCACTTAGTACCAATAACATTTTGGTGAGTAGGCATTTGAACCAATTCCCAAACTTTGTTCCTTTTAAATTGATTCAGCTCTTCTTGCATAACCTGAATCCAATGTGTGTCTCCAATGCTTGAGACACATCTTTGGGCTCTATCTGGGATATGAAACAAGTAATTAGCTTCATGTTGGGCTCTGGATCTGGTTCTTACTCCATCTCTAACATTTCCAATAACTAACTCAGGTGGATGGTCTCCGAGCCATCTCACATCTAGTTGGAGCAAGTCTGCTGGATTTAGCCGTCTCGCAACTAAGTTGTCTTGAACAGCTTCTTCATCATCATTCAGTTGCAGACCTTCCAGCTGTCTTTGAGATTCAGCTATCTCATCATCATCAGGGTTGAGTGCTCTTACATCTGCTTCAGCATAAGGACTCTTCTGCATAGTTAGCTGATTCGTCTTCTCAACTAACTCATCTATGTCTTCTCCAGTCATATTAGGTTCATCAAAAACCACATGGATAGACTCTTCTGTGACCATAGTCCTCTTGTTCAACACTCTATAAGCTTTACTTTCAGCTGAGAATCCCAAAAAGATACCTTCATCAGCTTTGGGCATCAAAAGCTTTTAGATTGTCCTTGCCATTGTTGTGGATGAAGCACTTACGTATAAAGATCTTGAAATATCCAACATTTGGCTTCCTCCCTGTCCAAATTTCATAGGGAGTTTTGGACAATTGCCTGTTAATCATAAACCTATTCTGAGTGTAGCAAGTGTAAGTCCAAGCGCTACGATAATCTAGAGGGGGTGAATAGATTATCTCCATTTTGTCGATTTCGCCCTCTTTTTCAAATAATTATGCCAAGAAAATAATAAAGGTGCGGGAAGTAAACAACACGCGTCGATTTAAAGAGGTTCAACCCACCTAGGGCCTAATCCTCTACCACCCCAGTATATCCGGGATGGATTTCAAAAGAAAAAAGAATTTTATTAATTACCACAATTAATACAAATTCAACTTACAACACCTTGAAGAGCACCACACTCTTCTTCAACACCACCTTTGGAGATTACCACAATCTCCCTTGAAGATTACCACAATCTTCCTTCAACGGAACCTTGTGAAGATTACCACAATCTTCAACCTTGAAGAACCCCAAATTCTTCAACACTTCAATAAGAAGATCACCACAATCTTCTTGCACCTATCACCTAGATCATCCAAGTGTGTTCTTACCACAAGAACACTCACAAGGATATCTTGTGTTTGAATGATAACCAAAAATCAAGATTACAACTCAATAATGAATATTACAATTTGAGTGCAAAGTGTAATCAAGAAATAAAGCCTAGACCTCAAGATGTGAAAGTGAAATACTTAGGCTATAAATACAACAAGAGTGTTGAATATGAAAGCTTGGAAATTTGCAGATTTCTTGTTGTGTATTTGCTTGTGTTGTTGTATCTTGTGTCTTCAATTCATCCTCTATTTATAGAGAAGCTTCACCAATATAGGCTCCCAACATAGGCTCCTCTATCTTCACTTTTGTCTACAAAAAGAAGATCACAAGATGTAGAAATATTGTACAAAATTGAAAAGCAAATCTTCTTTATTCTGATTACAACGGTTGGAATTTTGTTTGTCAAAAATAACATAGGGCGACCCGGTTGCCTGTTGAAGATTTCGACCGTTTGAAAAAAATAGTGCGATCCAGGTAGGGGTTGCAGGGGGGTGCGACCGGTCGAGGTGGGGTGCGACCGGTCGCCCTAGGGTGCGACCGATCGACCTCACCCTTGACCGGTCCCCCTCCCTCTTTTTCAAGACACATAAGTTCTTTCGTGTTTCTTATCTTCAGGTACAGTGGTTAAACCACTTTGGGCGACCGTCGACCTCCCTTTGAAATGTTGTCCGATTTTTTCAAAAATAAACTTCAAGAAATACTCCAAAAAATTAGTAAAAACATTTTAAATCATTTGGGAGTATTTAGACAACATTTATAAACATAGTTTTGGTGTAAAAACCAATTTAAACAAAAACCATCAAAAGTGTTGTCCAATTTTTATCAAATTAAAAACTCTAAAAAATACTCCAAAAATTAGTAAAAAATTTTAAATCATTTAGGAGTATTTGGACAACATATAAAAACATTGTTTTGGTATAAAATCTTGTTAAAACAAAATCATCAAAATCTTGATAAAAACATTTATCTAACAAACTCCCCCTTTTTGATGATTACAAACCAAAACCATTTTTAGAAGGTCGATTTTAAAACAAAACAAATTTTCCGGTCTTAAAACAACAATCAATTACAAACAAGATACATCATAAGTACAAGCACACAAGGATAGGAGCAAAGATTTTTCAAAATCATTTTTGCACAAGCTCCCTCTATCAACATGCATATAAAGAACAAGTATACAAGCAACAACTAAAAGCTAAAAGCTTAGCTTTCACAACTTAAGCTTGAATTCCATGAGCTTATAAGCTCCCCTGTCACAAAACATCATTAGTCAAGCATAAAAGTCCACACTACATCAAATGGACTAAGCATTGTTCACAGACTTATGGCTTTCAAGAGCCCTAGCTTATAGCTTTTCTTGCAAGCTTATTTTCGCTTCTTTGATCATATGAGCATTTTTCCTGTTTCTCCCCTTTGGAATCATCAAAAGAGTGTTAGCACGATAAAAACATCATATATTCATATCAAAGTGCGCAAATTTATCGATTTATCGAGCTTATTGAAAATTGAAGCTTAAATTCCAAGTAAAGGGAAAAGTTAATCAATTGACTTGCAAAAGCTCATTTGATTGATAAAACATGATCTCTATAAACTTATATGACTTTTCAAATCGAGAGAATCACGTAGGTGATGAATTTTTCATTGAAACATTTTGTCGAACACTTGGCGTGCGTCGAATAAAACTAGAAGTATATAACGCCTTTGAAATTCATTTAAGCCAAAAATTTTATCACCAATTCAGTTCAAACAACATTCAATACATCATAAATATTAAGCTCATCACATTCATATGAAACTAGCATCAAGAATTTTGCAAATAAGTCAAAATCTCAAGGGTTCAACCCAATTGAGCAAATGGAGTAGAATTCTTACCATTTATTCGGTAAAGATGAGCAATGATGATGATGATCATGCTATATAATATCCATGTTGTGAAAAAGATGCATGAAAAACCATTTTTGAATGAAATTTTAGTGAATTTAGCAAAGGGGACGAAAAATGGCCAAAATGTGTTAAAGTGACGAATGCTGAAGACAGAACCATTTTAATCCAGATTTTTCTTAGGGCGACGACGTCGTGGTTGAGGGCGGCACGGTTGCCCTCAACCTCATCAGCCCACCTGTCTTGCCGTTTTAATAAAATCCGAATTTTCAACCAAAATCCGATTTTTCGCCCTAAGTTTTAAAAACGTGCAAAATGCAAACGTAGACCTCATTCAATATACATTATGTCATAATCAAGCTCGAAATGAGGTAAAATACTCGGTGAGAGCGATTAAAAGATCCGGATTTATCCTTGAGACGGAATTAAACACATCTTCAAGTTTTTGTTAAAACATGCAATCCCCTTTAAAAAATATCGAATCTTAATATGTTTAGTTCGATTATGACGAACCATATTTTTAAAAATAAAAGTTACACCGGACTTGTTATCCCGAAAAATAATAACGTCTTAAAACTTTAGATTAACAAGTCATAAGAAGAAGTGCCTTACAAATATTTGAAAATTTCTTTTAACGGCACTTTAATGAGATTCGTTGGGATAGTTTTTGAAGTCGAGCATATAGACATAAGGCATATGGAATGTCGGGTCTATAGGAATAATATAAGAAAACATACCTCGAATTTGTTTGTCAACCGACATGCCTTTCTCAACCTTTGTCAATTTCTTCATTGGTAGCCATAGAGTTTGATATGATTCTTCCTTCTTCAATGCCTAACTCCTTCAAGAGTTCTTTTGAAATATAACCATCTACTTGGCATTGATTAACTTGAAGTCCAATGATGAAATTTGATCTCCCCATCATGTGATACCATGTTCATCTCAAGTTCACCTACATCAACTTAGGAGAATCTCTTGCACAAAATATTCATTAGTAGCACCAAAATATTCTCATAAATATGCACAAGCAAACAATCTTGCCCTTTTTCAAAAAAACAAGGAGAGTAGTATCAACTTTACCTTTTGTAAAATCATTTAGCAAAAATAGCTAAGTCTATCATACCATACATGGGGTACTTGTTTGAAACCATACAAGGCCTTTTATAAAGATCATTTGGCCTAGAAAAATTTAAACCCCGATAGACTTCTACTTGAATAAAACCATTTTGAAAATTGGATTCAACATCCATTTGGTAAAGCTTGAAATTTTCTTAAAGCAAGAATGGGCAAGTAAAATGCAAATAGCTACAAAATGTGCTATGAGTGCAAATGTTACACCAAAATCAATTACCTTCTTCTTGAAAATACCTTCGAGCTACTAACCTCGTCTTAGTTCGACCAATGTTGCCTTGGTCATAGAGTTTGTTCCGGAATACCCTTTTTGTCTTCTTCATCACTATCATCATAGGGCATCCAATTGATCTAAGGTGTTCATAATAGAACATTTGCTTCCAAATATTTTGAGGTAACAATATTTAGAGTACTTCATTTCTCATCTACACAACTTGACAAACTCATTACCAGCATCGCTTATATAAGCAAGAAAGAATAATCCAAGTGTAAAAACATGCATCGATCATCAATCACAAAATATCTTGACTAAGAGCATAGTAGAAATAGACACTATATATATATAGACCATGAAGCTAGAAACACATACTATGCATTTAGAATATCATCAAGAGTCTACTAAATCATGCAAGTTTAAATAAGCTTAAGAAAGCTACAAAAGGTCTCTTTTGAAATTTGAAAAACCGATAGCATATAGTTGAGACCTCATTTAAAAGAAGTATTTGAACAAGAGTTGACAAAGCAAATATGTGCAATCACATATCGAATAGTGCCTTTCGAAAAATCTAAAAATCCTCTTAATGGCACTTATGTGAAATACTATGAAATATCTTGAAACTCAAGCACATATGCATATGACAAACATAATATCGAGTCTATAAGATGAATACCGATGAGAAGCGTACCTCGATAGTTTATGGTCCTCTTAACACATTATGAGTAGATAACCATTGATGAAGATATATAAATCCTACACAATTCTTAAAACAAATTTTGCCCAAAAACATAGTAATAGAAGTGTAGGCTAAAGCAATAAAAGATATCACAATTATATTATGCTTTAAAAATTCATAAAAGATAATGAACATACAAGTTCTAAGAAAAAACACAAGAGTTTATAAAATCATCATACAAGGTCTCCTTTTCAAAATATTTTAAAAACACAAATATATATTGAAGACCTCAATTTAAAAAATATTTGAAAACTCTTTTGCACAAATAAAAACATGCATAATTAACAAAATAAAATGCATATTTAAATGGAGAGATACGGTTTACCAATTTCGCCATTTCCACGGGTTGTGTCTCGCTTTGTTGGTAGTATCTTCCTCTTGAGAAATCATCTTGTTGATGATGCCTTCTCCAATTTTGCCCATTTCTAGAGTTTTGTCCTTCCCATTTTTGATAGTGTCTTCTTCTTTGAAAATCATCTTGTTGATGATGACTTTGCCATTTCCAAGGATTATGTACTTCCCATTTTTGATTATATCCTTTTCTTGGAAATTGGCTTTGTTGAAAATGTTTTCTCCTTTGATCAAATGAATTGGTCATTTGATGTCTTCTTGGCGGTATGAATTTTCTCCGATTATTATTTTGCCGGGTACCTATCAAGAAATTATTTTGTGGTACCCTCAAGTGTTTGGGTCCTTTGGGATTAGTCTTGAGACTTTTAGGTCTCCAACAATAATTAGAGCTATTTCTAGCTCGACAAGAATTAGCCGTATGACGCTTTTACCGCAATAAAAGCATGTAATAATTCTAGGAGCATAATGACCAACGTGCTTAGAGACTTGATTCTTTTTCATGTGATTGACACCCTTGGGCTTATGATCAAGTTCTAGTTTCAATTATTACAACAATCAACAATATTGGTCATTCTATCGGTACTCAGTTGTTGGATTTAGATAAATCATTTTTCAAACAATTTATATTCTCAACAAGAGTACTATTTTCTTTCAAGGTTTCTAACCTTGTCAAGAGTGGTGGTGTGAGCACATGATAGTGATTCATAGGAAGTAAATAAACTATCCTTATCATTCTTTAAAACAATGAATTCCTTTTTCAAATATTTGTATTTAACAAGTAAGTTTTGGAATTCATCTTGTAGTTCATCAAAATCATTTTGCAAATCACTATAATCATTATTATAAGAAGTGGAGGGTTTAGAACTTACCTCGTTTTCTTCTTCGAAGCCCATAAGACATCGTTCGTTTTCATCGACGTCGGAAGTTGTAGGACGCTCATCCCATGTTGGGTTTGAATCCATTTGTGAAGTAGATGCTTTTAAGTGGCTCCTTTCATTTGCATATACTTTTTCTAATTTTCTCCATACTTCATGAGCCGATTTAATTCCTACAAGATGATCATATTCCAAAATAGTAAGTGAACAATAAATAATATTAAGAGCTTTACCATTTAAGGAGATGCTTTTCTTCTCTTCATCATTGAGCTCTTTGAGGCCTTTATGTAGTGTGTCCATCATTGGAATGGATTCTTCATTTACGACCGTGTTCCAAATATCGAACCCGCAACTTTGTAGATAGCATTCCATTCTTTCTTTCCAAAATGTAAAATTTTTGGAATCGAATAGTGGTGGCTTAGTGGTGGAGGCGCCCGGAAGGTAGACTTCATTCGTAGGTGATAATCGTTCCTCTTTACTCGCGATGTGGAACGAGCTTGCCAAAGAGTTTGGCTCGATACCACTTGTAAGTCCAAGCGGCTACGATAATCTAGAGGGGGTGAATAGATTATCTCCATTTTTTCGATTTCGCCCTCTTTTTTTCAAATAATTATGCCAAGACAATAATAAAGGTGCGGGAAGTAAACAACACGCGTCGATTTAAAGAGATTCAACCCACCTAGGGCCTAATCCTCTACCACCCCAAGATATCCGGGATGGATTTCAAAAAAAAAAAGAATTTTATTAATTACCACAATTAATACAAATTCAACTTACAACACCTTGAAGAGCACCACACTCTTCTTCAACACCACCTTTGGAGATTACCACAATCTCCCTTTGAAGATTACCACAATCTTCCTTCAACGGCACCTTGTGAAGATTACCACAATCTTCAACCTTGAAGAAATACCAAATTCTTGAACACTTCAATAAGAAGATCACCACAATCTTATTACACCTATCACCTAGATCATCCAAGTGTGTTCTTACCACAAGAACACTCACAAGGATATCTTGTGTTTGAATGATAACCAAAAATCAAGATTACAACTCAATAATGAATATTATAATTTGAGTGCAAAGTGTAATCAACAAATAAAGTCTAGACCTCAAGATGTGAAAGTGAAATACTTAGGCTATAAATACAACAAGAGTGTTGAATATGAAAGCTTGGAAATTTGCAGATTTCTTGTTGTGTATTTGCTTGTGTTGTTGTATCTTGTGTCTTCAATTCATCCTCTATTTATAGAGAAGCTTCACCAACATAGGCTCCCAACATAGGCTCCTCTATCTTCACTTTTGTCTACAAAAAGAAGATCACAAGATGTAGAAATATTGTACAAAATTGAAAAGCAAATCTTGCTATCACAGTTACAACGGTTGGAATTTTGTCAAAAAATAACATAGAGGCGACGGTTGCCTGTTGAAGATTCGATCGTTTGAAAAAAAATAGTGCGATCCGGGTAGGGGTTGCGGGGGTGCGGCCGGTCGAGGTGGGGTGCGACCCGTCGCCTAGGGTGCGACCGGTCGACCTCACCCTTGACCGGTCCCCTCCCTCTTTTTCAAGACACAGCAAGTTACATTTCGTGTTTCTTATCTTGGTGCAGGTCGCCACTTTAGGCGACCGGTCGACCTCCCTTTGAAATGTTGTCCGATTTTTTCAAAAATAAACTTCAAGAAATACTCCAAAAAATTAGTAAAAACATTTTAAATCATTTGGGAGTATTTAGACAACATTTATAAACATAGTTTTGGTGTAAAAACCAATTTAAACAAAAACCATCAAAAGTGTTGTCCAATTTTTATCAAATTAAAAACTCAAGAAATACTCCAAAAATTAGTAAAAATATTTTAAATCATTTAGGAGTATTTGGACAACATATAAAAACATTGTTTTGGTATAAAATCTTATTAAAACAAAATCATCAAAATCTTGATAAAAACATTTATCTAATGACAGCGTGTTGATAACTTCTTGATCTTTTAGGCAATCCAACTTCATCTAACATGGTCCTTGACTTTCTTGAGAGTTATGTTCCTTCTTTCTACTCCATTCTACCGTGGAGTTTTTGCAGCTGACAGCTCATGAGCAATACCATTTTCAACACAATACTGAGTTATTATCCCATTGACAAACTCAATTCCCCTTCAGACCTTATTTTAATAATGTTTTGACTCTTCTCATTTTGAACTCTTCTCATCAACTGAGGCAATCTATGCAAGGTTTCCTTCTTTTTACACATGAAGATAGTCCATGTATATCTTGAATAATCATCCACCACCACTAAGGTGTATTTCTTTCCACTGATGCTAGCTGGTTCAACATGATCAAATGAATCCATATGCAATAGGTGCAGTATCCTTGTTGAAGAAGGACTTGGCTTGTCCTTGAAGGATGATTTTATTATCTTTCCCATCTGGCATGCATCACAAATGCTTTTTTTCTTGTATATTGAGTCAGGCAATCCTTCCACAAGATGACTCCTTGCAAGCTTGTTGATTGTCTTGAAGTTCAAATGACTCAGCTTCTTATGCCACAACCAACTTGATTTGGCTGTACTCTTTGCTAGCAGACACGTGCTTGGTGTAGCAGTTGACTAATCCACTACATACATGTTTTTCTGCCTTGATCCTTGAAGCACAATTTCATTTGTTTCAACATCCTTGATTTGGAAAACTCCCATGTTGAATCCCACATTATAGCCTTTGTCACAGAGTCGGTTGATGCTCATCAGATTGAAGTTGAGGCCTTCAACATATGCAACATATGTGATTTCCAATCCATTTCTCTTTATGGATCATGTGCCTTTGATTTCTCCTGGAGCTTCATTTCCTCCAAATATGACTTTTGCACCTTTGATTTCCTTGAATTTTGACAGATTTCTCTTGTTTCCTGTCATATGTCTGGAACAGCCACTATCCATGTACCAGGTTCCTTGGCACTCAGTTGTTCCCTAAACCTGCAATCAAGGAAATTAGTTCTTAGGTACCCATACTTGCCTGGGTCCTGAGGGGTTAGTGCTATAATGTGTTCCAACCAACCTATGGCTAGATGATCTGACTCTAATAGGTTGCCACCTATCAGTTCCATAATCATAATGCACATTAGCAAATTTGCTTGGGGGTTTTAGGATCATACATCTGTCTCTTTTATCTGTATGCCTGTGTGTTTGTTTGAGCATTTGCTTTCTTGGGGTAATAGTGGAATTTCTGTGCTTGTTGGGTTTTGTGCCTGGGTGCATATGTGTGCTGATTATAGCCCTTTGGCCTTGGGAATGACCTTTGATGAGGTTGAGGTCTTTTCCACTTTGGCTTGTATCCCATAGGTCTTGGTTGATATCTCACTTGGTTATTCCAATCAGCTTGACTTGGATAATTTCTACTATTCTCATCATATGATTTTACTTGTTGTAATCTCTGGGGCTTTTGGTAGCTTTGTTTAGATTTCACAGAGCATTTCGTGTTTGGAGTCTACTGATGGACCTTTCTGAATTTGGTTTCAGCTATCCTGTCAGCATACTCTACTGGCTTCTTGCCTTTTCCCTTGTATCCAAGGCCAGTATGGTTGTGATTGTGTTTTTGAGTGGGTGTAGGTGCAACATATGGTGCTTTGGATATTTGGATTCCCCCATGTCTTGTCACCACTTTCTTTTTGAATCATTATAAGTTCATCCAATGATTTGGATGCCTTAGCGAATGAAGCAATCACATATTTAAGATCATTTTCCCTCTTTTCTGTAGCAACTAAGTCTGCTTGGTTCTTGGCAATTTCAGCCTTCAGCTTAGTATTCTCATCAGCTATGTGACTTAGAGTACTCAACTCTTTAGTCAGCTGTGAGTTTTGGCATTTAAGCTGGTTGTTTTCCTCATTTAAAAGTGTGTGTGAGGTTTTTATGTGCTCAAAATCTTTCATCATTTTGCCAATTGAATCATAAAGATCTATGGGTGATGAAGTGTTTGTGTCACAATCACTATCACTAGAATCTGAATGAGATGAGTTAGAGTGTACCTCATCTTCTTGTTCTTTTGAGTCTTGTTCTTTGCCCATGAGGCATATCAAAGCCTCTTCCACTGTGTCACTTGAGTAGTCTGCTTCACTACTATCTGAGTCTGTTGGTTCTTTGCACTTGACTGTTTTGGCAGTCTTTTTTCTCTGAAGGCCTTTCTATACTCTCCATTTCTGTATTTCTTGACTGGTGGATAAGGAAAGTCAATAGCAAAATGTCCTGGTTGTCTACAGTTCCAACATATGTTTTCAGCTCTCTGCAAGTTAGCTCTATCAGTCCTCTGATTATCAGCTCTCTGATATTCAGTTCTTTGATGTTCAGCTCTCTGGGGTGGCCTGTCCTCCCTCGCGTTGGAGGGTGCTGAATGTCTTCTTGAGGATTCACCCATTGTTCATTTTATAGTTTTTATTGAAGAACTTGTTGAACCTTTTACCATAAGGGCAATCTCCTCTTAGTCTATTGTCTCCTTTGCCTTGGCTTTATTTCCTGCACTGGCCATAAGTGCAACTGTCTTGGGTACAACTGTCTCTTCTTGTTCCTTTTTTCTCAGCTCAAACTCATATTCCTTGAGGTCAGAGTATAGTTCATGGTTTGATATTTTGGAGAGGTCCATGGAATGTCTCAGGGTCATGACCATCATTTCCCACTCAGCTGGGAGGACCTTAGGATCTTCATACACATCTCCTTTTGTGTGTACTCCTTTCCCAGAGCTAAAAGCTCAATGGTGATTTCTGTGAATCTGGCATCCAGCTGGTCCAGACTTTCACCTGCAATCATTTTAAAATTTTCAAATTTTTGGACTGCAACAGTTAATTTGTTTTCTTTGATTTGGTCAGATCCTTCACAAATCAAAGTGAGTTTTTTCCAAATTTATTTGGCTGATTTGCAAGATTTGGCTTTATTGAACATAGCCTTGTCCAAGATTTTATAAAGAATGTCCTTGGCAACATTGTCAAGATTATATCTCTTTCTATCTTCGTTGGTCCATTCATAACGAGGCTTTTCAACCATAGCAGATCTCGGCTATGTTGCAGCATCCTCTCCTTCAGTAGGAGGTGCTCTTCTTACAGTAGTGTTGACCTTTAGAATTTGCAGTGTCCATCCTCAATCACTAGCCACATCTCATCGTGCAGGGCTGATAGATGAGCCCGCATACAAATTTTCCAGTCATCAAACTCTTCCACAGTAAACATGGGAATGCGAGTTAGATTTACTTCCATGATAATAACTTTGCTTTGAAATAAAAGATTTAAAAACTCAAGTTGATTCTTTTGAAAAGACTGAGATCTAGTTCAGCAACCAGTGCAAAAGGCTCAATGAACCAACTGCTCTGATACCACTTGTAGGTCCCAATGGGTGAGTAGTAAAGTTTAGAAGGGGGGGTTGAATAAACCTTACCAAATTTTTGTTTTAGTCCTTTTAAATATTTTCCGAGTTAACACAAATCAGCTTAGTCCTTGAGGGACATCTAGGTTAGCTTACACACATTTGATTTGGTTTTTGTTCAACAGAAGACTTTTCACCCTTGTTATTTAAAATTGGTTTGCAACACTTGTTTTTGCAATTGTTATAATCAGTTGAGTTAAGCAATTATCACTTTTCAGCAGATGTAATATATAAGCACGAATTGAAAGTGTTGTAAGTAAATAAGACACAAGCAATTTTTATAGTGGTTCGAGGATGGGTAATTCTTCTAATCCACTGTTCTCCAACTTCTGGAGAAATCCACTAAATAACAAGATCTTAGTTACAAAGCAGTCAACAGTCCAAGTCAGCTTCGATCATACAACCAGTTGCTCCTGGGACTCAGCTTCTTCATAAAACAGCTTTCTTGCTACTTCAACTTCTTAAAACTCTTGGATTTGATAACATAGCCCTCCAACGAGTCTAAAGCCTTTGGTTCAAGCTTGAACCTCACTAATTCTCCTTCAATCTTGGAGAGTAGACCCCTTTGTTCTTTAAACGAAATTTTCCTCTTCAACTGGTGAAGTAATCTTTCCTTGACTTAATTGGTCTGAGGATATCTTTGAAATCTTGAGAGAATTTGCAGGTTATTGCTTGAATACTTGTATGCTTATAATGAACTCAGTCTTGGTAACCTTTTCTCACTTGCTTCCTCAGCCTTTTATAGTGCAGACTCAAAATTATGTCCGTTGAAGAGATATACATACATTTCAAATCTCACTCGTAGGTTGTTGGCTTGTCTTGTCCTTGCAGCATTAATGATGATCGTACCATGAATTCAATGCTCTGCAGCCTTTCCTTTGTCTCTGCACGTTTTCAGGTACATCCCATTGGTTCCTTGTTTTTTGCACTTTTTCAGCAAAACAACTTTATTGATGGCAGCCTGACACAACCTATTTCCAACAAAACCTTGACTTTTGTTAACAACGGATCTCTTTTAGCTTTCTTCAAGTCTTGTCTGCTGCATATCCCTTTGACATTCAATTCCAATTATTATGGAATGACTTAGCTATCAGTCAGCTGAGTGAGACAACTTTTATGTCACTTGACTGAACCTTCACTTGGCTTCACACAACTGACACACATCTGGGTCTCTTCTTCAATCTTCAGTCGACTCTTGTAATCTTCAACTTAGCTGACTCCTACTCAACTTATTCAGCCCTATCTATTACAAGTTGAATTACATAGAAAATGGGGTGCCAACTTCCTAATCTAAGTTTTACATAGTATCATCAAAATCTAAACATAAATTTTCCTAACAACCATAATTATAAATTAAAATTTTTGCTCCTATAGTTTGCAGCATATGACTATCTTCTTTAATTTTTAATTATTTTTTTAATCTTTTACTTAATAAACCAGGCTTAAAACATCTTCCCTACTATACTTAACAAATCCTAACCTATGTTCAAACTAGTTTTATATATTTATTATCAATTTAAACGAATAGAAATATTAGAATTCTCTTACCCGTACGCCTTCTCCATAAGCTAGCCTCTCTCGTTCCCTTTTACTCTTATATGCATTTGTGTGTAATTTGTTTTTCTGATTTCGTGTGTATATGGGTGTCCAAATCTCAAGTGCAACATATTAATATATTATCCTTATTTTCATTAAGGCGGTGAGGCGGTGCCAATGTGTTTATCAGATATGTGTAAATTTAACTAATGTTTATCTATATTCCCAAGTCATATGTGTGTTGTTAGTTTACACATTATAATTTACAAGTCATCTCTCACAATTTGTGTGTTTCACCCTTTGCCTTTACGCAACACACTTTTCTTCTTTCTTTTTTTTTATATTTTAAACTAATACATACATACACATACATACATCTCTCTCTATATATATTATATTAGTTTAATTTGGTTAACAGATTAGTGACGCAGGCACACAATCAATTGTCTGTTAATTATATATATGTATATTATATAGTATTTTGCCACTATATATATGTATATATCATAATGGTAGTTATATGTTAGTTATATACCTATATATATGTATAAGATTAAACTTTTATTAAGTTATATGTACAATTAAATATATTCATATTCATTAGGATTTACTTTTGTACTTTTTTTTATTATTAGTTTTATTGCTTTCTCCAAAATACTATTCTCATATACCTTTTTATGTATATATATTTGTATCTGGGGTTTTCCAGCTACTTCTCAAGACGTCGATGCAACCTATCATCTCTAAATTTATCACGTGTAGTCTTGCAACTCTTATGCCTCTAATGTCACCACGTATAACGGATGACATCTACCAACTTGGCACTTAGATGTTCTTATTTAAATATATGATCCATTTCTTAAGTTAGTAACCCGACAACTAGTTATATACGAGAGTTCCAAGTTATAAAATTAATCATTCCATTTAAAATGAAATAAGTTATGCAAATGCCAAAATCAATACACGTGGCACATAAAAAAAACATGTAATGCATGAACTATATTGGCCTAATGAGTAATGAGAGACTCGGGTATTACATCCTCCCCTCCTTATTAAAATTTCGTCCCCGAAATTTTGCTTACCGAAATTAATAAGTCAGGATACTTAGCCCTCATCTCATCTTCTATTTCCCATGTAGCTTCTTCTATAGAAAGATGTCTCCAAAGTTGTCATAATCCAAAACTTTACATTTTTAATTATCATGACTAATCCTTTATAAGCATTATTACATGCAATTTTATATATCATATTAACATTAGAATGCATGTAAAATTTTGAATTTTTCAATCTTAGCTTAATCACGTTAGAGGTGAGGGGTGATATTGACATATATATCTATGAAATACCTGAAAGTGAGTTGGTATATATATTATGTGAATATAGTCAGTAGAAAGATTATATCAAATATATGATATATTTCGATAGATAACATGCACATAATTTACACGTATAATAACTCTACATGACTACATTACATCCACCTATGCTACTATATATAATACAAATTACATTGTTACATGTGTAATGTATATATATAGATATATGTATATATATATATATTATATTGTATGGTGTTTTGTAGTACAATTATTTTATTCTTATCCATACTTGAATACGTGTACCTTATTATATAATATTTATGGGTTAAACTTCATTAGTTAACTTAAGAACAAATAGTTAAAATATATATATATATATATGTATATATTCATATGCTGTAAGGATATATCAAAGACACTATGTATATTATATTAACCTGTCTTTCACCGCCCCTGATGAATCCATCGGATAAGTATATGTTGTCTGCTATCTGATTTGGCTAAGACGTAGATACCACACACACCAAAATATTCATGAACAAAGGTCTTAAAATTCAAGCTTTCAGGTAACTCTACTCCATAATATTTTAATAGGAACATTCATTCTTCTATGGCGTACTTATTTTTCATTTTGTGGGTTTGAAAAATTGGAAGACATTGTATTTATTCCAAGACTAATAAATTCTAGTTGGATATTGTGAATTATTGATAATACATTAGTGGATTTTAAATTATTCTTTATTGTTGACAACTTAAGGTTAATTAGTATATAATTTAAAGGAATTAAAAAAATAAATAAGAATAAGACAAAGGTTCCAATTATAATTAATAGATACGTGCATATTTTAGTTTTGTATACAAGAAGAATAACTTTATGTAGTTTACATATAATAACTGATTATAAAATTAAAGAAACCCACTATATATAATTATTAACTTATAGGGGAAAAAATGAGGTGATGGAGTAAGTGAGGTTTGCAAAATGTAATTATGCTAGTCAACTTAACTTTGTCCAATTTTTATGTGTCTTGGGGAAGAAGTTAGTGATGGTTCCAAATTTCTCAAATGATTTTAACTCTTTCTTCTAAACACTGGTTCGATTATCAATTAAGATGTTGATGACGAGGATACAAAATAAAAACAAATGAAGTGATTATATCTATATGTATATATATATATACACTATTGAGAGGTAAAACAAGATATTACAATTACATTGAGATATATATTTTTATTGAGTTAAGATATAAAAAAAAAAGGATTCTCCTACAAGAACATGCTATCAATTGTAAGTCCAAGCGGCTACGATAATCTAGAGGGGGTGTGAATAGATTATCTCCATTTTCTCGATTATGCCCTCTTTTTCGAATCAAATAAGCCAAGACAAGATGAAAGTGCGGGAAGTAAACAACACGCGTCGATTTATAGAGCTTCACCCCATCTAGGGACTATGTGCTCTACCACACCAGTATATCCGGGATGGGTTTCGAAAAAGAAAAAGAATTTTATTAATTACCACAATTAATACAACAACACCTTATAACATCACCTTTGTAGGTCCCAAGGGGTGTAAGTGTAAGGTTTAGAAGGGGGGGGTTGAATAAACCTTACCAAATTTTTGATTTAGTCCTTTTAAAAATTCGAGTTGATCTTTTTTCCTTTGTGTCCTTGGTGGACAACCAATTTAGTTAATCACAGAGTTAGTCTCTCCAAATGACTTAACTAAGTTGTTGATGGAATAACTCACCGTTAAGTCTAAATTAACTCACCGTGGTTTGTTTTCAAAGGAAGACTTAACACCCTTAAGTTTGGTTAAGAGAGATTTAGAGCTTGATTTAGTACTTAGAGGTTATCTAATGGATAGCAAATATGTCGTTAATTAAACAAATATGATGCAAGAATTAAAGTCTTTGAAATGTAAATGACACAATAAGATTTTTATAGAGGTTCAAGATGGGGTAATTCTTCTACTCCTCTCTTCTCCAACTCCCGGAGGAATCCACTAGGTATTGATCAATATACAAAGTGGTAATAGTCCGATACAAGTCTTGATCACACAAATGACTTGATCCTTTGGGACTCGATGAGATGCCTTGATCACTCACCGTGGCTTCTCGACGACTCAACTTCTTCACAGGGCATTTGCTACTACAGCCCACTTGCTCAAGCTCTTTGGATTTGATCACGAAGCCCTCCAAAAGCTCAAGACTTGGTTCGACCTTGAACCTTCCTACAATCCTTCGTGGAATGTAGACCCCTTGATTCTTCAATGTTTCCTCTTCAACCGATTGAAGTTATCTTTCCTTCACAGTGAGTGTTGGATTGATGTTCTTCGTAGTGTAGGCTTGAGGATTGAGCGTTTAATGACTTGAGAATATTTCAGTTACTGATTCTAATAATTGCTTGAATGTTTGTGATTAGGTCTCTTGCTCTCGTGAGTCATTCCTCGGCCTTTTATAGTGATCTTTCAAAAATCATCCGTTGAAGAGATAGGCTTATTTTTGAAAGTCACTTGTGGTCGTTGGCTTGTCTTGTTGCGATCCTCGGAATTGCCATTTCCTCGTATGAATTGTTCTTCACCTTTTCGAGTTCGACACGGTGTAGTGCTTTCCATTGGTTTATTCCTTTTGCACGCTTAAGGGGACGAGCACTTCGAGAAAGGTATCATGGAGATATTACTGTTTAAGTAATTCTCTTGATTTACGTGCAACGGATCTTTTTCGATTATCTCGACTTGATTTTTCCTTGCTTTCCCCAGGTGACTTAGAGTCGACTTTCCAATCATGGATGACTCTTCATCACTTCAACTTGAGACTTGGCTTTTCTTGAGTTGACTTGACGATACTCCACTCGATTGCATCTCACCGCTTTTCAAAAGAGAGTTCCGTCTTCTCTTCTTTTGCCATACTCACTGCCTTGTCTTTGCGGTGGAGTCTTCCTTCTGTCTCCAGTTGTCTTCTTGCATGTTTGGGCATAGCTGACTTAACTCAGCTTGACCAGCCCTATTTATTACAATGCATTTTACAACAAAAATTGGGGTGCCAACTTCCTATTCTAAGTTTTACATGACATTCATCAAAATCTAAATAATAAATTTCCCAACAATTTCCCCCTTTTTGATGATGCTAAAACTTAAAACATTCAAAAATGTAAATAGCAAAGATACATATAGATAGTGTCTTCACATAGAATGTATGCGTAGAATCAATCCTTTTATTGATCATAACATTCTTGTTCTTTTACACAACTGTTTACAAGGTGTATCAGAGCAAACATTTGTCAAAAAAAAATTAGCTTTATTGCAGAAGACTTACATAGTATGTATTTACATAGTAAAATACATGAAGGGGTGGACATCAACACTTCATCTCCTTCGCTGTCTCCTTCTTTCATCTTGTTCAACATCTTCTCCTCTTCTTCTCTTTTTCTCATCGTCGCCGCAAAACTTCTTCTTTTCATATGCCTTCCTGGCGGCAAATCATCTCTTCTTAATCTCTCTTGTCTTTCCTCCCATAGCTGAGTTTGTCTCTTATTTTCTTCTTCTATTCTTTTCTCATACTCAAGATTACTTTTAGCCACTTGCAAATTGGCTACTTGGTCAAGACCAGCCCGAGATCCCTCCTTTCTTTCTTGCCTGGATCTACGTACTCAATGTTTTTGGGCGAGGCCTGGTCAAACCTCTTCCTCCACCACTCGCTTCTTCCTCTACCTCCGGGCGTGTATTGTCTTTGGGTCTTTTTCTTTTCAATTGAGTGACCAAGTGAGTGATCAGTAGATTTCCGGTAGTCTTGCTGTCCTTCTTCACATAACGTGAGACCCTTTTCCCAAGACAAGTCCCAAGCTTGAGCCATAGACATTTTTGCAAAGTATCCTTCGGATGCGAGCGTTTTAAATTCATCAACGATCGTGGCTCGGTCCCGACATCCGAGATGGCATAAGTGTCTCTGCTCTCTGGAATGCCTCCATGTTGTTTCAAGATGTTCATAACTCGGGCATCCATTCTTCCTTCCACTTCCTCCATCCCCGCTTCAATTGTTTTTCTCTTTTCACCATAGATATAGCAGTGTTGGAGTGGCAGAGTCACTTTGGGAGTTTGTTTGCGATAATGTCACCGTGACAAGACCTTGTTGGGGGTTTGTGCAATCATCATGGTCACATCTTTCGATCCTTCCCCCTCCACAGACTTTCCTTTCTTTTGTTTTGACACTTCCTCATTTGTCTTTCCCTTTAAAAATCCTTTTCAAACCTTCAGATCTCTTTAGCGTTTTAAAGTATTCCTCTTCCCCTTTTTGGCATCATCAAAGGAGAGAGAACACTGAAACATATCGGCAAGCGGGAAGTCGAGCCTGGCGATAGCCGAGTTACGCCGAGTCTGCTGCGGTGTATGCGACGCACGAATTCGGAGCGAGTAGCGTTGGACTCACAAATTAGCTTCATCTCAGCCATGAGAAGGCTGAATTTTCTATTCATGTTGTCTTCCATACGTTGTAGATCACTCTTATTTTGCTCACGCAACACTTTATCTCGTAAGGTGTGAGCTTCATGCATGTGCTCAATGTGTTCTCTCAATTTCGTTTTTGCATCAAGATTCTCGGCTCTCCATACCAAAAATTTTGTTAAACAATGTCCTCAAGTATCTAACTTGTTCCACACGCATTGTTTGTCATTTTTTGCCACCATTCCCCGATCCTGACGTTATACCTCTCAAGTCGCCAGCAAGGTTGGCATCTCTGTTGTCGATCGCATGTCCATAGAGGCCTGGTGCCTCTCCATCCGTTCAATTTCAGCAAATAATGCCTTGAACACCTCCCGAACTTCAGTTGTTTCTTCCGTTGCAGGTGATGGCCATGCGGGTCAAAGTCATAGTCACCGAACGATGGTACTTCGACGGAATGACGGAGCTGGTCTGTGGAAGCGCGTGCGAGCTCGTTCTTTGACTCTTCGGGAGGTCGGGTACCTCCAGGGAGAAAGGAAATGATTCTACAAAGGAGTCATCACGGCTCTTGGGATTTGTTCAATGATGAGAGGTGCGCGTGAAGTTCCTTTTGAGTCGAACCTGCTCCGTACTGATGGACTGAGGAGCTGTCGCGATGAGACTCTGCTTTACCGAGGTCTTTTGTGAAGTGGACCCGGTTTGCTTTGAGCCTCGGTGTCTCAAAATTGGTCTCAAAGGTTTCTCCAATTGAGTGGATGTCCTCGGCCTTATCGAAGCGTCATCGGGGCGATGATGAGATTTCCATTGGTGGCTCATCATCAAAGTTGAAAGTTTGACGAGTAGTCTTGAGATCGAGACTTTCTCGTCTTTGCCGGAACATCCGCGGTGAGTCTTTTAGATCGGTCACGGGGATGACTCGGCTTCTTCGTCTCCTTCCTCGATCCCAAAAAGGTTACATCGGGTTATCCTGGGAATCATGAAGCGCGCTTATATCCTTTTCGATGGATCAATGATAGCAGGAGAGATGTTCTCTATTTCATTTCTTTACCCTGGAAGTCTCAACCTCCCGTGGGCCTTCATTACCTCCTACAGTCTCAACCGCAGGTGAGGCTTTGGACCTCCCTTTCGACAATGTTCACTGCCTTAGGGTCTTCTATGGTGGCATCCATTGGAGTCTCAACCCCATGGATTGCACTTTCATCGCCCAGTGTTAACTCCCGGCTGTTCCTTCTCAAGGCCTCGACTTGCATCGGCGGCATCATTAGCCTTCAGAGCGATTGGCACCTCGGTTGAGACAATCTCAATCGCCTGAGCTTCGTTGATGACAACTTGTGTAATTTGTGGTTGTTCCTTCTCCACTTCGCCTCCTAGATTCGTCGTGGAGTCATCTGCAGCATTCTCCGACCTTCCGCAATGGAGGGAGTTTCCCCGGGCGCACCACCGAGTGACTTGGAATGGGGTCACTCGTCTCCAAACTCCCCGGCTCAAGCTCCGAGTGTTCACCGTTGGGGCGGGTGGTGAGACACCTTCATTAGGGGTTGGCTCAACCGGGGTCCCCACTAACCCGCCATTTCATCGCCCTTCTTTAATTCCTTCTTCCGAGTGAGTGGGGAAGTGGTGGCAAAGAACAACAAAGTGGCGATTTGTGAACCACTCCCATTGGATCAATTTCAAAATTGTGTTTTGGAGGACTCTCCTGGTCCCTCCATCAATCTTTTTCTCGTGAAGGATTCTCGATTCGTCGCGAATGCTTCGCATTTGCAACTTTTTTGTGGCGGCAAGAGAGGCCGGGATCCTCATCATCATAAGACATCAAGGAGATGATGTGTGTGTTACTCGTGGTGCTTGATAGGGCGATCTTTGGACTTCTCACGTGCCTCGCCTTCCTCTCGCTTTAATCTTTCCTTCTCCTTGTCCTTGAAGATCTGCAAGATATCTCGTGCGCTTTTTCTTCATCCAGTCTTGGACCACGTGGTCACTCCAAGGAAGTTCACCTCTTCCTCTTCTATAAATTCAGGCGTTGGAACTGTTCCTTAATCGACTCAATTTCCACTTCCTCCACTCTCGCACGATTTTGGATGTTTGGGTAAAGTGGGGATAGGATCATCACATCACTATCAGCTCTATCAAGCCTTCTTCTTGTGTCTCACCTGCGCGGAACTACAATCTGTGTTTTTGCTTTGCCTCAATCGCCTTCAAGACTTAGTTGTTTCATCAATTATATCTGGGACTCTACTTCTCCAAATCTCGATATCTGCTCCAGCTGAGTGGCCGACTCAAACCAGGTTTCTCAAGCTCGGAGTGCTTGATGATTCTTCTTCATCTCCTAGTTTGTACCAGAGGAATTTCTGGTTCGAGAGAGTTTCTTCTGAAGTCCGGGGCGGCGGGGGCCGATCTTTGGTGTTTTCTTCGAGGAGCTGGCCGTCTTGGCTTATCGTTCTCCTCTTTTTGACGATCGGAGAAGGTATTTGAGAGTCCTTCTCGACCGCTGCTTGCTGGGCAGGAGACACGGCTGCGGGGCAGGTGACTCATCAGTGCAGGAGCAGCAGAGTTTTTTTTTTCTTTGCCGCATGAGCAGCGATCTTTTTAGCAAACCGCAGGGGCGACTTTCTTCTTTGGTGGAGAGGAAACAATCGTATCTTCGAGGATCACCGATTCCCCTCACTCGTGTCGCCTCTCTTTGCGTGGGCTCTCTTCTCAACGCCAGAGAGGTTTGATCTCGAACATCCTCTTGTTTACATGGAACGCCTTTCCATGTCTAAGAGGAACTCCTTTCACCTCCATCACCGCCAATCACTGGCCATATCCTAGGGATCCTCCAAATGCACCATCTTCCAAGGATTTGTTCCCTACATTCTCGCGTCTCTCTGTACAAACTCAAATATTTATTTTCTTTTCTTCAATGATCGCAAATTACGATCAATTTTGCTTTTGATTTAGATTGGTCAAAGCTGCCAAATTTGATGTCTATGCATTTGGCAACTATGTCCAACATTTGTGGTAATCCTCCTTTAGCACCTCTTGTTTGTCGGTAAACTATTTTATCAAAGATAGTCGGGCTTGGCTATTTCCTTCCAAGCATCGGCCCAGGTTTACATCAAAGATCGTTGATTTAAAATGCTCCTTCCGCTTCGGTAGTGAGCGATGTTCACCAAATCCTTGGCGAGATGGTGAACTTCTTTCCGTGAAGATGACTTTATCCCTTCATCGTGAGTCTCGGCGTTCACGTAAATCGGGCGACCTCCTCCACATAGGTCATCGGATATTCCATCGTGAGAAACGATTTTTCCAGACGTTTCCAATTTCTCAAAGAATTTTCTTCACTAAGGTGTCGTCGGACCCCTGTTTCACCATGCCGCCGAAATCCACAAAGAGACCCGGTGTGGATTTGCTTTCCTAACTTGACAAAATCATAGGTGGGTGCCATTTTTTTAGGATTTCACCGAAGAAAACTTAGAGGTTGATTTGAAGATAGATAGGGTTTTGAGAGAGTTTTGCTTTTGCTTCCGAAAGAAATGAACGGTTTTGGTAATATGAGAGAGAGAAGAAGGAAAGCTTAAGTATGGTTTATGAAAGGACGTGCGGGTGGTTTTGAAATGTGATCGAAATCAACAAAATTAGATTTTGCACGCCGATTTAGCATTTAATGTCTCGTATTTAATGCGGCAAAGATTTATATCCAATCATAAGCTTGGTGTGCGGCTTTTTTGCCTGTACACGCCATAATTATCTTTGACGTAATTCTTAAAAACATTCCCGCTTAGTCAAAACGATTTTTGTCACTTGCTCATAAATGACTCGATCCTTAGCAAACTCTTCTTCTCACAGTTCTCTTTGTGAATCACCATTTTCACCGACTTGGTATAGTGTCTTTTCCGATACTTCTACTTAGGCCGATTTGTGAGTCCAGCTCTTTTCCCCCTTTTTTTGTGTTCCATTTCTTTTCTTTGATTCTTCCGAGTGTCACTCAGCTCAATTAACCCTAACTCATGCTTGAGTTCTTCAAATCTTGACTCACATAATGGTTTTGTGAAGATGTCACCAATTGTTTATCGCAGATATATTGCAAGATGATGTCCTTCTTTTCAACATGATCTCTTATGAAGTGATATCTCGACATCGATATGCTTTGTTCTTGAGTGCAACACAGATTTTGAGTGATTGCAATTGCACTTGTGTTATCACACATGATTGGAATTTCTTTTTCCTCAACTTCATAGTCTCTCACTTGTCTCATCCATAGGATTTGGGCACAACACTTGCTTGCAGCATATGTATTCTTCACTTCACCGTAGAGTGGCTATTGAGTTTTGCTTCTTGCTAAACCAGAAATCAGCCTGTTTGAAGATTTGACATGTGCCTGAGGTGCTCTTCTGTCAACTCGCATCCAAAGATAGTCGATCAATAGCCAATTAGCTTGAATCCACCTTCCTTTGGATACCATAAGCCAACTTCTTGGCTTACTTTCAAGTATCTCAATATTCTCTTAGTGCTTGTCATATGGCTCTCTTTTTGGAGCAGATTGAAATCTTGCACATACACCTACAAAAAGGTGATGTCCGGCTCAAGATAGAGCAATGATCCAATAAGTGCTCAGTATCTTGTTTGATCTACGTTTGCCATCTGCATCCATGTCCATTTTGATGATGTATTCATTGGTATTTTCACGAGAAGACTTCTCCTCCATACCAAATTTCTTCATTAAATCTCTCGGTGTATATTTGTTTGACTTATGAAGGTTCCATCCTTCAGATTGTTTCACTTGGAGTCCAAGGAAGAATGTCGCTCTCCCATCATGCTCATTTCAAATTTACTTTGCATGAGGTTTGAAAATTTTCCACATAGCTCTCTGTTTGTGGATCCAAAATGATGTCATCCACATATATTTGAACAAGCAATATACTCTTTTTGTCTTGAATTCTGAAAAGTGTTCTATCTACTTTTCCTTTTGTGAATCCATTCTCAGTTAGGAATTGTGACAACGTGTCATACCATGCTCTGGGTGCCTGTTTCAATCCATACAGAGCTTTCTTGAGTTTGTATACCTTATCTCCAAGAGTCTTCTGCTCAAATCCTGGAGGTTGTTCAACATACACTTCTTCGTCCAATAAACCATTTAGGAATGCGCTTTTTACATCCATCTGATATACAGTAAAATTCTTGTGAGCTGCATAGGCAAGAAACATCCTTATAGCTTCCAATCTTGCTACAGAGCAAATGTTTCATCAAAATCTATTCCTTCTTCTTGGCAATATCCTTTGGCTACTAGTCTTGCTTTGTTTCTTACCACGAACCTTCCTCGTTCATCTTATTTCAACACCCATTTAGTACCAATAATGTTTTGATGGATGGGTCTTTGAACTAATTCCCATACTTTATTTCTTTCAAACTGATTCACTCTTCTTGCATAGCTTGAATCCAATGTGTGTCGTCCCAATGCTTGTGACACATCTTTGGGCTCTATTTGCGAGATAAAGCATGTGAACATAGCTTCTTGTTGAGTTCTTTGATCTTGTTTTGACACCTTCTCTTATATCTCCAATGACAAGTTCTCGTGGATGGTCTCTCACCATCTTACATCAAAGTTGAAGTAAGTTGGCTGGATTCAATCGTCTAGCAATGTGTTGCTTTGATCGGCTCTCTCGTAGTCACTTAGCCGCAAATTTTCCACAATTTTTTTGAGATTCACTATCTCATCTTCTTCGAGTTTATAATTCCGGCTTCACTTCAAAGATAGGACTCTTCTGTATGGTTGGATGATTCAAATTATCGAGTTGACTCTTCAATGTCTTCTCCATTTACATTTGGCTCATCGAATACCACATGAATGGATTCTTCAACCATAGTCCTTTTTTGTTGAGTACTGTTTTGCTTTCACCGAGTATCCCAAGAAGATACCTTCATCGCTTTAGCATCGAAGGCCTTTAGGTTATCTTTGCCATTGTTGTGGATGAAGCATTTACATCCAAATATTCTAAAATACGCAACATTTGGTTTTCTTCCACCCAAATCTCACAGGAGTCTTTGTCACCGTCTGCTTATCATACATCTGTTTTGAGTGTAGCAAGTCGTGTTGATTGCTTCACCAAAATCTTTTTGTAGCCCCGCTTCGACTAACATGGTCCTTGCTGCTTCTTTGAGAGTTCTATTCCTTCTTTCTCAGAACTCCATTCTCATGCTGGGAGTCCTTGCTGCAGATAGTTCATGACCAATACCATTTTCAATACAATATCGAGTTATTATTCCATTGACAAACTCGGTTCCTAATCTGATCTTATTTTGATAATGGTTTGGCTCTTCTCATTTTGAATCCTCTTCATCGTTGTGGTAGTTTCTAGAGAGTTTCTTTCTTCTTACACATGAATATTGTCCATGTATATCTTGAGTAGTCATCTACTACCACCAAGGTGTATTTCTTTCCACTTATGCTAGTTGGTTCCATCGGGCCAAATAGATCCATATGTAGCATGCAATATTCTTGTTGAAGATGGGCATGTCTTTTCTTTGAATGATGATTTGATTTGTTTTCCTTCGACATGCGTCACATATACTCTCCTTTCGATAATGAGTCCGAAGTCCTTCCACAAGACTACTACGCAAGCTTGTTAATCGTTTTAAAATTCGGTGACTCACTTTTTGTGCCACAACCAACTTGATTCAAATTTGTGCTTTTTGCTAGTAGACAGTCTTTGGGTGTAGCGGTTGACCAATCTACTACATACATGTTCTTTTGTCTGCATCCTTGCAACACAACTTCATTCGATTCAGCCTCCTTGATTTGGCATATACCCATGTTAAATCCAACATTATAGCCCTTGTCACAGAGTGGACTGATGCTTAGCAAGTTGAAGTTGAGTCCTTCAACATATGCAACATCTGTGATTTCTAATCCATTCCTCTTGATGGATCCAATGCCTCTTATTTCACCTAGAGCTTCATTTCCTCCAAATATGACTTTTGTTCCTTTAACTTCCTTGAATTTTGACAGATTCCTTCATATGTCTGGAACAACCACTATCCATATACCAGGTTCCTTGGCACTCAGTTGTTCCTTGAACCTGCAATCAAGGAAATTAAGTTTTAGGTACCCATACTTGTCTGGGTCCTGAATGGTTAGAATTGTAAGATGATCCAACCAACTTATAGCCAAATGATTTGACTCTAAGGGGTTGCCATAATCATAATTAATCTTGGCAAATTGCTTGGGGATTCTAGGTTCATACAGCTGTCTCTTTTGTCTGTATGCCTGCATATGTGTTTTGGCAATCGCCTTCTTTTGGGTAATTGTGGTGTCTTTGAATGTAGTGCCTAGGTGCATATGTGTCTTGATGAAAGCTCTTATACTTTTGGAATAGCCTTTCTTTGAGTTCTAGGCCTTTGCCATTTGGGCTTATATTCCATAAGTCTATCTTTGATAGTTCACATTATTCCAATCGGCTTGGCTTGGATATTTTCTACCATTCCCATCATATGTATTTCTTTTATAGATTTTCTGGGGTTTTTGGTAGCTCGCTTCTTCTTTACTGAGTATTTTCTGTTTGGAGTTTGCCGAGGAACTCGGTAATCTCTTCTCATTGTTTCAAAAGACTCAACTCTTGGTCAAATAATTGTGCTTTGGAGTGAATGTGTGTGCAACATTTAGAGTTTTGGATTTTTAGACTCTTCATTGCTTGGAGATCCTTTTTCCAAAATTACTCTCGAGAGTTTGACATATCACGAGAGGTTAAATCCTAAGCCTGTCTTGTCTCCACATTCTCTTTGACTCATAATAAGATCATCTAATGATTTAGATGCCTTAGTGAATGAGGCAATAACATTTTTGAGGTCATTCTCCCTCTTTTCTATGGCGGCAATTTCTCGCTATTAGCTTGGCTTTTTCAACCTTTTAAACTTTCATTCTCATCACTATTTGACTTAGAGTACTCGGCTCCTTAGTCACCGTGAGTTTTAATTCTTGAGTAGGTCAAATTTAGTAGTGTGTGTGAGGATTTAATGTGTTCAAAATCTTTCATCATTTTGCCTAATGAGTCATAAAGATCGATGGGTGATGAAGTGTGTGTGTCAAAACTATCACTAGAATCTGAGTTTGATGAGTTGGAGTTTACCTCATCTTCTTGGTCGATTGATCTTGTTCCTTGGCCATCGACAGATCGGGCTTCTTCTTCGAGTCACTTGAGTAGTCGGCCACCGCTCTCAATCAATGTGTCTTTTGACTCTGCATTTTCTCAAATGCACCAACATTGCCTTTTTCTTTTCTTGTCTTCTTTCTCTCAAGACCTTTATTTCTTCTTCATTCCCGTATTTGTTGACTACAGGATATGGGCGATCAATGGCATAGTGACCAGTTGCCTACGGTTCCAAAGATAGATATTCAACTTTTTGATCGCTCTTTCCATTCTTGGATTGTCACCCTTTGATATTCAGTTTTTGATGATATGTTCTCTTGGTTGGCCTATCTTCCCTTGATTTGGAGGAGTAGTGTCTTCGGAGGATTCTCCTTGCCTCTCTTGTAGTTCTTATTGAAGAACTTGTTGAACCTTTTTACTAGTAGGGCTATTTCTTCCGGGTCAATGACTTCTTTGACCTCGGCTCTCTTCCCATCTTTAACAATTAGAGCACTTTTTTGGGTACAAATGTCTCTTCCTCGTCTTTTCTTCTCACTCAAACTCGTAGGCTTTGATGTCCTGAGAATAGTTCATGGTTGGATGTCTTTGATAGGTCCATGGAATGTCTTAGTGCCATGACTTTCATTTCCCATTCAAATTGAAGACTTTTTAGGATCTTCATACACATTTCTTCGTGTATATTCCTTTCCAAGTGCGGATAGCTCGTTGGTGATTTCTATGAACCGAGCATCCGGTTGATCCAGGTTTTCTCCGAGAGATCATTTTGAAGTTCTCAAATTTCTCGTACATCCACCGATAATTTGTTTTCTTTGATTTGCTTCCGAGCCTTCACAAATCAATCTTAGCTTGTCCCATTTCTTTAGCCGTTTTGCATGATTTGACTTTATTGAACATGGCTTTGTCCAAGGTTTTGTAAAGGATGTCCTTGGCTACATTGTCCAGGTTGTATCTTTTTCTGTCATCATTTGTCCATTCGGTTCTTGGTTTTTCAACCATGGTGGTCCGGGAGCATCCTCCTTACCTTACCTTGCAGCTTTCTTACAATTATGTTCACCTTTAAGATTTGTAGTGGCCCATCCTCTATCACTATCCACATCTCATCATGTAATCTTTGAGATGAGCACATAATACTTTTCCAATCATCAAATTCTTCAATAGTGAACATAGGGATGCGTGTCAAATTTGCTTCCATGATAATAACTTTTAATGATAAAAAGAGTTTTGAAAGTTTAAGTACTAAATCGGACTTTGAAAAGTTTGGAGATCTAGTTCAAGAACTGGTCGGAGGGCTCAATGAACCAACCTGGCTCGATACCACTTGTAGGTCCCAAGGGGGTGTAAGTGTAAGGTTTAGAAGGGGGGTTGAATAAACCTTACCAAATTTTTGATTTAGGCCTTTTAAAAATTCGAGTTGATATCGCACAATCTTGTCCTTGGTGGACACCAATTTAGTTAATCAAGAGAGTTAGTCTCTCAAATGCACTTAATCGAGTAATAACTCAAATTGTTAAGTCTAAATTAACTCACCGTAGTTTGTTTTTTTTCAGCGGAAGACTTAACACCTTTAAGTTTGGTTAAGAGAGATTTAGAGCTTGATTTAGTACTTAGAGGTTATCTAATGGATAGCAAATATGTCATGAGAATTAAACAAATATGATGCAAGAATTAAAGTCTTTGAAATGTAAATGACACAATAAGATTTTTATAGAGGTTCAAGATGGGGTAATTCTTCTACTCCTTTCTTCTCCAACTCCCGGAGGAATCCACTAGGTATTGATCAAGATACAAAGTGGTAAATATCCGATACAAGTCTTGATCACACAAATGACTTGATCCTTTGGGACTCGATGAGAGACGCCTTAATCACTAAGCTGGCTTCTCGTGCGACTCGCTTCTTCACAAGCAAAAATTGCTACTACACCCACTTGCTCAAGCTCTTTGGATTTGATCACGAAGCCCTCCAAAAGCTCAAGACTTGGTTCGACCTTGAACCTTCCTACAATCCTTCGTGGAATGTAGACCCCTTGATTCTTGATAATTTCCTCTTCAACTCGATTGAAGTTATCTTTCCTTCACAGTGAGTGTTGGATTGATGTTCTTCGCATGTAGGCTTGAGGATTGAGCGTTTAATGACTTGAGAATATTTCGATTCTGATTCTAATAATTGCTTGAATGTTTGTGGTTACAGTCTCTTTCGCTCTCGTAGTCATTCCTCGGCTGTTATAGTGATCTTTCAAAAATCTGCCCATTATTTTTGAAAGTCACTTGTGGTCGCTGGCTTGGCTTGTCTTGTTGCTTGGAATTGCCATTTCCTCGTATGAATTGTTCTTCACCTTTTCGAGTTCTCGACACGGTGTAGTGCTTTCCATTGGTTTATTCCTTTTGCACGCTTCGGGACTGAGCACTTCGAGAAAGGTATCATGGAGATATTACTTGTTTAAGTAATTCTCTTGATTTCTCGTGCAATGGATCTTTTTCGATTATCTCGACTTGATTGCATTTCCTTGCTTTCCCGGTGACTTAGAGTCGACTTCCAATCATGGATGACTCTTCACACTTTAACTTGAGACTTGGCTTTTCTTGAGTTGACTTGATGATACTCCACTCACCGCATCTCACCGCTCCTTCATAGAGTTCCGTCTTCTCTTCTTTGCCATACTCACTGTCTTGCAATGAGTCTTCCTTCTCGTCTCCGTTGTCTTCTTGCATGTTTGGGCATAGCCGACTTAACTCATTGACCACCTATTTATTACAATGCATTTTACAACAAAAATTGGGGTGCCAACTTCCTATTCTAAGTTTTACATGGCATTCATCAAAATCTAAACAATAAATTTCCCAACAACCTTGAAGAGCACCACACTCTTCTTCAACACCACCTTGGAGATTACGACAATCTCTCTTGAAGATTACCACAATTTTCCTTCAACGGCACCTTGTGAAGATTACCACAATCTTCAACCTTGAAGAACACCAAATTCAAGAACACCTCGAAGAGCACCACACTCTTCAATAAGAAGATCACCACAATCTTCTTGCACCTATCACCTAGATCATCCAAGTGTGTTCTTACCACAAGAACACTCACAAGGATATCTTGTGTTGAATGATGACCAAAAAATCAAGATTACAACTCAATAATAAATAATACAATCTGAGTGCAAGTGTAATCAAGAATCAAGCCTAGACCTCAAGAATGCGAAAGTGATAACCTAGGCAAATTACAACAAGAATAATAACAATGAAGACCAAATATGTTTGTTTGAATGTATCTTGTTGTGTTGTAGTATTCTCTCATTTTGTGTTGCTTCAATTCTTCATCTATTTATAGGAGATGTCTTGAACTTGATAGGCTCCTCCTAGGAGATTTAAATTTGTAAAAAATTGCAAGACAAATGAAGAATATAGCTGTTAGAAATCAATCCCACAAGGGAAAAGTTGTCTGCTGCACAACGGTTAGAATTTTGCTGTCAAACTATAGGGCGACCCGCCGCACACTAATACAGAATTGAAATGAAACATCAAAAATTACATAGGGTGACCGGTCCAGGGAGTGCTCGACCGGTCGACCTAGGGTGCGACCGGTCGGCCCCATAGTGGACCGGTCCCCCTTAACATCTTGAGAGAAACAGAGTGTTCTGAAATGTAAATCTCATCCCAGGCACCGGTCGACGCCCAGGTCGACCGGTCGACCTCCTGGGTTTTTCAAATTGTCTCTTTTCTGTTTCAAAACTTAACTCCATGTACGAGTTGCCCTATAGGGCGACCGGTTGAGCACGAGACAAAAGTGTTGTCCAATTTTTTTATCGAAAATAAACTTCAAGAAATACTCCAAAAATAGTAAAAACATTTTAAACCGTTCGAGAGTATTTGGACAACATTTGAAATATTGTTTTTGATGTAAAAACACATTAACACAGAATCATCAAAAGTGTTGTCCAATTTTTGTCGAAAATAAACTTGAAGAAATACTCCGGAAAATTAGTAGAAACAATTTAAATCATTTAGGAGTATTTGGACAACATTTAAAAACATTGTTTTGGTGTAAAAACAAAATCATCAAAATCATGATAAAAACATTTATCAAACAATCTCCCCCTTTTTGATGATTACAAACCAAAACAATTTAACGAGGTCGATTTTGAAAACAAAACAATTTTACCGGTTAAAAAGAACTATCCGTTGTGAGCGACAACATTCCACGCAATATATTCACAAGGATGGGAGTATAGATTTTCAAAAATATTTTTGCAAAAGCTCCCCCTATCAACATGCACAACAAGAGTAATATAGAAGCAATCAACCAAAAGTTAAAAGCTCAGCTTTTACATATTGAGCTTAAGTATCAAGAGCTTATAAGCTCTCCCTATCAACAAAACATCATTAGACATGTATATGAGTCCATAATGCATCAAATGGACTAAGTATGATTCACAGCTTTTGACTTTTAATAGCCACAGCTTATAGCTTCTTCCGTTGAGCTTATCTTAGCTTCTTTGAGCTAAAGAGCTTATAACTTGTTTCTCCCCCTTTGTAATCATCAAAAAGAATGTTAGCACGATAAAAACATCATATATCCATATCAAAGTGCGCAATTTAATCGATTTATCGAGCTATTTGAATATTGAAGCTTATAAACTAATTAGGAGAGAAAAGTCGATCATATGACTTATAGAAAGCTCATAAAAGCTCATTTGATTTGAAAAACATGATCTCTATAAATATATAAGACATTTGAAAACGAGAGAATCATGTAGGTGATGAATTTTTCATTGAAACGTTTTATCGAACACTTGGCGGGCGTCAAAAATAGAAGAAGATATATATAGCCCTTGTAAATATAATCAAGCCAAATTTTTCATCACCAAAAGCAATTTTACAAATATCATCCAACAACAATTAATAAGCTCATCACAAACATATACAAATTGCATCAAGAAGTGAACATTTAAGCCAAGTTCTCAAGGGTTCAACCCAATTGAGATAAAGAGGTAGGATTCTTACCATTTAATCGGTAAAGATGAGCAACAATGATGATAAACGAGCAATATAATCCCCAAGATATATAATTTATGCTACAAACCACATTTGAAGTGAATTGTGTGTGAAAATGGCAAAGGGGACGAAAAATGAACTAAACACATCAAAATGGCTAAGTATAAGAACATAGACAGTTTTAACCAAAAAAAAATAGGCGTGGGGCGGTCCAGCTGAAGGGCGACGGTCGGAGATGAGGGCGACTCGGCCTCAGCCCGACAGCCCACCGTTCATCTGTTTTGCAAAATCCAAAGTTTGAACCAAAAATCCGATTTTTCGCCCCTCGAATTTGATTGTCAATCAATATGCCTTCCTCAACCTTTGTTGATCTTTACATTGGTAGCCATAGAGGTTGAAATGGTTCTTCCTTCTTCAATACCTAACTTCTTCAAAGGTTCTATTGTATACTTTGATTGTGAAATATAATCACCTTCTTGGCATTGTTTAACTTGAAGTCCAAAGAATAAATTGAGCTCCCACATCATTATCATCTTAAATTCACCTTGCATCAACTTATAAAATATCTTGCACAAAGATTCATTAGTAGCACAAAAAATGATATCATCAATATAAATTTGCACAAGTAAGCATTCTTGCCCCTTTTCAAAAACAAAGAGATTAGTATCAACTTTACCTCTTGTGAAACCATTTTGCAAAAGAAAATAGATAAGTCTATCATACCATACACGGGGTGCTTGTTTTAAACCATACAAGGCCTTTTATAAAAATCATTTGGCCTAGAGAAATTTTCAAAGCCCGGTTGTTTTACATAGACTATTTCTTGAATAAAACTATTTAGAAAGGTGGATTTAACATCCATTTGGTAAAGCTTGAAATTTTCTTAAAACAAGAATAGGCAAGTAAAATGCGAATTGCTTCTAAATGAGTTATGGGAACAAATGTATCATCAAAATCAATACCTTCTTCATGACAATACCTTTGAGCTACTAACCTTGTCTTGGTTATTAAGCTTGTTCCACAATACCAAAAATTTCTGCAAAATCTTAACAAGATATCTTGCACAAGAGCATAGTAATATCGAATGATAGAAACACTATAATAAGCAACACATACTATGCTTAAAAACAAATCATCAAGAGTTTCATAAAACATGTAAGTTCAAATAAGCTTATAGAAAGCTATATAAGGTCTCTTTTAAAATATGAAAACCCGAGAGCATATAGTTGAGACCTCATTTAAGAGAAGTATTTGAACAATAGTTGACAAGAATGAATATGTGCAATCAAATGCATAATTTAAGAGGAGGATAAAAATCAAATGTTTTATCAAAAAATATAATCCTTTACAAGTCTCGGATAAAACAAGCTTTATCGAATAGTGCCTTTCAAAAATCGAAAAATCCTTTTAATGGCACTTGTGTGAGATGCTTTGAAATATCTTGAAAAGGAAGCACATAGGCATATGTCAAAAATATATCGAGTCTATAAGATGAATACCAATGATGAGCGTACCTCGATAGTTTATGCTCCTCTTGACACATTATGATATAAATAGCCATTGGTGAAGGTATATATATCCTACAAAATTCTTAAAACAAATCTTGCACAAAAGCATAATGGTACAAGTGTAAGCTAAGCAATAAGAGATTTCACAAATATGCTCATGCTATATAAATCCATAAGAGATAATAAAACACATTAGCCTTAATAAATGCACAAGAGTTTTAAAAACATCATGTAAGGTCTCCTTTTCAAAATATTTTAAAAACACAAAAATTTATTGAGGACCTTAACAAATATTTGAAAACTCATTTTGACAATAAAGGCACAAATAAAAACATGCATAATAACAAAATAAAATGCATATTTAAATAGGGAGATACAGTTTACCAATTACGCCATTTCCATGGGTTGTGTCTTTCCCATTGTTGATGATATCGTCCCCTTTGAAAATCATTTTGTTGATGATAGCTCTTCCAATTGCTCCATTTCCAAGGATTGTGTCCTTCCCATTGTTGATAGTGTCTTTCTCTTGGAAATTCATTGTGGTGATGTCTTCTCCTTTGATCAAATCAGACGGTCATTTGATGTCTTCTAGGCGGTATGAATTTTCCTTGATTATTATTCCGCCGGGTACCTAATATGACATTGCTTTATGGTACCCTCAAGTGTTTGGGTCCTTTGGGATTATCTTTTAGACTTTTAGGTCTCCAATAATAATTAGAGTTATTTCTAGCCCGACAAGTATTAGTCGTATGACCTTTTTTACCACAATAAAAACAAGTAATAATTCTAGGAGCATAATGACCAACAAGCATAGAGACTTGATTCTTTTTCATATGATTGACAACATTGGGCTTATGATCAAGTTCTAGTTTCAAGTTATCACAACTATGAACATCAACAATTTTGGTCATTTTATTGGTACTCAAGTTGAATTTTGATAAATCCTTTTTCATGCAATTAATATCCTCAACAAGAGTACTATTTTCTTTTTCAAGGTTTCTAACCTTATCAAGTGTGGTGGTGTGAGCACATGAAAGTGATTCATAGGAAGTAAATAAACTATCCTTATCATTTTTCAAAACATTGAATTCCTTTTTCAAATTTTTGTATTTAACAAGTAAGCTTTGGAATTCATTTTGAAGCTCATCATAATCATTAAGCAAATCACTATAATCATTGTGCAATTCATTATCATAAGAAGTAGAAGGTTTAGAACTTACCTCGTTTTCTTCGAAGCCCATAAGACATCGTTCGTTTTCATCGTCGGAAGTTGTAGGAAGCTCATTCCATGTTGTTGGGTTTGTATCCATGTGAGAAGTAGATGCTTTTGAGTGGCTCCTTTCATTTGCATATACTTCTTCTAATTTTCTCCATACTTCATGTGCCGATTTAATTCCTACAATATGATCATATTCCAAAATGGTAAGTGAACAATAAATAATATTAAGAGCTTTACCATTTAAGGAGATGATTTTCTTCTCTTCATCATTGAGCTCCTTGAGAGCTTTGGAGGTGTGAGGTGCATCTTTCATCAGAATGGATTCTCCATTGATGACCGTGCTCCAAATATCGAACCCGCAACTTTGTAAATAGCATTCCATTCTTTCCTTCCAAAATGTATAATTTTTGGAATCAAATAGTGGTGGCTTGGTGGTGGAGGCGCCGGTAAGATAGACTTCATTCGTAGCCGATGATCGTTCCTCTTTACTCGCGATGTGGAACGAGTTTGCCAAAGAGTTTGGCCCTGATACCACTTGTAAGTCCAAGCGGTTACGATAATCTAGAAGGGAGGTGAATAGATTATCTCTATTTTCTCGATTATGCCCTCTTTTTCGAATCAAATAAGCCAAGACAAGAATGAAAGTGCGGGAAGTAAACAACACGTGTCGATTTATAGACTTCACCCTACCTAGGAACTACGTGCTCTACCACCCCAGTATATCCGTGGGTTTCGAAAAAGAAAAAGAATTTTATTAATTACCACAATTAATACAACAACACCTTAAAACATCACCTTGAAGAGCACCACACTCTTCTTCAACACCACCTTGGAGATTACCACAATCTCCCTTGAAGATTACCACAATTTTCCTTCAACGGCACCTTGTGAATATTACCACAATCTTCAACCTTGAAGAACACCAAATTCTTCAACACCTCGAAGAGCACCACACTCTTCAATAAGAAGATCACCACAATCTTCTTGCACCTATCACCTAAATCATCCAAGTGTGTTCTTACCACAAGAACACTCACAGGGATATCTTGTGTTGAATGATGACCAAAAAATCATGATTACAACTCAATAATGAATAATACAATTTGAGTGCAAGTGTAATCAAGAATAAAGCCTAGACCTCAAGAATGTGAAAGTGATAACCTAGGCAAATTACAACAAGAATAATAACAATGAAGACCAAATATGTTTGTTTGAATGTATCTTGTTGTGTTGTAGTATTCTCTCATTTTGTGTTGCTTCAATTCTTCATCTATTTATAGGATATGTCTTGAACTTGATAGGCTCCTCCTAGGAGATTGAAATCTGTAAAAAACTGCAAGACAAATGAAGAATATAGCTGTTAGAAATCAATCCCACAAATTAGAGAAAAGCTGTCTGCTGCACAACGGTTAGAATTTTGCTGTCAAACTATAGGGCGACCGGTAGCGCACTAATACAGAATTGAAATGAAACAGCAAAAATTACATAGGGTGACCGGTTCAGGGGGTGCTCGACCGGTCGACCTATGGTGCGGCCGGTCGGCCCCATAGTGGACCGGTCCCCCTTAACATCTTGAGAGAAACAGAGTGTTCTGAAATGTAAATCTCATCCCAGGCACCGGTCGACCCTTGGGCAACCGGTCGATGCCACCGATCGACGCCCAAGTCGACTGGTCGACCTCCTGGGTTTTTCAAATTGTCTCATTTCTGTTTCAAAACTTAACTCCATGTACGGGTTGCCCTATAGGGCGACCGGTTGAGCACGAGACAAAAGTGTTGTCCAATATTTTTATCGAAAATAAACTTCAAGAAATACTCCAAAAAAATAGTAAAAATATTTTAAACCGTTCGGGAGTATTTGGACAACATTTGAAATATTGTTTTGATGTAAAAACACATTAACACAGAATCATCAAAAGTGTTGTCCAATTTTTGTCGAAAATAAACTTGAAGAAATACTCCGGAAAATTAGTAGAAACAATTTAAATCATTTAGGAGTATTTGGACAACATTTAAAAACATTATTTTGGTGTAAAAATAAAATCATCAAAATCATGATAAAAATATTTATCAAACATCAATAGCACAAAAATTAACGATGTAATAGTTAAATCTATGAAATTAAAATTGGTTATGCGTTCTTGATATGTTAATAGGTCATAAACCCGATAAAGCAGTATATAAGGGTGACTACGCGAAATCATCAAGATAAGGGCACCACTGGTAAGTATAACCTTTTAACTTGTTATTTGACTTGTGTGATTTTATAGTTGATATGTTCGAATGAATTGCTTATTTGTTTGGCTGTAGTGATTAGAAGTTTGTTGCGCTCTAATGCGAATTGTATGATTCTCTTTAGTGATATTGTGATGAAATTGAGATATATGATCTCTATGTGATGACATTGAAATGGAAGTGAGATATCTGATCTCCACTGATGTTATTGTTATAAAAATGAGATATGCGATCTCTACTGATGTTATCGATACGGAAATGAAATATGTGATTACAGGAAATACATTCATGAGAGATTAATGGATTCTGTTATGGCCGCTAATGACCTTGAATCATGTGCTACATAATTACATATATCTAGAAATTCTGGATTACAGAGTACCGTACGGCCACCCCAAGTTCACTGAACTATATGTGAATTAAGAATTACAGAGTGCCATGACCATCTTCGTATCACGATTTATTCTTGGTATTAGTGGGCCCATAACAGTAAAAGAATATGATCAAGCATATGCATTTATGTGTTTATGAATATTTTGAACAAAAAGTGTGAAATGGTTGTGATGATGTGCTTGTGTGATGTTAAATAACTTGTTATTAGATCATACTTGCTGAGTTTGCAACTCACCAAATGCAATGTTGCTTATTTTTAGTTGTTGTAGATAAAAGTTGATTCATGAGGTGTGGTAGAAGTTTAAAGCATGGATCAAAGGTCGTCCTATTTGATTCTCACCCTTCTCCCTCAGCTCATCATTTGCAATTCATATAGGGAGTTTTGTTTTGATCTGTATATAAAAAAGGGCAAGGTCGTTAAGGTCTTGTAATATGGATAAATGCACGTGTAAATGAGCGTTGTTAAATCTTTTTGAGTAAATGCTTCCGCTCGTGCAAAAAGGGTTACCGTTGATGATTATCATGTTAATATCATGTGCAATGAAGTTGTGTTATCTATGAACTATAGCTTTATACTATATAATAACGTGTTACAAGGGCAAGAGTGTTACATGTTAGTTTGGTGCATTTGTATTAGAGATTGAGAGATTACCAGTAACTGCGGTTGGTGCATCTTTAGCTTCTTCTTATGTCATGGAAAAAACTCGAGCTGGACCTTGTTATCTGATCGCTTGACTTTTTTCTGGACCAGCGCCTCTTCCTATACCGAATCTCCCTCGACCTTTGCCTCTATAAGGATTGAAACCACTAAAAATTTAGTTTGCTCAATTGTGGGTTCCTCTCATGGTTTTATGCAATTCCTTGCTATATGTCCAGGTTCACCATATCTAAAACATTTCCCTGCAAGATGTCGTATGATTTTTTATGACTGGCAGATGATGAGACATAATTATCCTACATATATTCTCTTCCTAATTCTAGGTTATGAAACAAAACACTTTCATGGCCACATTAGATGTATACATATTAGTGCCTTTAGTAACTAGTAGAGATACCAAAAATCTTGACAGATAAACTAAGAAAAGCATATCTCTCTCTCTCTCTCATCTTCATTTTTTCTTCTTTTTTCGTTTTCGTAGGAAAAAAAAATCAAAAACTCTCTTTGTTTTGACTACTTAACAACAATTCTTTTGCACAAATTCAATTAATGATTGTTGTTTACTCCATTAAAATTTAACACAAGAAATGAATTTTTGATTACTCGCAAAATCATTAAATTGGGGTTTTCATTCGTTCATATGGACTTACTTTAGAGGGTGGACGTTTGGACTTCTACGGGTTTTGAAGAAAAACACTTGGATTTATGCGGGTTTCAGAATCGTGTAGTTTCTGGAAATTAATTGCATCAATTCCTTCTTCAAAAAGAGTGTTGAAGGTAAAAATCCAAAACTCTAATTTTTATTGTGTGTATAAATATGTGATCGTAAAACGGACACAAGAACTTGGGGCATTTTATCATGAATTGTTAAATGCATTTCTTTTAAAATTTAAATTCCTCTACGTGTTATATCCCTGTGGTGTAGTGAGCCCAAAAGCTAGAGGGAGTGCACATATACCACCCTTTCAACACATATCACCATTCAAGTTTTGTCCTGTTTCATCCATAATCACATGTTCCTGCTCAATGATTTTCCATACATGTCGCCAATTGTTGAGTCACCAACAATAATCTTCTCTAAACTCCACAAACAACTGTACGTAAGTTATATAGAGTGTCATGAGATTTACCAGCGAAAGCACGAAGATGCTTAAGTCATAAACTGCCTTTAATGTAAAATAACAGAATGAATATCAAGAATTCAAGTAGCATATAAGCATACATTTCCCCATAATTATAGGAGTAAACTTACAAAAGAGATTGAATCCTATTATTATTACATTTTCTTGTAAAGGGTAACTTCGGATAGTAAATATAATCCCAATAATCTATATTGAGATCTATGGTTCAACCTCTATCTTATCATATAAGGATTCCCATATCTAACAAATATCTAGGGTTTTCGCCTACGTGAGTTATTTGTAACTGGCCTGATCTAACATAAAGGATCGGACATCAGCATTACCTGACCCTCAACCAGAAGCAATCTTCCTGATTACCAGGTTGAATATTTGTTATCCCAACCTCCTTATTTATCCTGAACCATACATAATTTCTGCACAGACATAAAACAAGAATATGTGTATGTTCAATTTTAATTTCAAAGTGTTTAACATATTTTTCATTTTACTTTTAGATGCATAGGTATATGTAGTTATTCTCGTATTTTTTTCGTTTCATTTTCTAGTTTCCTTTTTCTTTATTTCTCTTGCATTTTTATTGTAGATAAGTAAGTCAATTTCTCCTTAACTTTGTAAGAATTAAAATATGAAAAAAAATCAATCCATAAAAATAGTGATGTAACGATGCATTGAAGATAGGTTTTGTAACATTCTATGAAGCAAATAAAACGGTATAGAAATATTCTTTTAGCTTCAAACTTATTTTTTCAATCAAAATATAATTATATATTAAAAACAAAGTCATTTTAAGTTGTGTAAAGTCACCATATAATAACAAATATATTTTTAAAAATATTTTTCAAACTAAAACACTTTGATAAAAATAGTAAAATCTATTTAAGACTTATATCATAATTTTCGTCTAGATTAATGATTCAAATATGGTAAAATTGATACATGAATTTAATATTTAATGCTACTTTTTTAAAATTTGTAGATCATTATAATTTCTGGAAAAAAAATTCTATCATAAATATTGCTTCTGTATTTTGGAATCATTATTAACAAATCAAAATATGTCCTTTTTTTCAACCGATGAATTCGGTTTCTAAAAATTTGGTAAGATTTGTATAATTTTGTTATTTTTTATTCAAGCCCACAAGTTTGATTATTAAATTGTGATTTTCTTTTTTATAATTTGAATTAAGTTTTATTTAAAATATTTTGAAAAATAATTAATAACAAATCAAATTACAGCCATGTTACAATTTTATGAAACTTATTTTGGATATGTTTAATGTGCACGAGGTAAATTTGAAGCTTTACAAATAACAAAAAATAAATATAACAACAAAAATTTTATATAATATAATATAATATAATTATTTTAAAAATTAAACCGCAAAGTTTTTTTATAATTGAGAATTAAATGTTGTTTCAAATAATTTGGAATATAATTAATAACAAAGCAAATGAAAACTATAAATAATTTATTTTGGGTTTAAGAACTTGTTTATTTTAGGTTTCTAAACCTGAAAAATACTGGAATATTATTAATAAAATATTATTTAATAAAAAACAATTATGGGGAAAATATGCATACTTTCTACTGTTGAATTATACGTCTTAATTTCAAAAATTGTGATATTTTAGTTTTAGTAATGTTGGGAAATTTATTTAATAGATTTTGATGATACCATGTAAAATTTAGATTAGGATGTTGGCACCCCAATTCATTGTGAAGTCAAATGTGAAGTCAAGAGAAGATCGTGATAGATAGGGTTCTATTAGGTGAGTCGAAGCAACCAAGTTGAAGATTGCGAGATGTTGAATGAAGATCGAAGAAGACTCACTTCGAGTGTGTCACCGAGTGTTGCAACCTCAGATGAAGTATCGATCAAGTACCAAGAAAAGTTGTCTCGAGGAATTACTCGGAGATTGACGGTTGAGTCACTCCTACATAAGTGGAGATGACTATCCTCAAGGGGTTATCGCAACAAAAAAGTACTCAAGAAAGTCAAGAGATTTATTGTTAAACAAAGTCAAATGTTTCTTTGAAAGTAGAAACGTGTCAGATTAGGTCTTGTAATAAAACTGCTTTTCTTTGAAAGAGTGCAAAAACAAGGAACCAATGAGATGCTCCAAATGCATCTGCGAAGAATTGAGATTTCAGAAAGGTAGAGCATTAATTCGAGGATCGAGTCTACATCAATATTGCAAGACAAGACAAGCCAACAACCTCAAAGTGTAGTTTGAAAAATGCATCTATCTCTTTAAAACATTCATTATGAAAACGGATACATTTTTCAAACAAGCGAAATAAAAAGGAATTCATTTGAGAGAAGGTTACGAATGCAAGCAAAGCAATCGATACTAAATCAAAACAAGAGTAAATTATTGTCAAGCATTCATACTATCCTCAAGCCTAAAACTCAAGAAAATCGATCCAACACACTCGCAAAAAATTAAAATATCCCAAGGAAAGACAACTTCAAAATGTTGAAGATAATATGTTTGTTTAAAGACAAAGTTTGTTCCCAATTTATACATACGCACATCCAAGGTTGCGGGAAGTGTAGTAAGATTCTAGTTTGAACTAGAAGCTTTGGACTTGTTGGAGAGCTACGTGATGAAATCCAAAAGTTTGTAGGAGGCAAGTAGCGGGACGGCTGCTTTTTGTGAAGAAGCTTCCTAATATATATGAGTCCCGGAGAAGCCGGATTGTGTGATCAAGGTTGTCTCGGACTATCATTCTTTTGTAACAAAGTCACCATTACTTAGTGGATTACCAACTCATTTTAATCAAATGGTGAAACACTTCACTTAATAAGAAAAACCAAGTCTCTTGTTTTCGAAAAAGGTTAATCGAATCGGTTGAGTTATCTTATCAAATTTATTTAATTGGCTAAATAAATAACTATACTATGAAGGTCGAACTAAGTTTTCCAAAAAACTAGTCAAAGACTAAGAATACACACTTGTGACTAAACTCGATTTAAAAGGACTAAAATCGAAAATTTGGTAAAGTCTATTCAACCCCTCTCCCCCCTTCTAGACTTTATATTATCACCCCTTGGGACCTACAAGTAAATTCGATTTTTCATAATTTGGGTAAATTCTGGTAAATAAGTTAAAAATGTGAAATTAGAATATCATTATTTTTTGATAATATGATTATCTAAGCATTTGATTGATATATAAATGGTATGATTTAGAGTAGAATATGAATCAAAATTTAACACTTAACTTTTCTATCACAATTAATAATTAGTTTGTTTATCTTCGTCTTAACAAAATTATTTTTCTTGATGAGCAAGTATAACCAAATAACTAAAACATTCATTATGAAAACCCCAAAATGGAAAAAAAGAATTGAAAAATCCAAATATTACAATACAAACTCATACAACTAAATTCTAAAATTAAAAAAAATTAAACAAAAAAATTTCTCCCCCTCTCCAAAGTGGACGGCCAACATGAATTAAAAACGCACATTCTAATATACCTCACAAAATCATTCACATCTTCAAATCTTCAAACACAAAATCATTCACATCTTCATATCTTCAAACACCAACTCTTCACATCTTCATATCTTCAACCATAAGTTCTTCATATCTTCAAGTACCACTTCTTCACATCTTCAAATATTCAAACACAAGTCCTTCACATCTTCAAACCCATCTTCATATCTTCAAGAAAATCTTCTTCCTAACATCAAACACACTTTCTTTCTTCAAACATCTAAACCAAAACAAACAATCTTTCTACTTAAACTCCAAAAAAAAAAATTCGAACACCCCCCATCTCAAGCTAAGAAATTTCACTCCTCAGTTCAACTTAAAATCTTACTACTCTTCACCTTCTCTTTTTAATTTAAGTTTTAATTTTGGATTTTGAGGTACTTAGAAGACCACTTGAAGACATGCATGCATGGTGGTGAAATTAGAAGATTTGAAGAATAAGTGTTAGAGAATTTGGACTACAAGGTAATAATTGGACACTAGAACCCTTCTTTCTTCTTCTCTCTATTTTTTTCAAATTTTAACACCCCTTTTTCATTTTTGAGAAATAGGAGCTGACCTTAGGTAATTTTGGAGTTGAACCAAAAATTCCAAATTTGAAGCTTCAACTAGTTTCAAATCACCTACTACACAAGGTAAAGTGTAGTCTTTCCAATTTTCTTATCTCCTTCTTTTTCTCCTTAATTTTTCTCTCATTTTTCTAACTCCAAATTTTTGATATTTCTTGACTTAGGGGCTGACCTAAGTGACCTCATCCAAAGTTGTGAAATTTATCCTTTTATTTCACAACTTTCCAATTTTAAGGTGGATGGAAAAATTATTTCAACTTCTAGGTGCTTTTGTTAAAATGCATGTAGAGTTTTGATCATGAGCCCTTGAGATATATAATTTATGTATTGCATGTCAATTTTATGTATCAAGTCATGAAATTTCTCAAGTGTTGCTCAAAATTGCTATTTATTGAACTTTAGGTGCATGCATGTGCAATTTAATGTTCTATTTGATGAATTCTTGTATGAATTGAACATGCATGTGTATGATATTTGAAATCCATGTTTTAGATGACTTATAACCTGGACAAGTGGAGCATAATTGATTAAATTTTAATTTTGGACTTAAAAATGCAAAAATGGAAAGTTGGTGGACTAAATTGCAAGAAAATAAAACTTAAAGGACCCCTCTGCAAATTTTGAATTTTGGGACTATACTCAGGTTCAAAAATGACTTTTGGACATTTTAATAAAGTTTTAAGAGTTTTAAGATAAATAAAATAAACCTTTAAAAGCCCAAGGACTAGATTGTAAAATTTGAGAAGTTTAAGGGCTACTTTGTAATTTTTGAAACTGTACCAGACCTTAATTTTAAAATTTGAAATTTTAACTCTTAAGGGACTGGAAATGATATATTTTAAATGTATTCCAAAAATCCAAGTGTTTAGAGTTTGGAAAGTAATTTTACTAAAATTAATGGACTAAAGTGTAAAAGATTAAGTCTTGCCCATGCACCTGGAAATACTAATTTAACTATAACTTAATTATATTTTGGACCCAAGGTTCAAATTTCATAACAATTGGACCCTAAAAGCCTTAAAGGCAATTATTTCAAAATGGGACAAAAATGATATTTTCAAAAGTTAAAGGACCTATACTTATTTTTTTAAAAACTGCTTTTGTTCCAATATCCTACTAACCTTAGTGACATTTTCCAACTGGAATCACATTTAAAAGCCCGTCCGGTTTGTGAGTTCCGATTATTTCAAACTTAAGGCCCGAAATGACAATTTTAACAAATTTGGGGCCAATGTGAGAATTTTATAAAAACTCGAGCTCAAAACTTTAAAAACCTGAATCTCTGAACAATTTAGAGATTTTTGGAACTGATCTCATAATTTTTCAATGTCGGGATATTTATTTATTCAATTTTTAACCCCAAAAGTATTGGTTTTTACAAAATGGGGCTAATTGTAAATTTTCTTTTTATCAAGGACCTAACTCAAATTATTTTCCTTTTACTAAAACAGCCCTGGACCCTCTGACTTTAATTATTAATTAAAATATTTTATTTTCTCAAAAATCCCTTGACTTATCGGATCGTCTTGACCGATTAATACCCGATCGTGGGGCGACTTCCTTGTATTGCGATCTTGAATCTATAACGGGACTTATGTTCCACCTAATCTTTCAAGATATCGAAGATTGCTTATCCTTCCGATAATCGTCTTCATCCAAATGACTCCACCAACGCCATAATTGCCACTCGCGATTTTCGAAAATTTTTCTGAACTGCTTCCCTGAATCAATAATACTCGACTGCCTGGTTGACTACCTGAACTTGTGTTTACTTTCCTACTTGAGTCAACTTGGTGTGTCGAGCTCACAGTCGGAATGGATACGTCGGGGATGGAACCGGCAAGGCGGCTCTGCTTTGCTATTCCACTCTTCCGGCCCCATCGTCCTAATCCCGCAACTGAGGGACGGAGTGTCCAAGGGAAGCGGGTCGTAGTACTTGAGGTATAATCATGATTATGACAAATCCGAGCCTTGCTAGCTCCAGTGTGGATTTTGTCTTTGCCTATGGAGCAATAAGGGCATCTGTAGTGGTGGGTTTTTTGAAAGGTTTGTGGGATGAAAAACCTTGTGAAAAAACCCACCACCATTGTAAAGGCGAGCTTTTTTCATTCCCAAAAAAAGCGGTACCGTGTTTACGGTACCGCATTCTCCAATTTTTTTTTCTTTTTTCTTTTCTTTTTTTGACAAGCCCCCAATTGTTTTTTGAAGTGGGAGGAAATTATGGGTAGGAATATTATTTTTAAATGGAGAGTGCAGGGTCCACAAAAAAGTTGTATAGAGGTTTTTTGATTGTGGGGAGAAATGTGAGGATTTTTCTTTTTGAGGTTTTTATGAGGTGGCAATATGGGCTCCACCAAAAAGTAGGTTTGTAGAGGTTTTTATAAATATGGCATTGGAGATGCCCTAAGGTGACAGGTCTTGGACCATCTTGCTCGGGGAGTTACAAGGAAGAACGAAGGAATCGCTGTCTGATCCACACGATTCCAGAGTTATCGGACCCGTTTGGTTGGCGCCACAAATCCGTACGCAACCGCTACTTGTATTGCATTGGTTGGCGCTACAAATCCGTACGCAACCATTATTTGTCTTGCATTGGTTGGCGCTACAAATCCGTACGCAACCATTATTTGTCTTGCATAGGATTGGGGTTACATTTCGTACGCAATACTACCTGTCTTGCCTGAACCACATAGTGCTTGTGTGCCCACGAACTGTTTTCTTAAACTGTATAAGTATATTACTTAAATATATTTATCACGATGCTTGTGGACTGTGTGTGAATTCACGCATCATATCTCACGCATTTTCATATAACTGTTTTCTCGCATTAACTATATATATCGCCACACTTGCACACGATCACCCCATCCACTGAGATTTCGGTCTCATCCCCACCTGTTTTCTAACCTTAGATGAGGACTTCGTTGAAGATGTGGAACCGACCACGGACTGAGCTCCTGTACCTCGCTTGTTGGATTTGCTACCTATTGTTGTTGTTGTTGTTGCTGGACTTATTTCTTGAAATTGTTGTTGGACTCTTTTATTCTCTTTTCATTCCGGACTGTAACTGAAGGGCGTAGGACCCTTTGACTTCTAAGTTGTTATCTTTGGTTGCTTTTCGGGGATGTAATTTGGATATTGTGGACTATAAGTGTAACTTGTACTTGTTTCTTTATTTCCGCTGCTATTTAGACTCTGTTCCATTGGGTTTTGTTGATATTCGTCTAGATTATTTGGTTTACTTGTATTTAAGTTGTGATCGTCGTTGCGTCCCGTTTGGGGCGTGACAGATTTAGTTTTTCTCTAACTAATTTAATATATGGTTTATTCCGCTAAGTAATTGAAGGTAGGGTTTTCCTCTTATTACTTGAATGTATAGATTTTATTTTAAATAAGTTTAATTAACTGAATTTGGGCTTCCTCCCTAACTAATTAAATGTAGGGTTTATTCTCATAACTAATTGAATGTATGGTTTTTCTCTTATTAATTGAATATGAGGGAATTTTCTTAAATACGTTTGATTAATTTGAACTCGGAGAACCGATGCCCTTCAATTTTCTTTATTTTAAAGTCTGACTTATTAGTTTACTAAACATTGAATGTTTTTCTATTTTCTAGTACGAGTGTTTTGGAATAATAGTTATTAGTATTTACTTTCGTTGCAAACCTTTCGAACGGAGTAAAACTTTTTACTATTCCGTATTTCTAGATATTCTAAAGAGTATTTCTATTACTTATATTTTCGCATTACTATTCAAGTAAGTTAGAAAGGGTGTTACAGGTATTATAGTTTTTTTCAATGTTGTAATAGTAAATTTGGATGCAATTTTTTTTATGAAAGTTGTTCGATTGGTAAATTGGATATATATTTTTGCAAAAGTTGATTGTGTAACAATAAATAAAAAGAAAGATATATATATATATATACATATACACGAGAACTAATAGAGTACTTGAGGAAATTAGATACAACGAAACATATTTTGGTAACATTATTTATTTTGTTATATTTAGTTTTTGGAGGGATATTTTTATTTTTTGCAGGTTAGGTCATGTATTCTATTTATATTGTATTATTTGGATTTTCTAATGATTATTCTATTAGCGATTTCATATTTACTATTTCCCAAACCGTGCGATACACATACTATATTTTTATTAAAAAAAATATTTTTAGTGATTGCAAAGCCTAGAATTCAATAAATAGTTACAATGTAAAGATAAATTAATTTTATTATAAATCATACAATTAAACAATAGAAATATAAATTATTATATAGATAAATTAATTTTATTATAAGTCGTACAATTAAACAATATAAATATAAATTATTATAAACTATTAAAAAAACTCTTTAAATAAAAAGTTTGTTAATAACAAATTTTGTGAATGTGAATTTGTATCTATTTATAGAGTATGTTTATCTATAAAAAAATAAAAGTTTGGAAAAAGTTTTGATTGCCCAATGCTGAATATTTAATATATTGTATTTTCAGTACAATCAACAATAAAATAGTTTCAAATTCCAATATATTTTTAGAGTTTAAAAATCTGAACAATTGTCAGAAGTATTAAAGAATTTAACAAAAACCATGTTTTATATTTAATAATATAATTTTAGGGAAAAATAAAATATTTCAAAAAAAATAAAAACAATTTTATTTTTATATATACACAAACCAAAAGCGATATCAAACAGACAAATTCATATCTAATAATCCAAATGTACAACTTTGAAAGTTCAATATCAAAATACGTAGGTAAATATAAAAAATAATTTCTGTTAACATGAAAACTACGCTAATAAATATAAAAATAATTTTCTATATATAAAGAATTATTATGAATATAATTTCATAATACATAAAAATTTAATTTCTTCTTACATAAATAAAAATATTATGTATGGATATATGTAATATTTGGATTTCTTCAATTAAAATAATTTTTTTAATTAGATTTAATCAACTTAAATACAATCTCTCTCTCTCTCTCTCTCTCTCTCTCTCTCTCTCTCTCTATATATATATATATATATATATATATATATATATATATATATATATATAACACACACACATTTATATAAATATTTTAAGCAACTGTTTCGTAAAAAGTTTTCCGCCCATTTGCTCTTTCCTAAAATTAAAGTTGATGAATTTTTATTAACCAAAAAAAAGAAAAGAAAACTAAATTTGCATTGCTGGAATTTGGTTATTTCTGGTAGTTAACGATTAAGATTTATTTGGTTTGATAAGTGATATTATACTTTTTTTAAATAAATATCACCTTTAAGATTATGCAAATCAAACTTTCGACTACTTTCTTAAATTAAAATAATATATTCATGATTTTCTGTAAATCACATTTATAATACTTGCCAAAATTCTTCTTATTTTACAAAAAAATCATATTTAAATAATAGTAACTTTCATTTCTTTGGAAATAAAATTTAATTCTAGAAAATCTTCATAAATATGTAATAACAAAGCATCATTTAAAATTAGTTTTTTAAATCTCTGTGTACTGCATTAAATATTATCTTTTTTTAGAAAAAATTAATAATATTTTTTTGTTTTTGATCTATTTTTTTAAGTATAATATATAAAATTAATCGTCTTTTTATGATCTTGAGTTTGACACCCATATTACATATATAAAATATAAAATAAACATAAAAAATTAGAAAAATATAAGCTATATATCTCAAAATCTTATTTTTTAATGGGCTTTAAAAATTATACATTCGGACATATTCATATATTGTGACTATTTGTAAATATATGTATAGTTGTTATTTGGATGTATCTTATTTCTTCATAATTATGTAGAATTGTATTTAAGTTGATTACATTACATTAAAAAGTATTTATTTAAGTTCAACTCAATTTACACATGCTAATAGCTTTCGAAAATAAAATTGTATCTGAATTTACTAATAGAACCTTGAAAGAACGTATGGCACCAATCTTCACACTTATTAAGGATCTAACATGACTAAAACGCAATGAACGATGGAGTTGCGCCTTGTGCGGTTTTATGAAAAATCAGTTTTCGAAGATCGAACACAAATACATAGTCTTGAATGTGTTTTTCATGATTCTGACGTATGATATTTTTTCTGTTTTGAATTTTGTCATAAACAATATTAAATAGTATTACCACATGTGGCCTGATGCAATTTTAAAAATATTGCAATGCCAGGGGATAGAATTAATAAAACTACCAAGAAAATGCATATGTCACATTACAAAGCTGAGTCATCACAGATATACACCCCGTGCATTGCACGAGGGTCTCATCTAGTTCTAATAATTATACATAAATGAGTTGTTGGCAATTTAGTTTTGATAAAATGGGCGTCGATCCTATTTTGACCAATATTTGGTGGCTAATATTTAATTCTAGAGGAATTAAATTGTAAATTTTTAATCTACATTCTGAGTAAATATTCATAGTATTTTTTATTTCGGAAAACCGAATTTTAGTGAGTGATTAATTATTACAAGAAGTTGGCCACGCGAACGGGCATTATATAAGGGAGTTGAAAGGCTTTAGCCTTGTCCCACATAGAATATAAAGCATAGTTTATCCTAGCATAAATACTAGGATGTGTTATTGGTTGGATATACTATAATACAAGTGGATGATCACAAGTGGACCACACACGCGCGTGCACCTGACCTCGCCTGAGCCTGGGCTTGGGCCTTGGGTCGGGCCGGTCCTTTAGGCCCGGGTACAGGTTCACTTTAGTTTTATCACTCGAGAATGGGTTTGGCCCATACTCAAGTGATTGTTGGACTTGATATATCTGAACATTGGAGGTGTCCAGATTCATGTAGTCTGTTGGAGTTTGTAACTCTCAGATAGTGCTCATAATATGGTTTGTAACTCATGGAAGTTATATCTAAGTGAGTAATGCCCACTTTCTATTCTTAAATCTCATGCATGTGTTGAGAATGATTGCCTTATATAAGCTTAGGCTGCATTTCAGATTGGTAGAGGGAGAAATAGAGAGAGTTAGAAACATCCTGCAGAAAACTAGTCTGTCGAGTGGATGTTATCCTGAATGTCGTCATATCTGTCATGACATCTCTCGCTGCATCTTCCTTTCTGCATTTTCTGAATCAAGCAAACCAGTATTCTCACTATTTCTAGTTCAATGGAGCTTTTGTGTTAGTGGTGCTACTACAGAAAAGACGTAAGTTGTTTTATCTTTGGAGACATTACGTCAAACCGTGAGCACTAGTCAGGACGTATTTATTTTGCGGACAGAGGTCTTTCTCGACTCGGCTTTAAATTTCTGTCAGATTTATGCTTCTGGAGTTGAAGTCCATTCAAGACTTGTAATAGTTAGGTTTTATTTAAGTTGTAATTTTGTTTTCACTTTTCTAAGGCCATTATTGAAGGCTTTTCCCGTTGTAACACATTGTAGATTTCAACAATCATAAGACAAATGTCGTACCTTTACAATGGAGAAAGCAAAATCTTAGCTTGGAGATGAGCCCGACAGAAGACCTTCCAGTGGTTGCTGGAATTATATTTGTTGCTGAAAATACATTGCGTTTGAAGCATGGAGCTAGGATGATGATTTACTATGCCATGACTATGTCCTTAACAGGCTTAACAGTACACTTTACTATATGTATTGTGTGGTATGGAACTGAGGATATTTTTCCAAAAAGTTCATGGTTTGGAAAAGAAATACAAAATGAGGATGTGTTTTCCAAAAGGTTCATTATTTCTAAGTTTTGGATTGGAAAAATGGATTATTTCAAAAATTCAAAACTATGGTGAAACTAGTATAAAAGTTTCAACTGATCCTGCATGATATTCGTGCTTAATGGATGTCGTTTAAATGAAAATTTTCCAAATAGTTTGCATCATGTAGATATTGTTACCAGGTTGGAAAATTTTCATAAATTCCTAAATGCATAAGTGGAAGAAAATCTAATTAGTGGCCTGATTGTTCGATTAATAATCGAAGAAAGCAATCAAAGGTCTTAATCTAAATCCAAGAAAGTTAGGTAGAGACCCGAGAAAAATGTGTTGGAATATGTTTTTTAAGAATTCCAATGGATCCAGCGATTGTGGAGGTATGACCACATTTTCTGTCACACTTTTTATAACACCCCGACCTTTTATAAGTAAATACAGAGAATTTATGTCAAAATTTTTAGATTTTCGCTATTTTCTTTCAGTATCCCATTTTAGATTCAATAATCTGTTTTATTTATAATGCATTTTTAACCGTTTTTTTTAACATTTTATTTGGAGGTCGAGTTCAACTACGCCCTAAGAATAGGGAATGATTAGATAGTTACGACGAAAATTTAGAAATTTTATGACGAACTTAAATGTTCGAAAAAGTTTAGTAACAAACTTATGGAATCATTTGAAAAATTTCATAAGGATACACATTATCACGTTTTGGAAAATAGGAGTTTATAAGCAAGGACCCCGTAGTAAATATTCTGCTTATTTGAATGACAAAGGTATAATTATAGGTTTTTTGACTCATTCAGAATAAGATATAACTTTATTTTATTTTATTTTATTTTCTTGGGCTATTTTATAATTTTCAAAAGTTAAGGGACCACATTACAATTTTTAATTTTCCATTTTTCTACTTTGTTTTTGTAAATGGCAGATTTTCTTCTTTTAAAAAAAAGGGAAATGAAAAGAAAATTAGGAGATATTTTACTAAAGCTTGTCTTGAAAGCTAAACCAATTTCTTACCCCTTAGATAATTAGCTTAATCACCCAATGGATATTACCCAAAACCACCATTTTTACTCTTTAAAAACCACCGCCCATTCTTCACTTTTACCTACACTACTCCACTAAAAACAAAATATCAAGGTATGCTTTCTCTTTCATGTATCTGGTGCATTGTTCTTCATTTTGTTTAGCAATTTTATAATGCATGTTGTAGTAATATATATCATGTTAGAAGTGGTATAATTATAGAATGTTGAAAATGCTTGGTCACTCCTCATTACTGAACAATTGTTCCCCCCTACTTCTTGATTAATGGTTTTTATATTTATGTGCTTAAATGATGATTAACACCTTAAAAAATTATATATGATTTAACTAGCAAATTCTTTTAGATTATTAACTTAATAAAAATTTATGTCTTTCTCCCCAATATACCCCTCTGTCCCTTTGAAAATTTTAAGGTGATGATCTTGTTTAGATAAATTAATTTGGTATTATTATTATTCACCAAATGAGAAATATTAGATGAAAATTTGAATTACCTTGATTAAGTCTTGAAAAAAAAAATGGTACTTAAATTTTATTCACCAAGTGTCATGCATGTTTTATTTGGGAGAAGCTTTGGTCTTTGATTTTTTTAAAAAAGAAAAAAAAAACGAAACAAGAGAGACTAAGGTGATGATGATTTCAAAACTAAGTGGACTTGATTTATAATTTTAAAACGCATTTTTGGTTTCAGAATTTTATGATAGAAACTTTAATTAGCTCTTTGCAGAGATTCGATTTTTAATTTATTATTCCTTGTTCTATAGAAATACAGTTTAACATTGTAATAAAATATATGTTTTAGATTTCATTTTGTCATATTAAAAAAAAAGAGCATTTAATTTGGGTACGATTTCCTTCAGGATTTTTATTCACTTTTTGATATGTTATTTATGTTAAATTTTCCACTAGTACAAATGAATATAGTAGGTGTATTGTTAATTGTATATATGTGTATGTATATATTGGTAATGCTATAGACATGACATAAGGTGGAGTGGACAATAGTTAATGTAATGTAGTAAAGCACATATCACAAATGACATAGGCCAGACTCATGACGTAGATTGAATTTTGATATGAAGTTATCAGTAAGACTTAAAGTTGGTAGGTCTAATAATTATGGTGACTAGTATAACTTTTAGATATAACTTATAGATGATACGAATAAGTTTGATGATGTCGGGAGTAAATTCTAGGATGATAAAATTCATATATTAGTAATTTGGATAAATTCTATTTTTAAATATTTTGTCTGTCGACTTTTAACCTTTGAGAACCATAATAGATATGGCGCATGTTGAGTTCGATCACCCAAACAAAAATTTGCATCACTACCAAATTTTAAACTTCACAGGTGGGTAAACTAAATTGTAAGTATGTAGTACTGTTATTTTACTCCTGATTGACCTCAATGCTAAGGCCTTAAATGGTCAAGAATTTTCGGTCGACGGGCCAACAGCAGTAGGCATGACGGTGTCGCCGATGGGCAATGAAAAGTACACTACGGTGCCAGGCTGACGGGCCGACAACAGTAAACACGACGGTGTTGGCCTACGGGCCTAATTTATTTTAAATTTCATTGATGGTCTCATGGTATATAACTGCTTACATTTCCCACTGAGTGTCAAAACTCACGCCTTCAAATATTTATGTATTTCAGATAATGATGATGAATCAGGAGCCGAGGCGTAAGGGTCTGACAACGTGGGCGTCGCCTCATATTTCCCATTCATTTTGAAATTACCTGTGTTTTGAGGAAACAATTTTAATGGTTGATGTAATTTGATATTTTTACTGATACATAACTCTTATCAAACCATTACCAATTATGCTAGTCTTATATTTAATTAAGAAATATTAAGCCCACTTTTTAGTAATTAAAATGATCTATTTACGCTTCCGCAATCTATTAATAAATACCCAAGTGTTCCACAGTGATGTTCCTAACCTTTAGGGGTTCGGGGCATTACACTTTTGCTTTCAAACATCGATTCTGCGATTTTTGATGTGACATAAAATGTTTCCTGAGATGTGAAAACATCTAAGGCAGACGTTAAACCATAAATGCAGGAGGTGTTGGCAAAGATGTTGTAACACCATATGCAGATGGAAGACCAAGTAAGGTCTGAGGTATTGCTAGAGGTGTTGTAAGATCAAATGCAAATTCAGAACCAAATGAGGTCAAAAATGTTGTTGAAAGTGTGATAACATCTGAAGCCACATTTGCTGGAAAATGGTTCTAACGGAATTTCAAGAACTATGTGTTGAAATTTGTTGGAACGAGGTTCTAATAGTATTGTTGGAACAAGGTTCTAACAGAACAAAGAATAATGAACAACAATCAAACGCTAATGAAACGGCCATGAGCTGTGTAAGTTCTGGGGTAATCCGGAGTTGAACAAAGAAACCTAGAATATGTGGGGGGAAGTTGTTCTAAAAGCCAACCACATATTAAATTAAATACCCTTTAAATGGAAAGATAAGACTCCTTACAAATTGTGGAAAAATCGTAAGCATTCTTATATATACCATAAAGTATGAGGGTGTTTGGCTAGGGTTGCAATATTTGAACCTAAGAAAGTTAAAATCGGTCATAAAACAGTTGATTGTGTGTTTATAGTTATGCCCTTAACAGTAGTGCATATCGCTTTATGGTACATAAGTCAGAAAATCTGGAAATGACAGTTGGTACCATAATTGAATCAAGGAATATTGTATTCTCTGATAATATTTAACCTTGTAGAGAAAGGATAGATGGGAGTTCGAAGAAACGAATGTATTCAGATGTGACTGCCGATGTTATTGCAGATGGAATCACATCTGGAAAAGCTGCATATGTGACAGCAGATGTTGCTTCAAATTTTATAACATTTGGAACAACATCGGGTACCACAGGACAATTAGTTCAACACCAAGTGGTGAAGAACTAAGACAAAATAAGAGGCCCAAGGTTGATAAATCTTTTGGACCTGGCTTCATAATATTTATGTTAGATGGTAAACCGAACTCGATTAAAGAGGTTCTAAGTAGTACAGATGCCCTGCTATGGCAAGAGGCTATCAATAGTGAAATCGAGTCCATTCTGCATAACCGTACATGAGAGTTGATTGATCTCCCTGCTGGTCATAAACTTTTAGGATGTAAGTGGATCCTAAAGAAGAAGTATAAAACAGATGGAACTATTAATAAGTATAAAGCTCGGCTTGTGGCCAAAGACTTTAAACAAAAAGAAGGGTATGATTTCTTTGACACATATTCTCAAGTAATGCGGATTCCATCTATTCGTGTGCTTCTCGCAATTGCTGCTTTGCACAATCTTGAGATTCACCAGATGAATGTTAAGACGACATTTCAAAATGGAGAAATAGATACAGAAATATACAAGGAACAACCTGGAGGGTTAATTATTGCACTGGGTCAAGAAAAGAAGGTGTGCACGCTAATAAGATCATTGTATGGACTAAAACAAGCTCCAAAACAATGACATCTTAAAGTGACAACACGATGTTGTCAAATAGATTTAAAATCAACGGGTGTGATAAATGTGTATATGTCAAAGGGGCATCTGATGCATTTTTCATAGTATGTCTATATGTAGACAATTTGTTAAACATGGGCAGTAGTCATGATTCTATCATAGACACTAAAAGAATGTAAAAGAGGAACTTTGACATGAAAGATATGGGAATTGCTGGTGTAATCCTAGGGATAAAAATTAGCAGAACTCATAATGGAATTGTCATGTCACAATCCCACTAGTGATGCTAGTTGGATTTCGGATTCGAAAGATTTTTATTCCACTAGTGGATACATATTCACCATTGGAGGTGGTGCAGTATCGTGGAAGTCCATGAAATAAATGTGTATAGCTTGGTCTACCATGGAATCTGAGTTTATAACTTTGGATAAAGCTGATGAAGAAGCAGAGTGGCTTTAAATTTTTTTGGAGGATATTCCATGTTGGAAAAAGCCTGTGCCTTCTGTGATGATTCATTGTGATAATGAAACGGCTATAGGAAAGGTAAAAATTAATATGTATAATAGTAAGTCTCGACATATTCGTCGGAGACACAATACCATTAGACAGTTGGTCTCAAACGGTGTGATGTTAATTGACTACGTAAAGTCCAATTTGGCAGACCCTTTGACAAAAATGATGAATCGAGATCAATTGAGTAAATTACTAAAAGGAATGGGCTTAAAGTCCACAATGTAAAATAACCATCATACTGGTAACCCAACCATGATGACTGGAGATCTCAAGAACTTAGTTAAATGGGAAAACTAAGCTAAGAAGGTTATGTTGTAACATTTGGAAACAATGTTTCAACCTATCCCTAGAAATCAAAGCCAAGTATTGAAATACCTGCAAAGTTGTGGTGAGGCTAAGTCATTTGACTTTAATGATTCCTACATCTCGTTGAGGTTAACTATAGCAGGATACTCGGATAGGAGATCACCTATGTAAGTGAGAAGTTCGAGCCACTTCAAAGTAATACATATGAATCCAAAGAGGTGTCCATGACCAAAATGGACAAAACAATATGAGAACATATGGTGTTGAGACCTTATTATGTTAATACTATTGACTCGGTATACGCCACATATGAATAGTTTAAGACATTGCGTCCACTGAGCTGCCAGTGTACCCAATGGTATTGACTATGGAAGGTTCAAAGGCACAAGTTACCTTTCCCGATGTAATATTGTCTCTTGAAGACTGTTTGTGTGTCTGCATTCATACATGTATTAATTTCCACACATGCAGGGGATTATTGGAAATCTGGTTTTAATAAAGCGGGCGTCGACCCGACTTTGACCAAATTTTCGATGACTAAATATTTAATTCTTAAGGAATTCAATTGTTAGTCTACGTTCTGAGTAGATGTTTGTATTATTTTTTATTTCTCAAAACTGAATTTTGGTGAGTGTATAATTAGTACACGAAGTTGGCCACGCGAATAAGTATTATGTAAAGGGAGTTGAAAGGCTTTAGCCTTGTACCACATAGAATATAAAACATAGTTTATCCTAGTACAAATACTACAAGGTGTTATTAGTTGGATATACTATAACAGAAGTGGATGATAACAAGTGGGCCACACTAGCAAGTGTGCCCAGCCCGAGCTCGGTTTGGGCTTGGGCTTGGGCTTGGGCCGGGCTTTTGAGCTCAGATTCAGGTTCATTTTAGTTTTGTCACTGGAAAATGGGCTTGGCCCTAATTCCAGTGATTCTTGGGCCTAATATATCTAGACATTGGAGGTGTCCAGATTCATGTAGTCTGTTGGAGTTTGTAACTCCCAGATAGTGATCATAATGTGGTTTGTAACTCCTAGAAGTTACATCTAAGTGTGTACTGCCCACTTTCTATTCTTAAATCTCCTGTAGGTGTTGGGAATGGTTGCCTTATATAAGCTTAGGCTGCATTTCAGATTGGTAGAGGGAGAAATAGAGAGAGTTAGAAAAATTCTGCAGAAAACCAGTCTGTTCAATAGATGTTATCCCAAATGTCGTCAAATCTGTCATGACATCTCTCGCTGCATCTTGCTTTCTGTATTCTCTGGGTCAAGCAAACCAGTCTTCTCATCATTTCTACTACACAAGACGTAAGCCGTTTTATCTTCGGGGACATTAAGTAAAATCTTGAGCACTAGCCGGGACATATTTGTTATGCGGACAGGTCTTCCTCAACTCGAAGATTCAAGTTACTCACGATTCATGCTTTGGGAGTTGGAGTCCATTCAAGAGTTGTAATAGTTAGGTTTTATTCAAGTTGTAATTTTGTTTTTACTTTTGTAAGACCGTTGTTGAAGGCTTTTTCTGTTGTAACACATTGTCAGTTTTAACATAAGCTAGGCCTAAATAACAACTATATATATATATATATATATATATCACAAATAACCAAACAGACGAATGTATAAATTGATGTTCAATAGCCCTAATGCATAATTTCTAAAACCAATTACGAAATACAATTTTGAGGAAATATATCTTAATTTTTTTATTTATGATATATATGTTTTGTTTTATATATAATATGGTTGTCAAACTGAAGATCGTAAAATGATTATTAGTTTGATATATTATACATTAAAAACAGATCAAAAAATAAAATGTTATTAAATTTTAAAAAAGAAAAGAGAAACACAAATATGATAAGGGCAAGTCTCTAGTTAGACCGTCTCATGGACTCAATCTCGTGAGACGGATTTAGTTAACTTAAACAAACTTGGCATAAACTACTAATAATGCTTGAGGTGCAACGGTTTAGCATATTTCTCTGAATTAGATGGTTTTGTGTCTAAATCTTTTTGTTGTCCATTTTAACTTTGTTGAATCTTTTTTTTCTTTATAATTATTTTCCTTGCTGGATTTTTTTTTATTATAATTATTTTTCTATTATTGTTATTTTATCTTTGTTCATTTGTTTGTGCAATTTATTGTCACGCCCAAACGTGACGCGATAACGATCAATCACTTAAACAGAATAAATCAACAGTCTAAACCCATGATACGAAACTTCAATTGAAAAGAGTCTAATGCAGCGGAGTTAAAATAAACCCAAGTACAAATTACATCTTAAGATCCGACGGAATCCGAATACAACCCAATAGATTATCCGAATTTAACTTACAGTCCAAACAGAAACAAAATGAAGAATCCAACAACAATAAAAGTAAAAGGAGTGTCGCTCCACATCAACAGAAGGAATTCAATCTGTGGTAGGTTCGACGTCTTCAACGTATTCTTCATCTAAAGGTTAGAAAACAGGAGGGAGTGAGACAGAAATCTCAGTGAATGGGGTGACGACAAGTGTGGCGATATATATAGTTAATGCGAGAAAATGGTTGTATGAAAATGCGTGAGGTATGATGCATGATTTCACACATAGCCCACAAGCATCGTGATAAATATATATTAAGTAATATATTTATACAGTTTAAGAAATAGTTCGTGGTCACACAAGCACGATGATTCAAGCAGACAGGAGGATTGCGTACTGATGTGTAGCGCAAATACCATGCAAGACAATTAGTGGTTGCGTCAAGTGTAGCGCCAACCCATGCATTACAAGTAGCGGTTGCGTCAAGTGTAGCGCCAACAAACGTTAAGTTCAACTCCGGAATCGTGTGGATCGACAGCGATTCATTCGTTCTTCCTTGTAACCCCCGTTCATGATGGTCCAAGACTGTCACCTTATCGCTCCATAGGCAAAGACAAAATCCACGCTGGAGCTAGCAAGGTTCGGTTTGTCATAATCATGATTATACCTCAAGTACTATGACCCGCTTCCTTGGACAAACTCCGTCCCTGGATTGCGGGATTAGGGCGGAATAGGGCCGAGTTCTATCTCCGACGTATCCATTCCGACTGTGAGCTCGACACACCAAGTTGACTCAGACAGTAAATTAAATACACGTTCAGGTAGTCAACCAGGCAGTCGAGTATATTGATTCGGGAAGCAGTTCATGAAAAGTTTTGAAAATCGTGAGTGGTAATTATGGCATTGGTGGAGTTATTTGGATGAAGATGATTATTGGAAGGATAAGCAATCTTCGATATCTTGAAAGCTTAGGTGGAACATAAGTCCCGTTATTGATTCAAAATCGCAAGACGAGGAAGTTGCCCCGCGATCGGGTTTTAATCGGTCAAGACGATCCGATAAGTCAAGGGATTTTTGAGAAAATAAAATATTTTAAATAATAATTAAAGTCAGAGGGTCCAGGGCTATTTTAGTAAATGGAAAATAATTTAAGTTAGGTCCTTGATAAAAAGAAAATTTACCATTAGCCCCGTTTTGTAAAAACCATTACTTTTGGGGTTAAAAATTGAATAAATAAATATCCCGACCTTGAAAAATTATGAGGTAAGTTCCTAAAATCTCTAAATTGTTCAGAGATTCAGGTTTTTAAAGTTTTGAGATTGAGTTTTTATAAAATTCTCGCATTGGCCCCAAATTTGTTAAAATTGTCATTTCGGGCCTTAAGGTTAAAATAATCGGAACTCACAAACCGGGAGGGCTTTTAATGTGATTCCAGTTGGAAAATGTCACTAAGGTTAATAGGGTATTGGGACAAAATCCGTTTTTAAAAGAAATAAGTGTAGGTCCTTTAACTTTAGAAAATCTCATTTTTGTCCCATTTTGAAATAATTGCCTTTAAGGCTTTTAGGGGTCCAATTGTTATGAAATTTGAACCTTGGGTCCAAAATATAATTAAGTTATAGTTAAATTAGTATTTACAAGTGCATGGGCTGCATAATTCCTAGAAATTTCATTTGGGTCCTCAAGTTTAATCATTTACAATTCGGTCCCTCAATTTTAGTAAAATTACTTTCCAAGCTCTAAACACTTGGATTTTTGGAATACATTTAAAATATGTTATTTCCAGTCCCTTAAGAGTTAAAATTTCAAATTTTAAAATTAAGGTGTGGCACAGTTCTCAAATTTTACAATCTAGTCCTTGGGCTTTTCAAGGTTGATTTTTTATTTATCTTCAAACTCTTAAAACTTTATTAAAATGTCCAAAAGTCATTTTTTAACCTGAGTACAGTCCCAAAATTCGAAATTTGCAGAGGGGTCCCTTAAGTTCTATTTTCTTGCAATTTAGTCCACCAACTTTCCATTTTTGCATTTTAAGTCCAAAAATTAAGATTTAATCAATTATGCTCGACTTGTCCAGGTTATAAATCATTCAAAACATAGATTTCAAGAGTCATACACATACATATCCTTCTCATACAAAATTTCATCAAGTATAACAATAAAGTGCACATGTATGCCCTATTTTTCGATAAATCGCATTTTTCAGCAACACTTGAGAATTTTCCAACTCGATACAAGAAAATAGCATGCATTACATAATATATATCTCAAGTGCTCAATAACAAAATACTACATGCATATTTTCAATTTAAAACACCTAGAAGTTGAAAGGATTTTTCCACCCACCTTAAAGATCGGTTTGTTGGTGAAAATGGGATAAATCTCTCTCGATGAAGGAGTGACTTAGGTCAGCCCCTAAGTCAAGGAATATCAAAAAAATATAGGAGTTAGAAGAATGTGGTTAAAATTCTAGGGAAAAAAAGAAGATGGTGAGAAAATTGGAAATACTACACTTACATTGTGTAGTGAGTAAAATGTGACTAGAAATGGCTTCCAAGTATAAGGTTTTGGTCACCCTTAATGTCAACCTCCAAGGTCATCCCCTAAAATACCAAAAATAAAAATGGAGTATCAAAATTTTGGAAAATAGAAGAGAAGAAGAAAGTGTACTAAAAATTCAATTTCTTACCTTATAGTCCAACTTCTTCACAATTTTTCTTCAAGATGACTAGTCTCTTAACTTCTTCAAAGGTCTTCTAGGTATACCTCAAAATCAAAAATCAAACTTAAATTAGAAGGTGAAAGAGGTGAGCTAGAAGGTATAAGAATAGATTGAAGAAGAAAATTTCTTACCTTGTGTAGTGTATATGGTTCGAATTTTTGAAGAAAATGGGAGATGAATTCTTGAAGTTTTGGTTAAGTGTTAGTGAAGAAGATGAAGAATAGATAGAGAGATGTGGGAGGATTTTTAGACAGAGAGATGAGGAAATTCAAGACTTAGAATAATTTGGTGTTGGTGAGATGAAATGTGAAGGATAAAACTTGAACAAATTGTTTTGTTCATCAAGCCAATTTGGCCGTCCAAATGGGTGGGGAGGAAGATAAAAATTTTGTTTTGTTTTGATTAAATGATAAGTTAGAGTAATAATTGATGGAATTAGGGAAGAACGTAATATTTAGGTATCTTTATTAGGGACAATGGGCCAAAATGCTAAGCTTAGGGGGAAATTTTTAATTTGGTCTTGTTTGACCAATTGGATGATTGAAATGGTGGGATTAATTTAAGATATAGGTTTGAATTAATGGTGTAAACATACACAAGATGAATACACAAGGTGTACATGTACAAGAGTTGGGAGATATTTCTACACCAAAAAATACACCAATGTCGTCCCCATAAGAGTATTTTGGTAATTTCATATATTTTTTTTCCAAAATTGATGATAATAGATGAATAAATATCAATCTCCAAAATAATTAGTGATTTCCTTGATCACTTATAAGTCTCATGATCACTTAATCTAAATCGAATTCTTAATTCTATAAATTATAAATCCCTAAAATAAATAGTCTCTTAAAATTCTAAGGTGACTAATAAATACACCAATAATAATAATGATGATCAACCAAGTGATCATAAATGTGAATTAAAATTAATAAATGATTATGATCACAAATAGAAATTAAAAGAATTAAATGCAAAATATATTTATCATTAATATCTACTCGTCAAAGCGACGTGGTAAAATAGTCAAAATAATACAAAGACGATACAAAACAAGTACATGATCGAATAAAAATCGGGGCTTCACATTCTCCCCTCCTTTAAAGAATTTGGTCCCAAATTCTGTTTAGAATAGCTCTGGATATTGATTCCTCATGTCTTCTTCCATTTCCCATGTTGCGTCTTCGTCTCGGTTGTGGTTCCGCCATACAACTTTAACCATTGGAATCTCTCACATTCGAATCGACGTGATCGGCGTCAATGATTCTGATTGGTTCCTCGGTGTAAGATAAATTCTCCATTAGAGGAGGAGCATCACGAGTGATGATGTGCTCAGGATCTGGTTGATACATTTTCAATCTCGATACATGGAATACATCGTGCATTCCCGCATACTGTGCCGGTAACTGTAGTCGGTAGGCCAACTTTCCGATCCTCTGCAAAATCTTGTAAGGTCCAATATATCTCGGACTTAATTTACCTCCTTCCTTTGGATTGATCAATCCTTTTTGTGGCAAGAGTCTGAGAAATACTTCATCTCCGACTTCAAATTCCAAGTCATTTCTCCTCTTGTCCGCGTAACTCTTTTGGGGGCTCTGAGCTGTACGGATCCGCTCCTTGATCAACTTGACCTTCTACATGGCTTCCTGAACTAAATCGACCTTTGGAATTGAGGGTGACTTCCGTTTCTCCTTCGGAGTCCATTGGTCATCAATCTCCCAGTGTAGAGGGGATCTACATTTTCGTCCATACAAGGCTTCGTAAGCGAACTCGGCCAATGGTAAGTGTGAATCCCAACTTCCTTGGAAATCTAATGTGCAGGCTCGCAACATGTCTTCGAGGGTTTGAATTGTTAGCTCAGATTGGCCATCAGTTTGTGGATGTGCTGCTGTGCTGAAACTTAGCGAGGTACACAATTCCTCATGTAAGCATTTCCAGAATCTGGAGACAAACCTCGGGTCTCTGTCCGACACTATGTCGACTGACACTCCATGCAGTCGAATGATCTCTCGAATGTAAATTTGTGCAAGTTTCTGCAAGCTGTCGGTTTTCTTCATGGGTAAGAAGTGTGCAGATTTCGTGAGTCGGTCTACGACTACCCATATAGCATCATCGCCTCGTCTAGTCCTCGGTAGATCTGTCACGAAGTCCATCGTTATGTGTTCCCATTTCCACTTGGGAATTCTCAACGTTTGTAATAAACCAGATGGTCGTTGGTGTTCTACTTTTATTCATTGACAAGTCAAACATCTCGCAACGAACTCTGCTACTTGGTTCTTCATGTTCACCCACCAGAAATGTCATTTCAAGTCCTTATACATCTTGTTTCCTCCAGGGTGTATAGTGTATTTCGAACGGTGTGCTTCTGCTAGAATTCTGCTCCTAATCTGCTCGTCACTCGGTACACAAACTCGATTCCAAAATCTGATGATCCCATCTTCATGTACCGAGAATTATGATCCTTCTCCTTTAAGTATCTTCTCTTTCAGTCTTTGAAGTTGCACATCTGTCTCTTGTGCTGCTTTGATCTCGTTCAGTAGGTCGGGTTTAACAGATATGTTAGCACATGATATGTGGGTATTGGTCCTTGTCGGATTCCAAGTGCTCAACTCTTCTAATGATTTCCACTCTCGAATCATTAGTCTGGCTAAACTCGCCTTTCTGCTCAAGGCGTCAGCTACTACGTTAACTTTCCTGGGATGGTATTGAATGTCAAAGTGATAGTCTTCTATTAACTCCATCCATCTCCGTTGCCTCAAATTGAGATCCTTCTGAGAGAATAGATACTTTAGGCTCTTATGATCTGTGTAAACCGTGAATGTTGCTCCGTAGAGATAGTGCCTCCATTTCTTTAACGCGAACACTATTGCTGCCACCAAGTCATGCGTTGGGCAATTGGCTTCATACGGCTTGAGTTTTCGTGATGCATAAGCAATGACTTTTCCTTCCCCGCATGAGCACCGCTCCTAGTCCTTCCTTTGATGCATCACCAGAGACGACAAAGTTTTCTTTCCCTTTGGAAGGGCTAAGATCGAGCCGTAGTAAGTCGTTTCTTGACTCTTGGAAACTAGTCTCACACTTGTCATTCCTCTCAAACTTGACTTGCTTCGGTTAGTCGAGTGAGTGGTCCGCTATCTTGGAGAAATTCGGATAAATCTTCGATAATATCCACCGTCTAAGAAAACTTCGATCTCAGTTCTGACGCACTCTTCTTGTTTCCATTAAACCACCTGCCTGCACCTTCCCGAAGGATCTACGGCGATCCCGAAACCGATACTATGTGTCCCAAGAATGCGACTTCATTAAGCCAAAATTCGCACTTGCTGAATTTGGCATACAACTTGTGCTCTCGTACTGTCTCCAAAACAATTTTCAAATGACGTTCATGCTCTTCTCTAGACTTAGAGTATTCGAGTATGTCATCAATGAATATCACTACGAATTGATCCAAATAAGGTTGAAAAACTCGATGCATCAGATCCATAAACGCTGCTGGTGTGTTTGTCAGACCGAAAGGCATCACTACAAACTCGTAGTGTCCATATCTGGTCTGAAATGCCGTTTTGGAAACGTCTTCTTCACGGATCTTTAGCTAATAATATCCTTGTTGTAAATCAAACTTCGAGTACACCGTCACTCCTTGAAGTTGATCAAACAGTTCGTCTATCCTCGGGAGGGGGTATTTGTTCTTGATGGTCACGCTATTAAGACCGCGATAATCTATACACAGTCTTAATGTGCCATTCTTCTTCTTGACGAATAGTATCGGTGCTCCCCAGGGAGACGTACTTAGTCGGATAAATCCCACATCCATCAGCTTCTGTAATTGTGTCTTCAACTCTTGTAACTCAACAGGAGCCATTCTATACGACGTTCTGCCGATCGGGGCGGTTCCTGGTAATACCTCGATGGTGAACTCCCCTTCCCTATCTGGAGGGACAGTGGTGAGTTCTTGTGGAAATACATCTGTATATTCCGATACTATAGGTACTTGATTAATTTGTGTCTCAACTTTAGGTTTGTTAATTACAAACGCCAAGTACCTTTGTGCCCCTCTAGTGATCGCCTTCCTCGCTTTCATTGCTAAAATGATTGAGGCAATCTTAACTCGTGCTCTTCCCGAAATTTCTACTTTGGGCTTACCGGGTTCACATAGCTTAATGGACTTGCGATGGCAGTCCATTTGTGCATGGTGTGCAGACAACCAGTTCATCCCCAAAATTATGTCGTATTCGGATATAGGTAATAAAATCAAATTGGCAGGAAAATTTATCTCATCAATCTTAATTTCGCATGCATTATAGATAATATTTGTTATCTGGCTTGCGCCCATAGGAGTTGATACTTCTAGACCTATAGGCATATGTTCCATGCATGCATGCAGCTTGTGTACAAAATGTGGTGCGACAAATGAATGCGTTGATCCAGGGTCAAATAGTACTTTAGCGTAGTGGCTAGATACTAGAAGCGTACCTTCCACCACGTCTGTTGCCTCCGGAGCCTCATGTCAGGCTAGTGCAAATGCTCGAGCAGGCATCCTTGCCCAATTTCCCTGGCCATTACCCGGCTTTGGCGGCTGCACTTGTTTCGTGCGATCCTCGTACTTCGGGCAATCCTTCAGCCGGTCTTTGGTCATCGCCACATAGCAAGCATTTCCCTTTTGCGCAACAATCATTGACATGATGTCCTGTTTTTGGCAATGTGCACATATTGGACCTGGTTTTTCCCAGATCGTCCTTTTCCTTTATCCGCCTTATTGATCGTCCTTCAAACTTATCAGCCGCTTAGATGGGTCGTCCCACACTGTCCTCTTGAGATCGCTTTTGATGGCCTACTCTCATCGAATCATCCCAATACGGTTCGATCCCGACTTCGATGGAGAGCGCTTTACCGCTGGCGGAGTAGGTTGTCATTTCAACAAAAAAGTCGCTTTTGAAATTCTAGCTTCAGTCCCCGTGTGAACTTATATAATTTGTCCTCTTCTGTACTGATTGTCCACTAAAAGTTAATGCTATGATGACAAAAACATGCTTTTGTCATTAAAAGATATTTTTTTGTGACAAAGAAACAATATAAATGACAAAAACTTTATCGTTTATGTGACGATATAGGCGTCACAAAAAATGATACAAATCGTGACAATCGTTATTAGCGTGGCCAAAGGTTAATTTTGTAGTGACAAATTGCAAAAACGTCATGTATACCTTTTATGACGGGGCTACAATGACGATCTTTATGACGCTCAATTTTCGTCACCGAATACATTTAGTGACAAAAAAATAGGTTTATATGACAATATTTTTCGTCATGAAATGTGTGATTTCTTGTAGTGACAGACTCGATTGAGCTGTTGATAGAATAACTCAGCTATTTAGTCTAAACCTTAACTTGGCTGTGATGAAATTTTCAGCAGAAGACTTAACACCCTTGTATTTGGTTTAAGTTTGTTTTAACACTTGGTTTTAGCACTTTGTTAATTATCAGTTGGATAGCAAATTATCAGCAGATATAGAATGATATGCAGAAATTAAATGCTAAAATGTAAATGACACAATAATATTTATAGAAGTTCGAAGATGGGGTAATTCTTCTACTCCTCTCTTCTCCAACTCCTGGAGGAATCCACTAAGTATTGATCAGAGTACAAAGTGGTTATCACCCGATACAAGTCTTGATCGACATAACCGACTTGATCCTTTGGGACTCAGTCTGGAGATACTTTGGTCACACAGCTGGCTTCTCGCCCGACTCAACTTCTTCACAGGGCGGCTGCTTTGCTACTTCAACTCACTTGCTCAAGCTTCTTGGATTTGATCACGAAGCCCTCCAATGACTTGAGACTGGTTCGACCTTGAACCTTTCTACAATCCTCCTTGGAACGTAGACCCCTTTTGATTCTTCAAAAGTTTCCTCTTCAACAGTTTGAAGTTGCCTTTCCTTCACAGCTTGGTGTTGGATTGATTTCCTTCGAAATTTAGGCTTGAGGATTTGCTTGAATAACTTGAGAATATTTTTCAGGTTACAGTTCGAATAATAGCTTGAATGCTCGTGGTTCAGGTGTTCAAGGTAACCTTTTCTCAAAGTGATTCCTCAGCCTTTTATAGTGAACTTTCAAAAATCTGCCCGTTGAAGAGATAGGCTGATTTTCAAAAGTCACTTGTGTTCGTTGGCTTGTCTTGTTGTAGTCCTTGATATTGACATTTTCTCGTATTAAATGAACATTCAGCTTTTCAGGGTCTGACACAAGGTGCAGTTTTTCCCATTGGTTTATTCCTTTTGCACACTTCTGGGACTGAGCACTTTAAGACATGGCAGCATGGAAGTATTACTTGTTTAGGTAATATTCTTGACTTACGTGCAACGGATTCTTTTCGCTTAACTCCTCTTTGCAAAATTTTTCCCCAGGTGACTTGAGTCTGCTCCAATGATTGAAAGACTCACCTGTCACTTCAACTTGACTTGGCTTGGCTTCTTTGGTTGACTTGACTGACTCTTCATACAGCTGCCACTCAGCTGATACTCCTTCAGTCGAGTTCTTGACTTCTGCTCCTTGCCATACTCAGCTGCTTTACATCGGAGTCTTCATTTTAGCCTTCAGTTGATTTCTTGCATATCCAGGCATAGCTGACTTAACTCAGCTCGTACAACCCTATCTATTACAATATAAATTACAAGAAAAACGGGGTGCCAACTTTCTAGTCTAAGTTTTCCATGGCATTCATCAAAATCTAAGCAATAAATTTCCCAACAATATCCCCCTTTTTGATGATGCCAAAACTTAAAACATACATACAAAATGTAAATAGCAAAGATACATACAGACAATGTAGAGACAGAGAATGTATGCGTAGAATCGATATTTTTATTGACCATTACATTCTTGTCCTTTACACAGCTGTTTACAAAGTGTATCAGAGCAAACATAGCATTCTATATCAACGCAAAAATATAGAAATTACAGATTCTTATTCAGCGTACAGATGACTTACATACATATGCATTTACGATAGTAAAATACATGAAGGGTGGACAACAACACTTCATCGCCTTCGCTGCCTCCTTCTTTCCTCTTCAGCTCTGTCGTCCTCTGCTCTTTTTCTCTTCCTTTCTTCTTCAGCTGCTTTCTTTTTCTCGTAGGCTTTTCTAGCAGTTTCGTCTTTTCTCTTCCTTTCTTGTCTTCGTTGACTGTCTTTCCACAGTTGATCTTGTCTCTTATTTTCTTCTTCAATTCTTTTGACATAGTCAGCATTCTTCCTGGTCACTTCCAGATTTGCTATGGCATCAAATCCAGCCCAATAGATCCCTCCTTTCTTTCCTCGGATCTATGTATTCAATGTTTTTGGGTAGAGGTCTGTGTCCAAACCTCTTCCTCCACTCGCTTCTTCCTCTTCCTCCTCGGGCGTGTATTGTACTTGAGCCTTCTTCTTCTTTCCAGCAGAGTGACTGCTAGTAGTCTGCTGCCTGTCAGCTTCTTCGCACAGCTTGAGGCCTTTTTCCCAATACAATTCCCAGGCTTGGGACATGGACATACCTTCGAAGTATCCCTCGGATTCGAGCGTTTTGAATTCATCAACTGATCTAGGCTCGTTTCCGACATTTGAAATGGCATCAGTGTCTCTTCCTGCCGGAATGCCTCCGTATTGTTTCAGTATATCCATCACACGGGCATCCATTTTACCTTCAACCTCCTTCATCCCTGCTTCTACGATTTTCCTCTTCTCAGACATAGGCACAACAGAGTGTTGGAGCGGCAGAGTCACTGGAAGTTTGCTGATGATGTCAGCTGTGATGAGTCCTGTTGAGGGGTTTCAGCAAACAATAGAGTCATATCTTTTGAACATTCCCCCTCAACTACTTTTCCCTTCTCATTCTTCTTCTCAACAACTGTATCTTTCCTCTCTGCGACAGCTGTTTCCTTTTCCTTCTCACCAACCATCCCCTTAAGCATCTTTTGGGATTCATCTTCCCCCTTTTTGGCATCATCAAAGGAGAGAGGAACCCCTGGGAACATACCTGCGAGCATAAAGTCTAGGCGATTGATAGCTGAGTTCTGTTTGGAGTCTGCTGCGGAGTACGCTGTCGGAATTCTGAGCGGGTGGCTTTGGACTCGGCTGCCACCAATTTCATTTCAGCCATATTTGTTATTCATGTTTTCCTCTACGCGCATAAGTTCTTTCCTATTAAATTCTCGCAGCAGCTCCATTTCAGTGTTGTGGGAGGCATGCATTCTGTCAATATTTTCTTGCATCCTCCTCTTCATATCAGCGCTCCAGATCAACATTTTATTGTACAATGCTTTGAAATATCTTACCTGTTCTAAACGCATTGTACGCTGCTGTTGGTACCATTCTATGATTCTGACCACTATTCCACGCAGATCGGCCATAAGAGTGGCATCTCTGTTATCTAGCCGCATATGCATGGTGGCCTGGTGCCTTTCCATCTTCTCAATCTCTGCAAAGATTGTCTTGAAAACCCCTCGAACCCCAGCTGACACCTCTGTCTCACCATTTGGTGCGCGCTACAAAGATCAAAGTCAAAGTCTCATTGGGACGATGGTATCTTTAGGAATAATCGATCAGTCCGACGTTGAAGCGTCTCGCTCTCGAAATTTCTTTCTTCATCAAGTTCAGCAAATTTCAATTGAGAAAAGGAAAGTCTCTTCAAATTCATCATCACATACATATGGTATAGTTTCCACTTTACTCATGCATGTGATGTGCCCAACAGTTGATTCTGCGCAGCCTTCGAGCTGCGCAGATTGATCGTGTTTCACCGGGGCCTCTCGTGGTATTGACCACTGGCCGAGCCTCAACTATCTTAACAGCCTTCTTCTTCTCGGTCTCACCGGTTTATCCTTTTGAGTTGACTGTTCCTCGGCCTTATCAGTAGCATCATCGGAAGATGATGAGACTTGAAGGGGTGGCTCATCATCAAAATTGAATGTTTGACGAGTAGCCTTGAGGTCTGGCTTGCTCGTACTAGGTTGAACATCCTCAGCTGAGTCTTTTATATTTGCAGGAGGGGAGGACTCAGCTTCATCTTCACCTTCAGATCCCAGAAAGGTCATGTCAGGGTTGTCTTGGGAATCATGAAGGGCTCTTATCTCCTTCTCAGAATCATCAATGTGGACAGAAGGGATGTTCTGTGTTTCTGCCTCTTTACCTCGGGAAGTCTCAACCTCCCGTAGGCCTTCATTACCTCCTACAGTCTCAACTGCAGCAAGGCCTTGGACATTCCCTTCGACAGACTCAGCTTTCTTAGGGTCTTCTATAGTGGCATCCACCGGAGTCTAAACTTCATGGGTTGCACTTTCATTGCCCAGAGTGTCAACTCCCGGGGCAGAACCATCATGTGCCTTGACTGCATCAGCAGCGTCATTATCACCGCAGCGGTTGGCACTTCACCGACAGACTCAACCGTCTGAGTGTCTTCGATAACTTGCTGTGTTTCTTTTTCTTGTTCCTTCTCCAACTCGCCTCCGAGATTCATGGTGGAGTCATCTGCAGCATCCTCCGACCTAGCTGCAGTGGAGGAAATTTCCCCCTCAACTGGCACACCAGCTGAGTGACTTGTGATGGGGTCACTCTTCTCCAGACTCCCGGCTGTGTCCTTTGAGTGTTCAGTCGTGGGGGCAGGTGGTAAGACACCTTCAATAGGGGTTGGCTCGACTTGGGTTCCCAAGTTCCCAGTTTCATCGCCAATTCTCCTAGATCCATCTTCTGAGTGAAATGGGGAAGTGGTTGCAGCAATAACAGTGGCAATCTCTGTACCACTCCCAACGGATCAATCTCCAGCTGAGATTTGGAAGACTCTCCAGGTCCTTCCCTCAGTTGTTGCTCATGCATCATCCTAGATTCCCGCATGGCTTGCTGCATTTCGATCTCCTCCGTTGCAGCAGTAGGATCCAAGTCCTCATCACTTCTAGAAAGAACATCTATATGCGGATGAGTGTGATCACTGGTTCCAGTAAGAGGACAGATGCTGCCTTTCTCACGCGCCTCTGCTTCCTCAGCTGCTCTTGCATGTTCGTTCTCCTTCCGAATTTGCAGCATATTAATACAATTATCCTCATCAAGAGCTTCCATCACTGTATCAACTTTGAGAAACTTGAAGAGTTCCTCTTCCTCATCAATAAACTCTGGGTGTTCAAACTGCACCCTAGAGTGACTCAACTTCCATTTTCTCCATTCTCACAGACAATTTTGGATGTCTGGATACAATGGAGAGTACATCATTACATCATCATCATGATCCTCTCCCTGTTGCCTTTCCTTTTCATAAATAGAGGGTAGCAAACTCTCCCGGTTTCATCAAGCACTTCTGGAGACTGCACTTCTTCAGCAGTCTCAGAGATCTTTTCCAGCTGAGTGGCAGACTCAGCTGTCTTCTCAAGCTCTGAACGCCTGGTAAGTCTTCTCCTTCTCTTAGTTTTCACTAGAAGAATGTCTGGTTCTACTTCCTCCGGTTCCTCGAAGGTAAAGGCCTTTGGAGTTGCCTTAGAGGCAGCTGCCTTTCTCGCCTTGGCAGTCCTCTTCTTCTTTATTCCTGGAGAATGTATTAATGATTCCTTCTCCACCGCGGCTGCAGGGGCAGGAGACACGGCTGCAGGGGCAGGTGCATCTTTCTTCTTCGTCGCTGCAAGGGCAGCTATCTTCTTTCCAGCTGCATGGGCAGCATTCTTCTTCGGAGGGGAGGCAACAGTTGTTTCCTCGGGGTCAGCTGATTCCCCCTCACTGGTGTCCGCCATCTTGGCATAAGCTCTCTTCTGGCTCCGCATAAGTTAGCCCGAAACATTTTCTTATTAACATGGAATGATTTTCCATGTCGGGGGAAAGACCCTTCACCTCCATCAAGCGCCAATTACAAGGACATATCCTGAGATCCTCCAATGACCCATCATCCTTGAAGGACTTATTTCCAACATTCTCGAAGAGTCCGATGTAGACGACCATGCCGCTTTACCTTCTTCTCCTCCATGATCGCAGCCATGACGATCGCGGCTTGGTTTTGACAAATTGATTAAAGCTTCCAAATTTTATGTCTACACATTTGGCAACAATATCCAACACTTATGATAATCTTCCTTCAAAGCAGCTTCTTGTCTCATTTGTGTAGACAACTTTTGCAAAGACACTCGGTTTGGCCACTTCCTTCCATGCAAAGACCAAGTTTACATCACCTCAAATATCTCCTAACTCCTTCCGACGGCAAAGAAACAATGCTCCGCTAGATCTTTAGCAGTGATTGTAAAATCCTTTCCGTGAACAGAGGACTTGATGCCCTCGTCGTGAACCTCAGCGTTCACGTAGAACTGTGCTACCTCCTCAATGTATGTCATCTGAAACTCCATTGTGAGAAAGGGTTTCAGTCCAGATTTCTCAATTTTATCGGCTATCTTCTTCACATGGGTTTCATCGAAACCCTGTTTGACCATTCCTTCGAAATCCACGGTAGAACCAGTGTGGATTTGCTTCCCTAGCTTGGTGAAATCATAGGTTGATGCCATTTTTCTGAGTTTTTACCGAACAAACTTTGACGAATTTGTTCGGGAGATTTGGAAGGGTTTTGAGAGAAAAATGCTTTCTTTGCTTTTGGAGAGATGAACAGTTTTTGAGTAATGTGAGAGAAAAACTGAACAAAATGGTATATATGGGTATGAAAGGACGTGCTTTCGGTTTTTGAAATTTGATCAAGATCGACAGCTCAGATTTAGCACGCCGATTAGCATTTAATTGCCTTCATTTAATGCGGCAGCATTTATATCCAATCATATGCTTTGTCGTGCAGCTTTTGACTGTACTTGTCATTATTACGCTGATGTCATCCTTAAAAACATTCCCGCTTATTAAAAACGACTGCGTTTTTGTCACTTAGCTCATAAATAACTCAGCTTACTCCTTAGCTGACTCAGCTCTTCTTCTCTTTATTCACATAGTGACTCAGCTGTCAGCTAACTCGATACAGTTGACTTTCCGATATGGCTGATTCACTTAGCTGATTCACACACTCTGCTCTATTTTCATCTTTTCACGTTCCATCTCTTCTCATTGAGTCTTCTGAGTGTCAACTTAGCTCAATTAACCCTAGCTCATGCTTGAGTTCTTCAAATCTTGATTCACATAATGACTTTGTGAATATGCCAGCTAACTGTTTGTCAGTTGAGATGTATTCCAAGGTGATGTCTTTCTTTTTAACATGATCTCTTATAAAATGATATCTGACATCAATGTGCTTTGTTCTTGAATGCAACACAGGATTTTGAGTGATTGCAATAGCACTTGTGTTATCACACATGATTGGAATCTCTTTTTCTTCAACATCATAATCTCTCACCGTTGTCTCATCCATAAGACTTTGGCACAATAGCCGCATGACTATGTACTCTCTTACCGTGGATGTGGCTATTGAGTTTTGCTTCTTGCTAAACCAGAAACTAATCTATTTCAAGCATTTGGCATGTGCCTGGTACTATTCCCACAACTCTACATCCAAAGATAGTCGAGTCCGAATAGCCAATTAGTTTGAATCCACCTTCCTTTGGATACCATAGGCCGACTTCTTGGCATACCTTCAAATATCTTAGGATTCTCTTAGCTGCAGTCATATGGCTTTCCTTTGGAGCAGATTGGAATCTTGCACATACACCTACTGCAAAGGTGATGTCTGGCCTGCTTGCTGTTAGATAGAGCAGTGATCCAATAAGTGCTCTGTATCTTATTTGATCCACAGGCTTGCCATCTGCATCCATATCCATCTTGGCAGATGTATTCATTGGTATTTTCATAGAAGACTTCTCTTCCATACCAAATTTCTTCATTAAATCTCTAGTATACTTTGTTTGACTTATGAAGGTTCCATCCTTCAGCTGTTTAACTTGAAGTCCTAGAAAGAATGTCAGCTCTCCCATCATGCTCATTTCAAATTTGCCTTGCATGAGGTTTGAGAACTTGTCACACAGCTCTTTGTTTGTGGATCCAAAAATAATGTCATCTACATATATTTGAACAAGAGCAGATGTTTCATCAAAATCTATTCCTTCTTCTTGGCAATACCTTTGGCTACCAATCTTGCTTTGTTTCTTACCACAGAACCTTCCTCATTCATCTTGTTTCTGAATACCCATTTTGTGCCAATGACATTTTGATGGGTAGGTCTTTGTACCAATTCCCATACTTTGTTCCTTTCAAATTGATTCAGCTCTTCCTGCATGGCCTGAATCCAATGTGTGTCATCCAATGCTTGGGACACATCTTTTGGCTTTATTTGGGAGATAAAACAAGTGAACATAGCTTTTTGTTGAGCTCTGGATCTGGTTCTTACACCATCTCTTACATCTCCAATGACTAGCTTTGGTGGATGGTGTCTCAGCCATCTCACATCAGGTTGGAGTAAGTCAGTTGGATTCAGTCGTCTTGCAGCTGTGTTATCTTGAGCAGCTCTCTCATCATCTCTTAGCTGCAGATTTTCCAGCTGTCTTTGAGATTCAGCTATCTCATCTTCACCTTGATTAATTACTCCAAATATTCTAAAGTACCCAACATTTGGCTTTCTCCCTGTCCAAATCTCATAGGGAGTCTTTGTCAGCTGTCTATTTATCATGCATCTATTTTGAGTATAGCATGCAGTATTGATGGCTTCAGCCCAAAATCTTTTAGGCAAGCCAGCTTCAGCTAACATGGTCCTTGCAGCTTCCTTGAGAGTTCTATTTCTTCTTTTTGCTACTCCATTCTGATGTGGAGTCCTTGCTGCAGATAATTCATGAGCAATACCATTTTCAACACAATACTGAGTTATTATCCTATTGACAAACTCATTTCCTCTGTCAGATCTTATCTTTATAGTGGTTTGACTTGTCTCATTTTGAACTCTCTTCATCAGTTGAGGTAATTTCTGCAAAGTTTCCTTCTTTTTACACATGAAAATTGTCCATGTATATCTTGAATAATCATCCACCACTACTAAAGTGTATTTCTTTCCACTTATGTTGGCTGGCTCAACTGGACCAAATAGATCCATATGCAACAGATGTAATATCCTTGTTGAAGATGGACTAGACTTCTCTTTGAATGATGATTTGATTTGCTTTCCCATCTGGCATGCATCACATACACTTTCTTTCTTGTACATTGAGTCTGGTAGACCTTCCACAAGATTACTCCTTGCAAGTTTCTTGATTGTCTTGAAATTCGTGTGACTCGAACAACTATGCCACGACCAACTTCATTCGGTTGTACTGACTTTTGCTAGCGACAAGTGCTTGGTGTGGCAGTCGACCAGTCTACCACATACATGTTCTTTTGCCTGGATCCTTGCAACATTACTTCATTTGATTCTGTATCTTTGATTTGGCACACTCCCATATTGAATCCAACATTATAGCCCTTGTCTCAGAGTTGGTTGATGTTTAACAAGTTGAAGTTGAGGCCTTCAATGTATGCAACATCTGCGATTTCTAATCCATTTTTCTTGATGGATCCCGTGCCTCTTATTTTCCCTGGAGCTTCATTTCCTCCAAATATAACTTTTGCACCTCTAATCTCCTTGAATTTTGACAGATGTTTCTTGTTTCCTGTCATATGTCTGGAATAGCCACTATCCATGTACCAAGTTCCTTGGCACTCGGTTGTTCCTTGAACCTGCAATCAAGGAAATCAGTTTTTAGGTACCCATACTTGTCTGGGTCCTGAGGGGTTAGTGCTGTAAGATGATCCAACCAACCTATAGCCAAATGATCTGACTCTAAGAGGTTGCCATCTATCTGTTCCATAATCATAATTCACTTTGGCAAATTGCTTGTTCATACAGTTGTCTCTTTTGTCTGTATGCCTGTGCGTGTGTGTTTTGGCAATTGCCTTCTTTGGGTATTTGTGATATTTCTCAGTGTAGTGCTTGGGTGCATATGTGTGCTGATGATAGCTCTTTTGCCTTTGGAATGACCTTTGCTGAGTTCTAGGTCTTTGCCATTTTGGCATATATTCCATAGGTCTTTGCTGATATTTCACATTATTCCAATCAGCTTGACTTGCGTAGTTTCTACCATTCCCATCATTTGTGTTCCTTTGATAGAACTTCTAGGGATTCTGGTAGCTCTGTTTCTTCTTCAAAGAGTATTTCATGTTTGGAGTTTGCTGAGGAACTCTGCTGGATTTGTTCTCAGTTGTCCTCTCAGCATACTCAACTGGCTGTTTTCCTTTTCCTTTATATCCAAGGCGAGTTTGTTTGTGATTGTTCTTTGGAATGAATGTGTGTGCAACATTTGGTGTCTTGGATTTTTGAGATGTTTCATTACTTGAAGATCCTTTTTCCAAGATCACTCTTGGAGTTTGACTATGCACAAAGGAATTGAATCCTATGTCTGTCTTGTCTCCACATTCTTTTTGGCTCATGATAAGGTCATCCAATGATTTAGATGCCTTTGTGAATGAAGCAATCACATTTTTGAGATCATTTTCTCTCTTTTCTATAGCAGCTATCTCTGCTATTAGTTTAGCATTCTCAGCCTTCAGCTCTTTGTTCTCACCAGCTATGTGACTTAGAGTACTCGGCTCTTAGTCACCGTGAGTTTTGGCTTTTAATGGGCTGTTTTCCTCATTTAATAGTGTGTGTGAGGATTTAATGTGCTCAAAGTCTTTCATCATGTTTCCTAATGAATCATAAAGATCAGTGGGTGATGAAGTGTGTGTGTCACAATCACTATCACTAGAATCGAGTGAGATGAATTAGAGTGTACCTCATCTTCTTGGTCGAGTTGATCTTGTTCTTTAGCCATTAGACGATCATAGCTTCTTCCTCGAATCACTTGAGTAGTCAGCTTCACTACTTTCTGAGTCTCAGTATCTTTTGACTTAGCCGTTTGTGAGTCTCAGACCAACATTGCCCTTTTCTTTTCTTGTCTTCTTTCTCAAGACTCTTCTTTCTTCTTTATTTCCGTATTTATTGACTACAAGATATGGACATGGGTCAATAGCAAAGTGTCCTGGTTGTCTGCAATTCCAACACAGGTTTTCAACTTTTTGATTAGCTCTCTCATTTCTTGGGTTGTCAGGTCTTTGATATTCGACCTTTTGATACTCAGCTCTCTTTGGTGGCCTATCTTCCATTGATTTGGAGGGAGCTGAATGTCTTCTAGAGGATTCACCTTTATTTCTTTTGTAGTACTTGTTGAAGAACTTGTTGAATCTTTTAACCATCAAGGCAATTTCCTCCTGGTCAATGATTTCTTTGGTCTCATCTCTCTTCCCTCCCTTGACTATAAGTGCAGCTGTTTTGGGTACAGCTGTCTCCTCTTGATCTTTTCTTCTCAGCTCAAATTCATAAGCTTTGAGGTATGAGAATAGTTCATGATTGGATGTTTTTGATTGGTCCATCGAGTGCCTTAGAGCCATGGTCTTCATTTTCCACTCAGCTGGGAGGCTCCTTAGTATCTTCATACACATTTCCTTTTGTGTGTATTCCTTTCCAAGTGCTGAGAGCTCATTTGTTATTTCAGTGAATCTAGCATCCAGCTGATCCATTGTCTCACCTGCAAGTATTTTAAAGTTTTCAAATTTTTGAACAACAACAGATAATTTGTTTTCCTTAATTTGCTCAGATCCTTCACAAATTAAAGTTAGTTTATCCCAGATTTCTTTGGCTGTTTTGCAAGATTTGACTTTGTTGAACATGGCTTTGTCCAAAGTCTTGTAAAGTATATCCTTGGCCACATTGTCTAGGTTGTATCTTTTCAAAAGTCACTTATGTTCGTTGGCTTGTCTTGTTGTAGTCCTTGATATTGACATTTCCTCGTATTAAATGAACATTCAGCTTTTCAGGGTCTGACACAAGGTGCAGTGCTTCTCATTGGTTTATTCCTTTTGCACGCTTCGGGATCGAGCACTTTAAGACATGGCAAAGATGGAAGTATTACTTGTTTAGGTAATATTCTTGACTTACGGCAACGAATTATTTTCGATTAACTCCTCTTTGCAACGCTTTTCCCCCTGGTGACTTGAGTGCGCTCCAATGATTGAAAGACTCACATGTCACTTCAACTTGACTTGGCTTGGCTTCTTTGGTTCACTTGACTCTTCATCATACAACCACTCACCGATACTCCTTCAATGAGTTCTTGACTTCTGCTCCTTGCCATACTCAGCTGCTTTACAGCGAGTCTTCATTTTAGCCTTCAGCTGACTTCTTGCATATCCAGGCATAACTGACTTAACTCACCTCGTACAGCTCTATCTATTACAATGTAAATTACAAGAAACATGGGGTGCCAACTTTCTAGTCTAAGTTTTACATGGCATTCATCAAAATCTAAGCAATAAATTTCCCAACAACTTCTATGAGGACTCGTGTATATGTTATAATATATGGTTGAAGATTTTGAAACCTAGTTTAACAAACAAAGATTAATAAGTAACAATTAATTGCCCATAAAATAACGATGCCAAATAATACTTTTTTAAAATTAAAATCTTTGATAAATCATGCATGCATGTATTTTTTACATGGTATAGAATATATTAATATATATATTTAAATAAAGATATAGATATAAATATAAAATATAAATTTTATCCAAGTATTTGGTTTAGAGGATCAAGTGATATGATTTGTTAGTTTAAGGATGTTTCAACACCATAAATAAATAAAATAAAAAGAATAATGTATTTTATGTACAATTTCTTATCATCAAAACACCTAAATTGTTTTTTGAAAAAATATATATTTTCTCTTTAGTTTTTACTTTGAAATGGTCTTTCTTTCTTTCCCCTTCTATATAATCAATTCTTAAAATCACAAAAAAAAACATAAATTCTTAATTTTTACATAGTGATGAACTTTAAATGGTTATTAAAATTTTTTCATGTGAAGTCCTTATACGCTTATGAGATATGGTTAGAAAGCTTTCGAGATACAGTTTAATATAAAACTAATATCATTTAAAAATTCTAAATATAAGAGTTATAAATAAAAAAATAAATGGTTTTGAAGTGTGGAATATAAAAGGTCGTTTTTCTTATAATTGAACAAACAAAAGCTAAATAAAATCATATTACTTAGTTGCCCTTATAATTTACTATGTCAAAAGGATATTTTTGTCCAATCAAAAGTTTCAAGAAACATTCACATTTTTAAGATAAGTAAAGATAAAAGTGTGATGATTTTTTTTTATAAAAACACAACTTCAACAAAAACAGCTTAATAAAACTAGGCATTAGAATTTAAATAAATCCATTCAACATATCAAAAAAACAAAAAAACATTATCCAATTATTCCATTCATCCATCAATAAAAAAATATTCAAATTCAGAATTTATTTTAGTCTTCATCCATTACTGTCATATCTTCACTTCGACTCCTCAATCTAAAAAACTATGAAAAATAATACGGTGAGCTTCCACTTGCTCAGTAGGGATAAATTTCTCAATATATAATACAACATACGTCCCTGACTAACATGAAGTTATGATAAATATAGTCCTCTTGCACATCACATATAACTAAAAAAACTCACATGGAGTATTATATAAAGACAAATTTTAAGAATTAAAGTTATTAGGACTGAAAACACTCACCTAATCTACCGCACGTCTACGATTGTCAAGTTTTAATATAGTTTAATGAGTATGGTTATCTTATCCACAAGGAATGTGTGAGTAAGTACCAAATATAAATTACCTATGATATATTTGACTGATCAATAATAGGTGGATTTCTTAATTTATAGCTAATAATAACTAAATGTAAATGATTAAATATGAACATCTAAAGCTATAGAGAGAATTATTCTAGAGGTTGATTTCATCAAGTTATTATTTATGTTTGATAATCAATCTATCAATATCAAGTAATGGTTTATAAGTTGAAATTCCCAACTCTCTCTCTCTCTCTCTCTCTCTCTCTCTCTCTCTCTCTCTCTCTCTCTCTCTCTCTCTCTCCCTCTCCCTCTCTCTCTCTCTTGTCGAGTGATTTTCGATTATAAATCTAGATTTCAATATCTCTTTAAAAATCATGAGAATTGTAATTCTAAAAAGATCAATGGAATTTCTACAATAACTTCACAGGATTTACAAATTTCTCGATTATATAATTTCCTATGTTGTGTTATTAATAGATATGGTATTAAATTCATTCTTTTGAATATCGGATTAACACATCAAACATCAAAAGATTAGTAATCAAGTAATCAAGAAGTAATTAATACAAATAAACCACGAATTACATGAAATAAAGTAGATCTACTAATCAAACACAAGATCAAATAAGATTACACCAACCCTCCAGAATATCTAATTAATTCATCAAATAATTCACAGAGATAGTGATACATATTCATTAAGATATGAATTATACAAGAAATAAATAAAAGAAGAAGGTAGAACTCATGTATCAAACTTAAATAAATTTATTTATTTATTTGTTTGATTGGTAGTTCTCCAAGGATGTGTTGAAGAGCTAATTTGGTTTAATCCTTGCTTCCTCTATAGCTTTGAAGGATCTCTCCCTGCTATTTTCTCTTAATTTAAATTCCATTCTCATGTTTTTCTGTATCAAAATTCTCCTTCCTAGGTTGATCTTAGTTGTTGTTGCTTCCTCTATTTTATAATTGATTATCTCACTTTTCTTCTGCCTGTAGAGTGTCATTTCTTCACCTTTTGGTTCTCCATCTTTTTGTGAGTAAAGGAGTCTTTTCTTCATCTTTTAGCGTAAATCAGTTTTTCTTCATCAATTCATGGCATAAAGTTGCATTATTGCTAAAAAGTGTGTAACCAAGTATCGTGGTATATGTTGAATGTATCGCAGTAAGAAGTAGGTGAGAATTGGAGTTACCGCGGTAGAAAATAGTTGAAATACCTCCAACTTCAACCTTATGGTAACCCCTTTGACATTTAGTAAAATTAACTCCAACTTCAATCTTCAAAAGGTGCTCTTTGACCTTTCGGGTCCCCTTTTTGGGCATAAGCTTCCTAAGAAAAAGATTCTTCGTTGGTTTACATGTACCCTGAACAACACTTTTCTCCAAGAGACTTTTAACCTTCATACTACACAAAAAAATTGAGTCAACAAAAGAACAAGTAATATCCTTATCAATATCAACGGGAATTTTAAAGATAACTTGTTCATCTCCCACTCTCAAAGTTAATTTTCTATCATGTACATTGATGATTGATTTTGCTAGTAGCCAATAAGGGACGCCCAAGAATTACGGGAACTTCTACATCATCATGCATGTCAAGAATAACAAAATCAACTGAGGATGTGAATTTATCAATCTTAACTATAACATCTTTAATAATGCATCTATGATGTTTAATAGATTTATCAGCTAATTAAATGTCCATCCTAGTAGGGATAAGTTCACCCTAATTCCATATGTTTGAATGTTTCATAGGACATCACATTAATACTAGCTCCTAAGTCAGCTAGTGCCCTATCAACAGGTAAACCATCAATTGTGCAAGGAATAATAAGACTCCCTGGATCATTAAGCTTTTGTGGCATCTTATTTTGCAAATTGGTTGAATATTCCTTGTTTAATTGCACAGGTGATAATTTCTCAAGCTTTTTATTATTGGAAATATGTTCCTTTAAATTTTTTGCATACTTTGGTTTTTGTGAAATATCTTCAACAAATGGAATGTTAATATGGAATTGTTTAAATAACTTGAGGTACTTACCAAATTGGTCCTCCTTTTTATCCTTTTTTAGTTAGCTCAAATGTGGGATTTTGGGCTTGTATTCTTTCACCATCTTTTTTCTACTCATCCTTGGGTTTGTCATCCTCCACACATTTTTGTATGGGATTCTAACGTTTATGTGGAAAATTAAGGTTGGCTGCCTTCACATATTCTCGTGGATTTGATTATGTGTTACTCGACAAACTTTCTTGTGGTTGCTCTGAGATAAGCTTTGGAATTTGACCTATCTGATTCTCCAAGTTATGGATAGATGTCTCTTGATTTCTTAAGAATGTCTGAACTGCTTGGAATCGGGCATCTGCTGATTGCACAAACTTTACCATGAGTTCTTCCAAGTTACGTTTTCCTTGGGCTGGTTGGAATTCGGGAGATGTGTGTGGATTAAGATTTGGATTAGGCCGTGGCTGACCTTGATTACCCCAACTAAAATTAGGATGTTGTCGCCAGCCAGGATTGTATGTGTTGCTGAAAGGATTATTTGGAGGATTTCGGGTTTGGTTCCCAACATAATCGATATGTTCAACTTGTGATTTGGGAGCTGCCAAATCATCAATCTTCTGACTAAAGGCCTCGACTTGCGCTGCTAGTGTAACCACATCATGCGTATTATAGACCCTAACTGACATGTTTGATTTACCGCGTATAGATTGCTATTGGTATCCGTTCATGGCCATCCCGTCAATTAATTCTTGAGCCGCTTTTGGTGTTTTATTATTCAAAGTTCCTCCAGCTGCTGCATCAATCATCTGCTATGTTGAGGAAAATAACCCATTATAAAAGGTTTGGACTTGCATCTAAATGGGTAAACCGTGTTAAGGTCACTTTTGTAAAAGCTCTTTAAATCTATCACAAGTGTCATATAATGTTTCATCATCAACTTGGGCAAAGAAAGAGATTTCATTCCTTAATCGAGCAGTTTTTGCCGGTGGAAAATACTTTAGGAGGAACTTTTTGGCCTTCGCATTCCATGTGGTAGTTCCTCTCGGTAAAATATTCAACCATTGCTCGCCCACAGAGGGAAAATGGAAACAATCATAGGCGAATGATATCGTCAGAGACCTCATTGATTTTGAAGGTGCCGTAAATCTCAAGGAAATTTGCGATTTGATTGTTGGGGTCTTCATCAAGTAGGCCATCAAATTGAACAAGTTGTTGTACCATTTGAATTATATTGGGTTTGATTTCAAGTTATTTGCAAGAACAACGGCCTTGCGATGCTTGACGTTGTGCCATCCATTGATGGCTTGACGTAGTCATACATCGTTCTTTCCAGGTCTTTTGCCATGATCACAAAATCTTTGTCATTGATTTCTTCTATGTCTTCTTCGTATCATGTGTTACCACTTTCCTCCGTATTTTTAACTATGTCACTGCCGACGACTTCGTCTTTCCCGTCGCGGTGATGAGTAGGCATACACTACGAATAAGCAAAAAATGAGGAAGTGTTAAGCAAGGCTTATAAAAGATAGAAAAGAAAAGTAATAATGAGAAAAATAAAAAAATAAAAAAATGATTATATTAACAAAAATAAAGTGTTCCTAATATCATAATCCCCGGCAATGGCGCCAAAAACTTGATGGCTCGAAAACTATTCTAAAAACCTTATTTGCTAGGCAAGTGCACCTATCGTTTTATAGTTTAGCTTACCGAGTACCGAGTGTCATTCCCACGAAGATTATGACTACTATTAATTACCATCTTTTCGTTATCTAATTTGTCAATTTTCAGATGGTTGTTTTGTAAAAAGAAGAAAATAAAGAATGTATTTAATCAACAAATTACAAATGATTGAATAAAGGAAGATTATAGAACATGAGATCAAGAGATAAAAATGTGTTCGAATGTAAATCCATCTACAATGTTTTTGTGATTTTGACAAAAATAAATACAAACTTAAACCCCTTTTTAACATAATCTCATGCTTCATGGACCGTAAAAATTCCCAAATTAAGTTAAACCCTCTTTCAAGGTGAAAAACTCATAATCTTAAGTTGATTAACCGAAATATCTTTCTAGTTAAAACCCTAAAGATTGAATTATAACAATTTATGAATTCTCATATTTGATTTGCACCTAATCTGGAAGATTTATGTCGTCCTATATCTAGAATTGCATGCAACTCCGTTCACTTAATTGATTTTTTCTGACCATAAATCTATCGATTACCCGATGAGGAATAAAATTCAAATCAATAGACCGAAAATATTAACTCGAATGAATGAAGCAGAATATAAGTGAATCGTATAAAACTTGAAGATTATATTAAAAACATTCAAACCATAATCACAAATCCATTCTAGAGTTCATTTACATTCAAATACTAAAAATTTAGTTCAACATGATTTTGACAAAAGCATAAGCTACACAAGAAGATTTAAATGTTATAGACATGATTTACTTATTTTTTTCTCAAAATCACAATAAGACTTCTTATTTGGTTGTCTTCAATGATGCTATGCTCTAAGCCTTCCTCTATAAGCTCTTCAATCTCCAATTCTTATCTCCATCTCTTCTCTCAATATGTAATTTGATCTTTAAAATCTGAATTTTATGAATGTGAATGAATTGAATCAATGTCCCCCTTCTTAACCTCATCCTTGGGATTTTATTGATATTGTTTTGGTGAAAGTATTCGTTAATAATGTCACTTTTGATAAACAAATGCTCCACTTATGAACTAAGTTGTTGGATATTTATTTTATGCAATTATGTTAGGAAGGGGAGGGGTTTGTGCAACAAAATGGGGTGTTAAATGTGCACAAAAGTGGTCAAAAGCTTGATTGTGAGTTTTCCTCAAATTCCGCCAGAAATTGTTGCTGGAAAGTGTTCCGTACAAAACCGTGTCGAGCAACATGGCCTGGCCATGTTGCATTATGCTTTTCATGAACAACATGACACAACCGTGTTGGCCAACACAACATGGCCATGTCAGACGCTGTCTCAATCCTCAATTTCTTTATTTTCGCCCAGTTTGAACACGATCGTATTGGCAACACTCCCTAGCCGTGTTGGGCCTAAAAGGCCCCGAAATGATGCGTTTAGCCTGGATATTCGAGTGTTTTGGTATCCATAAACTTCGGGTATGTTTTGACATGAATCCATGACTCAAAATTCTCTAGAAATCGCTCTGAATGACCAACCTACAACAGTAAAAACACCTCATAGTAATATGAACCATGCATGATCGAAAAATTATGAAACTACCAACAAAAACACTCAAATCCTACTCAAATAAACATGTAAAACATGAATAAAAGGACACTTATCAAATGGTTTATAAGTTAAAATTCCTAATTTAATCCTCTCTCTCGCTCTCTCTCAATTGTTGAGTAATTTTCGATTATAAATCTAGATTTTGATATCTCTATAAAAATCATGAGGATTATAATTCTAGAAAGATCAATGGGATTTCTACAATAACTTCAAAGGATTTACAAATCTCTTGATTATATAATTTCCTATATTGTGTTATTTTTAGATCTGGTATTAAATCCCTTTTCTCGAATATTGGATTAAGAAATACAAATAATTAAGATGTAATTAATAAAAAAAAATACAAATAAACCATGAATTGCATGAAATAAAAAAGATCTACTAATCAAACACAAGATTACATCAATCTTCTAGAATATCTAATTAATTCATCAAATAATTCACGGAGAAAGTTTGATACATATGCATTAAGACAGGGATTACTGATACGTGTAAAATATCCATGCACTTAGGGGCTTATTTTGGTACATATTTGATACATTTGCATGTATATTTAGTGTGTTTTAGTTGGTTTCCTTTGTTGGGCGTAATAATGTGTATTCTTGTGATTTTTACAGGAAACGGAGCTTTATTTGCAAATATATCAGTAGGACGTCCCAAAAAACAATGAAGAATGCAAAAAGATGATCAATTACTCAAAGAAAGAGACAAAAAAATAGAAAACACGGTCCATCTGTGTAATAATACATGACCGTATGATGTCCTTGTGACATTTTACACGTTTGTGCGACTTGTTCGAGGGAAGAATTTCAGAGTCGGAATACACGACCCACCCATGTATTATTACACGGTTGTGTAATTTGATCCGGACAAAAATAGAGAAGAAAACAACTTAAAGTACAATTATAGGTGATCGTGAAAATCTTTTCACTAAACTGCAAGTGTACCGTGTAGTTAGCAGATAGTAGCGAACAAGGTCGTATTCCTCAGGGATTGAATACGAAACACATAAAGTACAGTAATCTCGTACTTAAATTATATTGAAGCGGTCAAAAATCAAGAGTTGTTATTAAAATAATCCTAAATTATCAGTTAAAAATATCTAAGTATTATTATAGACCCGAACATTACAAGAACTTAAACAAATATGAAAAGCAAATCTAGGAACATATCTCAACATGCTTCATCAATATTAATTCCAATTAATGTTTTATCAAAACCAATTTTTGTGCATCTATGAGTTCAATTTCTAAAGTAGTTTATTCTCTCACTCTGAGTGGCGCATAAACAGTTGATTAATAAGAATTGCAGGTATCCCTACTCAACAATTAATATTAACTCCCAAAAGCTCTTAGAATTGAAGTAAACCCCCAAAAATAGTTATAGGTCTCCCGACTCAATCTCCGTTTATGTTACAAATTCATTTTTCATAAGTTAGATCTCATCTCCCGAATTTTGAACTAACACATAAGACATGCAAATTATTTGCCAGATGTTAGGAAATTTATTTGTATAGATTTTGTTGATGCATAGAAAACTTAGATTAGAAAGTTGGCACCCCATTTTCTGTTGTATTTCAACTTTATAATAGATAGAATCTAGCTGATTCATTATGTAGCCGAGTTGAAGATACAAAAGACTGACTGAAGAAATGCAGAGAAGATTCAGATGTATCGCAGCTGAGTATCGAGAAAGACTCTTAGTTAAGTGAAAGAAGTTGTGTCTTTCAGTAGACTTACAGCTGAGTCATCAAAGATTCAAGGAGAAGACTCAATAAAGGGGTAAAGTAACTTAAGGACGCAAAGAAAGTTGAAGAAGTCTGTTGCAAAGAAAAGTCAAAGACTTACCCAAAATGGTAAGGAATAGACCTGCAACCTTCAAAAATGTATTGCTAAAAGAGTGCAAGTAGATGGGAACCAATGGGATGTTTGCAAAAACTTGGTACGATTCAGGCAACCTGCAGAGCATTAATGTTAAGGAAAGGTCAACATCAAAAGCTGCACAACAAGACAAGCAAGCCAATGAACAAGAAGTGTGTTGGGAAATTATTTTGTAGATTTTGATGATTGCCATGTAAAACATAGATTAGAATGTTGGCACCCCATTTTCCTTGTAATTCTCATTGTAATAGATAGGGTTTGAATGAGTCGATCAAGTCGACTATGGTCTGGGAATACAAAAAGTCAACTGAAGAAGTGAAGTGAAGACTCCACTGAGGAACAATTGAGTATGGCCAAGATAGAAGACCAAGGACTCGACTGCAGATGTAACAACTGAGGGACAACTGTGTGAAGAGTCAATTAAGTCAACTAGAAAAGCCATGTCACAAGTTGAAGTGACAGATGAGTCTTTCAATGATTGAAGCAGACTCAAGTCACCTGGGGAAAAGGCAAAGCAAAAGAGAGTTAATCGAAAGAATCCGTTGCCGTAAGTCAAGAACTTTACTTAAATAAGTAATACTTCCATGCTTTGCCATGTCCTAAAGTGCTCGATCCCGAAAACGTGCAAAAGGAATAAACCAATGGGAAGCATCGCACCTCGTGTCGATCCTCGAAAAAGTCGAACATTCATTTAATACGAGGAAATGTCTACATCTCAAGATCAAGACCAAGAAAAGACAAGCCAACGAACACAAGTGATTTTTGAAAATCAGCCTATCTCTTCAACGGGCAGATTTTTGAAAGTTCACTATAAAAGGCTGAGGAATTTCATTGAGAAAAGGTTACCTTGCACACCTGAGATATCAAGCACTATTCAAATCAGAACACTCGCAAAATATTCTCAAGATATTCAAGCAAAATCCTCAAGCCTAAGGAAATCGATCCAACACCAAGCTGTGAAGGAAAGACAACTTCAAACTGTTAAAGAGGAAACTTTTGAAGAATCAAAAGGGGTCTACTTTCCAAGGAGGATTGTAGGAAGGTTCAAGGTCGAACCAAAATCTCAAGTTATTGGAGGTCTTCGTGATCAAATCCAAGAAGCTTGAGAAAGTGAGTGAAATGTAGCAAGGCAAAATGCCCCGTGAAGAAGGCGAAGTCGGACGAGAAGCCAGCTGTGTGACCAAAGCATCTCCAGACTGAGTCCAAGGAGCAAGTCAGCTGCATGATCAAGACTTGTCTCTAGACTGATAATCACTTTGTAAACTGATCATTACTTAGTGGATTCCTCTAAAAGTTGGAGGAGAGGAGTAGATAAATTACCCCATCTTCGAACCTCTATAAAATTTACTCGTGTCATTTACATTTCAGCATATTTACATTTCTGCACACATATTTCATATCTGCTGATAATTTGCTATCCAACTGATAAAATTACTAAGTGCTAAAATCAAGTGTTAAAACAAAGACAAATCAAATTCAAGGGTGTTAAGTCTTTCGCTGAAAAACTTATCACAGCCAAGTTAAGTCTTAGACTAAACAGCTGAGTTATTCTATCAACAGCTCTATTGAGTCTGTTGAGTGGCTAACTCTGCTGATTAACTAACTTAGCTGTCCCTCAAGGACTTAGCTGTGTATTAACTCTGTAATATTTTAAAAGGACTAAAATCAAAAAGTTGGTAAAGTTTATTCAACCCCCCTTTCTAAACCTTACTTACACCCCTTGGGACCTACAAGTGGTATCAGAGCGGTTAGTTCATTGAACCTTCCGCACTGGTTACTGAACTAGATCTCCAATCTTTTAAAGAAACTTTTAACACTTGCTCTTTAAAAATTCATTTTTTTAGCAAAGTTATTATCATGGAAGTAAATTTGACACGTATTCCCATGTTCACTATTGAGGAATTTGATGACTGGAAAATTCGTATGCAGGCTCATCTATCTGCTTTACATGATGAAATATGGATAGTGATAGAGGATGGGCCACTGCAAATACTGAAAGTGAACACAGCCGTACGGAGAGCAGCTGCAGCTGAAGGAGAAGAAGCTGCTACTGAGGTAAGACCAGCCCTAGTTGAGAAACCAAGGATTGAGTGGACAAACGAGGACAAAAAACGATACAACTTGGACAATGTAGCCAAGGACATACTTTACCAAACCTTGGAAAAGCAATGTTCAACAAAGTCAAATCTTGCAAAACTGCAAAACAAATCTGGGATAAATTAACTTAATTTGTGAAGGATATGAGCAAATTAAAAAAAACAAATTGTCTGTTGCTGTACAGAAATTTGAAAATTTTAAAATGCTTGCAGGTGAAACCTTGGATCAGTTGGATGCTAGATTCACTGAAACCACAAATGAACTATCAGCACTTGGGAAAGAATATACATAGAAGGAAATGTGTATGAAGATTCTGAGAAACCTCCCAGCTGAATGGGAAATGAAGGTCATGGCCCTGAGACATTCAATGAACCTCACAACAGCATCCAATCATGAGCTATTCTCAGACCTCAAATCCTATGAGTTTGAGCTGAGAAGAAAAGATCAACAGGAGACAGCTGTACCCAAAACAAATGCACTTATAGTCAAGATGGGAAGAGAGCCGAGGTCAAGGAAGCCATTGACCAGGAGGAGATTGCCCTGATGGTTAAAAGATTCAACAAGTTCTTCAACAAGAACTATAAAAGAAACAAGGGTGAATCTTCCAGGAGACATTCAGCTCCCTCCAAGTCAAGGGAAGATAGGCCACCCAAGAGAGCTGAGCATCAAAAGGTTGAATATCATAGAGCTGATAATTCAAGGACTGAAAGAAATGACCAAAGAGCTGAGAACCTATGTTGGAACTACAGACAATCAGGACACTTCGCTATCGACTGTCCATACCCAGTAATCAATAAATATAGGAATGAAGAAGAAAGAAAAGTCTTCAGAGAAAGAAGACAGGAAACGAAAAAGGCTATGTTGGCTGCTGAGACAGCTAAGTCTAAAGAAGCAGCAGACTCAGAAAGTAGTGAAGCTAACTACTCAAGTGATTCTGAAGAAGAAGCAATGATCTATCTAATGGCTAAAGAACAAGATCAACCAGACCAAGAAGATGAGGTACACTCTAACTCATCTCACTCAGATTCGAGTGATAGTGATTGTGACACACACACTTCATCACCCACTCATCTTTATGATTCATTAGGAAAAATGATGAAAGACTTTGAACACATTAAATCCTCACACACGCTATCAAATGAGGAAAACAGCCAGCTCAAAAGCCAAAACTTACAGCTGACTAAAGAGCTTAGTATTCTAAGTTACATAGCCGATGAGAACAAAGAGCTGAAGGCTGAGAATGCTAAACTAATAGCAGAGATAGTTGCTATAGAAAAGAGGGAAAATGATCTCAAAAATGTGATTGCATCATTTACAACGGCATCTAAATCATTGGATGACCTTATTATGAGCCAAAAAGAGTGTGGAGATGAGACAGGCATAGGATTCAATTCCTTTGTGCACAGTCAAGGTCCTAGAGTGATTTTGGGAAAAGGATCTTCAAATAATGAAGCATCTCAAAAATCCAAGACACCAAATGTTGCACCCACATTCACTCCAAAGCACAATCACAAACAAACTGGCCTTGGATATAAAGGAAAAGGAAAAGCGGCCGATTGAGTATCTTGAGAGGACAAGAAATCCAGCAGAGTTCCTCAGCAAACTCCAAATAGGAAGTACTCTGTGAAGAATAAACAGAACTACCAAAAACCTCATAAGTTTTATCAAAGAAACACATATGATGAGAATGGTAGAAATTACCCGAGTCAAGCTGATTAGAATAATGTGACATATCAGCAAAGACCAATGGAATACAAGCCTAAATGGCAAAGACCTAGAACTCAGCAAAGGTCATTCCAAAGGCAAAAGAACTATTATCAGCACACAGTTGCACCCAGGCACTATACTCAAAAACATCACAACTACCCAAAGAAGGCAATTGCTAAAACACACACACAGGTATACAGATAAAATAGACAGCTGTATGAACCTAAAGCCCCCAAGCAATTTGCCAAAGTGAGTTATGATTATGGCACAAATAGATGGCAACCTCTTAGAGTCAAGTTATTTGGCTATAGGTTGGTTGGATCATCTTACAACACTAACCCCTCAGGACCCAGACAAGAATGGGTACCTAAAAACTAATTTCCTTGATTGCAGGTTCAAAGAACAGCTGAGTGCCAAGGAACCTGGTACGTGGATAGTGGCTATTCCAGACATATGACAGGAAACAAGAAATATATGTCAAGATTCAAGGAGATTAGAGGCGCAAAATTTATATTTGGAGGAAATGAAGCTCCAGGGGAAATAAGAGGCACTGGATCCATCAAGAAAAATGGATTAGAAATCACAGATGTTGCATATGTTGAAGGCCTCAACTTCAACCTGTTAAGCATCAGTCAACTCTGTGACAAGGGCTATAATGTTGGATTCAATATGGGAGTGTGCCAAATTAAAGATACTGAATCAAATGAAATAGTGTTGCAAGGATCCAGACAGAAGAACATGTATGTGGTAGAACGGTCTTACGCCACACCAAGAACCCTGTCTATTAGCAAAAAGCACAGCCGAATCAAGTTGGTTGTGGCACAAGAAGCTGAGTCATCTGAATTTCAAGACAATCAACAAGCTTGCAAGGAGTCACCTTGTGGAAGGATTGCCAGACTCAGTGTACAAGAAGGTAAGTGTATGTGATGCATGCTAGATGGGAAAGCATATCAAATCTTCATTCAAAGAGAAGTCTAGTCCTTCTTCAACAAGGATATTACATCTGTTGCATATGGATTTATTTGGTCCTGTTGAACCAGCCAGCATAAGTGGAAAGAAATACACTTTAGTGGTGGTGGATGATTATTCAAGATATAAATGGACAATCTTTATGTGTAAAAAAAAAGAAACCCTGCAGAAACTACCTCAGCTGATGAAAAGAGTTCAAAATGAAAAGAGCAAACCATTATAAAGATAAGGTCTGATAGAGGAACTGAGTTTGTCAATGGGATAATAACTCAGTACTATGTTGAAAATGGTATTGCTCATGAGTTATTTGCAGCAAGAACTCCACAGCAGAATGGAGTAGCTGAAAGAAGGAACATAACTCTCAAGGAAGCTGCAAGGACCATGTTAGCTGAAGTTGGACTGCCTAAAAGATTTTGGGCTGAAGCCATCAACACTACATGTTATACTCAAAATAGATGCATGATAAATAGACAGATGACAAAGACTCCCTATGAAATCTGGACAGGGAGAAAGCCAAATGTTGGGTACTTCAGAATATTTGGATGTAAGTGCTTCATCCACAACAACGGCAAGGACAACCTAAAGGCTTTTGATGCTAAAGCTGATGAAGGTATCTTTCTGGGATACTCAGCTGAAAGTAAAGCATATAGAGTATTGAACAAGAGGACTATGGTCACATAAGAGTCTATTCATGTGGTTTTTGATGAACCTAATGTGAATGGAGAAGATATTGAAGAGTTAGGCGATAAAATTTAATCGACCAACTATGCAGAAAAGTCCTTATGTTGAAGCTGAAGCAAGAGCAATCAACCAAGATGAAGATGAGATAGCTGAATCTCAAAGACAGCTGGAAAATCTGCAGTTGAATGATGACGAAAGAGCTGCTCAACCTGATGTGAGATGGCTGAGAGACCATCCACCAAAACTAGTCATTGGAGATGTGAGAGATGGTGTAAGAACCAGATCCAGAGCTCAGCAAGAAGCAATGTTCACTTGTTTTATTTCTCAAATAGAGCCAAAAGATGTGTCCCAAGCATTGGATGACACACATTGGATTCAAGCCATGCAAGAAGAGCTGAATCAGTTTGAAAGGAACAAGGTATGGGAATTGGTGCAAAGACCAACCCTTCAAAATGTTATTGACACAAAATGGGTTTTCATAAACAAGATGAATGAGGAAGGATCTGTGGTAAGAAACAAAGCAAGATTGGTAGACAAAGGGTATTGCCAAGAAGAGGGAATAGATTTTGATGAAACATTTGCTCCTGTTGCTAGATTAGAAGCAATAAGGATGTTTATTGCCTATGTTGCACACAAGAACTTCATTGTATATCAAATGGATGTGAAAAGTGCATTTTTAAATGGATTGTTGGAAGAAGAAGTCTATGTTGAGCAACCTCCAGGCTTTGAGCAGAAGACCATTGGAGATAAGGTGTACAAGCTCAAGAAAGTTTTATATGGATTGAAACAAGCACCTAGAGCATGGTATGACACATTGTCTCAATTTCTGACTGACAATAGATTCACCAAAGGCAAAGTGGACAGAACACTCTTCAGAATTCAAGATGGAGAGAGTATACTGCTTGTTCAAATATATGTGGATGATATCATTTTTGGATCCACAAACAAAGAGTTGTATGATAAGTTCTCAAACCTCATGAAAGGCAAATTTGAAATGAGCATGATGGGAGAGCTGACCTTCTTCCTAGGACTTCAAGTTAAACAGCTGAAGGATGGAACCTTCATAAGTTAAACAAAGTACACCAGAGATTTAATGAAGAAATTTGGTATGGAAGAGAAGTCTTCTGTGAAAATACCAATGAATACATCAGTCAAAGATGGACATGGATGCAGATGGCAAATATGTAGATCAAACAAGATACAGAGCACTTATTGGGTCACTGCTCTATTTAACAGCAAGCAGGCCAGACATCACCTTTGCAGTAGGTGTATGTGCAAGATTTCAATCTGCACCAAAAGAGAGCCACATGACTGCAGCTAAGAGAATCCTGAGATATTTGAAATGATGCCAGGAAGTTGGCTTATGGTATCCAAAGGAAGGTGGATTCAAGATTACTGGTTACTCAGACTCAGACTATGCTAGATGTAGAGTTGATAGGAAGAGTACTTCAGGTACATGTCAAATGCTTGGAAACAGATTGGTTTCCTGGTTTAGCAAGAAGCAATACTCAATAGCCACATCGACAGCTGAAGCAGAGTACATAGCTGCAAGCAGCTGTTGTGCCCAAGTTTTATGCATGAGACAACAGCTGAGAGATTATGAAATTGAAGAAAAAGAGATTCCAATTATATGTGATAACACAAGTGCTATTGCAATCACTCAAAATCCTGTGTTGCATTCAAGAACAAAGCACATTGATGTCAGATATCATTTTGGAATACATCTCAACTGATAAACAGTTAGCTGACATTTTCACCAAGCCCTTATGCGAATCAAGATTTGAAGAGCTTAAGCATGAGCTAGGGTTAATTGAGCTGAGTTAATACTCAGAAGACTCAATCAGAAGAGATGAAAGATAGAAAGTGAGAAATGAACAAGGCTTTCAAATCAGCCAAGTGAATCAACCATATCGGAAAGTCAGTTGTATCGAGTTAGCTGACAGCTGAGTCGCTTAAAGAAAGGAGAGAAGTTGAGTTAAGTTATGTTTGACATAAGTTGAGTCATTAATAGCTAAGTGACAAAAACACAGTCGTTTTTAATGAGCGGGAATGTTTTTAAGGATGACGTCAGCTTAATAATGACGGTGATCAAAAGTCGCACAAGAAGCATATGATTGGATATAAATGCTGCCGCATTAAATGTGAGGAATTAAATGCGGTTCGGCGTGCTAAATCTGAGTCGTTGATCTTGATCAAATTTCAAAAATTAAAAACACGTCCTTTCATAACCCTTATATACTCATTTTTCAGTTTTCTCTCTCTCACACTCAAAACTGTTCATCTTCAAAGCAGAAACAAGCAAGTTCTTTTCTCTCAAAAACCCTACGAATTCACAAGCAGGTTTATCAAGTTTTATACGGTAAAACTCTCTAAAAGTGGCACCAAAACTCGATTTTGTTAAGTTATCGAAGCAAATCCACTCTGGATTGACTGTGGATTTCGAAGGAATGATAAAGCAGGGTTCCGATGAAACCCTAGTAAAGAAGATAGCTGATATGCTGGAAAAGCCCAGTCTCAGGCCTTTTCTAACGATGGAATACTCGCTGAACTACGCTGAAGAGGTAGCACAGTTCTATGCTGAAGTGCAGGACGAAGGTATTAAGTCTTTCGTCCACCGCAAGGACATCTTGATCACTGCTAAGGACCTTGTGGAGCACCTTTTTATTGTCGTCCGAGGGTATGCCGGAAATATACGAAGATGATGTCAACTTGGTTGCTGCATGGAAAAAAGTAGCCAAACCGGAGTGTGCTGCGAAAGTTATCTACACAGCTGAGAAGAAGCTGCTGAAGGATGACTATCACAAGTTGATGGACGTCGTTGCAAAGTGTGTAGATATGAAGCTTGGCAGTTTCAATCAACTGTCAAAGACAAAGCTGATTGTCATGGCTGCGATCATGGAAAGAAAGAAAGTCAACTGGGTTGAGTTCGTGTACAACAAACTCTGCCAGAATGTTGGAAACAAGACATACAAGGAGGATGGATCCTTTAGAGGATCACTTGGCTATGGCCTAGTCATTGGCCATCTAATGGAAGTGAAGGGCATTCCCCTTCAACATGGAAAGCCTTTCCATGTGAGCAAGAAGATGTTCAGGGCTAATCTTTCAGGAGCCCAGAAAAGAGCCCATGCTAAGAGGGCGGATACTAGTGAGGGGGAATCAGCTGAACCCGAGGACACAGTTGTCTCCTCCCCTCCGAATAAGAGAGCTACCCCGGAAGGCCTAAGAAGAAAGTCGCCCAAAAAGAAAATGGATGCTCTTGCCTCTGCTCACTGAAATCACCCGCCCGAGCAGCCGTGTCTCTTGCCCCCTGGCCGAGGCGAAGAAGGAAGCCCAAATACCTTCTCGGCCATAAGAAAGAAGAGGACGCCAAGCCCGAAAAGCGACTCCATCTAAGAAAGATGCTCGGCCCCCCGCCAAGGAACTGAAGAAGAAGAATCCAAACTGAAATTCCTCTGGTGAGAACCAAGAGAAGAAGAAGAATCTCCAAGCTTTCGAGCTTGAGAAGACAAGCGAGTCGCCACTCAATCGGAGAACTCCGAGATCTGGCGACGAAGTGAAGTCTCCAGAAGTTGTTGATGAAACCGCCAAGTCCGTTGAAAGTGATCAGCAGAGGCTTACTAAAGAAGCAATTGAGACAACAGTATCTCCTGTTGAAAAGGTTGTCTCTCCACCTGCCACAGATGTTGCTGAAGGCAAAGAGCAGCAAAGTATGTTACCTTTTATCCCTGAAAAAGAAAGGTCAGGAAGAAGAGGATGAAGATGATGATGTAATTATGGTTTCTCCTGTGTATCCAGACATTCAGCGCCGTCTACGAGAATGGAGGGCATGGAAGTTGAGTCACTCAAAGGTGCAGTTTGAACACCCTGAGTTCATTGAGGAAGAAGATGAGATGTTCAAGTTCCTTGAGATTGACACTGTACTTCAGGCTCTGGATGAGGATAACTGCATGAATATCCTCCACATCTGCAAGGAGAAAGAAAAGGCCAGAGCAGCTGAGGAAGCAGAAGAGCGTGAAAAAGCCAGTATATGTACCCTCACTGGAACTCTGGAACATACGCATCCTCATTTAGATGTGTTGTCAGACACTGATAAAGACTTGGATCCCATGGTTGCAACAGAAAAGTCCGATATGCAGCAAGCTCTAAGGGAATCCAGGCTAATGCATGAGCATCAGTTGATGGAAGGACATGGAGAGCCTTCAAAATCTCTCCTGGAGATAGACCCGTTGGGAGTGGTGCAGCAGATTGCCACAGTTATTGTTGCGACCACGTCCCCAGTACACTCAGAAGATGGGTCCAAGGGACTTGGCAATGAGACTGGGAATTTGTGCACCCAAGTTGAGCCAACCCCTCATCAAGGTGTTTTACCACCTTGCACGTGAGCACTTAACGGAAGCAGCCAGGAGTCTGGAGAAGAGTGACCCCACCATCAGTCACTCAGCTGGTGTGCCAGCTGAGGCGGAAACTCACTCCACTGCAGCAAGGTCGGAGAATGCTGCAGATGACTCCACATTGCGAAAAGGAGGCGAAGTAGAAAAGGAAAGAGAATCACAGCAGACTGACATTAACGAAGCTGAGACAGTTGAGTTTGTCCTAGGTGAAGTGCCAACTACTTTGCAGGCTGAGGACGTTGCTGGTGCAGTCGAGGCACAGGTTGGAAATGCCCCGGGAGTTAACACTCTGGGCACTGAAAGTGCAATCCAAGGGGTTGAGACTCCTTCGAATGACACCGTCCAAGACCCTAAGACAACTGTGTCTGTCGAAGGGATTGTAGAAGACCTCGCTGTAGTTGAGACTGCTGGAGGTATTGAAGGCGCAAGGGAGGTTGAGACTTCCCTGGGTAAAACTCAAGAAGATAAGAGCATCCCTCCTGTCATCATTGTTGAATCTGAAAAGGAGATTAGTGCTCTTCATGATTCCCAGGACAACCCTGATATATCCTTTCTGGGATCTGAAGACGAAGCTGAGTCCACTCCTATTGCTCATCAAAAGGACTCAGCTGAGGATGTTCTTCCACAGACGAGTCAGGCAACTTTTAAAGCTGCTCGTCAAAAGTTCAACTTTGATGGTGAACCAAGCCCCCAGGATTCATCATCCTCCGATGACGCTGATGGTGCAGCTGAGGATAAGGAAATTCATTTAGCAGAATCTACAGAGGCTGAAGAATCTGTTAAGACAGCTGAGGCTCAGTCAGCTGGCCAATCCAATCAACCAGGCCAGCTGAGACCGAGTCATCTGCGCAGGCTCCCAAAGCTGCAGCAGGATCAACTCAACCCGCATCATCACAGGCACATACAACTGTACAATCGTTCCCATATGTGCGAGATGATGCATTTGAGGAAACATTCCCTTTCTCAATTGAGCTGCCCAACCTTGAAGAAGAGACAGCTCAAGAGCAACGACGTTTCAACATTCGAGCAGATCCAGTAATTCCCAACGACTCCATTGTTCCAGCAGACTTTGATTTTGATGTTGCTTGGCCGCCAGCTGAATCCGAAGTGACAACTGAGATCCGTGAAGTCTTCAAGAAAATCTGTGGAGAGATTGAGAAGATTGAACGACACCAGGCCTCATTAGATATGCGTCTAGACAATAAAGATGCCACCCTCACAGTAGACTTACAGGGATTGTGGTACGGATTAGGGAATGGTGTCAGCAGCAGAGTACAATGTGATACGAACAAGTCCGATATTTCAAGGCATTGTACAACAAGATGTTGGTTTGGAGTGCTGATAATGATGATATGAAGCAGATGATGCAGGCCAATATTGACAGAATGCATGCCTCTCACACAACTAAAATGGAGCTGTTGCGCGAATTTCATCGAAAAGAAATTCTGCGTGTTGAGGAGAACATGAATACGAAGTTCAGCCTTCTCATGGCTGAAATAAAACTGGTGGCAGCTGAATCGAATGCCACTCGCTCAGAATTCGAACAGCACATGCCGCAGCAGACTCCAAGCAGAACTCAGCTCTCAGCCGACAGGATTTCATGCTTGCTGGGATGTTTCCAAGGGTTCATCTCTCCTTCGATGATGCCAAAAAGGGGGAATAGGAATACCTGAGGAAGTTGAAGGAAGAGACAGCTGTTGAGAAGAAGAAGGAGAAGGATCAGACAACTGTTGAGAAGAAGAAGGAGAAGGGAAAAGCTGTTGAAAGGGAAAGGTCAAAGGATGTGACCTTAATGCTTGCCGAAACCCCTCAGCAAGGTCATGTCACAGCATCGATAATCAGCAAACTTCCAGTGACTCTACCGCTCCAACACTCTATTGTGCATATGTATGAGAAGAGAAAGATTGTGGAAGCATGGATGAAGGAGGTTGAAAGAAAGACGGATGCCCGTGTTCTAGAAGTACTGAAAACTTACGGTGGCATTCCGGCAGGAAAGGACACAGATGCTATTCCAGATGATGGAGATGAGCCAATATCAGTTGAAGAATTTAAAATGCTCGAATCCGAAGGTTACTTCAAAAACATGTCTATAGCCCAAGCCTGGGGTTTATACTGGGAGAAGGGTCTGAAGTTATGCGAAGAAGCTGATAGGAAGCAGACTACCCGCAGCCATTCAGCTGGTAAGAAGAAGACTCCAGTACAATATACGCCCAAAGGAGGAGTAATAAGTGGTGGAGGAAGAGGTTTTCAACCTAGACCTCTACCCAAAAACATCGAATATGTAGATCCAGGCAAGAAGGGAAGGATCTACTGGGCTGGGTATGATGAAGTAGCCAATCGGGAAGTGGCTAAGAAGAATGCTGAATACATGAAAAGAATCGAGGAGAAAAATAAAAGGCAAGATCAGCTGTGGCAAGAAAGGCAAGAAAGGAAAAGAAAAGACGAAGCTGTGAAGAGAGCTTATGAAAAGAAGAAAGCAGCTGAAGATGAAAAGAAAAGAAAGAGAGCTGATGATGACAGAGCTGAAGAGGAAAGAAGGGGGCAGTGAAGGCGATGAAGTGTTGCTGCTAACCCCTTCCTGTATTTTACTTCTGTAAATAAACGTGTGTGTAGGTCATCTGTACATTCAATAAAGTATTGCTGTATTTTCTCTCTATTGTTGTATCTTAGCATAGATGATTGAAGTTTTCTTGAATATAATTATGCTCTGATACACCTTGTAAACAGCTGTGTAAAGAACAAGAATGCTATGATTAATAAAATGATTCATTCTACGCATACATTCTTTGTTACTGCATTGTCTGTATGTATTTATGCTGTTTACATGTTGCTTAATAATTTTAAGTTTTGGCATCATCAAAAATGGGGAAATTGTTGGGAAATTATTTTGTAGATTTTGATGAATGCCCATGTAAAACTTAGATTAGAATGTTGGCATCCCATTTTCCTTGTAATTCTCATTGTAATAGATAGGGCTGAATAAGCTGAGTCAAGTCAGCTATGGCTGGGAATACAAGAAGTCAACTGAAGAAGTAAAGTGAAGACTCCGCTGAGGAACAGCTGAGTATGGCCAAGATAGAAGACTAACGACTCGACTGCAGATGTAACAGCTGAGGGACAGCTGTGTGAAGAGTCAGTTAAGTCAACTTGAAAAGCCATGTCACAAGTTGAAGTGACAGATGAGTCTTTCAATGATTGAAGCAGACTCAAGTCACCTGGGGAAAAGGCAGCTGCAAAGAGGAGTTAGCTGAAAAGAATTCGTTGCACAAAAGTCAAGAACTTTACTTAAATAAGTAATACTTCCATGTTGCCATGTCTTAAAGTGCTCGGTCCCAGAAGCGTGCAAAAGGAATAAACCAATGGGAAGCACTGCACCTCGTGTCAGATCCTGAAAAGCTGAACATTCATTTAATACAAGGAAAGGTCTACATCTCAAGACGGAAGACCAAGAAAAGACAAGCCAACGAACACAAGTGATTTTTGAAAATCAGCCTATCTCTTCAACGGGAAGATTTTTGAAAGTTCACAATAAAAGGCTGAGGAATTTCATTGAGAAAAGGTTACCTTGCACACCTGAGAAATCAAGCACTATTCAAACTGTAATCTGCAAAATATTCTCAAGATATTCAAGCAAAATCCTCAAGCCTAAATCTCGAAGGAAATCGATCCAACACCAAGCTATGAAGGAAAGACAACTTCAAACTGTTGAAGATGAAACTTTTGAAGAATCAAAAGGGATCTACTTTCCAAGGAGGATTGTAGGAAGGTTCAAGGTCGAACCAATCTCAAGTTATTGGAGGGCTTCGTGATCAAATCCAAGAAGCTTGAGAAAGTGAGCTGAAGTAGCAAGGCAACTGCCCTGTGAAGAAGCTGAGTCGGACGAGAAGCCACTGTGTGACCAAGGCATCTCCAGACTGAGTCCAAGGAGCAAGTCAGCTGCGTGATCAAGATTTGTCTCTAGACTAATAACCACTTTGTAAACTGATCATTACTTAGTGGATTCCTCCAGGAGTTGGAGAAGAGAGGAGTAGAAGAATTACCCCATCTTCGAACCTCTATAAAATTTACTTGTGTCATTTACATTTCAACATATTTACATTTCATATATGCTGATAATTTGCTATCCAACTGATAAAATTACTAAGTGCTAAAATCAAGTGTTAAAACAAAGACAAATCAAATTCAAGGGTGTTAAGTCTTCCGTTGAAAAACTTATCACAACCAAGTTAAGTCTTAGACTAAACAGCTGAGTTATTCTATCAACAGCTCTATCGAGTCTGTTGAGTGGCTAACTCTGCTGATTAACTAACTTAGTTGTCCCTCAAGGACTTAGCTATGTATTAACTCTGTAATATTTTAAAAGGACTAAAATCGAAAAGTTGGTAAGGTTTATTCAACCCCCCTCCCCTTCTAAACCTTACTTACACCCCTTGGGACCTACAAAGTGAGACACTTGAAAGTTCTTCAAATTTTCCCTCAAAAAGTTATTATAATGGAAGTAAATCTATCTCGCATTCCCATGTTTATGGTCGAAGATTTTGATGATAGGAAAATTCGCATGCAGACACATCTCTCAACTTTGCATGATAAAATGTGGTTTGTCATAGAAGATGGACCCATCAAAATCACCAAGGTGAATACAACTGTAAGAGTTGTTGAGGATGGTGATGAAAGACCTGTTGTGGTGGAGAAGCCTAGAAGCGAATGGACGAGTGAAGACATAAAATGATATAACTTGGACAATGTGGCCAAGGATATTTTGTATAGAACTCTTGATAAAGCAATGTTTAACAAGGTTAAATCTTGCAGGATTGCTAGAGTGATATGGGAAAAGCTGACTCTCATTTGCGAAGGCTCAGAGGAGATTAAAGAAAACAAGTTGACAGTTGCAGTACAAAAGTTCAAAAACTTCAAGATTGTTAACTGGTGAATCACTGGATCAGCTGGATGCCAGATTCACATAGATTAAAAAAGAGTTATCAGCTCTTGGCAAAGAATATACATAGAAGGAAAAGTGTATGAATATTCTCAGATCTCTCCCAGCTGAGTGGGAAATAAAAGTGATGACCCTCTGGCATTCAATAGACGTAACAATAATTTCCTACCATGAGCTATTCTCAGATCTCAAATCTTATGAATTCGAGCTCATAAGGAAAGAGCAAGACGAGATAACTATGCCCAAGACAGTTGCTCTTGTGGCTGGAGAATCAAAGAATGCAGAATCCATGGACATCATAGACAAAAAGGATATTGCCCTGATAGTTAAAACATTCAACAAGTTCTTCAATAAGAATACAAGAGGAATAAGGGTGAATCCTCCAGAAGACACTCAGCTCCTTCCAAAGGAAAGGAAGAGAGAACCCCCAAGAGAGTTGAGAACAAGAAAGCTGAAGTTCTATGCTGGAATTGATGACAGCCAGGTCACTTTGCAGTTGACTGCCTTTATCCACAGTCAACAAGTACAGAAATGAAGAGAATAGGAAAGAAAGCCATGGTAGCTACAGAAACGGATACAACCAAGTGTAAGGAGACTGCTAATCAGACAACAGTGAAACTGACTACTCCTTAGACACTAAAGAAGAGGCATTGATATGTATCATGGCTAAGGAATATGAAGATGGGGTAAATTCTAACTCATCTAGCTCAAATTATGATGATAGTGATCATGACACACACACTTCATCATCCACATATATTTATGATTCATTAGGCAAAATGATGAAAGATTTTGAGCATATAAAATCCTCACACACACTTTTAAATGAGGGAAACAGCCAACTCAAGTGCCATAACTCACAGCTGATTGAAGAGCTGAGTACTCTTAGTCACATAGCTGATGAGAATAAAGATTTGAAGGCTGAAATAGCTAAAGTCAAGGCAGACTTAGATGAAAGAGAGAAGAGGGAAAAAGAATTGAAAAATGTGATCACGCGACTCAGCAAGTCATCGAAAACATTGGATGAATTAATGATGATACAAAAAGAAATTGGAGACAAAGCAGGCTTAGGTTTCAATTCCTTTGTCAATGCACAAACTCCAAGAGTGGTATTGGAAAAAGGATCCTCAAGTAATGGGGGAATCCAAAAGCCAAAAGCACCATATGTTGCACTCGCACACAAACACAAACACTCACATGATGGCCTTGGTTATAAAGGAAAGGGTAAGAAGCCAGCTAAGTTTGTTGAGAGAGCTGCTGAAACGAAATTTAGAAAAGCTCAACATCAGACTCCAAGCAGGAAATATTCTATGAAATCCAAACAGAACTACCAAAGGCCTTAGAGGTTTCACTAAAACAAATCATATGAAGGGAATGGTAGAAATTACCCAACATAGGCTGACTAGAACCATCAAATGAAATATCAGTCGAGTCCTATGGGATACAAGCCCAAGTGGCAGAGACCTCAAACTCATCATAGGTCATTTCCAAGGCAAAGAAATCAGCACATATATGCACCAAATCATAATGCCTATCATGCACAATAAATTTCCATATTATCCAAAGAAAGCAAATGCACAAGAGCACACACATGCATACAAACAAAAGAGACAGTTGTATGTTCCTAAAGCTCCAAAGCAATTTGCTAAGATTCATTATGATTATGGAGCTGATAGGTGGCAAACTCTTAGAGTCAGATCATTTGGCTATAGGTTGGTTGGATCACCTTATAGTGTTAACCCCTCAGGACCCAGAAAGGTTTGGGTACCTAAAACTTGATTTCCTTGATTGCAGGTTCAGGGAACAGCAGAGTGCCAAGGAACCTGGTACATGGATAGTGGTTGTTCCAGACACATGACAGGGGATAAAAAGAATCTATCAAACTTCAAGGAGTTAAGGGGAGCCAAAGTTTTATTTGAAGGAAATGAAGCTCCAGGGGAAATCAAAGGCATTGGATCCATCAAGAAGAATGGACTAGAAATCACAGAGGGAGTTTATGTTGAAGGGCGGAATTTCAATCTACTAAGTATTAGCCAACTCTGTGATAAAGGATATAATGTTGGATTCAACATAGGTGTTTGCCAGATCAAGGATGTTGAATCAAATGAAGTTGTGCTTTCAAGAATGAGAAAGAAAAACATGTATGTCATGGATTGGTCTACTGCTACACTAAGCACATGTCTGATAGCAAAAAGTACAACCGAATCAAGCTGACTGTGGCACAAGAAGCTGAGTCACGTGAATTTCAAGACAATCAATAAGCTTGCAAGGAGTCATCTAATTAAAGGATTACCAGACTCAGTTTACAAGAAAGGAAGCATATGTGATGCATGTCAGAAGGGAAAGCAGATCAAGTCATCATTCAAGGATAAGCCAAGTTCTTCTTCAACAAGGACCTCGCATTTATTGCACTTGGATCTATTTGGACCAGTTGAACCAGCTAGCATAAGTGGAAAGAAATATACCTTAGTGGTGGTGGATGATTTCTCAAGATACATAGACTATTTTTATGTGTGAGAAAAAGAAAACCTTGTAGAAGCTTCCACAATTGATGAAGAGAGTTCAAAATGAGAAGAGTCAAACCATTATCAAGATAATGTCTGTAAGAGGAACTGAGTTTGTCAATGGGATTATAACTTAGTATTGCATAGAGAATTGTATTTCTCATGAGTTATCAGCTGCAAGAACTCCATGACAGAATGGAGTGGCTGAAAGAAGGAACATAACCCTCAAGGAAGCTGCAATACCATGTCAGCTGAAGCTAGATTGTCTAAGAGATTTTGGGCTGAAGCCATTAAAACTATATGTTACCCTTAGAATAGGTGTATGATTAATAGGCAGCTGTCCAAAACCCCCTATGAATTTTGGACAGGAAGGAAGCCTAATGTGGGATATTTGCATATCTTTGGAAGCAAGTGTTTTATTCATAATAATGGCAAGGACAATTTGAAAGCTTTTGATGCTAAGGCTGATGAAGGTATCTTTTTAGGATATTCAACATAGGGTAAATCTTTCAGAGTGTTGAACAAAGGACTATGGTAACAAAAGAGTCTATTCATGTAGTGTTTGATGAACCTAATGTAAATGGAAAAGACATTGATGAGTTAGCTGAGAAGATGAATTAGCCAACTATCCAGAAGAGTCCTTATGCAGAAGCAAATCTCAGAAGACCAGATCCTGATGAGGATGAGTTAACTGAATCTCAAAGACAGTTGGTAGGCTTGCAGCTGAATGATGATAATCAAGAAGAAGTTGCTCAAGACAACTTAGCTGCGAGAAGAATCAATCATGCAGACTTACTCCAACCAGATGTGAGATGGCCGAGAGACAATCCACCGAGTTAGTAATTGGAAATGTAAGAGAAGGAGTAAGAACAAGATACAAGCTCAACATCAAGATATGTTCATTTGTTTCATTTCTCAAATTGAGCTTAAAAATGTGTCATAAGCATTGGATGACACTCATTGGATTCTAGCTATGTAGGAAGAACTGAATCAGTTTGAAAGAAATAAAGTCTGGGAATTGGTTCAAAGGCCTACTCACCAAAATGTTATTGGTACAAAGTGGGTATTCAAAGAACAAAATGAATGAGAAAGGATCATTATAAGAAACAAAGCAATGTTGTTAGCCAAAGGGTATTGCCAAGAAGAAGGTATAGATTTTGATGATACCTTTGCACCTGTTGCCAAATTGGAAGCATTAAGGATGTTTCTTTTTTATGCTGCACACAAGAACTTCACAGTCTATCAAATGAATGTGAAGAGTGCATTTTGAATGGACTTCTAGAAGAAGACGTTTATGTGGAACAACCTCCAGGTTTTGAGCAGAAAACTATTAGAGATAAAGTCTACAAGCTCAAGAAAGCATTGTATGGTCTGAAGCAAACACCAAGAGAACGGTATGGTACACTGTCTCAATTCCTAATAAACAATGGATTCACCAAAGGCAAAGTTGACAAAACACTCTTCAGAATTCAAGATGGAGAGAGTATATTTCTTTGTTCAAATATATGTGGATGACATCATCTTTGGATCCACAAACAAAGAGTTATGTGACAAGTTCTCAAACCTTATGCAAGGGAAATTTGAGATGAGTATGATGGGAGAGCTGACTTTCTTCCTAGGTCTTCAAGTCAAGCAAATGAAGGATGGAACCTTCTTAAGTCAAACCAAATATACCAGAGATTTAATGAAGAAATTTGGTATGGAAGAGAAGTCATTTGTGAAGATTCCCATGAATGCTTCTATCAAGATGGATATGGATGCAGAAGGAAAACCAGTGGATCAAATAAGATATAGAGCACTTATTGGATCATTGCTCTACTTGACTGCCAGCAGACTAGACATCACCTTTGCAGTAGGTGTATGTGCCATATTTTAGTCTGCACCTAAATAAAGTCATATGACTGCAGCTAAGAAGATTCTGAGATATTTAAATGGTAGCCAAGAGATTGGCTTATGGTATCCAAAAGAAGGTGGATTCAAATTGATTGTATACTCAGACTCAGACTATGTTGGATGTAGAATTGACAGGAAAAATACACCTGGTAGTTGTCAAATGCTTAGAAATAGATTGGTTTCTTGGTTCAGCAAGAAACAACATTCAATAGCTACATCTACAGCTGAGGCAAAATATATTGTTGTAGGCAGCTGTTGTGCCCAAGTCTTATGGATGAGGTAACAACTGAGAGACTATGACATTGAAGAGAAGTAAATTCCAATTATGTGTGATAACACAAGTGCTATTGCAATTACTCATAATCCAGTTTTTCAATGAAAGACTTCACATTGATATATTAACAAATCCCTTATGTGAATCAAGATTTAAAGAGCTTAAGAATGAGCTTGGTTTGATTGAGCTATCTTAGCATGCTTATAAGACTCATTCAGCAGAGTTAGAGATGAGAGAATTGCACTTCAGGAGAGTTTTACTCATCCAGCAGAGTAAAACAACCTTTATATTAGTCGATCAACAGAGTCAAGATAGCTGAATAGCTGAGTCTCATTCAGCAGACTAAAGGAAGAGAGAAGCAGAGTTAAGTCATAAATGAAGAAAGTGACTCATTTATGGACCAAGAGACAAAACGAGGTAGTTTGTATTAAAGTGGGAATGTTTGACACATGATGTCACCATCATTAAATGTAGCACATTAAAAGTTGTGACAATAACTCATGATTGGATATGAAGGCTGCCGCATGAAATGCAACGTGATTAATGTTTTTTGCTTGGTTGAATCCTGGCCATTGATCAAATTTCAAACCTTACAAATTCCGAAACTGTCTTTTCACATCTCTTATATATCCAAAATCAATTTCTCTCTCTTTTCACATTTACTCTCAATCATTCAAAAATTCCCTAAGTATTCTCAGCAAAAACCCTTCATATTTTTCTTCAAGAATCTCAAATGGTACCAAAGAAATCCACCCTCGACTTTTAAAGCTAGTAGAAAAGGTACACACTGGTGCTCTCGAGGACTTTGAAGGCCTTGCCAAGCAGTCGGAGGACAAGGTATTGGCTTAGAAGATTGTTGGACATCTCAAGAAATTTGGCTTGAATAAGTTTTTGTCAATCGAGATGGTGCAAACCTTTCAAGAAGAGGTTGGGATGTTCTAAGTGAACATTGTGGTTCATGACGATGGCATTCACTCTTTAGTAAATAGCAAGAATAACAAGTTGGCTGCAGCCAACTTGACTGATTTGTTATTTCTCCCTAATAGTGGACTCAAGGAACTGAAGGATCATAAGTTCGCCTTTATGAAAATTTGGAAAGAGATCTCAAAAAAGAAGGTAGCTGACAAGCTGAATCCCTCAGCTGCCAAGAAGGTCATCAAGGATGAATACCACAAGCTGATGGATATGGTAGCCAAGTGCATGGACATGATGTTTTGGGTCATACAATCAGCTATTTCAAGCTAAGTTGGTTGTGATGGTTGTAATTATGGAGGAGCTTGAGGTGAACTGGAGCGAGTTCATCTTTGAGAAGCTTTGCCAGAACGTCCAGAATGTCAAGCTGGATGAGGGGAAGTTCTTGAACTCCCTGGGCTATGGGCTAGTCCTGGGGTATTTGTTGGAAAAGAAGGGTGTGCCCCTTCGCAAAGGGAAGCCCTTCTATGCAAACAAGAAGTTGTTCAAGGAGAACCTATCAACTGCTTAGAAGAAGGCACGTGCAAAAGGAGAAAGGTGCATTTGAGGGGAAATCAATTGAGCATGTTCTAGAGGAGCCAGCTACCCCCGTCCCAGTCCCCTCTCCTGAAATTGCTGCCGTTGCTCCCAAAGTAACAAAGAGAAAGAGGACAACTGCACCGCGTAAGGCAGCTACAAAGAAGCAAAAGACTCAGGCCACTGTTGGTCTGAGAGATGAAGAGGAATCAGTTGCCAAGGCTCGATGAGCCTCGTATTGTGAGTCTCTGCAAGAGCCGCCCATCGGCAACATTGTGGGTGAAGGATCCGATAGGGAGGAGGAAGAAGCCCCCTTTGAGAAGCGCTCCAAGAGACGACTTGTGAAGAAGTTTCTTCAGTGAGAGGTCATTAAAACAATTCGGAAACACAACTATTGTTGTTGTGCCCCTATCGACTAGGAAGGCAAAAAGGTTAATTCAGAGGAAAATGATTGGACAAACATAGGTGAACAAAGCACTTATGTTGAAGTCCCCCAAGCTGAGAAAGAATTAGTTGTTTAAGACCCTATTGCCTCTGAAGAACCAGGATCCCCAGTATATCCTGAGATTGAGGAAAGGCTGTGTGCATGGAGATTATGGAAGCTGAGCGCCAACAGAGTCCAATTCTTGAGACCAAAGATGATTGAAGAAGAAGAATATCTCCTTGGCTTCTTGGATAATGCTATTGTTACTTATGCTCTGGATGCACTTTACTCCAACACAATTTTGTTCGAAAATAAGGAAACTGAAAAAGCTAAGGCCCTAGAGAAAGCAAAGGGTCCCGAGCCTTATGTTTGCCCTTTTGCTGGTGCAACCATCCTAGATTTCATTCTTAGCAGTGATATAGATGAACCCATTGAGGAGCTAACGCTTCTTTCATCCGTTGAGGAGTCGACGCTTGATTATCGCTTTCACCGAGAAAAAACTATGAAGGAGTCCCATAAGCTGCATGAGCAATCTAGGCTCAAGTGTGTTGGAGAATCATCCCTATTGTTATCTCTCCAACCCCTATGATCGAAGATGTTGTTAGGGATCTTGATACAACCACCTCACCAGCTCACTCCGAAGAATAAGAAAATAAGGAGAATGGCGATGATGTTGGGAAAGAATGAGTAGAAGAGGGTAACCCAATGGAGCCATGCCCTAAGGCAGCTGTTGAGATAGCTAAGGATACGGCTGAACATTCAAGAGAAATAGCTAAGTCCCTGGTGACAGCTGACCCCGTAGAAAAACAATCAGCTGGTGCGCCAGCTAGGTGGGAAGTTGACAACATTGTAGCCAGGTCGAAGAAAGCTGCAGGGGACAAAGAAACACTAATGTTAGGAGGCGATGGTGAGAATGTTGATTAAGAAGCTGTTGGTATCAATGAAGTTGCAATGGTTAAGACTGTTTCAGCTGAGGGCTTAACAGCACTGAAGCCCAATGAAGTTACAGAGGTCCAAATTCTTGTGACTGAGGCAAAGGATTGAAGTGGATGACCAAGGCAGTTGAGACTGCTGGTCTTGAAAATATAGTCCTATAGTTTGAGACCTCGAAGGATGCCACCGAAGAAGACCCAGCTGCAGCTCAGTCTGCAGCAGGGAATATCCAAGGTTTTGCAGTGGTTGAGACTGCTCCCAAGGTAGCTGAAGACCCCATGGCAGTTGAGACTGCCAGGGGAAGTGTTCCTATTCCTGAGGATGTTCCTACATTGCCCAAGTCCAAATCCACTGAACTCATGGTGATAGATGCCTTAATCGACTCCGAAGCTGAGTTTTTTAACATTGAAGAAGATTTTGATGAATCAACGAAGTCAGATCAGGAGGCTAAGGACTTGGAAGAAAGAATGAAAGCCTCGAGGATTAAATTTGTTCTTGTTAATGGGCCACCTCAATGGTTCCATTTCACGCCCATGATGCTTTCTTGTGGTAGGCCGAGGCAACGATTACTCAAAAGGAAGATACAACTATTGCGAGTGAAGCTGTTGAGACAGCTGAGGCACAATCAGCTCGGTAGGCTTCCACAACTGCCACTGCCAATGAAGCTCAAATAGCTGAGGCAAACAGAGCTGCTAGCTATGGTGAAGAACAAAGTTTTCCTGAAGGAGAAGTGGGAACTTCCTCGGAACCTATTGGCATGTTCGAGTTGATATAGTTCCCAATCATTGAAGAGATCCCGTTCAAAGTTCTTTGCGAGAGAAAGTCTGCCGATTCAATGTACAAATATACCTAGCTAATTTGCATGATCCCATTTAGCCATGACTTTGAATCTCTCCTTCCTGAAGATTTAAGTCCAAAAGCAGCCGACTTATGACGTGCCTTCCGAGCCATGTGCGAGAAAATTGAGGCCATGGAAAAGGGTTTGCTGAACTTAATGAAAGGACATACAATCATGATGCCACGGTATCGATGGACATCCGCAGAGTAGTCTTTAAATTTAGAGAATGAGCTTAGCAAACAAAAGCACTTGAGAGAACAAGTAGGCTACTTAGAACAACTATTCTCGAAATTGCTTTGATGCCTGGGAGTGAACAAGTTATATATCAACATAGACAAAGAGACAACATAAATCGAATGGAATGAAGTCATCTTGCTGATATGGAGCTGCTGAAAGTTACTATGGAAAAGAGGATCGAGCATATGGAGGCGTCGGTGAAAGCTTAAATTCTTGACATGAATAATCAGTTGTACTCCCTCAGCTCCAACCAAAAAGCAGCAGACTCCATCGCTCACATAAAGTTGGACTCCCTCCTTAAGTCCAATCAAATCCCTCATACTCTCTCAGAAGGTGATGATGCCAAAGGGGAAGATAAGTCACAAAAAACCCCTTTGAAAATAATTCTAAAATCCAAAGGCACATGCATCTCTCTCCCTTATCATTCTTCAAGAATTGTCAGCTGAAGTGAAATTTGAACTTGCCTTCAAGAAGAATCAGGCAGAGATTGAAAAGCTTGAAAGAAGCCAAGCTGACAGAGTTGAGAAGCTTAAACTCCACTTTGGAGGTCTGCCAGCAGGCAAGCTCCCAGTTTAAAGAGAAGAAGTCACTCACCCTGGTCCGTTAGAAGAACAATCTGTCGACGAGTTTGCAACTCTTCGATCAGAAGGTTATTATGAAGGGATGGGCTTAACAGCTGTGTGGGAATTATACTGGAGAAAAAGGGCTAATAGGTATTGAATCAACCAAGAAGCAACAGACTCAAGAACAATCAAAGAGTCAGCTGACTTCAAGGGTACAATAACCCAGTCAAACACATAGAGGAGCAGAATCTGCCAGAGGAAGAGGAAGAGAATCTAGTTTGGTGGGAGAGGCAGAAGCTCTCCACCAGAAAGAAAAACTAGATTCGTGGGAATAAATCCTCTAAAAAAGGACCGTGAATATTGGTTGGGCTTCAATGAAGCTACAAACGAAAAATATGCTCGTGTTCTGAGATGAACTTCGGCGAAGATATGAATAAGATGCAGCAAGGCACCAGAGGGAAATGGACGAGAAGCTAAGGAGAGATTATGAGATAAGGAAGAAAAAAGAAGCGGACGAAAGGAGGAGATCGCCGAAGGCGAGAAGAAGATAAAGAAAGAAGAATAAAGCAACATAGGGGTTAAAGTTAGCTGCAGAAAATCTTTTGTTGTATTTTACATTCCTTGTCAATACAAAAAATAATGTACGTAAATGTAAATGTTGAATGATTCATTTAATAAAATGATACTTGTTGGAAAATTTGTGATATATTTTGATGATACCATATAAAACTTAGATTAGGAAGTAGGCACCCCAATTCAAATGTAATTCAACTTGTAATAGATAGGGTTCTATTAGCTGAGTCGAAGGCAGCCAAGTTGAAGATTACAAGACTCGACGGAAGATTGAAGAGAAGACCCAGTTGTATGGTTGCTGAGTAAAGTGAAGTGAAGGTCCAGTCAAGTGACAGAAAAGATGTCTCAGTCAGCTGACTAACAACAAAGTCATTCCAAAATGATTGGAATCGAATGTCAAAGGGGTATGCAGCAGACATGAATCGAGAAAGCTGAAAGAGATCCCTTGTCAAGCAAAGTCAAGGTTTTGCTGGAAATAGGCATGTGTCAGGCTGCCAGCAATAAACCTGCAGAGATTAAGGAAAGGCTGTAGAGCATTAAATTCATGGTACAAGTCTACATCAATGTTGCAAGACAAGACAAGCCAAAAACCTACAAAGTGTATTTTGAAAAGTGTGTCTATCTCTTCAACGGACATATTTCCAAACGTGCACTATAAAAGGCTGAGGATCCATTTGAGAGAAGGTGATGAATACGAACTACACAGACTATCAAGCATACAAGCATTCAAGCAATAACCTAAAAAATATCTCTCAAGCTTACAAAGAATATCCTCAAGCCTAAACTCGAAGAAAATCGATCCAACACACTCAATGAAGGTAACTTCATCAGTTGAAGAGGAAAAAATATATTCAAGAACAAGGGGTCTACTCTCCAAGGTTGAAGGAGGTGTAGTAAGGTTCCATCAAACCAGAGCTTTGAAACTGTGGGAGAGCTAAGTGATCAAGTCCAAAGGTTTGAAGAAAGCTGAAGTAGCAGGACAGCCGTCTTGTGAAGAAGCTGGGTCCCAGGAGCAACATGTTGTGTGATCAAAGCTGACTCGGACTGATAACTACTTTGTAACAAAGTCAAGTTACTTAGTGAATTCCTCTAGGGGTTGGAGAAGAGTGTATTAGATAAATTACCCTATCCTCGAACCACTATAATTGCTTGTGTTCATTTACTTTCAGCGCTCTTAATTTCTTGCATTATACTCATAAATGTTGATAAGTTAAATTGCTTAAGTTTGCTGATAATAACCCTAGCAAAAAACAAGTGTTGAAAACGTACTCAAAATTCTAAAGGTGAAAGTCTTCCATTGTTAAAAACCAAGTCAACTGCTTTTAAAAGTATTAGCTAAAGACTAAATTATACTATCAATGACTCGATCAGTCTGTTGAGTGGGTAACTTTCTTGTGTAAGCCAACCTAACCTAGTTGTCCCTCAGGACTTAATTGACTTGAGTCAACTCTGAAATTGTTTAAAAAGGACTAAAATCTAAAAGTTGGTAAAGTTTATTCAATTCCCCCTTCTAAACTTTACTTATCACTCCTTGGGACCTACAAGTGGTATCAGAGCGGTTGGTCCATTGAGCCTTCCGCATTGGTTACTGAACTAGATCTCATTCTTTTTCAAAGGATCAACACTTGAACTTTTAAAGCTTTTATTTCAAAAGTAAAGCTATTATCATGGAAGCAAAGCTAACTCACATTCTAATGTTTACTGTTGAAGAATTTGATGACTGGAAAATACGTATGCAGGCTCATTTTTCAGCCCTCCACGATGAGATGTGGTTCGTCATTGAGGATGGGCCACTACAAATTCTAAAAGTCAATACAGTTGTAAGAAGGGCTCACCTGGGCGAAGGAGAAGATGAAGCTCCTGCAGAGCCTAGACATGCAATGGTGGAAAAGCCACATTGCAAGTGGACGAATGAAGACAAGAAAATATATAACTTGGACATTGTTGCCAAGGATATTTTATATAAAACTCTTGATAAGGCCATGTTTAGCAAAGTCAAATCTTGTAAAACAACCAAAGAGATTTGGGGAAAATTAACCTTAATATTTTTGAAGAGTCTGATCAAATTAAGGAAAATAAACTAACTGTTGTTGTTCAAAAATTTGAAAGTTTCAAAATGCTTGCAGGTGAGTGTCTGGATCAAATTGTGGATGCCGTTCATAGAGATAACTAAGGAGCTCTCAGCTTTAGGGAAAGAATATACACAAAATGAAATATGTATGAAGATTCTAAGGTCTCTCCCAGCTGAGTGGGAAATGAAAGTCATGGCTTTGAGACACTCCATGGATCTTACTAGAACATCCAACCATGAATTGTTCTATGATCTTAAATCCTATGAGTTTGAGCTGAGAAGGAAAGAACAAGAAGAGACAATTATACCGAAGATAGTTGTACTCATGGCTGGTGAATCAAGGAGAGCTGAACCCAAGGAAGCCATAGACCAAGAGGAGATTGCCCTGATGGTGAAAATATTCAACAAGTTCTTCAATAAGAATTACAAGAGAAACAAGGGTGAATCATCCAGGAGACACTCATCACCCTCCAAAGAAACGGAGGACAAACCACCTAAAAGAGCTGATCATCAAAGAACTGAGTATTAGATAGCTGAAAGAACATACTTGCAGAGAGCTGAAAACCTGTGTTGGAATTGCAAATAACCAGGACACTTTGTTGTTGACTATCCTTATCCACCAGTCAACAAGTACAAAAATTAAGAAGAAAGAAAGTTCTTCAGAGAAAGAAGACAAGAAAAGAAGAAAGCCATGTGGGCTGCGGAGACTGTTGATACATCCAAGTGCAATGAACCAGCAGAGTCAGATAGCAGTGAAACAATAAGGCAGTCCGAAAATCCAAAGCACCATATGTTGCACCTATACCCACTCAAAAACACAATCACAATCATGATGGCCTTGGATACAAAGGAAAAGGCAAAAAACCAGTTGAGTTTGCTGAAAGGACAGCTGAAACAAAATTCAGAAGAGTCCATCAGCAGACTCCAAATAGGAAATACTCTGTAAAATCCAAACAGCTACCAAAAGCCACGAGAGATTTCAAAGAAAAAAAAATCATATGATGGGAATGACATAAACTACCCGAGAAAGGCTGATTGGAATAATCAAATGAGATATCAGCCAAGACCAACAGGATACAAACCAAAGTGGCAAAGACCTCAGACTCAATATAATTCATTCCCAAGGCAAAGAGCTATAATCAGCACATATATGCACCCAAGCACAAAGCCAATATGCACAAAAGTTCCACTATTATCCCAAGAAAGCAAATGCACAAACACACACATGCATACAGACAAAAGAGACAGTTGTATGAGCCTAAAGCCCCTAAGCAATTAATATTTAGTATGATTATGGAACTGATAATTGGAAACCTCTTAAAGTCAGATCATTTGGCTATAGGTTAGTTGGATCACCTTATAGTACTAACCCCTCAGGACCCAGACAAGTATGGGTACCTAAAAACTAATTTCCTTGATTGCAAGTTCAAGGAACAGCTGAGTGTCAAGGAACCTGGTGCATGGATAGTGGTTGTTCCATACATATGACAGGCAAAAAAAAATCTTTCAAAGTTCAAGGAAATAAAAGGCGCTAAAGTCATATTTGGAGGAAATGAAGCTCGGGGAGATTAAAGGTACATGATCCATCAAGAAGAATGGACTAGAGATCACGAGATGTTGCATATATTGAAGGTCTCAATTTCAATCTCTCGAGTATCGACCAACTCTATGACAAGGGCTACAATGTGGGATTCAACATGGGTGTTTACCGAATCGAGGATCTTTGAATCATATGAGATTGTGAAACAAGGATCAAAGCGAAAAAACATGTATGTAGTGGATTGGTCAATCACACCAAGCACATGTCATTAGCAAAAAGTACAACCGAATCAAGTTGGTTGTGGCACAAGATGCTAAGTCACCTGAATTTCAAGACAATCAACAAGCTTGCAAGGAGTCATCTTGTGGAAGGATTTCTGACTCGAAAGTACAAGAAGGAAAGCATTTGTAATGTATGCCAAATGAGAAAGCAAAGCAAATAAAGTCTTCTTTCATTTCCCCGACTCACCTGGACAAGCATTTGTAATGTATGCCAAATGTCTTCTTTTCAAGGACAAGCCAAGTCCTTCTTCAACCAGGATATTGCACTTATTGCGTATCGATTTTTATGGTCCTGTTGAACTAGCTAGCATTAGTGGAAAGAAATACACCTTAGTGGTGGTAGATGATTATTCAAGATACACATGGACAATCTTTATGTGTAAAAAGAAGGAAACCTTGCAGAAGCTCCCTCGGCTGATGAGAAGAGTTCAAAATGAGAACAGTCAAATCATTATAAAGATAAGGTCTGATAGAGGATTTGAGTTTGTCAATGGGATTATAACTCAGTATTGCATAGAAAATGGTATTGCTCATGAGTTATCAGCTGCAAGAACTACATAATAGAATGGAGTGGTTGAAATAAGGAACATAACTCTCAAGGAAGCTGTGATGACCATGTTAGCTGAAGTTGGATGGCCTAATAGATTTTGGGCTGAAGCCATAAATACTTCTTGCTACACTCCGAATAGGTGTATGATTAATAGGTTGTTGTCCAAAACACCTTATGAAATTTGGACAGGGAGGAAGCCAAATTTTGGATATTTTCATATCTTTGGATGTCAGCCCTTCATTCACAACAATGGCAAGGACAATTTGAAAGCTTTTGATGATAAAGTCGATGAAGGTATCTTTTTGGGATACTCAGCTGAGACTAAAGTTTTTAGAGTGTTGAACAAGAGAACTATGGTCAAAAAAGAGTATATTCATGTGGTGTTTGATGAACCTAATGTTAGTGGAGAAGGCATAGATGAGTTAGCCGACAAGATGAATCAGGCAACTGTTCAGAAGAGCCTATATATTGAGGCAGATATAAGAAGACTCAACCCTGATGGAGATGATATTGCTGAATCTCAAAGACAGTTGGAAAGTCTACAACCAATGATGATGAGGAAGATGTTCAAGACAACTTAGCTGCGAGACGATTGAATCCAGCAGACTTACTCCAACCAGATGTGAGATGGCTAAGAAACCATCCTCTAGAGCTTATCATTGGAGATGTTAGAGATGGAGTAAGAACCAGATTCAGGACTCAACATGAAGCTATGTTCACTTGTTTCATTTCCCATATTGAACCTAAGGATATGTCAAAACCATTGGATGACAAACATTAGATTCTAGCTATACAGGAAGAGCTGAATCAGTTTGATAGAAACAATGTTTGGGAATTAGTTCAGAGGCCTACCCCCCAAAATGTTATTGGTACTAAATGGGTATTCGGAAACAAGATGAATGAAGAGGGATATGTTGTAAGAAACAAACCAAGATTGGTAGCCAAAGGGTATTTCCAAGAGGATGGTATAGATTTTGATGAAACCTTTGCACATGTTGCAAGTTTGGAAGCAATTAGGATGTTTCTTGCTTATGTTGCACACAAGAACTTCACTATTTATCAAATGGATGTGAAGAGTGCATTTTTGAATGGACTTTTGGAAGAAGAAGTCTATGTGGAGCAACCTCCAGGTTTTGAGCAGAAAACTATTGGAGATAAAGTCTACAACCCCAAGAAGGCATTGTATGGATTGAAACAAGCACCAAAAGCCTGGTATGATACATTGTCCCAGTTTCTTATTGACAATAGATTCACCTAAGGCAAGGTTGATAGAACACTCTTCAGGGTTCAAGATGGGGAGAGTATATTGCTTGTTCAAATTTATGTGGATGACATTATTTTCGGATCCATAAACTAAGAGCTATGTGACAAATTTTCAAATCTCATGCAAGGGAAATTTGAAATAAGTATGATGGGAGAGTTGACTTTCTTCCTAGGCCTTCAAGTCAAGCAAATGAACGATGGAACCTTCATAAGTCAAACCAAATATACCGAGAGATTTAATGAAGAAATTTGGTATGGAAGAGAAGTCATTTGTGAAGATTCTCATGAATACATCAGTCAAGATGGATATGGATGTATATGGCAAAGCTGTTGATCAAACCAGATATAGAGCCCTTATTGGATCTTTGCTCTATTTAACAGCAAGTATGTCAAACATCATCTTTGCTCTAGGTGTATGTGCCAGATTTCAATGCACCAAAAGAAAGTCATATGACTATAACCAAGAGAATCTAAGGTATTTGAAGGGATGTCATGAAGTTGGCTTATGGTATCCAAATGATGGAGGATTCAAGCTAGTTGGCTACTCAAACTTAAACTATGTTGGATGTAGAGTGGTTTCTTGGTTTAGCAAGAAACAAAATTCAATAGCTACATCTATTGAAGCGAGTACATAGTTGCGGCGATTGTTGTGCCCAAGTCTTATGGATGAGGCAACAAGCTGCATGAGACTATGATATACAAGAAAAAGAGATTCCATTTATGTGTGATAATACAAGTGCCATTGCAATTACTCAAAATCCAGTATTGCATTCAAGAACCAAGCACATTGATATCAGATATCATCTCATAAGAGATCATGTTGAAAAGAAAGACATCACATTGGAATACATATCAACTGATAAGCAGTTAGCTGTTATATTCACTAAGCCATTATGTGAATCAAGATTTGAAGAGCTTAAAAATGAACTTGGATTAATTGAGCTTAGTTATGAGGCTCAGAAGACTTTATCAGCAGAGTCAGAGGAGAGAGTATTGCAAATCAACAAAGTTTCATTTTTCAGCAACATGAAACAACCAAGATGACTAGTCAGCTGTATCGAGTTAGCTGGATTGCCGACTGTTTATTAAGTGAAGAGAGAAGCAGAGTCAAGTCATTTATGAAGATAACTTAATTATTTAAAGAGTTAAGTGACAAAACACAGTCATTTTCTGCGAGGGGGAATGTTTTAAGCTTAACGTCAGTAGTAATAATGGTGTCAGTAAAAAGTATACACCCATTTTACCTATGATTGGATATAAATGTTGTTGCATTTAATGCGGGAAAATTAATGCGGTTTACAAGGCACGATCTCAACCGTTGATCATGTTTGAACTTTTTGAATTCCAAAACTTGTCCCCTCACATCCCATATATAGAAAATTTTCATTTCCCTCTCCTCACATTACTCTCATTCGTCTCAAGCAAGAAAAAGCATTTTCTCTACAACCAAGCAAAACCCTAGTTCCTTTTCGGTTCAAATCTTCAAGTTTAGACTCAGAATTGAAATAGACGTATGACTATGTGAAGATGGCTGAGAAAATCCACACGGGTTCGGTGGTAGATTTCGAAGGATGGGTCAAATAAGGGATTGGCAAAGCTCTAGCCAGAAATATAACTGAGAAACTTGAGAAATCAGATCTCAAGGAGTTTCTTTCAATGGAGTTTTCGCACACGTACATGGAAGAAGTGGAAATGTTCTATGTGAACGCTGAGGTTCACGATAGTGAGATCTGCTCATCGATCCATAGCAAAGACATCAAGATAATCGCTGCGTGGACTTAGCTACAAACCGCATCTCCCCTTTTTCTCGATTGAAGGAGATTACGAGAGAATGACATAAATCGATCTTTGCATGGAAGGAAATTGCAATGCAGTCGGCCTCTGGCCATTCTACACCGCAAATAAGTCTTTGATCAAGGAGGACTACCACAAGCTCATGGACGTGGTAGCTAAGTGTGTGGATATGAAGTTTGGTAGTTTTAATCACCGTTGATGACTAAAGGTATTGTGATGGTTGCTATTCCGGAAGAAAGAAGAAGGCGAATCAATGAGTTCATCTTGACAAACTATGCGAACGTGATGAATAAAACCATTAATGATGTTGGATTATTCGAAAGCTCATTGGGATATGGCTTTGTGATAGGTCATTTGATGGAGTGAAGGGCATTCCTCTCGGGAATGGGAAACCCTTCCATGTAAACAAGAAGATATTTAGGGCCAGTCTATCAGCTGCCCATGCTAGAAAAGCTAATACGAGTGAAGAGAAATCAGCTGACCTTGTTCCTGATGATATAGCTGCGACTGCTAAGGCTCCATCTCCTAAGCCTTGTGCGAGAAAAAATAAGGCCCCCGACAAAGAAAGTCGACCACCCTATTACCCGGAAAACCGTGCACCTGGGCGAGAAGGAATCCCAAGCTCCTTCTCTAGTCATGAAGAAGAAACACTCACCTAGGCCACAAAAGCTAGCTGCAACAAAGAATATAAAAATGGCAGAGCCCTCAGCCATAGAAGAGGAACAAGAAGAGGAAGAGGTTCCTCTAGTCCAAACAAATCCAAGGCAAGCGGTGAAACGTGCCTTAGTCAAGCTAGCTGATCGGCACATGTCTTTGAGAAGGAGGATGAGGAAGAACAACGATCTGTGAAAGAGAAGAGTGGTCCGGAGAACACGATTGAAGAAGAGACTATTATTGGCACACAACAGAGTCGAGGAAGATCGGATGTCCGGAAGACAGTAAGAAATAAGTTCTTCTGACTCACCAAGGCGATGAGTTGGTTGTACGCTCCCCTCAGAAAGATGCTAGAACAGTTGAGGAGGAGAGGACTCCTCTTGAGCTATGAATGAAGATGACGATGATGATGACCTTGTCGTGCTATCTCTTGTGTACCCAAATGTACAGAGAGGCTTTATGTATGGAGAAATTGGAAGTTGAGTTATGCGAGCTCAATTCTAGAGCCGGAGTTCATTGATGAGGAAAAAGAGCTTTTGAGCTTTTAGAAACATTCGATCCACTCATGTTGGACCCGATTTTTGTTCAAATATCCTATACCAAAAGAAGGATGAGGAGAAGCGTAAAGGCAAAGGCAAAGAAAACTAAAGAATCGAAGCAACCTCAAACTTGACTCTTTGATGGTGTGCACGAAAGTGCTTTCGATCACCCAGCCGATGATGAAGAGGCGAAAGACCACTGCTAATGCAATGAGAAAGGTTGAGTGAAGCAAGAACTTAAAGAATCCAAAGAGCTGCACGAGAAGAAACTGCAAATGGGACCAGGAGAGTCATCTTCTATTCTAATCTCTCCAAGCCCTGATATTATGTAGATGGTGAGGGTGATCGATGCTACCACCTCACCAGTGCACTCTAAGGAACAAGATACCAGGAGGAATGGCGATGAAGCTAAGGATAGAGATGAAGAGGCCACCTTAGCCAAGCCTACCCCTGATGAAGGTGTTAAGACACCTGTCTTGTCGACTGCTCACTCATTTGGAAAAACGCCGAGCCTCAGGTTTCTAATGACCCCACTGCTAGAGACTCAGCTGGTGTGCCAATTGAGCGGGAAACTAAAACCACTACAGCCTGGTCAGAGAAGGCTGTTGAATACAACACTCAAAAGGAGATTGGAGGCAAAGGTAAGAACATAAACGTACAGTAGAGTGGTGTTGATTATGCTCAGATGTTTCAGACTGTCTTAGCCAAGGCAAAAGATGGAATGTAAGCCACGGGAGTTGAGACTCTTGGCTCTGAAAGTGCAATCCTAGGGGTTGAAACACCAAAGGATGCCACCGAAGACCCTAAAAAATCTGAGTCTGCTGAAGGGATTGCTGAAGACCCTGCTGCAGTTAAGACTGCAAAAGGGAATATAGAAGACCCATCAGCGGCTGAGATTACTGAGGGTACAGAAGGCCCAGTGGAAGTTGAGACTGTTAGATAAATGTTTTTATCATGGTTTTGATGATTTTGTTCGATTTTGTTCAAATGAGTTTTTATACCAAAACAATGTCCTAAATATTGTCTAAATACTTCCGACCGTCTTAAAATATTTTTACTATTTTTCGGAGTATTTTTTGGAGTTTATTTTTGATAAAAATTGGACAACACATTTGTTTCGAGCTCGACCGATCGCCCTATAGGGCAACCCGTACTGAGTTGAGTTTTGAAATAGAAAATGGGGCGTAAAAAAAATGGGGAGGAGGCGGCACTTCGACCCCGAGTGGGCGGCCGGTGAAGCGACCGGTGACCCTGGCGACCGGTACACAGGAGAGCTCTTTTGGTTCTGTCTTCTCTGTTTTGTATTTCTTTCAACCTCAACCGGTCATAGATAAGGGTCGCACCCCCCGCCGACCGGTCCCCCCTGTAAAATTTGCTGAAATTCAATTTCAATCTTATCTCTGCGCGACCCCCTTGTTTATCAGCAAACTATCCATTGCATTTTCAGACAACTTTTCCTTATTTTGTGGGATTGATTTCTAACAGCTCTATTGATGATTTTAAATGGTTTCTTTTGCAGCAAATCACTCCCCAAGGAGGAGCCTATGTCTGGAAATGAAAGCCAAGTCCTCTCCTATAAATAGAGGCTTCATTCAAGCAACAAGACACAACACTCAACACAAGCAAAGAGCAATTAAGCAAACACTTTCATATATCTTGTTGTATTAGCCTAAGCACTTTCAGTTGCACTTATTTGAGGTATAGGCTTTCAATTCCTGATTACACTTATACTCATATTGTATCAATCATTATTGAGTCGTAATCTTGATTTTGGTCATCATTCAACACAAGACATCCTTGTGAGTATTCTTGTGGTAAGAATACACTTGGGTGATCTAGGTGATAGGTGTTTGAAGGTTGTGGTAATCTTCAAAGGTGTTGTAAGAGGGTTGTGGTAATCCTCAAGGTGTTGTATTAATTTTTGGTAAATTAATAAAATCTTTTTTTCCTTTTGAAATCCATCCCGGATATACTGGGGTGGTAGTAGATTAGGCCCTAGGTGGGTTGAACTACTATAAATCGACGTGGGCTATTTACTTTCCGCACTTAGCATTTCAACTTTGCTTGAGTTTTACGAAAAAGAGGGCAAAATCTGAAAAACCGGGATAATCTATTCACCCCACCCTCTAGATTATCGTAGCCACTTGGACTAACAGAGACTTCCATGGGTAAGCAAGATGAATAGGAAGTGCTGCCCCTCCGAGAAAAAATTTGCTTTGAGAACAAAGAAATTAGTGCTTTACATGACTCGAAAACGTCTCATGGAATTCTTGGATAGTGATGATGAAGCCGAGTCCGTCCCTAAAGACAAACCGAAGAGGGCCCATCTATTGAGAGGCCTTGGCATAAAGAAGAAAGCAAGTGACAAAGCCGATTCTCGAAATTTACATTAGTTGATGGCCCACCTCCTATGGTGCCATCACCATCCCATGACGCTGATAAATCAGTTGAGGAATAGACTACTCATATGGAAGAACAATCGATGACAATGATGATGTTAAGACAACCGAGGGAATCACTCGGCTGAAACACAAATCTATGGAAGATGTTGATGTTGCTGAAACAGCTGAGGCACACAGTGAAGAACATTTAAGGGAAAAGGGTAAAGCACCTGAAGCAGAAGGGGGAGAAATTCCCATTTTCCCTGAGGATCTTTTTGCTGAATACTTCCCATTCATGGCGGAAGTATCATTGGAAACAAAGTCAGTTGCAGAGAGTGCAAGGTACAATGTCCAAGTCCCTAATGAAGAGATTGGAACCCCAGATGATCATACAATGGTACCGTTTTGTTTTGACTTTGATGTTGTTTGGCCAAAGGAGCAGTCCGCTGATGCAGCCAACTTCAGAAAAACTTTCAAGGCCATTTGTACTGAAATTGAAAACATGGAAAGAGAATGCCAAGATGGTAATTTGGAGCCCGAGAATGCCAAATTTCAAAGAGACAGGGATCACATCTTTAGGATGGACTAGTCGCATAAAATAGATATGGAGTTGTTGAAGGCACAACATAAGGCAAACCTTTTAAAAACTAAAGCCACCACGAGAACAGAAATAATGGTGTTGCAGAGAGAAATGAAGCTGATGGCAGCTAGACAAAGGTTCTGCGACCAGAATTTAGAACAGCACACTCCAAAAGTCATGAGAAGATGGACATGACTAACAAGAAATTGGATCTCATCCTGGGAGTATCCTCTCAGTCGACTCTTCCTCTTGGTGATGATGCCAAAAAGGGGGAAGATGAGAGGAAGGAGGCATATTGGGAAAATTTATGTATAGATTTTGATAATACCATGTAAAACTTAGATTAGGAAGTTGGCACCCCATTTCCTATGTAATTCAACTTATTGGATAAGGTTGTATAAGCTGAGTTGAAGTCAACTAAGTTAAAGATTACAAGACTCGATTGAAGATCGAAGAGAAGACCCAGTTGTCTATCAGTTGTGTGAAGTGAACTAAAAACTCAGTCAAGTGACAGAAAAGTTGTCTCAGTCAGCTGACTGACAGCTAAGTCATTCCAAAATGATTGGAATCGAATGTCAAAGGGTATCGCAGACAAGACTTGAAGAAAGTAAAGTGATCCGTTGTTAAGACAAGTCAAGGTTTCTTTGAAATAGGCATGTGTCAGTCGCCAACAATAAAGTTGTTTTGCTAAAAAGAGTGCAAAAAGAAAGGAACCAATGAGATGTCCCCCGAAAACCTCAAGAGATTAAGGAAAAGGTTGCAGATCATTTAATTCATGGTACGACCTACATCAATGTTGCAAGACAAGACAAGCAAACAACCTACAAGTGTGATTTAAAATTTATGGTTATCTCTTCAATGGACATAATTTCAAATGTGCACTATAAAATCTTTGAGGAAGCAAGTGAGAGAAGGTTATTGAGTTCATTACAAGCATATTAGCAATCAAGCAATAACCCGCAAATTTCTCTCAAGCTTTTCAAAGAAATCCCCAAGCCTAACTTCATAGAAATTCAATCCAACACACTCAGTGAAGGAAAGATTACTTCATCAGTTGAAGAGGAAAATTGTTTTCAAGAACAAGGGGTCTACTCTCCAAGGTTGAAGAAGAAGTAGTGAGGATCCGATTTGAACCGGTGCTTTGAACCCGTTGGAGGGCTAAGTGATCAAGTCCAAGGTTTGAATGAGGTCAAGTAACAAGACAACTGTCTTGTGAAGAAGTTGAGTCCCGGAGCGGCGGTCGTGTGATCAAAGTTGTCTCGGTGATAACTATTTTGTAACCAAGCTTAAGTTACTTAGTGGATTCCTCCGGAGTTGGAGAATAGTGGACTAGAGGAATTACCCCATCCTCGAACCACTATAAAACGCTTGTGTTCATTTTACTTTTTAGCACACTTTATTACTTGCTTTACTTTATAACTGCTGATATAGTTAAACTTGCTTAAGTCTGTTGATAATAACCATTGCTAAAATAAGTGTTGGAAAACGTGCTTAAAAAACATAAGGGTGAAAAGTCTTCCGCTGACAAAATCAAATCAACTTAACTTTTAAGTGTTAGCTAAAAACAACTAAGTTATACTATCAACGGCTCAATCGAGTGCATTGAGTGGGTAACTTTCTTTGTGTAAGCCAACCTAGCTTTCTTTATTTGATTTGAGTTAACTCTAAAAACATCTTAAACGGACTAAAATGAAAGTTGGTAAGGTTTATTCTACCCCCCCTTCTAAACCTTACACATCACCCCTTGAGACCTACAAGTGGTATCAGAGTGGCTGGTTCATTGAGCCTTCTACACTGGTTACTGAACTAAATCTCATTCTTTTTCAAAGAATCAACACTTGAGTTTTTAAAGCTTTTATTTCAAAAGCAAAGTTATTATCATGGAAGCAAATCTAAATCGTATTCCAATGTTCATTGTTGAAGAATTTGATGATTGGAAAATTCGTATACAGGCTCATCTATCAGCTCTGCATTATGAAATGTGGCTAGTGATTGAGGACGGGCCACTACAAATCTTAAAGGCCAACAACTGCTTTGTAAGAAGGGCGCTCACTTGCTAAAGGAGAGGATGTTGCGCCACGTGAGCCCAAACCTCGCTATGGTGGAAAACCTCGTTGTGAATGGACCAACGATGATCGACAGAGATACAACCTTGATAATCTTTGCCAAGGATATACTTTATAAAACTCTTGATAAGGCTATGTTTAATAAAGTTATATCTTGTAAAAACAAGACCAAAGATATTTGGGAAAAACTCACTTTGATTTGTGAAGGGTCCATCAAATCAAAGAAAATAAATTGACAATTGTTATTCAAAAATTTGAGAATTTTAAAATAATTGCGGTGAAAGTCCTGGATCACCGGATGCCGTTCACAGAGATCACTAATGAGCTTTCACCTCTAGGGAAGGAATATACACGAAGGAGATGTGTATAAAGATCCTAAGGTCTCTACCAAATTGAGTGGGAAATGAAGGTTATGGCCCGAGACATTCCATGGATCTCACCAAGACATCAAACCATGAGTTGTTCTCTCATCTAAAGGCCTATGAATTTGAGATAAGAAAAAAAGAACAAGAGGAGATAGTTATACCCAAGATAGTTGCTCATGGTTGGTGAAGCAAAGAAGAGATTGTCCCGATGGTGAAAAGATTCAATAAGTTCTTCAATAAGAACTATAAAAGAAACAAGGGTGAATCAACAAGAAGACACTCGACTCCTCCAAAGCAAGGAAAGGCAGACCACCCAAGAGAGTGAACATCAAAGAATTGAGTATCAAAGAGCCGATAATAAGAGGATCGATAGAGTTGACTTGCGGAGCCGAGAACTGTGTTGGAATTGCGAGGCAACCAGGACACTTCGCTATTGATCCCCTTATCCACCATCAACAAGTACAAAATGAAGATAAAAAAAGTCTTGAGGAAAGAAGACAAGAAAATAAGAAAGTCATGTTGGCGGGTCGAGGTTCTTAAACAACCAAGTGCAAGGAACCCGGCTGAGACACCGAGATAGTAGTGAAGCGGACTACTCGAGTGGAACAGAGGAAGAGGCTTTGATATGCCTCATGGCCAAAAACAAGACTCCAAAGATCAAGAAGATGAGGTACACTCTAACTCATCTTATTCTCCGATTCAAAGTGATAGTGACAAACACTTCATCACCCACAGATCTTTATGATTCTATTGGTAAAATGATGAAGGATTTTGAACACATAAAAACCTCTCAAACACTGCTAAATGGGGAAAACAACCAGCTTAAATGCCAAAAATCATAGCTAACTAAAGAATTGAGTATTATGAGTCACATAACTGATGAGAACACTAAGCTAAAGGCTGAAAAGGCCAAGATCCAAGCAGACTTAGCTGCTACTGAAAAGAGGGAAAATGATCTTAAGAATGTGATTGCATCATTCACTAAGGCATCCAAATCATTGGATGAGCTAATAATGATTCAAAAAGAAAGTGGTGACAAGACAGGCATTGGATTTAATTCCTTTGTGCATGCCCAAGTCCCAAGAGTGGTTATGGAAAAAGGATCCTCAAGCAATGAAGGAGTCCAAAAATCCAAAGCACCATATGTTGCACCAACACCCACTCACAAACAAAATCACAACCACGCGGGCCTTAGATACAAGGGAAAATGCAAGAAGCCAGCTGAGTATGCTGACTGGACAACTGAACTAAATTCAAATATGTCCATCAGCAAACTCCAAATAGGGAATACTCTGTAAAATCCAAACAGAGCAACCAAAAGCCCTAGAGATTTCAGCAAAGAAAATCACATGATGGGGAATGGTAAAAACTACCTAAGCCAAGCTGATTGGAATAATCAAATGAGATATCGGCCCAAGATCTATGGGATATAAGACTAGCGGCAAAGACCTCAACCTTATCATAGGTCATTTCAAGAAAAAGAACTATAATCAGACACTTATGCACCTAGGCACAAAACCCAATATGCACGAGTTCACTATTACCCCAAGAAAGCAAATGCTCAAACACACACACACAGCATACGGACAAAGAGACGGATGTATGATCCTAAAGTCCCCAAGCAATTTGCTAATGTGCATTATGATTATGGAACTGATAGGTGGAAACCTCTTAGAGTCAGATAATCTGGCTATAGGTTGGTTGGAACACCTTACAGTACTAACCCCTTAGGACCCAGGGAAGTATGGGTACCTAATAACTAATTTCCTTGATTGTAGGTTCAGGGAACAGCAGAGTGCCAAGAAACCTGGTACATGGATAGTGGTTGTTCCAGACATATGACAGGAAACAAGAAAAATCTGTCAAAGTTCAAGGAAATCAAAGGTGCTAAAGTCATATTTAGAGGAAATGAAGCTCCCGGGGAAATCAAAGGCACAGGATCTAACAAGAAAAAGGGACTAGAAATCACAGATGTTGCATATGTTGAATGCCTAAACTTCAATCTGTTGAGCTGAGCCAACTCTGTGACAAAGGCTATAATGTTGGATTCAACATGGATGTATGCCTGATCAAGGATGCTGAATCAAATGAAATTATGCTTCGAGGATCAAGGCAGAAGAACATGTATTTAGTGGATTGGTCAATAGCTACACCAAGCACATGTCTGCTAGCAAAGAGTACAGCCGAATCAAGTTGGTTGTGGCACAAGAAGCTGAGTCACCTGAATTTCAAGACAATCAACAAGCTTGCAAGGAGTCATCTTGTGGAAGGATTGCCTGACTCAGTATGCAAGAAATAAGCATTTGTGATGTATGCCAGATGGAAAAGCAAATCAAGTCATCTTTCAAGGACAAGCCAAGTCCTTCTTCAACCAGGATATTGCATATATTGCACATGAATTTATTTGGTCCTGTTGAACCAACTATTATCAGTGGAAAGAAATACACCTTAATGGTGGTGGATGATTATTTAAGATTATACATGGACAATCTTTATGTGTAAAAAGAAGGAAACCTTGCAGAAATTGCCTCAGCTGTTGAGAAGAGTTCAAAATGAGAAAAGCCAAACCATTATAAAGATAAGGTCTGATAGGGGAACTGAGTTTGTCAATGGGATTATAACTCAATATTGTATTGAGAATGGTATTACTCATGAGTTGTCACCAAAGAACTCCACAAAGAGAATGGAGTAGCCGAAAGAAGAAATGAACTCTCAAGGAAGTTGTGAGGACCATGTTAGTGTCGGTTTGCCTAAGAGATTTTGGGCTGAAGCCATCAACACTGCTTGCTACACTCAGAATATGTGTATGATTAATGGGCAGTTGTCTAAAACTCCCTATGATATTTGGACAAAGAGGAAGCCAAATGTTGGATATTTTTTAATCTTAGGATGTAAGTGCTTCATCCACAACAATGGCAAGGACAACTTAAAAGTTTTTGATGCTAAAGCCGATAAAGGTATCTTTTTGGATACTCGGTTGAGAGCAAAGCTTACAGTCTTGAACAAGAGGACTATGGTGACAAGAGTCTATCCATGTGGTTTTGATTAACACAATATTAATGGAGAAGACATGACGCGAGTTAGACGACAGAGGAATCGATAACTATTCGAAAGAGTCCATATATTGAAGCAAATGAAAGAGCACTCAACCTCATGATGATGAGATAGTCAATCTCAAAGTCACCGGAAGGTGTGCAAACTGAATGATGATGAAGAAGTTGTTCAGACAACTTAATCGTGAGAAGATCGAACCCAAAAACTTACTCCAACTGGATGTGAGATGGCCGAGACCATCCACCTGAATTAATCATCGGAAATGTAAGAGATGGAGTAAGAACCAGATCCAGGACTCAACATGAAGCTATGTTCACTTGTTTCATTTCTCAGATAGAGCCTAAAGATGTGTCATAAGCTTTGGATGACACACATTGGATTCTAGCTATGCAGGAAGAGCTGAATCAGTTTGAAAGAAACAAAGTTTAGGAATTAGTTCAAAAGCCTACCCACCAAAATATTATTGATACTAAGTGGGTATTTAGAAACAAGATGGATGAAGAAGGATCTGTAGTAAGAAACAAAGTAAGATTGGTAGCCAAAGGGTATTGCCAAGAGGAAGGTATAGATTTTGATGAGACCTTTGCTCATGTTGCTAGATTGGAAGCAATTAGGATGTTTCTTGCTAATGCTGCACACAAGAACTTCACTATTTATCAAATGGATGTGAAGAGTGCTTTTTGAATGGACTTTTGGAATAAGAAGTCTATGTGGAGCAACCTCCGTATTGAGCAGAAAATTATTGGAGATAAAGTCAACAAGCTCAAGAAAGCATTGTACCGATTGAAACAAGCACCAAGAGCCTGGTATGACACATTGTCTCAGTTTCTTATTGACAATGGATTCACCAAAGGTAAGGTTGATAGAACACTCTTCAGAATTCAAGATGGAGATAGTATATTCCTTGTTCAAATTTATGTTGATGACATCATATTTAGATCCACAAATAAAGAGTTGTGTGACAAGTTTTCAAACCTCATGCAAGGAAAGTTTGAAATGAGCATGATGGGAGAGCTGACTTTCTTTCAAGGACTTCAACTCAAGCATATGAAGGATGGAACCTTCATATGCAAACCAAGTATCGCAGAGATTTGATGAAGAAATTTGGTATGGAAGAGAAGTCATATGTAAAAATTCCCATGAATACATCAGTCAAGATGGATATGGATAAAGACGGCAAAGCGGTAGATCAAACCAGATATATAGAGACCTTATTGGATCATTGCTCTATTTGACAGTAAGTAGGCCAGACATCACCTTTGATATAGGTGTATGTGCTATATTTCAATCTGCACCAAAAGAGAGTCACATGATCGCAAGGATAGAATCCTAAGGTATTTAAAGGGATTCCAAGAAGTTGGCTTATGATATCCAAAGGATGGAGGATTCAAGCTAGTTGGTTACTCAGACTCGGACTATGTTGGATGTATAGTAGATAGGAAAAGTACATCATGTAAATAGATTGGTTTCATGGTTCAGCAAGAAACAAAACTCAATAGTTACATCCACAAACAAGTAGAGTACATAGTCAGGCTTGTTCGCCCAAGTGTTATGGATGAGGCAATAGTGAGAGACTATGATATAGAAGAAAAATAGATTCGAATTATGTGTGATAACACAAGTGCTATTGCAATAACCCTGAATCATGTATTGCATTCAAGAACTAAGCACATTGATGTCAGATATCATTTCATAAGAGATTATGTTGAAAAGAAAGACATCACTTTGAAATACATATCAACTTATAAGCAATTAGCTGATATATTCACTAAGACATTATGTGAATCAAGGTTTGAAGAGCTTAAAATGAGATAGGATTGATTGAGCTGTGTTAGGAGGCTCAGAAGACTCAATCAGCAGAGTCAAAGTAGAGAGAATTGAAAATCAGCAAATTTTCATTTTAAGCCAAGTGAGACATTCTAGACGGCTAGTCCGTTGTATGGAGTTAGTTGATAGCTGATGATTATTATGTGAAGAGAGAAGCAGAGTTAAGTCACTTTTGGAAGATAACTGAGCTATTTATGAGTAAAGTGACAAAGCGCAGCATTTTCTGCAAGCGGAATGTTTTAGGCATGACATCAGCAGTAATATGGTGTAAGTAAAAGCATGTACCCGTTCTACCTATGATTGGATATAAATGGTGCATTTAATGCGCAAAATAATGTGGTTTCAAGCTTTTAATCTCAACCGTTGATCGTGACCTACCTTTTTGAAATTCTGAAAACCGTCTGCTCACATCCCATATATACTCAAATTTCATTTTCTCTCTCCTCACTTTACACTCATCTATCTCAAAGCAAAGGTAAAAGTTCTCTCTGCAAACAAAGTTCAAGCTTTCAAGTTCCTATCTCTGAAATGGCCCCAAATTACGACTTCGTGAAGATGGTTTGAGAAGATCCACTCGGGTTCGACCGTGGATTTTGAAGGAATGGTGAAGCAAGGGTTGACAAAGTCCTTGCTAAGAAGATAAATGAGAAACCGGAGAAATCGGTTTTAAGGTGTTTCTCATGATGGAGTTTTCGCATATCTATCTCGAAGAGGTGGCCATGTTCTACGTGAACGCCGAGGTTCACGATGGAGAAATTCATTCATTTGTCCACAACATCAAGACAAAGATAACTATTGCGGACTTGGCTCGCCATCGCCACCTTCCTTCGTTTCGATTTAAGAAAATCACTAAAAATGACATCAACCTGGCTGCGGCAACGAAGAGATCGCCAAGCCGTAGTCACCGCTAAGGCTATTTACACAACCAAGAAGTCGCCCATCAAGGACGATTATCATAAGCTAATGGACGTGGTTTCCAAATGCGTGGACATGAAGTTTAGCGACTTCAATCACTTGTCTAGGAAGAAGTCGACTTTCATGGTCGCTATTATGGAGAGAAGAAGGTGAATTGGTTTCATCTTCACCAAATTTCCCAGTTGTGAAAAACAAGACTATCAATGATCTGGTCTTTTGGAAGCTCACGGATATGGCCAGTGATTGGCCATTTGATGGAGGTGAAGGGCATTCCTCTCGGAATGGGAAACCCTTCAATGTGAATAAAAAGATGTTCAAGGCGAACCTCTCCAAAGCCTCGTATAGAAGAAAAGGAAAGTCGCAGCAAAGAAAGCGATTGATCCTCGCCCCGGCGACAACTGTGGAAGACCAAGACTACCTCTCCAAAGCTTTGTATAGAGAAAAGAAAGATTCTACTACTACTTCTCCACTATGAAGAAACACACCTCACCTCGGCATGAAGAAAAACACTGTGTGCCTCGAAAGCCACTGCAGCTAAGAAGATAGAGATGGCGGAGAGCCACTGCAATCGAAGAAGAAGAAGAAGAAAATGAAGAGATTCCTCTTTGTACGAACGAAGAATAAAGCGATTAGTAAGAAGATTTGCCTTGGAAGTACCAGCCGAATCTGCATGCGGGAGCTGTGAAATAGATCTGGCCAAAGTAGAAGAGCAAAGAATCTAAGTAAGTTGAAGGTTGTGAGAAGACCACTGCTGATGTAAATGAGTCTGCTGGTAGAGATCGGCAAAGATATGGAAGAAACAAGTGTTTGCGAGACAGCTGAAGACAAAGAGTGGGCGCAACTGACCAGTCTAAGGAGTTAGTTGTTCGCTCCCCTCATATCGATGCCCAATCAAATAAGGATGAAAGAGCTCCCGTCGTACCTAATGCTGAAGACAAGAAGGAGGATGATGTGATTATGTTATCTCCAAGATACCCAGGATGTTCGGGAGAGAGGTCAAGCGGTATGGAGAAATTGGAAGTTGAGCTATGCCGAGCTCAATTCCAGTATCGAGTTCGTAGAAGAAGAAGAAGAACTCTTGAATTTTCTAGGAATATTCCGATTCGTTACGCACTTTGGACCCCGATTTCTCGCATGTCCACCCTTTTTGAAAAGAAGGATGAGGAGAAGCAAAGGCAACGGCTGACCATCGAGGAATCTAAACAACCTCAACCACCTGCCCCTTTGAAGGAGTGCACGAAAGTGCTTTTGTGCTGCTAGCAAAGCGATGATGAGATGGACCTGGCGATGCAAAGGAGAAAGCCGAGTGCAAAAGACGTCTTGAAAGAATCCAAAGAGATGCACGGCAACATTTGCAAAAGGGTCAAGGAGAGTCTTCTTCAATTTTGATCTCTCCTAGCCTATACATCATGGAGATGGTGAGAAAAATTGATGCCACCACATCTCCAGTGCACTCTGAGGATGAAAATATTAGGAAGAATGGCAATGAAGCTAAAGATGGTGTAGAAGAGGGCACCTTAGCCAAGCCAATCCCTAAATAAGGTGTTAAGAAACCTGCCCTAACGATTGATCACTCAAAAGGAAATGCAACCGAGTCTCAGGTTTCGACTGACCCCAATACTCGAGACACAGCTGGTGCACCAGCTGAGGGGGAAACTCAAACCACCACAGTCGGGTCGAAGGAGGATATGGGGGACAATATCAAAGAGAAGTTAGGAGGTGAAGGTGAGACTATCATTGTACAGCAGACTAGGGTTGACAAGGCTTAGACGGTTTCGACTGTCTCAGCTGAAACTTCAGCTTCCATGTAGGCCGATGAAGCTGTTGTTGCAGCCAAGGCAAATGATGGAATTGAGACCATGGGAATTGTGACTCTTGGCCATGAAAGTGCAATCCGAGGATTTGAGACTCTGACAAATGCAAATGAAGACCCCAAAGCAGCTTCGTCTGCTGAAGGGATATTTGTCGAAGACCCTGCTGCAGTTGAGACTGCAAAAGGGATGGCCCAAGGCCTGTCAGTGGCTGAGACTGCTGAGGGTAATGAAGGCCCATAGGAGGTTGAGACTTCCCTAGGTAAGAAATTTGAAGAACAAGTGCCAGCCCCTCAAGAAGAATTCATTGAAGAAGAAGATATCGATTGCTCTTCATGATTCTCAAGTGAATGTGGATGTTGAATTCTTGGAACCGACAATGAAGTCAAATCCACCCTATTGAAAAATAATCTGAGGAAAAAGTTGTTGAGGAGGCCCTGGCAAAGACAAGACAAGCTAGTGACAATGCTGCTTCTATAAACTTCACATTAGTTGATGGCCACCTCCCATGGTGCCATCACCTTCCCATGACGCTGATAAGTCAGCCGAGGAACATACTACTCAAAAGTAAGAGACCACTAATGTCAATGAAGTTGTTAAGATAGTTGAGAGTCAGTCAGCTCCGTAGGCTAACACAGCTGCACAGAATTCCAGATGACGCTGAAACAGCCGCGGCAAAAAGAGCTGAAGAATTAATGAAGGAAAAGGGAAAGGCTCCACAGGTCGAAAATGTGGACATTCCTATTTTTCCAGAGGATTTGTTTGCTGACTACTTTCCTTTCGAGTCTCATGTACCCTTGGAAGCGTAGTCACCGTGTTCTTGAAAATGCAAAGTACATCGTCCAAGTCCCAGCTGAAGAACTTGCCTGCTGATAAAACAATGGTGCCGATTGGGTTTGACTTTGATATTGTGTGGCCAGAAGAGCAGTTCACTGATGCAAATCGACTTCCACAAAGCCTTCAAGGCAATCTATCTTGACCGAAATTGAAATATGAACATGGATTTGCGACTCAACCAACGGCTTGACAACAGAGATGCAAATATCACAGAAGATATATGAGGAACCATTTTAAGTATAAGGGAATGTATTGGGCAGACTAAAGCACTCAGGCTTGAGCAGGTCACATACTTCAAATTCTTTTTGCTAAAATGGTGATTTGGAGCTCGAAAAATGCCAAATTTCAACGTCAAAAAGACCATATCTTCGTGGATGGATCAATCTCCTAAGAGTGACATGGAGTTGCTAAAAGCACAACACAAGGTAGAACTTCAAAAACAGAGGCCAACATGCGTGCGGAGATTATGATGCTTCAAACGAGAGATGAAGGTGATGGCAGCTGAGACCAAGGCTCTGCGATCCGAATTCCAAGCAGCATACTCCAAGAGTCATGACAATATGGATATGACCAATGAAAGATTGATCTACTCCTTGGAGGAGTATTTCCTCAATCGGCTCTACCCCTTGGTGATGATGCCAAGATGAAAGTAAAAATTAAGGAGTAATAAGGAAGAAAGTGGAAGTAATGGGGAAGCGGTGAAATGAAGAAGCCACCTCTGAAGATTATGCCTGCTAAGACCCCTCAGCAAGGTGAAGTGACAGCCTATATCCTCAATCAGCTGCCTTAAAGTTTGAATGTTGAAGAGAAAGCCGATTGGGCCTTCAAGAAGTCTCGAGAGGCCATTGAAGTTTAATTTGAAATGGTAGCTGAGAAACATCATGGAAGGATTGAAAATCAAAAGGCAAAGTATGAAGGCCCCCCAGCTGGACTGTTAAAGGATTTCCCAGCTGTGGGACCCCCTCATGAGCTTAATTTGCCTGATGCAGGATCTGAGCCAAGGTCCTTAGAGGAATTTCAAACTTTAACTGCAGAAGGATATTTTAAGAACATGACTCTACCCCAGGCGTGGGATCTGTATTGGGAGAAAGGACTCGACTTGTGTAAATCAGCTGATAGGTAGTAGAGTTCAAGCAGTCAGCAGACTACCAAGACACTCGTACAGTACAGTCCAAAAGGAGGAGCTGAGTCGCAGCGAGGAAAGGGAAGGTTTGGTAGTGGTGGAAGAGGCATAGGTGCTCCATCACAGCCAAAACCTAAGGATGTTTGGTATGTTGATACACAGAAAAAGGGATTAATCTACTGGGCTGCACTGGATGAGCTTTCCAATAGAGAGGTGGAAAGGAAGAATGAAGAGGGTAGAAGGAGGCAAGAAGAAGAAAATGAAAGGCTCAATCGTGAATGGGAAGAAAAGTAGAGAAGGGAGGACCTTGCTGCTAAAAGAGCATATGAGAAGAAGAACAGGGAGGAAGAAGACAAAAAAAGAAGAAGAGCTGAAGAAGACAGAAGGAGAGCTGAGGATGAAGAGAGAAGAAGGAAGCAGATGAGGTGTTGAACCCCTTCATTGTATTTTACTTGGATGTAAATACATAAAATTGTAAGTATTTTGTAATATCCTAATGCCCTTATACATTTGTATAGATACATGTGTATAGCTCGCTCTGATACATTGTATAGGTTATACTTTGTAAAAAGCTTTGTAAAGTGTGTCTGCAAAGTACAAGAATGATATGTTCAAATAAAATTGACATACTCTACACATTCATTCCTTATTCTTGCACTATTTACTTTGTTGTATTATTTAAGTTTTGGCATCATCAAAAGGGGAAAATTGTTGGAAAAATTTATGTATGGATTTTGATGATACCATGTAAAACTTAGATTAAGTTGGCACCCCATTTTCTATGTAATTCAACTTGTAATAGATAGGGTTGTATAGGCTGAGTTGAAGCCAGCTAAGTTGAAGATTACAAGACTCGACTGAAGATCGAAGAGAAGACCCAGTTGTCTGGCAGTTATGTGAAGTGAATCAAGACTCGGTCAAGTGATAGAAAAGTTGACTCGGTCGATGGTACAAAATAAGTCATTCCTAAATGATTGGAATCGAATGTCAAAGGGGTATCACGTGAGACAAGACTTGAAGAAAGCTGAAAGAGATCCGTTGTCGGGGACAAGTCAAGGTTTTGTTAGAAATAGGCATGTGTCGACTTGCCATCAATAAAGTTGTTTCTTTGAAAGAGTGCAAAAAGCAAGGAACTAATGAGATGTACACGAAAACCTGCGCAGATTAAGGAAAGGCCGAGCATGTAATTCATGGTACGACCTACATCAATCTTTGCAAGACAAGACGAGCCAACAACCTACGAGCGTGATTTGAAATTTAGGTCTATCTCTTCAACGGACATAATTTCAAATGTGCACTATAAAAGGCTGAGAAAGCAAGTGAGAGAAGGTTACCGAGTTCATTACAAGCATACTAGCAATCAAGCAATAACCTCCGCAAATTTCTTTCAAGCTTTTCAAGGAAATCCTCAAGCCTAACTTTGAAGAAATTCAATCCAACAAAGTCGGTGAAGGAAAGATTACTTCATCGATTGAAGAGGAAATTTGTTTTCAAGAACAAAGGGTCTACTCTCTAAGGTTGAAGGAGAAGTAGTGAGGTTACAGTTCGAATCGGTGCTTTGAACCTGTTGGAGGGCTAAGTGATCAAGTCCAAGGGTTTGAAGGAGGCTCAAGTAATAGGACAACTGTCTTGTGAAGAAGTTGAGTCCCCGAGAAAGACACAAAGTTGTCTCAGACTAATAACTACTTTGTAACCAAGCTTAAGTTACTTAGTGGATTCCTCCAGGAGTTGGAGAATTGTGGACTAGAGGAATTACCCCATCCTCGAACCACTATAAAACTACTTGTGTTCATTTTACTTTTCAGCACACTCTATTACTTGTTTTATTTTATAAATGTTGATATAGTTAAACTTGCTTAATTCTGCTGATAATAACCATTGCTAAAATAAGTGTTGAAAAACATGCTTAAAAATCATAAGGGTGAAAAGTCTTCCAGTGACAAAACTAAATCAACTGAACAATTAAGTGTTAGCTGAAAATAGCTAAGTTATACTATCAACAGCTCAGTTGAGTCTGTTGAGTGGGTAACTTTGTTTAGTAAGCCAACTAGTTGTCCCTCAAGGACTTAGCTGATTTGAGTTAACTCGAAAATATCTTAAAAGGACTAAAACAAAAAGTTGGTAAGGTTTATTCAACCTCCCCCTTCTAAACCTTAACATCACCTCTTGGGACTTACAGGGAAGCTAGTAGTAAGGAGGAAGGAAGTAAGATTAAGAATCCTCCCATGAAGTTTATGCTTGACCAAACCCCTCAACTTGGCTCAGTCACTGTCTATCTCCTGAGTCAGTTGCCATAAGATCTTTCAGTAGAAGAGAAAGCTGCATTGGCTTTCAAGAAATTTCGAGAAGCCATTGAAGCTGATTTTGAGAAGGTAAGTGAGGATCAAAAGCCTTAAAGCAAAGTTCGACGACCCCCAATTGGATTATTGAAGGACTCCCAAAGAAGGTCCCTCAGGAGTTAGTTGTCCCTGATACAGGATCTGAGCCAAGATCCTTAGAGGAATTTCAAACCCTAGAATCAGAAGGATTTTTCATAGGAATGACTCTACCCCAGGCGTGGGACTTGTACTGGGAAAAGGGTTTAGAGCTATGTTAAACAGCTGAGAAGTAGCAGACTTTTAGGGCACAACCCGTGCAGTACGCTCCCAGAGGAGGAGCGGACTCTGGAAGGGGAAGGGGAAGGCATGGTAATGGTGGAAGAGGCAGAGGTACTCCACCACAGCCAAGGCCTAAGGATGTTCGTTATGCAAATCCACTGAAGAAAGGGTTGATCTACTGTGCTGGGCTGAATGAACTACCTAACAGAGAGGTGATAAGGAGGAATGAAGAAGCTAGAAGAAGTCAACAGGAAGAAAAAGCTAGGCTGGATAGTGAATGGAAAGAAAGACAGCAGAGGGAGGATCCTACTGTAAAAAGAGCCTACGAAAAGAATAAAAGAGATAAGGAAGATAGAAAGAGGAGAAGAGCAGAAGAGCATCGAGGAAGAGTAGAGGAGGATGCTGAGAGAAGAAGGAAGCAGCCGAGGCATTGAAGATGGCTGAACCCCTTCATTTTGTGTTTTTACTTAATTGTAAACACACATAAAATTGTAAGTACTCTGTATATGCTCTGAGATATGTAATGCTCTGATACTTTGTATTTAGTTGTACATTGTAAAAGCTTTGTAAAGTGCAAGAATGATATGTTCAATAAAATGACATATTCTATACATTCATTCCTTGTTACTGCACTATTTACTTATGCTATATTTTATTTAAGTTTTAGCATCATCAAAAAGAGGGAAATTGTTGGGGAAATTTATGTATAGATTTTGATGATACCATGTAAAACTTAGATTAGGAAGTTGGCACCCCAATTCAAATGTAATTGAACTTGTAATACATAGGGTTCTATTAGCTGAGTCGAAGGTAGCCAAGTTGAAGATTACAAGACTCGACTAAAGATTGAAGAAGACCCAGCTATGTGGCAGCTGAGTAAAGTGAAGTGAAGGTCCAGTCAAGTGACAGAAAAGCTATCTCGGTCGGCTAAATGACAAAGCAAAGTCATTACAAAATAATTGGAATCGAATGTCAAAGGGTTATGCGTGACGGGACTCGAGAAAGTAAAGAGATCCATTGTCAAGAACAAGGGGTCTACTCTCCAAGGTTGAAGGAGTTGTAGTAAGGTTCCATCGAACCAGAGCTTAGAACCTGTTGGAGGGCTAAGTGATCAAGTCCAAAAGTTTGAAGGAAGCTGAAGTAGCAGGACAACCGTCTTGTGAAGAAGTTGAGTCCGAGGAGCAGCAACTGTGTGATCAAAGCTGACTCGGACTGATAACTACTTTGTAACCAAGTCAAGTTACTTAGTGGATTCTTCTAGGGGTTGGAGAAGAGTGGAGTAGAGGAATTACCCCATTCTCGAACCACTATAATTGCTTGTGTTCATTTACTTTCAGTGCACTTAATTTCTTGCATTATATTCATAACTGCTGATAAGTTAAATTGCTTAAGTCTGCTGATAATTACCCTGCTAAAAACAAGTGTTGAAAACGCGTCAAAAACTCTAAGGGTGAAAGTCTTTCGCTGTTAAAAACTAAGTCAACTGATTTTAAAAGTGTTAGCTGAAAACAGCTAAGTTATACTATCAATAGCTCAGTCAAGTTTGTTGGGTGGGTAACTTTGTTGTGTAAGCCAACCTAGCTATCCCTCAAGGACTTAGCTGACTTGAGTCAACTATGAAATTATTTAAAATGGACTAAAATCGAAAAGTTGGTAAAGTTTATTCAAATAAACTTTACATATCACCCCTTGGGACCTACAATAAATTCTTTCAATCATTATATTTTAGCACTTTATGTTGTATTTTAAGTTTTGGCATCATCAAAAAGGGGGAAATTATTAGGAAATTCATTTGTATAGATTTTGATGATGCATAGAAAACTTAGATTAGAAAGTTGGCACACCATTTTCTGTTGTATTTCAACTTTGTAATAGATAGAAAACTAGTTGATTCATTAAGCAGCCGACTTGAAGTTACAAAAGACTGACTGAAGAAATGCAGAGAAGATTCAGATGTGTCGCCGCTGAGTATCAAGAAAGACTCTCAGTCAAGTGAAAGAAGTTATGTCTTTCAGTAGACTTACAGTTGAGTCATCCAAGATTCAAGGGGAAGACTTGATAAAGGGGTAAAGCAGCTTAAGGACTCAAAGAAAGCTGAATAAGTCTGTTGCACAGAAAAGTCAAAGACTTACCCAAAATGGTAAGGAACGGAACTACAACCTTAAAAACTGTCTTGTTGAAAGAGTGCAAGTAGCTGGGAATCAATGGGATGTTTGTAGAAACCTGGTGCGATTCAGGCAACCTGCAGAGCATTAATGTTAAGGAAAGGTCGGCATCAAAAGCTGCACAACAAGACAAGCCAATGAACAAGAAGTGAAGTTTGAAAAATGGCTCTCTCTTCAACGGACACTTTTCCAAACTCTCAATATAAAAGACGAGGAAAATTAATGAGAGAAGTACGAGATATGTGACACATACAAGAGAAATCGCACATTCAAGAAAGCGGTGCAAATATTCTCTCAAGCTATACATTCAAATCCTCAAGCCTAAACGCTCGAGGTGATTCTAACCAACACACTCAATGAAGGAAGAAAGAAAACTTCAACTTGTTGAAGAGGAATCTTGTTTTTCAAGAACAAGGGGTCTACACTTTCATGTGGTGAAGGGCGTGCGATGAGGTTCAAGTTAGAGCCTGATTCGAATCTAACGAGGGGAGCTATGTGATAAAATCCGGAGGGTTTGAAGAGTGAAGTAGTGAGGCAAACAGTGCCCTTCGAAGAAGGCGAGTCCCGAGGAGTGAAGCTAGTTGTGTGATCAAATTAGAATTAACATGAATCCATAGTTTTGATCATGCCCTAGGATCAAGAAGTTTAGCCTAACATATTTGAAAACAAATTCATAGACTAACTTGAAATCAAATAAGATGACATCGAATGAAGTACAGAACAAAAGATCTGAACTATGATGATAGAACACTTCTTGTCAGGATGGATCATTCATCAAAGTCTTGAACTCTTGCACCTTCGTAGATGTGAAAGGTCTTGTGTTGTTCTTTGTTGTGTTGTATTTGCCCTAGAAGTGTGTATTTTTATATACTGTGATATATGGAATTGTGTCTCCAACTTTAAGGCTTGGTCTCTTTTATAGATGCTTTCGAGATCCCTAGTAGAGTCCCGACGAAATTTTGAAACAAATTAGCCACGTGACAAAATACACAGTGTGTAAAAATACACATTGGACCGTGTAAGTTTGTTTCTTCTCTCGAACTAACAAGTCGCACGAACGTGTAAAATGAGATGGGGACATAATACACGGTCATGTATTATTACACGGGTGGACCATGTTTTCTATTCTTCATCATTTTCTTCGCGTATTTGATTGTCTCTTCGCATTCGGGATTCTTGTTCGGGCTGTCCTACTAATATATTTGCAAATAAAGCTTCGTTTCCTGTAAAAATCACAAGAATACGCAGTATCACGCCCAACAAAGGAAACCAAACACACTAAATATACTTGCAAATGTACCAAAATAAGCCCCTAAATGCACGTATATTTTACACGATCGGATCCCCCAAACTTAAACCATTGCTTATCCTTGAGCAAACTAAGAATAATAACCACATGCAATGGGTGGATAAAACAACACAAGAACATTATAAACACATAATCTCAATCAAATCAACACTTTAGTAAACATGTAACACATTTTCTAAAAGTCATCCATTGCAAATTTAGCATAATCAATACTCATTCGGGTATTCGACATTGCGACTCACAAAATAAAGTGTATCACTTAACTCTCAAAGTTAGGAAGTGTATACTCTCAAATCAATTCAATGAAGTAGAACTATCATATGCTTGCAAATCGTCTAACATCTCCACCACTCAAGTGTGCACAATTCAAAAAGACTTTTTCTTTGGTTGTAACATAGGCTCTTTGGTTAGGGTAGAAAAAATATGGATTAAGTGACTTGGGCAAATAGAATTTAAGCACACAGACTTTCAACTCACCAACCCAATTTTCATATCAAGAAGCATTATTTTCTTTGTTTTCTTTTTCAACTCGTACTTCTTATTCCACCCCTTTTCTTCTTTTTTTCACACTTAGGCCATTGTCTTCTTTCTTTTAGCTTTCAATTTTCTTAATTTATCCAGAATTTTATTTTCTTATTTTTCTTTGATTTTAATTTCTTTTCGAGCTTCAACTTTCATTCACATATTTACTTGATCATCCCTCTTTTGCCAACAACTTTTCAAAATTACACCACATCTCCCTCAAATATAAACATCTCTATAAGCTCAAGTTTTGGGATACGGTTTGTTAAGTTAAAGCTCAAAATGTAGCTAACAATAAATAAGGCTTAGGCTCAAATTGGCTAACTAGGGAATCATGAGTTCATAGGTAGGCTTTCTACGCTAAGTAAGCTTAAACAAAAATGATCTTAAATCATCTTCAAAATTGCACACACATGTGGTTTCAATAAAGATACCATTTTAAGTTTTAGAGTTCTAACAACATAAATGACACACTTAAAAAATAAGAGTGCATAAGATAAAAGCAGTTAAAGGCTGTTAAGTTGGTTTTATACCAACGTATTGAGTATTTTAGACTAAGAATTTGCATTGTTTTCGGGTATTTTTAGTGTTGTTTGAGTCGAATTCATTTAATTAGTTGTCGTTTGAGAGTCGGGATAGTCTTGGATGCCGATATTGATTAAGAACGATGAAAAACGTGTTTGGACAGTGAAGATCGTATTTTAGAAGTGAAAAAATGGAAAAATATGGGTCACGGACGAGCGCCGCAGCGCGGGGGTCGAAATTGGTACAGCGGAGCAGGGGAAGATGGGCGCGATGCCCAAAACAAGGATGCGCGCGGATAGATAGCCAGCGTGCGGGCGTGGCGACAATCAGCCTTGCTGTAGCGCTTTCGACGTGCGGGCCGTTGCGCGCACAAGGCAACAACAGGGGACGGTCTTAGCGGGCGCTACAAAGATCTCCGGCGGCGGCGCGGGGACGATACACGGGCTGCGCTGCGCCATTCCTAAATCGGCAGTGCGACACCACCGAGACGTGGCCGATTTCATTTCTTGGGCTTTTGACGTGTTTTCGAGGGCTTGACTTATAAATACACCACGGAGGCGTACGGGACAAGGGTCGGACATTATTTTGAGCACAACACAAGGCAAGAGAAACAGAGCTAAACAGGCAAGGGTTCGGGACGACAATTGGAGGCGCTTCTCGTCTGGACACAGAGAGAATTCCTTCTCTTTTTTCTCAATTCTTTCTTTGCTTTTCTTTGTCGATTTTTGAGATGTATAATTATTTCTTCATGAGTTTTTGTACATCCAATATGAGCTAAACCTATTTTTCTAGGGGATTGATGTAACTTACGTTTGAACCTATGTTTTGATTTCCAGTTTATGAAACTCGCATATTATTTAATCTATTTGTGCTATTTGATTTGATTGCATCTGAATTATCTGATCAATAATTTAGATTGTTTGGCGTGTTTGATTTGACGCTCGAGAGAGGTAATTGAACGCCTGGACATAGAATAGCATAACCTAGGGTTTCATAGAACCGAGAAGTTTATGAATCTTTTTGAAGCACTCGTGATAGAATATTCATTGAGCGTATTAGGGTTTAAATTATGATTTTTATAGAGATATCGAAATCGAATTGAAACCTAGAATCACTTGGCACTCGAGAGAGGAAGTGATAAATGGTAGGAATATTGGCTTATAGATTAATAACTTGTGATTAATGAACCGGATTGAGAACATAGGGGATAACTAGGTGAAATCAACCCTCTAGAATTCATATCTTAAGTGTTTGATTAATTGTCTGAACCAATTATTTGTTTAATTTTTAGTTTTCTTTTTAGTCTAATAAATCTTCATCTCTTTTCGATTTCTAGATATAATTAAGCTATTTTAATTATAGTACTTAGTATAAAATTCAATAACAATCCCTATGGAGACAATAACCCTACTTTCAAAACTATACTAAAACTTGACAACGTACGCTTGCGGTAAGAATTTCGCGATCAAGTTTTTGGCACCGTTGCCGGGGATTGTTTATCCTATTTTAAACTAATATTGTCTTAATCCTACTCTAGACTAGTTTAGGAATTATAATTTCGTTTTTCTCATTTGACTTGTCTGTTTATGCGAGATTCCAACGATATTAATTTGCTTCCTTTTGATCCAGAGATTGAAAGGACACTTCGAACAATCAGAGTAGCAAAGCGAGCAGAGAATCGAGCAATGGAAGAAGACGGAGACAATGAGAATAACGAAAATTGGGTCGTGAATGTGCCACCACAGCCTGAGGCACCAGAAAGGGCAATCCGAATTACTTTACGCGACCGTGAACGAACTACTCGAATGTCGCGCCACCCATTAATGCGAATAATTTCGAATTGAAACCGGCCTCATAAGCATGGTTCAACAGAGAATCGGTTTGGGGGAGTCCAGTGGATGATCCGAATACACATCTGGCCACATTCCTGGAAATTTGCGACACCATCAAGATGAATGGTGTGACTGACGAGGCCATTAGATTGAGGCTTTTCCCGTTTTCACTCCGGGATAAGGTCGGGCGATGGTTCTGAGACGTTCGCCGAGGAGTATTACGAGTTGGGATGATCGACTCAAAAATTATTAGCAAAATTTTTCCCTCCCGGCCAGAAGACACTCCAACTAAAGAGCGAGATAGCCCGTTCCAATGATTTATTTTGAGCCGTTATACGAAGCTTGGGAGTGATTTAAAGATCTGTTGCGGAGATGCCCACAGACATGGCTATGCAGACCGAAGGGTTCGATATTTTTACAATGGGATGAATGGGCATACGAGACGATACTAGATGCGGCATCGGGAGGTACATTGATGGCTAAAACACCGATCGAGGCCTTACTTCTTCTTGAAGAAATAGCCACAAACTATCAATGGCCCTCCGAGAGGTCGGCACTAAAGCCGATTGTCGGTGTTCTTGAGCTTGATACAATGTCGGCTTTGGCGGCTCAAATCTTGAGTCCGACAAAGCAATTATCAATCATGAATACTCGTGGTGTTTGTAGTCCCAAAGGGTGTAAGTGTAAGGTTTAGAAGGGGGTTGAATAAACCTTACCAAATTTTCGATTTAGGCCTTTTTAAATCTCTGAGTTCTACACAATTGTGTCCTTGATGGATATCAAATTAGTCACTCAAGTAGAGTTAATTTCTCAATAGACTCAAAAATACATTAATAGAGTAACTCGGTTGTTGGCTATAAACCGACTCAACTTTGTGGTTTTGTTTTCATTGGAAGACTTAACACCCTTAAGTTTGATTAAGCAAGTTTTTCTGACTTGATTTAGTACTTATAAATTATCAAATGGATAGCAAATTTATCGTGAGATATGAGCAATTAAAAGTGCGAGAAATTTAAATCTTTGAAATGTAAATGACACGATAAAAGTTTTTATAGAGGTTCGAAGATGGGGTAATTCTTCTACTCCTCTCTTCTCCAACTCCGGAGGAATCCACTAAGTAATGATCGGTTCTGAGTGGTAACGATCCGATACAAGTCTTGATCACAACAGCCGACTTGATCCTTTGGGACTCGATCCGAGACGCCTTGATCACTCGGTGGCTTCTCGTGCGACTCGGCTTCTTCACAGGGCAGGCGTTGCCTTGCTACTCTGACTCACTTGCTTAAGCACTTTGGATTTGATCACGAAGCCCTCCAAGAACTTAAGACTTGGTTCACGCCTTGAACCTTTCTACAATCCTTCCCGGAATGTAGACCCTTGTTTCATATTTTCCTCTTCAACTAATTGAAGTTCTCTTTCCTTCACGGGTAAGTGTTGGATTGATGTACTTGAGATGTAGGCTTGAGGATTGAGAATATTTCGATTTTGATAAGCTTGTATATCTTCACGTGTGTGTCATTCATGCCCTTTTTTTCTCAAACAAACTCCTCGGCCTTTTATAGTGAACTTTCAAAAATTTGCCCGTTGAAGAGATAGGCTTATTTTTGAAAGTCACTTTGCGTCGTTGGCTTGCGAGTTCTTGGAATTCTTTGTTTCCTCGTATGAATTGTTGTTTCACCTTTTTCGTAGTTCGACACGGTGTAGTGCTTCCCATTGGTTCATTCCAATTGCACGCTCGGGAGGGTGAGCACTCCGAGAAAGGTGGTATGGAGATATTACTTGTTTAAGTAAATCTCTTGATTTACGTGCAACGGTTCTTTTCTGATTATCTCGACTTGACTTGCATTTCCTTGCTTTCCCCAGGTGACTTAGAGTCGACTTCCAATCATTGGATAACTCTTGTCACTTGACTTGAGACTTGGCTTCTCTTGAGTTGACTTGGTGATGTTCCACTCACCGTATCTCACCGCTTCTTCTTGATCGAGTTCTTATGCCTCTTTCTTTCTTGTACTCAAATTGTCTCTCGATCGAGTTTTCCTTCAAGCCTTGATTTGTCTTCTTGCGTGTTGGGGCGTAGTGACTTAACTCGGCTTGGCCACTCTAATTGTTACAATATATTTCTGACAAGAATTGGGGTGCCAACTTTCTATTCTAAGTTTTACATGGCATTCATCAAAATCTAAACAATAAAATTCCTAACAATTTCCCCCTTTTTGATGATGCCAAAACTTAAATCATACAAGGATGCAAATAACAAAGATACATACGAGATAGTGTATTGACATAGAATGTATCTGCGCGAAATCAATCTTTTTATTGATCATATCATTCTTGTACTTAACACAATTGTTTACAAGGTGTATCGAGTATGTAATTGTCTTCAAAAAAATAGAAAATTTATAGCTTTATTACGAAGACTTACATTGTATGTATTTACATATAAAATACACGAAGGGTTGACAAAGAACACTTCATCTCCTTCATTTGTCTCCTTCTTTCATCTTGATCAAGATCTTCTTCTCTTCTTCTCTTTCTTCTCGTCATCACCGCCTTCTTTTTCTTCTCATATGCTTTTCTTGCGACTTCATCTTTTCTTATTCTTTCTGTCTCTCCTGCCATAGCCGAGTTTGTCTCTTGTTTTCTTCTTCTATTCTTTTTGCATACTCGGCGTTGGTTTTAGCCACTTGCAAGTTCGCCACTTGGTCAAGCCCAGGCCAGATAGATCCCTCCTTTCTTTCCTGGATCTCGTATTCAATATTCTTGGGCGGAGGCCTGGGTCTGCAAGCTTCTTCCTCCACCTTTTTCTTCCTCTACCTCCTGGGCGTATCTTTGTCTTGGGGCCTTCTTCTTTCGGTGAGTGCCCGGAGTGACCAGCAGAGTGATCAGGTTGTCTGGCATTTGTCTGTCGTCGAACTTCTTCACATAATGTGAGACCCTTTTCCCGATATAGGTCCCAAGCTTGGGCCATGGACATATTTGCAAAATATCCTTGATTCGAGCGTTTTGAATTCGTCAAGCGATCTTGGCTCTGTCCCGACATACGAAATGGCATACGTGTCTCTGTCCAACTGGAATGCCTCCGTGTTCTTTCAAGATGTTCATCACCCGGCATCCATTCTTCCTTCCATCTCCTTCATCCCTGCTTCAATTGCTTTTCTCTTCTCGGCCATAGATACGAGTAGAGTGTTGGAGTGGCGAGTCACGAGGAGTTTTTGCTTATAATGTCGGTTGTGTGAGGACCTTGTTGGGGGTTTGTGCAATCATCAAGGTCATATCTTTTGATCCTTCCCCCTCAACATTTTCCTTTCTTGATTTCAAAATTTCCTCGGTGATTTTCCCTTCTCAATTTTTCCTTGTCATTGTTCCTTTCTTTTCGACTTGATTTTCTTTGCTTTAAGGTATTCCTCTTCCCCCTTTTTGGCATCATCAAAGGATAGAGGAACCCCGGGAACATCTTTGGCAAGCATGAAGTCGAGTCTTGATGGTTGAATTTTGCTTCAAGTCTGCTGCGTTGTATCTTTGCACGAAATTGAGCCGAGTAGCGTTGGATTCTGTGAGATCGGCTTCATCTCGGCCATGAGAAGGCTGAATTTTCTTGTCATGTGTTCTTCCAAACGCTGTATATCATTTGCATTACGCTCACGCACGACTTGATCTCGGCGTGTGGGCTTCATGCATATGTTCAATGTGTTCCTCGACTTTGTTTTTCGCATCAACATTTTGACTCTCCACACCGGCCACTTGTTGAATAAGGTTAAAGTATCTCACTGTTCCACACGCATTGATTCTTCTTTGTTGCCACCATTCCCTTATTCATTACATGTGATGCCTCTCAAGTCAATTTGTAAGATTGGCATCTCTGTTGTCGGCGCATGTCCAAAGAGGCACGATGCCTTTCCATTCGTTCAACTTCGAGAAAGAGTGCCTTGAACACTTCTCGTCTTGGTGATTCTTCATTGCGGTGATGGCCATCTGTTGTCGAAATCAAAGTCGGTTTGAACAATGGTGCCTGAGTGAAAAAGCAGGAGGGTGATGCAGTGATAACATGCTTGCTCGTTTTCTAACTCTTCGTGGAGTTACGTATCTCCAGGTGAGAAAGGAAAAGATTCTACAAAAGATTCATCACCGCCAAGGATGCATTCGATGATGAGCGGTGCGCGTGAAGTTCTTTTGGGAATCGATCCATTTGTAGCTTGAGGAGCTGGAGCGGTGGTTTCTAGTTGGTTGGGTTTGGTTGTGAAGTAGACCCGAAACTTGCTGAGCCTCATTTGTCTTAACCGGCTTCGTTGGTCTCGGTGATTTTTCCTTTTCGATTGACTTATCCTCGGCCTTATCGGCGGCGTCATCGGACGATGATGAGATTTCTAGAGGTGGCTCATCATCAAAGTTAAAAGTTTGACGAGTAGTCTTGGGGTCGACTTGCTCGTGCAGGAACATCCGCGGTGAGTCTTTTGGATTTGTCATGGGGTTGACTCGGCTTCTTCATCGCCATACGATCCCGAAAAGTGACATCGGGGTTGTCACTGGGAATCATGAAGTGCGCTGATTTCCTTCTCGAGATGGGTCGATGATTGCGGGAGGGATGTTCTTTACTTGACCTCTTTACCCCAGGAAGTCTCAACCTCCCGTGGGCCTTCATTTCCTCCGGCGGTCTCTCTTGCTGCGAGGCACTGGTCCTCCCTTTCGACGATGTCGGTATCTCGGGGTCTTCTAGTGGCATCCATTGGAGTCTCAACCCCATGGATTGCACTTTCATCGCCAGTGTTAACTCCCGGGTACATTCCTTCCGTGCCTTGATTGCATCGGCGTCATTAGCCTTCGGGCGGTTGGCACCTCGGTGAGACAGTCTCGGTACATGCGAGCTTCGTTGATGGCAACTTGCTGTTCTTCTTCTAGTGATTGTAATTTCTCTTCTTCGCCTCCTTGCTTCTTTGTCGAGTCATCTGCGCCTCCTCAGGCCTGCTGCGGTGGAGGGAGTTTCCCCTCGGTGGCGCACCGGTGAGTGACTTGAGTGGGGTCACTCGTCTCCGGACTCCGGTTGTTTCAATTGATGGTTCAGTGTTGGGGCGGTGGTAGCACACCTTCAATAGGGGTTGGCTCGATTGGGGTCCCCACTAGCCCGTTTCATCGCCATTTCCCTTATTGCCTTCTTCCGAGTGAGTGGGAAGTGGTAGCGACAACATCGGTGGCTATTTGCTTTGAACCACTCCCATTGGATCGATTTCAGTGTGTTTTGGAGGACTCTCCTGGTCCTCCATCGGTCTTTGCTCGTGAAGGATTCTTGATTCATGCAATGCTTTGCTGCATTTGCAACTCTTACGTGGCGTGACATTCTGCGGTTCCTCGTCACTTTCGGAGAAAACATCAAGGAGAGGATGGAAGTGTTACGTAGTGCGGAGATAGAGCGAATCTTGCCTTTTCACGTGCTTCGGCTTCTTGACTTGCTTTGCTCTCTCCTGTCCTTGTAGATTTGCGGGATGTCTAGCGATTGTCCTCATCAAGTCTTTGGGAGCACGATGGTTAGTCGAGGAAATTTAGCGATTCCTCTTCTTCTTCTATGAATTCGGCCGTTGGAACTGTTCCCTTGACTTGCTCAACTTCCATTTTCTCCACTCACGCAGACGATTTTGGATGTCCGGGTAAGGTGGAGATAGGATCATTACATCACTATCTTCTTGGGCTGGTTCTTTCTTGAGTTTCGGTGTGTGAGCTACTGTTGTGTCTTGGGTTGCCTCTGTGATCGCCTTGACGAGACTTGGGCTGTTTCATCAATTACATCTGGAGACTCTACTTCTCCGGTAGTCTCCGTATTTGTGTTAGGCTGAGTAAGCGACTCACTTGGTTTCTCTGTTCGGACTATTTGACGAGTCTCCTTCGTCTCTGGTTTGTACCGGGGAATTTACAGTCCGGGCGGCGTCCTCTGAGTCTTGGCGGCAAGGGCTGGTGCTTGTGTTTGTTTACGAGGAGGCGGCCGTCTAGGCTTGTCGATTCTCCTCCTTTTGACGATCGGAGAAGGCATTAGTGAGTCCTTCTCGACCCTAACTGCTGCGGCGGTGACACGCTGGCTTTGGGGCGGTGACTTCTGGCTGCGGGGGGGAGCATGTTTGGTTTTCTTTCTTTGCGGGGCGTGATCTTCTTAGCGTGCGAGGGCGACTTTCTTCTTAGGCCGGAGAGGAAGCATTTGTATCTTGAGGTCAGTGATTCCCCCTCACTTTGGTGTCGACTCTCTTGGCATAAGCTCGCTTCGAGCACCGAGAGAGGTTAGCTCGAACATCCTCTTGTTGACATGGAAAGCCTTCCCATGTCTAAGAGGTACTCCTTTCACCTCGATGGCCGGCCAATCACTAGGCCATATCCTGGGATCCTCCAAATGTGCCATCTTCTTTGAAGGACTTGTTCCCCACGTTTTGTGCAGTGGGTGTAGATAAACTCAGCCCGATTTATCTTCTTTTCTTCCATGATTGCGACCATCACAACCCGACTTTGCCTTTGATAGTTGGTCAAAGTTTGCCAAATTTGATGTCGATACATTTGGCAACTATGTCCAACAATTTATGATAATCCTCCTTGTGATCTCTTGTTTCTTTGTGTATATAATTTTATCGGCAAAGGTCGGACTTGGCTATCTCTTTCCATCGTCGGCCAGTTTACATCGGCTTCCTTAATTTGATTTGCTCATTACTGCGGGTAGTGAGCAATATTCACCAAATCCTTGGCGCGTGATAGTCATTGCTTCCGTGAGCAGATGACTTGATTCCTTCATCGTGAATCTCGGCATTCACGTAGAATTGTCGACCTCCTCCACATAGGTTATGGGATATTCGCGTTAGAAAGCGGTTTTGATCCAGGCGTTTCCAACTTCTCGCGATTTTCTTCACCAGGTGTCGTCGGACCCCTGCTTCACCATTAAAATTCGAAATCCACGGTCGAACGGTGTGGATTTGTTTTCCCAACTTGGTAAAGTCATACGTTGGTGCCATTTCTCGAGAATAATTTCAAGGAAAAGTTCGAAATTTGATTTGAAGGTTGATAGGGTTTTGAGTATTTGCCTTTGCCTTTTGAGAGAAAGAGATTGAGCAGTTTTTAGAAGTGTGAGAGAAAAGCGGACGAAAATGGTTTAAATATGGTTTATGAAAGGGCGTGCGGCGGTTTTGAATTGTGATCGAAATCAACGGCTTGGATTTCGCGCCTATTGAGCATTTCACGTCTCGTATTTAATGCGGCAGACATTTATATCCAATCATAAGCTTAGTGTGCGGCTTTATGTCGTACACATCATCATTATCTTTGACGTGTTCCTTAAAACATTCCCGCTAAGTTAAAACATTGCGTTTTTTGTCACTTTGCTTATAAGTTATTCAACTTATCTCTTGGCGATTTAACTCTACTCCTCACGATTCTCTTGTTGACTCGGCTATCGGTGACTCGGTGTAGTCATTGTCTTTCCGTCTGGTGATTTCTTGAGTTGATTTTTGTTTTCGACTCTTTTTCACTTTTCTTCTGTTCTAATTTTCTTCTTTGATTAAATGCAGTGTCATTCATTCAATTAACCCCAACTCATGCTTGAGTTCTTCAAATCTTGACTCACATAATGGTTTTGTGAAGATGTCGGCTAGTTGTTTATCGGTTGAGATGTATTCCAAGATAATGTCCTTCTTTTCAACATGATCTCTTATGAAATGATATCGACATCTATATGTTTTGTTCTTGAGTGCAACACGAGGATTTTGAGTGATTGCAATGGCACTTGTGTTATCACACATGATTGGAATTTCTTTTTCTTCAACTTCATAGTCTCTCACCGTTGTTGTCTCATCCATAGGACTTGGGCTGCTGTTTGCCCATAACTATGTATTCTGCCTCACCGTAGAGGTGGCTATTGAGTTTTGCTTCTTGCTAAACCAGGAAATTAGTCTGTTTCCTAGCATTTGACAGTGCACGAAGTGCTTTTCCTATCCACTCTGCATCCGGCATAGTCGAGTCGAATAGCCAATTAGTGCAAACCACCTTCCTTTGGATACCATAGGCCTACTTCTTGGCTTCCTTTTAAGTATCTCGGTATTCTTTTAGTTTCTTTGTCATATGGCTCTCTTTTGGAGCGATTGAAATCTTGCACATACACCTACACAAAGGTGATGTAAAACGCTTCTTTGTGAGATAAAGCGATGATCGATAAGTGCTCGTATCTTGTTTGATCTGAGGCTTGCCATCTGCATCCATGTCCATTTTGGTGATGTGTTCATTGGTATTTTTACTGAGAAGACTTCTCTTCCATACCAAACTTCTTCATTAAATCTCTGGTATATTTTGTTTGACTTATGAAGGTTCCATCCTTGGTTGTTTCACTTGAAGTCCAAGGAAAAATGTCGGCTCTCCCATCATGCTCATTTCAAATTTGCTTTGCATGAGGTTTGAGAATTTTCACCACGACTCTTTGTTAGTGGATCCAAAAATGATGTCATCCACATATATTTGAACAAGCGGTATACTCTTCTTGTCTTGAATTACGAAAAGTGTTCTATCTACTTTTCCTTTTGTGAATCCATTTTTCGATCGGGAATCGTGACGGGTATCATACCATGCTCACGGGTGCTGTTTCAATCCGTCTGAGGGCTTTCTTGAGTTTGTATACCTTGTCTCCAAGAGTCTTACTGCTCAAATCCTGGAGGTTGTTCAACATACACTTCTTCTTCCAATAACCCATTCGGGAATGCACTTTTTACATCCATTTGATATCTTTTGTGAAATTCTTGTGAGCGACATAGGCAAGAAACATCCTTATAGCTTCCAATCTTGCTACGAGGGTAAATGTTTCATCAAAATCTATCCCTTCTTCTTGACAATATCCTTTGGCTACTAGTCTTGCTTTGTTTCTTACCACGCAGAACCTTCCTCGTTCATCTTATTTACGAATACCCATTTGGTTCCAATAACATTTTGATGTATGGGTCTTTGCACTAGTTCCCATACTTTATTTCTCTCAAACTGATTCAGCTCTTCTTGCATAGCTTGAATCCAATGTGTGTCATCGAATGCTTGTGACACATCTTTTGGCTCTATTTGCGAGATGAAGCATGTGAACATAGCTTCTTGTTGAGTTCTAGATCTTGTTTTGACACCTTCTCTTATATCTCCAATGACAAGTTACGGTGGATGGTCTCTCGGCCATCTTACATCGAGTTGGAGTGAGTTAGGCTTGGATTGATCGACTTGCGGTTGTGTTCTTTGTGGTCGGCTCTCTCATAATCACTTAGTTGTAAATTTTCCAGTTCTTTTGAGATTGACTATCTCATCTTCTTCGAATTGATAATTCTGCTTGGCTTGACATAGGGACTCTTACAGTAGGTTGGACGATTCACTTATCGGTGACTCTTCAATGTCTTCCCCATTTACATTTGGCTCATCGAATACTACATGAATGGATTCTTACGTAACCATAGTTCTTTTGTTGAGTATTCTGTAGAAGCTTTGCTTTCACGGTGAGTATCTGAAGATACCCTCATCGACTTTAGCATCAAAAGCCTTTAGGTTGTCTTTGCCATTGTTGTGGATGAAGCATTTACATCCAAATATCCTGAAATATGCAACATTTGGTTTTCTTCCATCCGGATCTCATAGGGAGTCTTTGTCACCGTCTATTTATCATACATCTGTTTTGGGTGTAGCAAGTTTGTGTTGATTGCTTGACCCAAAATCTTTTTGGTAACCTTGCTTGACTAACATGGTCCTTCTTTGCTTCTTTGAGGTTACTGTTCCTTCTTTCGCAACTCCATTCTCACGGAGTCCTTGCGGTGATAGTTCATGACCAATACCATTCTCAATACGATCTTGAGTTATTATTCCATTGACAAACTCGGTTCCTCTATCGATCTTATTTTGATAATGGTTTGACTCTTCTCATTTTGTATCCTCTTCATCAATTTGTGGTAGCTTTTGTAGAGTTTCTTTCTTCTTGCACATGAATATTGTCCATGTATATCTTGAGTAGTCATCTACTACCACCAGGGTGTATTTCTTTCCACTTATCTTTGGTTGGTTCCACTTTGGGCCAAATAGATCCATATGAAGTAGATGCAATATTCTTGTTGAGGATGGGCATGTCTTTTCTTTGAAAGACGACTTGATTTGTTTTCCCTTCGACATGCATCACATATACTTTCCTTCTTGTATCTTTGAGTGCGGAAGTCCTTCTACCGGATGACTTCTTGCTAGCTTGTTAATTGTTTTGAAATTCGGGTGACTCAACTTTTTGTGCCCACAACCAACTTGATTCAATTTGTGCTCTTTGCTAGTAGGCAGTCTTTGGGTGTTGCGGTTGACCAATCCACTACATACATATTCTTCTCTGTCTATTTCCTTGCGGTACAACTTCATTTGATTCAATATCCTTGATTTGGCATATTCCCATGTTGAATTCAACATTGTAGCCCTTGTCACGAGTTGGTGATGCTTAGTAAATTGAAGTTTAGTCCTTCAACATATGCAACATCTGTGATTTCTAAACCATTCCTTTTGATGGATCCAATGCCTCTTATTTCACCAGGGAGCTTCATTTCCTCCAAATATGACTTTTGCTCCTTTGACTTCCTTGAACTTTGACAGATTTCTCTTATTTCTGTCATATGTCCGGAACAGACCACTATCCATGTACCAGGTTCCTTGGCACTCCATTGTTCCTTGAACACCGCAAACAAGGAAATTAGGTTTTAGGTACCCATTCTTGTCTGCGGGTCTGAGGGGTTAGAATTATAAGATGATCCAACCAACCTATAGCCACATGATTTGACTCTAAGAGGTTGCCATCTATCGATGCCATAATCATAATTAATCCTGGCAAATTGCTTGGGGATTCTAGGTTCATACAATTTGTCTTTTTTGTCGTATGCTGCATATGTGTTTTAGCAATTGCTTTTCTTGGGTAATTGTGGTGTCTTTGAGTGTAGTGCCTAGGTGCATATGTGTCTTTGATGAAAGCTCTTATGCTTTTGGAATGGCCTTTGTTGAGTTCTAGGCCTTTGCCATTTGGGCTTGTATTCCATAAGTCTAGGGCGATAGTTCACATTATTCCAATCGGCTTGGCTTGGATATTTTCTACCATTCCCATCATATGTATTTCTTTTATGAGTTTTAAGGATTTTTGGTAGCTCTGCTTCTTCTTTTCTGAGTATTTTGTTTGGAGTCTGTTTGAGGGACTCAAATGAATCTCTTCTCGATTTGTCCTTTCAAAGCCTCTCAACTGGCTTTTTTCTTTTCCTTTGTAACCAAGGCGGTTTGCTTAGTATTGTGCTTTGGATTGAAAGTGTGTGCAACATTTAGAGTTTTGGATTTTTCGGACTCTTCATGACTTGAAGATCCTTTTTCCAAAATTACTCTAGAGGTTTGACATGGCACAAAGGAATTAAATCTAAGCTTTGTCTTGTCTCCACGTTCTCTTTGACTCATAATAAGATCATCCAATGATTTAGATGCCTTAGTGAATGAGGCAATAACATTTTTGAGGTCATTCTCCCTCTTTTCTATAGCGGCAATTTCTGCTATTAATTTAGCATTTTCGACCTTTAAACTTTTATTCTCATCGGCTATTTGACTTAGAGTGCTCGGCTCCTTAGTCGACTTTGAGTTTGACTTTTGAGTAAATTTGTTTTCCTCATTCAATAGTGTGTGTGAAGTTTTAATGTGCTCAAAATCTTTCATCATTTTGCCTAATGAATCATAAAGATCGAGTGGGTGATGAAGTGTGTGTGTCACGATCACTTTCACTAGTGTACGAGCTTGTTGAGTTAGATTGTACCTCATCTTCTTGATCTTGTTCTTTGGCCATTAAGCGGATCAAGGCTTCTTCTTCGAGTCACTTGAGTAGTCGGCTTCTTTGCTCTCGAGTCATTGTCTCTCTTGACTTGGTTTGTCTCGGCCGATCTCTGCGACCATCATTGCCTTTTTCTTCTCTTGTCTTCTTTCTCTCGAAGACCTTTCTTTCTTCTTCGTTTACATACTTGTTGACTACGGGATATGAGCGATCAATAGCATAGTGACCTGGTTGTCTACAATTCCAACATAGATATTCACCTTTTGATCGACTCTTTCTATTCTTGAGTTGTCGGCCCTTTGATACTCAACATGTTGATGATCATTCTCTTGGTTGGCCTATCATCCCTTGATTTGGAGGGGGTGAGTGTCTTCCTCGGAGGATTCACCCTTTCCTCTCTTGTAGTTCTTGTTAAAGAACTTGTTAAATCTTTTAACCATCGGGGCTATTTCTTACGGGTCAATTGCCTCTTTGACCTCGGCTCTCTTTCCATCTTTGACGATTAGAAGCAATTTGTTTTGGGTCAAATGTTGTCTCTTCACAGTCTTTCCTTCTCGGCTCAAACTCGTAGGCTTTGAGGTCCGAGAATAACTCATGATTGGATGTCTTTGATAGGTCCATGGGTGTCTCAATGCCATGACCTTCATTTCCCATTCAAGCTGGAAGACTTTTTAGGATCTTCATACACATTTCCTTCATGTGTATATTCCTTTCCAAGTGTAGACAGACTCATTTGTGATTTACGTAAACCGAGCATCCGTTGATCCAGGTTTTCTCCTGAGATCATTTTAAAGTTCTCAAATTTTTGTCGACCACTTTTGATAGTTTGTTTTCTTTGATTTGCTCGAGCCTTCACAAATCAATGTCGGTTTGTCCCAGATTTCCTTAGCGATTTTGCAAGATTTCACTTTATTGAACATGGCTTTGTCGAAGGTTTTGTAAAGAATGTCCTTGGCTACATTGTCCGGTTGTATCTTTTTTTGTCATCATTTGTCCACTCGGTTCTTGGTTTTCAACCATGAGTGCAGATCTTTGCATCTTCTTCTCCTTGGTGCAACTCTTCGCAATTTGTGTTCACCTTTAATATTTGCGGAGGCCCATCTTCTATCACTATCCACATCTCATCATGTAATCTTTGATAGATGAGCACATGCATGAATTTTCCAATCATCAAATTCTTCAATAGTGAACATAGGAATGCGTGTTAGATTTGCTTCCATGATAATAACTTTTAATGATAGAAAAGAGTTTTGAAAGTTTAAGTACTAAAGCGGACTTTTGAAAAGTTTGGAGATCTAGTTGATAACCGTGCGGAGGGTTCAATGAACCAACCGCTCTGATACCACTTGTAGGTCCCAAGGGGTGTAAGTGTAAGGTTTAGAAGGGGGTTGAATAAACCTTACAAATTTTCGATTTAGGCCTTTTAAATCTACTGAGAGTTCTACACAATGTGTCCTTGATGGACAGTCAAATTAGTCACTCGGTAGAGTTAATTTCTCAACAGACTCAAATTTGAGCTGTTAATAGAGTAACTCAAAATGTTGGCTATAAATTGACTCAACTGTGGTTTTGTTTTATTGGAAGACTTAACACCCTTAAGTTTGATTAAGCAAGTTTTACACTTGATTTAGTACTTATAAATTATCAAATGGATAGCAAATTTATCGTGAGATATGAGCAATTAAAAGTGCGAAAATTTAAATCTTTGAAATGTAAATGACACGATAAAGTTTTTATAGAGGTTCGAAGATGGGGTAATTCTTCTACTCCTCTCTTCTCCAACTCCTGGAGGAATCCACTAAGTAATGATCGGTTCTGAGTGGTAACAGTCCGGATACAAGTCTTGATCACAACAAACGGCCGACTTGATCCTTTGGGACTCGATCACGAGACGCCTTGATCACTCGGTGGCTTCTCGTGCGACTCGGCTTCTTCACGGGGCGTTGCCTTGCTACTCTGACTCACTTGCTTAAGCACTTTGGATTTGATCACGAAGCCCTCCAAGAACTTAAGACTTGGTTCACCTTGAACCTTTCTACAATCCTTCCGGAATGTAGACCCCTTGTTTGATATTTTCCTCTTCAACTAATTGAAGTTCTCTTTCCTTCACGGGTAAGTTGTTGGATTGATGTACTTGAGATGTAGGCTTGAGGATTGAGAATATTTCGATTTTTTGATAAGCTTGTATATCTTCACGTGTGTGTCATTCATGCCCTTTTTTTCTCAAACAAACTCCTCGGCCTTTTATAGTGAACTTTCAAAAATTTGCCCGTTGAAGAGATAGGCTTATTTTTTGAAAGTCACTTTGCGATCGTTGGCTTGCGATTCTTGGAATTCTTTGTTTCCTCGTATGAATTGTTGTTTCACCTTTTCGAGTTCGACACGGTGTAGTGCTTCCCATTGGTTCATTCCAATTGCACGCTTCCTGGGATGAGCACTCCGAGAAAGGTGGTATGGAGATATTACTTGTTTAAGTAAATCTCTTGATTTACGTCTGCAACGGTTCTTTTCGATTATCTCGACTTGACCGCATTTCCTTGCTTTCCCCAGGTGACTTAGAGTCGACTTCCAATCATGGATAACTCTTCTGTCACTTGACTTGAGACTTGGCTTCTCTTGAGTTGACTTGATGATGTTCCACTCACCAGTATCTCTTTGCTTCTTGATCGAGTTCTTATCTCTTCTTTCTTTGTCACTCAGCTGTCTCTCGATCGAGTTTTCCTTTAAGCCTTGATTGTCTTCTTGCGTGTTGGGGCGTAGGCGACTTAACTCATCTTGGCCACTCTAATTGTTACAATATATTTCTGACAAGAATTGGGGTGCCAACTTTCTATTCTAAGTTTTACATGGCATTCATCAAAATCTAAACAATAAAATTCCTAACGGTGGCACACCACGAAAGCGCGCTCCCACCCACGGTCGTTCACGCAGCCGCCACTCACGAGGCCGAGCAAGTCAATTATGTGAATAACCGAGATTTTAATAATAGAGATAATTCATTACCAACTCACTACCACAGGACTTCGCAATCATGAAAATCTCTCTTATAGCAACAACAGGAATGTATTGAATCCACCTCCGGGTTATCCAAACCCATCCAGTTCCAATGAACTCAGAGGTGAAAAGAAGCAGTCGCTAGAGGAGATGCTCGGCTCATTCATCGGAGAGGCCAGGAATTGAATGAATAGGAGTGAGGCACAGATTGATGGTCTGAATACTAAGATGAGCACAATAGAGACGCATATTAGGTCGATCGAGACACAAATGGGTCAGTTGGCTACAGCCGTAAATTCATTGCAGCAGAAGGTAAAGTTCCCAAGTGATATGGAGGTTAATTCGAGAGAGCACTGTAATGCCGTTTACGTGAAAAAGGAAGCAAAACTTCAGCCTGCTCCCGCAGAATCACCTATTTATGCAAAACCAGTGGAATCCAAGAAAATGAAGTTGGAAGATTTTGAGACTGTCTATTTGACAGAGGAATGTAGTGCAATAGTCCAGAGTAAACTACCTCATAAAATGAAGGATCCAGGGAGTTTTACTATTCCTTGTACTATTGGAGGAGTTTTCTTTGAGAAACCACTTTGTGATCTTGGGTCCAGTATGAATCTTATATCTCTTTCTAATGTGACGAAGTTTGGGCTCGGGGAGGTGAAGTTGTCCAATATCACTTTGCAGTTTGCTTTGATCGATCCATCGCCTATCCGTGGGGAATCATTGAAGACGTGTTGGTAAGAATTAATAAATTTGTTTTTCCCCGTGGATTTTGTAGTGTTGGATGTGAACGAGGACAAGAAAGTACCTATAATCTTTGGGCAGCCATTTTTAGCTACAGCACGGGCTTTGATCGATGTAGAAATGGATGAGCTAACTCTGCGGGTAAATCAGGAGAAAGTCGTATTCACCATCCATCCAACCAACAGGCAAAGATTTAAATCAAATGATGGTAAGCAGATGGTTGGGGATATAGCTGAAGGCATTGGTGTTTGTGAAGTTTCTAAGGGAAATGTGGATAGCATGCCTATTGGAGCCCCAACTTGAGGATAATCTGACATAGTCTGGCTAAAGGCTGTAAACTTAACGCTTCTTGGGAGGCAACCCAAGCCCCTTTTATTGCTTTCTTAGTTTTAATATAATTTAGTATTTGCTTTTGTTTTTTCTGAATTTTTTACATTTTTAGGAGTAGTAAGTTGCATCACATCCCACCCCTCTTATTTGTGCAAATCCCACATATTTCACTCCATCTTCACAAAGGAGCACTCTAACACCACACACACCATCTTCATCTCATCCACTCATTATTTGGTAAGTTTGCAACTTCCAAACCCCACCCCATGGTTTTTCCCATCTTGTGATGTTGTGTGATTGGATTGTAGTAGTGTTAGGATAATTGTTGTTGACTTGTGGATTGTGGATTGGTTGCTCATGCTAGACTTAGGCTTGGTGTTGATTTTTGGGATTGAATTGAGTTATCCATTGCATTCACTATCTTTGCCCAAATTCATGCATATGAGGTGTTTGATAAAATGCCCCAATGACAATTTCATATTGTTTAGTGCTATCTTGCATATCTATGCTTATCTTTTTGACATGGTGTTCGCCTTATTTTTAGCTTCACCGCAAGTGTATGGTGTAGTTTATAGAATAGGGTAAGCAAGGCCGTATCCACGGAGACTAATAAATTAATGTGCTAAGTATTCAACTAAGATAGCCTTATTTTTATTTAGACGATCGAAATTGAATAATTGTTGTGGAAGAAAAGACAAGAATAACCACAAAAACACAAGATGAAAATAATAGTGGAATTACCAAGGGAAATGAAATGGATTCCCGGGTTATGGTTTCAATTAATATTCCTCTTGTTTTACGATTTAATCAAAGCCAAAGTTATTATCAATACACCTATAAGACGATCACAACGGTATTTTATCCTCCCTCTCGAGATGTATATAAAGTGTAGATTGAAATATCTATGCTAGTATCTCTTCTCAACATAGGATACACAACTCCCAAATGCACAAAAGATCAAATATCCTCACAAATATTCACAAACCTCTCGATTATGCAAATATTCATGTCAAGTACTCAAGATCTAATATTGAAACTCATCTCTCGAATTATGAATCAATATATCAAACACATGCTAAATCATTGGCCAAATGATAAAACAAGAATAAGAACAAAGTACTCAAATAGGCTTCAAGACAATGACTTCAATTAAGATTAAAACAATCAACAAGAGTTCAATTAATCTACTTTCAAAACCCAAAAATCACAAGAAGTTTAGCTACTCATTATAAATAAACAACTCATAGACAAATTGTTCATCTTCATAAGAAGCTAAAATGAAAGATTAAAGCACAAAGAATGAGAAAACTTAGGGAAATGGATAATCTCTCGATTAATCTTCAATCCTCAAGCTCCGATTTGACCCGATTCTTCCCTTGATTCTTCCTTGATGAAATTGATGTGTTTCTTGTGTTCTTGGGTGTATTCCCAGCCTTTCCTCCATCCTAGATCAAGCCTCCCCTCTCTCTCTTTATAGCCCCTCAAAAGTCCAAGAAAAAGGTGGAGAAACATAGTAATTTCCGCCCGGGAGGCTGCGGTGCGGGATGGCGCGGCGCCCGGCAATTTCCCACAAATGATCCGCCCGGTGCGCTGCAGCTGGGCGTTGGCGGCCTAGTCTGCGCCCCACTTCAAATTTCATACGGCAACAACCTGTATTGGGCGCTGCGTGCCCGAGTTTTTCACCTACCAAATGTTGGAATTTGCTTTTGAGCCCTTATTCAAAGTTGTAGCCCTATCTCTTAACTTTCCATAGACACTTGAATCATATCAATATCAATTTTGTAGAGAGTTATGGCCAAAATACGAAACTCTGCCGGTCTTAGAAATTCCAAACGCATTTGGACTTTTCTTCCAATCAATCTCTCGTTGTTTGCTCGTTCGTACTTATTTTGATACGATTCATTAGTATGACTATAAACTCAATATAATTGGCTCTCAACATGTCTTGGCTACTCAAATGACTCAAAATACTCAAAAACAACACAAAACTCAAGTCTAGGAAGCCCAAATCATTGGTATAAAATCAAGTGAACACATGGCACTATATTTTCCACTTGGGTGCATTATGTACATACTCGATTTTCGATTTCTCACCCATAACCAAATTCCTTGGTTCCACGAGTTTTGTTTTCTTGTCTACCTTGCTAGGTTGCAAAGATGCGAAGCCAAAAGAGGTCGGGCCAAGGCGAATGGGAAGAACAAGACCACACCTCGGAGGCATACAACACCCACGAGCTTGTGCACCAGGATGCATTGTGAGCTTATACGAGACACCTCATACACGTAGTAGTACCACATGACTTCGATAAGGAGCCTTCGCTCCTCGGCTACCAGAAAGTCCTTTTCCCCACCTCTCCATTGGGGACAATGTTGTTTTAAGTTTGGGGGTGCGATCTGTTTTTATTCTTCGAGTCGAGTCTTGAGTTCAAAAAAAACGAAAAAAAAAATAGAGTCTAGAGTCGAGTCGGGTCATCAGTAAAACTGTAAAACTGCATGACTAAGTGAATTTGTTGAATATGAGTTGAACGGTCAAAAGAGCATGTGTTTGAACTGTGATTTAATCTTCTTCCATTAATTCCATCTATGTGCTTAACTCTATTGATTTATGCGGTTGAGTGTTTCTTTTATGATTCCACCGGATTCTAGAACTTGTCGATCACTAGGCGGCGAAATCTAGGTGAAGTAACATTAAGGAAATAATTTAGACCATCTTTGAACAAGCCAGAGCCTAAAATGCCTACCTTTGTATTATATTTTCCCTAGTGTCCCCCTTTGAGCCTTATAACCCGTTTCTTTGGCAACCAATCGAGTACCTAAAGCCTAAATGTGAAAATCCTAATTACCCACCACTCATACACACAAAGTATAGAAAAATGTTGAAGGTTGAGGAGGGTATGATGAGAAGGGTGTGTATTTAATTGAATGAAGTTGCCCGAGAAAAGAAAATATGAAACCCCATGTATGCAAAAGAATAAGTTTGGGGGTCCCGGAAAAAAAAGTGTGAAAAAAAATGAGAAAAATCTGCAGGATTGAAGGTTCATAAACATTGGGGAGGTCAAAAAGTGAAGGGTAGTTGCTAATTGGTGATTTGAAGTAATAATTGTGTGTTTGGGTGATCTGAGTCACTTAATCTCATATTTTCCTACCTTACCCTAAGCCCACATTACAAGCTTTAAAAGTCCTATTGATCCTTGTGTTGCATTAGCCTACATTAGTGGAGATTAGTGTGAAAGACAAGCCTATGGAGTCCGGTAAGCATCTCATCTCTATATTCAAAAAGTGGATCATTTTGAAAACACTTGATTGCGTGAATCCATCTGGATAATGAAAACGGGGTTGGCATGAACATTCCACCTTCGTGATCACATTGTGAAAATACGTGCTTGATTGATAATGAAACGAAATTTGACGAATGAGTTTGGTTGTGAAGTTTTGCAGTTAGTCTGTTGAGTCAGTCATCTTTATATTTATTTCCTTCATGTTTGTTGATTTTATAGAGTCTGTAATTGCTTGAGGACAAGCAAACGTCTAAGTTTGGGGGTATTTGTTAAGTTGGTTTTATACCAACGTATTGAGTATTCTAGACTAGGAGTTTGCATTGTTTTCGGTAGCTCACGAGGCTAATTTTTTTCGCAACATGCTCAAATATCCAATTTTCTCAATCAACTAAACAAGCAAAAGACATCTTTTCAACAAAATTATCACATATTCACCAAATATTTCTTCTCATGAAATCAAGTGTTCATACTAAAATCATACAAAAGCATTCTATACTAATTCATGCTTCTAAATCTAACTTACACAAAAGCATTCTATACTAATTCATGCTTCTAAATCTAACTTACACAAAAGCAATAAACGTCCTAAAGTAATAAACATGCCTAAAAAAATTGAAATTGTTTTAAAATCTATATGCAAAATTTATATGCTTCTACATGCAACCTACATGAAATACAAACATGCAACAATACAAAATCACGCATTCCCCGACACCACCCCCAAAAAAAAAAAAACTTGAAGAAGGCTAAGTAAAAGTGAAGAATTGGAAGAAATTTGTAATGGAAGAAATGGGATAAATTTGGAGTGTTTGAAGTTAAAAAAAGGAAGGAAAAATTGAGTTTGGACCGCACACATGCCGTGTATTTTTACGGGGGCGGCCCGTGTTTTTAAATCTGCTATTTTTACGTCTCTGCGTAGACCAAATACATGGTCGTGTATTATTGCATGGCCATCCCATGTATTTGGTCTCTATTGTGACAAAATACACGGCCGTGTATTTTACACGGTCCATGTAAAATCATTTTTTGATTTTTTTATTTTTAAGAAGAACCAGGAGTATGTCGTGACGCCTTCTACACAACAACTCACAAAAACAAACAGAACTAAAAATTAAGTTAGTAAGATCCAAATCAAATTAAACAAAGGCGATTAAAATTTTGGGTTGTCTCCGAAAGCACTAAGTATTACGTCTTGACCCAGGATGCCTAATTCTCTTCGCTTTCGCTAAATTGTATCGATTGATTAGGCCCTCGTATTCGCACCATTCCTCATAGAATGGCACTTTGCGCATTATTCTCACGGGTTAAGTTCCGTATCGCTTGGGAATTTGCCTTTTTGATGTTGGCCTCCCACCGCTTTAGCGATTTGGGCCACTTGCGTCTCCAAAGACTTCAACCATGCATTGATGTTCGTGTTCGGTTGAGCAACATGTTCCTCTATTCTGTCTATCTTAGCCTCGTCTTTATTTAGTCTAGTTCTTGTTTCTCCGATAAACAAGGCTAACATGTCTTCGACAATCACTTACATGTCTTCGACAGTCGCTTTCTTTTCACTTGACTACGCCTACTACCTTGATTCCCACATTAAAACTCGAGAGGTGGCTGCAAAAACATTTCTATTATTAGCATAAGAAAAGTTCTCATTGTTTCGCCCTGGATGATAATGTGTGGCTTCTGATTGTTTCAATAATTGTTGTTGAAGTTCATTTGTCCCACAAAATTTGCTTCTTCCTCAACAAGCTGGCTCTCTCGAAGTCACTTCTTGGATCGCATTCGGTTTCATATTCAAGACGGATACTTGCTCGGTTAGCATGGCAATTTTATCCTCATCCCGAACCTCTTCCACACGTTTGACATTGGATCTCTCGGATGGCCATTAGTAATTGTTATTTGTCGTCTCCTCAAGTAATTCTAGTGCATCGTCCGGATATTTCCCTAGTAGAGCACCCACGGATGCATCATCTATAATAGTTCTCGTGTTTTCACTTAAACCATTATACAAGTACTATACCTATTGATAATCGGGATATCCGTGTTGAGGCACTTTCTCAACAACTCCTTAAACATGTCCCATGCCTCATACAATGGCTCTCTGTCTTAATTGCGATTGTGTCTTACTAGGGGAAAGTACTTAGCAAGAAATCTCGACTTAGTTCTCGATCAATTGCGGGTGGTGTTAATGAAGATAACCATCCCTTAGCCTTATCGCGTAGAGAAAAGGCAAAAAGCGGCATTGAATGATATACTCGGACACACCATTCATCTTTACAGTGTCACAAATTTCTAAAAATTGCGCCAGGATGTACATTCGGGTCGTCTACGGCTCTCCTCCCAAACTGGTTTTGTGACACCATCGGATCAATGCGGGTTTTAGTTCCAAATTGTTCGCATTAATCGAATACGGACCACTCCCCATACCTCGATTAACTTCCTGCTGAATTAATCCCTAACGACCGCCCTTCGCACAGGCCTCTCCTCTATCCGATTCTGTCCATTAGCACTGGTGGTACCAATGGACGCTCCTCGTTTTTATGTTGCTCACCCCATTCCCATCATTTCCATTTGCCATCGCTTTCGATACTTTCCTTAATCTGTTTCTTTGTCTTTTTCGATCTCCAAGTCAATGGGTATTGGTTCAACTAATTGAGAACGTGTAATCATGCACTATCTGCACTCAACAAAAACAATCTTAAAATAAAAAAATAAAAATATTGCTTTAATTAAGATTGAACTACTTATTACTATATTTATGTAGAATCTTTTAATCCCCTGCAACGGCACCAAAACTTAATCTCGTGAAAATCTTTTCACTAAACTGCAAGTGTACAGTGTAGCTAGCGGATAGCGGCGAGCAAGGTTGTATTCCTCGGGGATTGAATACGAATCACATAAAGTACAATAATCTCGTACTTCAATTTTATTGAAGCGGTCAAATATCAAGAGTTATTATTTATGTTAATCCTAAATTATCAACTAAAAATATCTGAGTATTATTATAGACCCGAACTTCACAAGAACTTAAACAAATACGAAAAGCAACCCTAGGAACATAATCTCAACATGCTTCATCACTATTAATTCCAATTAATGTTTCATCAAAACCAGTTTCGTGTATCTATGGGTTTAATTCCTAAAGTAGTTTATTACTTCTCCCGAGTGGCGCATAAACAGTTGATTAATAAGAATTGCAGGTATCCCTGCTCAACAATTAATATTAACTCCCAAAAGCTCTTAGAATTGAAGTAAACCCCCACAAATAGTTATAGGTCTCCTGACTCAATCCCCGTTTATGTTATGAATTCATTTTTCGTAAGTTAGATCTCATATCCAGAATTTTGAACTAACAAATAAGACATGCAAATTATTGGCCAAATAATCTATAAGAAATAAGCACTCGAATTCATAAATAGAACACAAGAAACCAATTAAGAAGAAACAATCAAATTAGAATTAACATGAATCCACGCTTTTAATCATGCTCTAGGATCAAGAAGTTTAGCCTAACATATTTGAAAACAAAATCATAGACAAACTTGAAATCAAATAAGTTGACATCGAATTAAGTACGAGAACAAAAGATCTAAACTATGATGATAGAACCCTTCTTGTCAAGATGGATCATTCTTCAAAGTCTTGAACTCTTGCGCCTTCGTAGATGGGAAAGATCTTGTGTCGTTCTTCGTTATGTTATATTTTTTCCTAGAAGTGTGTGTTTTCGTATATTGTAATATATGGAATTGTGTCTCAAGCTTTAGGGCTTAGTCTTTCTTTTATAGATGCTTTTAGAGATCCCTAGTAGAGTCTCAACGGAATTTGGAAACAAATCAGCCACGACAAAATACATGGCCGTGTAAAAATACACGGTTGGACCATGTAAGTTGTTTTCTTCTCTTTTTGTCCGGATCAAAGTACCACGACCATGTAATATTACGCGGATGGGTCGTGTATTTCGTCTCTGAAATTCTTCCCTCGAACAAGTCACACGAACGTGTAAAATGACACGGGGACATAATACACGATCGTGTATTATTACATGGGTGGACCATGTTTTCTATTCTTGGTCATTTTTTCGCGTATTTGATCGTCTCTTCGCATTTGGCATTCTTGTCAGGGCCATCCTATTGTATCTTTGCAAATAAAGCTCCGTTTCTGTAAAGGTCACAAGAATACGCAGATCACGCCCACCAAAGGAAACCAACTAAAACATACTAAATGTACATGCAAATGTATCAAAAATGTACCAAAATAAGCCCCTAAAAGCACGTATATTTTACACGTATCGATTATACAAGAAATAAATAAAATAAAAAGGAGAACTTACGTATCAAACTTAAATAAATTCATTTATTTATTTGTTTGCTCGATAGTTTTCAAGGATGTGTTGAAGAACTAATCTGGTTTAATCCTTGCTTCCTCTCAGTAACTTTGAAGGATCTCTCGCGCTCTTTTATTTTAATTTAAATTCCATTGTCATATTTTTCTAAATTAAATTCTCCTTCCCATGTTGATCTTAGTTGTTGTTGCTTCCTCTATTTTATAATTGATTATCTCACTTTTCTTCCGTCCGTAGAGTGTGTCATTTCTTCACCTTTTGATCTGTTCTCCACATTTTAGTGTGTAAAGGAGTCTTTTCTTCATCTTTCGGCGTAGATCAGCTTTTCTTCATCAATTCATGGTGTAAAGTTGCATTATTGCTGAAAAGTATGTAACTAAGTATTGTGGCATATGTTGAATATATCGCGGTAGGAAGCGGTGAGAATTGGAGTTGCCGCGGTAGAAAATAGTTGAAGCTCATGATACATTGTAAAAACATATTGTATACCACGGTACAACACACATGTACTGCGATGCAGGATGCCTCTATACATCTTTGCGGTATAGAAGTTCTACCGCGATGCGGGTCGCTACTCTATGTTTTTCTTCTATTCGAATCATGGTAATACCTTTGTGTATTACGGTATACCATGTAAAGCTTTTTCTCCATTTTCTTCCATTTTCTCGATTCTTTGTTACTTGAATACCTATTATGACTCGAATACACTTCAACATCATACATACAATAATTTTGACTCGATTTACTCAAAAATAACACAATAATTAAGCTATGACATCAAATTTATTGGTAGAAAACAACTTAACAAAAATCCCTACCTCAATTTATTTTTCGTAATCCTTGTTATAAACAATATGGTTATCATAATCCTCTCGATTCTCGAATCCTACATAAATTATAAAATTATAATTAACAAAATTGTTTAAGAATTAGGCTGAGTTGCAAAATGAATGGATTTATAAAAAGAAATTACGAAATTTGATTTAGGCCTTGAAAGACTAATATCGGGACTCCTGGCAAAATCCCCAATTAAATAAAAACCCTAATTTCCTATCTCTTCTCTCAAACTCTCTCTTCCCTTTTCTCTTCTCCACTCCTCTATTTCTCTTTTCTTTCTTTCTTTTTTTTCTCCTTTTCTTATCTCTTCGTCCTAGCCCCTACATCCCTAACACGGCAACCATCCACCACTCTTCCTTTTTCTCTTATTTTCTCGACTCACCTCCTCTCTATATCAACCCCTTCACACTCCCCAACATACAAACCATCGCCCACTTTCACACCTCACGCCACCCATCACCACGGAGGTCGGTGGCAACCGGGTCGTCGGCGGCGGCAGCGACAACTCGTTAGTTGGCACGGTGAGGCAGGCGCGGCGCCATTATCTTTCTTCTCCTCCTTTTTATTTTATATTTTTCTATCGTTCGATTTGTTTTTTTGTGAATAAAAATATGTGTATATTTTGTATATTCCGCGATTGGTGGTGGATATGTGTTCAAGAGATTTTACATGAATTTAGAATAAATGGCGGAAAATGTGTAGGGGAAAAACATAAATTTATATTGATAATTTGTTGTTGAAGATTGATGAAATCCTTTTATGTTAGAGTCATAACCGATACTTTTCATCTCATTTCATTAAATGAAAATATTTTTATATTCATAATCGAAAATCGCATTTAAATGATTAATTATTATAATAAAATAAAATTCTAATTATAAATAAATTAATAATTCTAATTAAATAGAAGTAAGGGTTAAAAAACCTAAATTGAATATGCCCTAAATTATAAAATTAGAGATTTAAATCCTCAAATTGAATCTAATAGAAAATCCTCGTTTGATTTTATCCCTAATTTTATGTGTATCACATCCTACAATCCTTAAAAATAATTTTGTCCTCGAAATTCGTTAACTTACCATGGATGATAAAATTTGGATATTTGGCAATAATCTTCTCTTCTTGCTTCCACGTGGCTTCATTTTTGTCATGGCGTCTCCATTGAACTATAATTAATGCAATATCTTTATTTCTTAGTTTGTGGATCTTGTACTCTAAAATCGACTTTGGTCATTTCTCGTATGTCAAGTCCCCTTAATTTCAAAATCCTTAAAGTTATCGATGTGACTTGGATCATGAACATATTTTCTCGAGTATCTAAACATGGAAAATATTATGCACACTTAATAAACTTGATGGTAATGCCAATTTACTACCAATCTACTCAACTAATCTACTACAACCCATATAGCCTTATTTCCTTTGAATGATCGCGGAAGCCCAACCATAAATCCATAGCTATATGTTCCCATTTTCATTCTAGGATTTCAAGTGGTTTGAGAAAACCTGACGATTTTTGGTGTTCGGTCTTCACTTGTTGACAAGTCAAATATTTTTCCACAAAATTTCCAATATCTCTCTTCATACTTCACCACCAAAATATTTCTCTTAAATCTTGATAGATCTTTGTACCTCTAGGATGAGTTGTGTATGGTGTACGGTGAGCTCCTTCAAGAATTTATTTTCTAATTTCATCTTTTTTAGGAACAAACGATATCCCTTCATAAGTTAAAACACCTTCATCTATTAAAATAAACCCCTTAACACACCCTTTTTGGGCTCGTTCCTCCATTTTGTTTAAAAAATTATCTCGGGTTGAGCTTCCTTAATTTTACCCTTTAATGTATTGCGTTTGTACTCCTGGCGGTTACTACTACTTCAATCTTCATTTTAACAAACTTCCTCATCGATCTTCTTGTTCAGTTATCAAACTCGACATTTCTCCTTTAGTTTTATGACTTAGAGCATCAAAAACCACATTAACTTTCCCAGAGTAGTAGTTGTTAGGAAAATTATTGTATAGATTTTGATGATGCTTAGAAAAATTTGTATTAGAAAGTAGGTACCCCATTTCAATGTAATTTTTGCACATATAATAGATAGGTCTTTGGTGACTCAAAAACACCAAGTGATAGTGCGAAAGACTTGTCAAGAAATCATCGGAAGACTCACATCCGAGTAATGGGAAGAACCGGTGATTCACGGTGAGAAATCATCGAAGACTCTCGGCCAAGTCGGCCAAGTCTTTTCGGAAGACTAACAAAGATGTCCATTAGAAGAATATGTCAAAAGATTCAAGCTTAAGTCAAAAGGGGGTAAAGCGGTGAAAGACTAAAACATCTAAAGAAGTCTGTTGCACTATGTTCAAGGAAGTTACTTATTTATTTTAGTAACAAGGATATGTCTGAAACTTTAAAGTACTTAAGCTATAAGGATGCAAGATGCATAAGCAAATGGAAAGCAAGCGATTGCTAACACCTTTTAAGAAAGCTTGCGTACAATGATGGGTTAACATCTAAAGTCAAGATAAGACAAGCCAATGAACAAAAAGGGTTTCAATTTTTGTCTATCTCTTCAACGGACAAAAATTCAAACTCTACTACAAAAAGCCGAGGATTTTTTAGAGAGAAATAACACTTACAATACAAGCAAGAAGCAATATGAGTAATTAGACACAAGAGCATTCAATCAAGAAATTTAAAAATAATCTCTCAAGCTTAATAGCATATCAAAGACACTTTATCCAAATTGTTAATTTATTAAAGAAGAAAACATTTGTGAAAACAAACAAGTGTCTACACTTTGTCAAGAATTGAAAGAGTGTAGTAGGTTCAAGTTCGAACCAGTTACAATCAAATAAGGGATGTGTGAACAAATCTCGAAGATTCGAGAGCTGGAGTAATTAAGCGACTATCCGGTGAAGAGTTGAATCCCAGGATGTGTGATCAAGGTTGTTTGGACTATACTTTTGTAACTAAAGTCACATGTTACATTAATGGATTCCTCCTGGAGTAGGAGAAGAGTGGAGTATAGGAATTTCTCATCCTCGAACCACTATAAATTTTCGTGTCTTTACATTATTGCTCTTATATTCCTGCATTTTATATTACATTACATATTTGCTATCCAATTAATCGCATAATTCTCTAAAACACTAAGTGTTGATAATGAAAACTCATAAGGGTGTTAGTCTTCTTCCGCTAACTTAAAAGAAAATGAGTTTTAAGGCGATTGACTATCTTCACCGAAGTTACTCTATGAACAACTTTTTCAAGAAAATTGTTGAGTGGTTAACTCTCTGCTAATCTTCAACTTAGTTGTCTAAATAACTAAGTCAAGTTTCTTAAACTCGATTTAGAAGAATCAAAAAAATTTGAAGTTTATTCAATCCCCCTTCTAGACTTTACCCAATACCCTTTGGGATTTACAAGTGGTATCGAGCCGTTGGTTCAAAGAACCTTTCGACCTTTGTTCTTGAATGAGATCTATATTTTCAAAAGCGAAGAACACTTTATTTTTTTCAAAGCTTTTAAAGAGTTATTATTATGGAAGCAAGTCTAACTCGTATTCCCATATTTTCTATTGAAGAATTTGATGATTGGAAAATATGTATGCGGCACATCTCTCAAAGATTGCGATGAAATATGGTTTATCATTGAAGATGGATCTCTTGTGGCTAGAGCGGCGAGTGCATGAGATGAAGCTACAAGAAGCAAAATTGAGGTTGATAAGCCTAGAAGTGAATGGACTAATGAAGATAGAAAAGACACAACCTTGATAATGTTGTTAAGGATATTATATACAAGACATTGAACAAAGCCATGTTCAATAAGGTCAAGTCGTGCAAGACAACCAAAGAGATTTGGGATAAGCTGGCCTTAATCTGTGAGGGCACAAAACAAATAAAGGAAAATAAGCTTACTTTTGCAGTTCAAAAATTTGAAAATTCCAAAATAATGATTGGAGAGTCATTGGATCGATTAGATGCAAGGTTCACAAAGATAACAAATGAGTTATCTACTCTTGGCATGAAGTACACATAAAAAGAAATATGTATGAAGATTCTAAGAGCTCTTCCGAGTTGAGTGGGAAATGAAAGTGATGACTCGAGGCACACTCAATGGACCTCTAAAGGCCTATGAATTCGAGCTCAAAAGGAATAGGCAAGATGAGATAATTGCACCAAAGACTGCTCCTTGATAGCGGTGAGTCTAAGTCGATAGGCTCAAAGCATATCATTAACAAGGAAGGCATTGTCTTAATGGTTAAGAGATTCAACAAGTTCTTCAACAAGAACTACAAGAGGAATAAAAGGAGAGTCCTCTAGAAGGCATTCAGCTCCCTTTAAAGGAAAAGAGGAGAGACCCTCCAAGAGAGCTGAAAAGAAAGTAGAAGACTTGTGCTAGAATTGATAGTCGGTCACTTTGCGATTGGTGTCATTATCCACCATCAACAAATACGAAATGATGAAGAAAAGAAAGTCTTTAGAGAAAGAAGAAAGGAAAGAAAGAAGGCTATGATAGATGTTGAGACTAACACAACCAAGTGTAAAGCGGCGAAGAGTCGAAGCGATGAAGTTGACTACTCTTCCGACAATCGGAAGGAGAGGCATTAACTGTCTCATGACCAAAGAACATGAAGAGGTAAATCTTAACTCATCCGATTCGAACTGATGATAGTGATCATGACACACACATCATCACCCATAGATCTTTATAATTTATTAGGAAAAATGATGAAAGATTTTGAGCACATAAAATACTACACACTCTTAAATGAGGAAAACGCCAACTTAAAAGCCAAAACTCACAAATGATGAAGAGTTGAGTGATCTAAGTCACTTAGGCGAGAAGAATAAAGAGTTGAGAGCTGAAATTGATAAAGTCAAAGCAAAATGTGTTGCTCTGAGAAAAGCGAGAGCTAGAACTTAAAAGTGTTATTGCATCACCAATAAATCATCTAAAATATTGGATGAATTAATGATAATACAAAAAGAAATTACAGATAAAGCGACTAGGATTCATTCCTTTTTAAATGTACTGAGACTCTAGAGTGATCTTAGAAAAAGGGTCCTCAAGTAATCGGTGAGTCCAAAAATATAAGACACCACATACTACACTCAAATATCACCAAAAGCACACACATGCGGCCTTGGTTGCAAAGACAAAGGAAAGAAGCCGATTGATTATACTTTGAGAGAACTACTTTGAAATAAAATTAGGAAGAGTTCCTTAGCGGACTCCAAACAAGAAGTATTCTGTTAAATCAAAATAGAACTACCAAAACCCCTAACTTTCGAGAGAAAGAAAAATATGATGGGAATGGTAGAAATTATCCAACACAAGCTAATTGGAATACACCCATGAAAAATCGGCATATCCCAAAGGGAAACAAAGCACATTGACAAAGGCCTAAAAATCAATATAGGTCATTCCCTAGGTATGCAAATCAAAGACACGTATGCACCCGGACATTATGCACATAGAGCACAATAGTTTCCATATTATCACAAGAATGCAAATGTACACATGCATACACAAACATACGAACAAAAGAGACAGTTGTATGTAGTAAAAGCACCCAAGATTTCGAAAATTCATTATGATTATGGAACCGAAAGGTCGCAACCCTTTAGATTCAGACCGTTTGGTTATAAGTTGGTTGGAACACCTTATAGTGCTAACTTGATAGAACCCCCAGGAGTTTATGGGTACCTAAAGTTTGGTTTCCTTGATTGCGGGGCTTAGTGAACAGTGAGTGCCAAGGAACCTGGTACATGGATAGTGGATGTTCCGGACATATGATCGAGAATAAAAGCAATCTAACAAAATTCAAGGAAGCAAAAGGAGCTAAAGTTATATTTGGAGGAAATGAAGCTACGAGGGAAAGTAAAGGCACTGGATCAATCAAGAAAATGGCTTGGAAATCACGGATGTAGCATATGTTGAAGGCTTAAACTTCAATCTTCGAGTATCAACCAACTCGTGACAAATGATACAATGTTGGATTCAATATGGGAGTATGCGAAATGAAAGATACCGAGATAAATGAAATTGTGTTGTTTGGGATTAGAAAGAAGAACATGTATGTGATAGATTGGTCAACCGCCACACCACACAAGCACATGTCTACTAGCAAAGAGCATAGTCAAGCAAGTTGGTTGTGACACAAGAAGTTGAGTCATCCAAATTTCAAGACTATCAATAAGCTTGCAAGAAGTCATCCGTACAACCCGACTCTGTGTACAAAAAGGAAACCATATGTGATGTCCGAGAAGGAAAGCGATCAAATCATCATTCAAGGAAAAGACAAATCCTTCATCAACATGGATTTTGCATTTGTTGCCTATAGATTTATTTGGGCCAGTGGAGCCAACAAGCATTAGTGGGAAGAAATATACCCTTGTGGTAGTGGATGATTTTTCAAGATACACGTGGACCATCTTTATGTGTAAGAAGAAGGAGACATTGCAAAAGATTCCTCACCGATGAAGAGAGTTTAAAACAAGAAGAGCCAATCCATTATCAAAGATAAGATAGGACAAAGAAATTGAGTTTGTCAATGGGATTATAGCTCGATTATTGTGTAGAAAATGGGATTGCTCATGAGTTGTCACCGCAAGAACTCCTCGTGAGAATGGAGTAGGTGAAAGAAGGAAAAGAACACTCAAGGAAGCTGCAAGAACCATATAAGTCGAAGTTCTTGCGCGCTAAGAGATCTTGGGGCTGAAGCCATCAACACACTTGCTATACTCGAATAGATGCATGATCAATAGACAATTATCCAAAACCCCGTTGAAATTTGGACAGGGGAGAAAGCCAAATGTGGGATATTTTCATATTTTTTGAACCAAATGCTTCATTCATAATAATGGGAGATAGCTTGAAGGTTTTTAATGCTAAAGATGAAGTAATATTTCTTGGATATTCATATTAGAGTAAAGCATTTAAGAATTCGAACAAAAGAACTATGGTCACAAAAGAGTCAATTCATGTAGTATTTGATGAACCAAATGTCAATGCGTAAGACATTGACGAGTTAGTGAGAAGATGAATCATCGAATTATTCAAAAGAATCCTTTTTTGAGACAAAGATCTAGAAGACTCGACCTAGATGAGGACGAGATAGTTGAATCTCAAAGAGAGCCGGAAAGACTACGACTAAATCCAAATGACCAAGATGAAGTTGTTCAAGATAGCTACAAGCAAAACAATCCAAGATACTTACTCCGTGATCCGGACTCTCACCGCAATTATTTCAAAATTTTCAAATTTTTGAACAAAGAATAGTTAATTTATTTTCCTTAATTTGATCGGATCCTTCACAAATTAAAGTTAGTTTTTCCCATATTTCTTTGGCCGTTTTGCAACATTTGACTTTGTTAAACATGGCCTTATCAAGAGTTTTGTATAAAATGTCCTTAGCAACATTGTCAAGTTATATCTCTTTTCTGTCTTCATTTGTCCACTCGCAACGTGGCTTTTCCACCATAGTAGGTCTAGGTTCTGCAGTGCATCATCTTCTCCTTGACGACGCAATTCTTCTACAATTTGTATTGACTTTTAGTATTTGTAGTGGCTCATCCTCAATTATGAACCATATCTCATCGTGTAGAATTTGAAAGATGTGCTTGCATCGTATTTCCAATCATCAAATTCTTCAACAAGTGTTGATTCTTTGAAAAAGAATGAGATCTAGTTCGAGCTTGATGTGGAAGGCTCAATGAACCAACCGCTCGATACAACTTGTAGGCCCGGAAGGGGTGATAAGTAAAGTTTAGAAAGGGGTTGAATAAACTTTACCAACTTTTCGTTTTTAGTCCTTTTAAGAATTTGAGTTGACTCAAGTCAACTAAGTCCTTGGTGGATAGCTAGGTTTGCTTATACTGCAGAGTTAGTCACTCAACAACTTGATGACCTATTGATAGTATAACTTAGTTGTTTTAGCTAACACTTTAAAATAACAATTGACTCGGTTTTTAACGACTTAACATTTTCATCCTTAGTTTTGAATACGTTTTTCAACACTTGTTTAAGCGAGGGTTATTATCGGTTGACTTAGCGAATTAACAATCGCCAGATATAAAGATAAGCAACAAAGATAAAGTATGTTGAAAGTAAAAAACACAAGCAATTTATATTGGTTCGAGGATGGTGTAATTCCTCGAATCCACTCTTCTCCAACCCTGGAGGAATCCACTAATATAAATTGACTTAGTTACAAAATGGTTACTGATTCAAGTCGACTTTGATATATAGCTAGCTACTCTAGGACTCGAACTTCTTGACAAGACGGTTGCCTACTACTTGACTTCCTTCAATCTTTTAGATTGGATCACTTAGCCCTCCAACGGGTTCAAAGCTACGGTTCGATCCGGAACCTTACTACACCTCATTCAACCTTGGAGAGTAGACCCCTTGTTCTTGAAACAAGTTTTCCTCTTCAACAAATGAAGTCGTCTTTCCTTCACGAGTGTGTTGGATCGATTTCCTTGAGTTTAGACTTGAGGATATTCTTTGAATACTTGAGAGATATTGATTTGCGGGTTATTTGCTTGAATGCTTGCGTTCGTAGATTTTGGGTTACCTTCTCTCAAATGAATCTTGACCTTTTTAGTGTAAATTTGAAAATATATTCGTAGAAGAGATAGACGTATTTTCAAACTCCACTTTGTAAGTTGTTGGCTTGTCTTGTCTTGCGGCATTGATGGAGACTTTACCTTGAATTTAATGCTCTGCAGCCTTTCCTTAAACTCTGCGAGAATTTTAGGTACATCCCATTCGCTCCTTGCTTTTTGCACTCTTTCAAAAAACAAATTTATTGTAAAAGCGATCGACACATGTCTATTTCAGCAAAACCTTGACTTTGCTTGACATCGGATCTCTTTTAGCTTTCTTTGATCATGTCATTTGCATACCCCTTTGACATCGATTCCAATAATTTTGGAATGACTTTCTTTGTCGATCGGACCGAGACAGACTTTTTCATCACTTGACCGAACCTTCATTTCACATCACTAAGCCGCCACACAAAGTGGGTCTTCTCTTCGATCTTGATCGAGTCCTGCAATCTTCAACTTGGTTGTTTCCACTCGACTTACATAGCCTTATCTATTCTAAGTTGATTTATAGTTGAATAGGGAGTCAACTTCCTAATCTAAGTTTTACATGGTATCATAAAAATATATTACATAAATTCCCAACATTATCATAGGTGGAAGGCGAGAACTACAATCCTTCGGCCTACAAAGGCGGTAGTGAAGGAAGAATATCACAAGTTGATGGATGTGGTGTCCAAGTGCATGGACATCTAATTCGTTCATACAATCAAATGTTAGTGACTAAGCCGATCGTCATTCTTGCTATTATGAAGGAGATGGAAATCAACTGGCGGAGTTCGTGTATGATAAGCTCTGTTAGAATGTTACGAATGTGGAGATGGGCGATAGGAAGTTCAAGAGTACCCCGGGATATGGGCTAGTCATTGGTTATCTCTAGAGAAAGAAGAGTTTACCTGAGGAAAAGGAAACCATTTTACGTGAACAAGAGGTTGTTCGGAGGCAACCTCTCTCTTTGCCTGAGAAGAAGGCCCATGCTAAGAAAAAAAAAGCACTTCTAAGGGGAAGACAACCGAGAGTGTCCCACTGCTCGTTCAATTAAAGGAGAACAACTCGCCCTAGAAAGCCGGCTACACCGAAGAGGCGGAAAAACTCGAGAGGCAGTGCGCGAGATGAGCCTAATGAGTCTATTGTTCGAGTTGACTCGGAGGAAACAAATTTCGTTGAAATTCCTCCGGAAAGAAGGTCTAAGTGAACTCAAGGTATATCTTCACCGTGATTGTGTAACTCCCTCAAGAAATTTTGCCAAGAACATTGTAGAGACAATTGTAGAAATTATTGGAGAATCACCGTGGAGGTAAGGCCCGATACAAAAGAAAGCTTATCTGCCACTCTTTGTTGAATCTTTCTAAGGTACAATTGAATCATTTGAAGAGCACTCCTAGCTTATCTTCATGCGGAGGCAAGGTTAATCGAGTGGAGACATTGGAAGGCGAGCAAAAGTAGATATCAATTCAAGCGCCCGAGATGATTGAAAGAAGAATGGCTTGAATTTTTAGATGATGCCTCGGTTTCTCGAGGCTCTTGAAAGCGATTATATAACAAGGGTGTTTTGTATAAGAAGAAGGGGAAGAAAAAGATTTGGCAATCGGAGAAGGGAAAAGTTGTGGAAGGAACGCACATATGTATGTTTGAAATAGATGCGGATGTTTAATCGAGGATGATGAGGAGGATCTAGAAGAAGTTGAAGGCTGCGGAGTCACGGTAAGCCCTAAGGGAGTTTAAGGAGCTAGGCGAGCAAAGACATAGACTAGGCTAGGGAACCTTCATCCCCTACTCATATCATTGGAAATGTGATGGAGGAGACAACTAACCTTTCATCACCCGCTCACTCTCACTCACCAATCACAAAATCCTAATCGGGGTGAGTCTACGGTTGAGATCATGGAGAAGGAACTGCAGAATGAAAATGTTGAAAAAGAGGCCGAGGCCCAACTTAGAGATGAAATGAAATATGGAAACTGAGAACCCAGCTGAGCCATCCCAGAAGACTAATATCGAGACAGTAGAGGTCGAAACAGATGTTCGAAGTGAAGTCGTGGAAGAAGTAAGTGAACATGATGTTGTGATACTGGTGGCCAATGACGTTCCGGTGGTTGAGACTACTGAAACCGAGGCACAAGTGGAAATTATGGTGGGGGCTACAACGGTTGAGACTGCTGTCAGCAAAGATGTTGAAATCAACTGATGTGGATGTTGATATTATTCAAGATCTAGCAGCGACTGAGACTGCTGCATGGAATATTGTTCAAGACCCAGCAGCGGTTGAGACTACTGCAGGGAATGCAGATATGGGTGAAGAGTTAGTTGAGCCAGCAAAAATCGATGCGGATAAATGAAGCAAGCGGTGATATGGAATGCAGGAAGATACTCAAAACCGAGTTGAGTTAGAAAATGATGGATTGGAGGCAAATCGACATGGCCGAAGATGAACAAATTGAGATGGACATCAATGACATAAGCAATCAAACCCGGATGAAAGTAATCAAGCAACAGGGTCCAACTTTGCACAATATAGGTTTGTGCTAGCTGACCCACCCCTCAGCCGCTAGATCACTGCAGATAACGTTGTTGAGATAAGCGTCACGCAAACAACTCAATCGGAAGACACAATCTGCTGCCCGGTGAAGTTAACACTAAGGCACGATCTGAGTCGGCTCAAAGAGCTAACACATCTCACTCTTGCCAATGAAACTAACACAATCGAGGCACAAATAATTTATAGTCGGGGGAAAAGGCAGAACCCTATTGGAGATGGAGTATGACCTTCCTCAACTCCTATTGACAACATTAGTCCGAGAGACTTTGTGTTCCCGAGAAGAGATTCCGAGCCACGAAGAGATAGAAACCTCAAAATTCAAATGATCCGGACATATTGAAGAATCAAAGGATATGGGAGAACACAGTTTGATTCCATAAAACCCGTGAAGACATCCATGGTATGAATTTGCACCCAGGATTAACCAATTCGTGTTTGAACTCATAAGAGCCTTTAGATACATGATGCCATCGACCCGGCTCTTCTTTGTTCGAACTTTACAGATTCAAAGAGTGGCCAAGCTAAACAAGCAAGCCGGACAAGTTCGATTTATAGAGTCGAAGTTCGAAAGAGCTTTGGGGAAATGGAAGATATGGAGCATGGTTTTTCGGATGTCTACTTACACATTGACAATTATGATGCTCACTTAAGTAGTGAAATCTGTTGCATTCTGCTCAAGATCAAGGAGTAGGTTCTTTGAAACTAAAGCTCTTCGGAGGGAATAGATTGGGAGCTTCAAACGTCTTTACAACAAATTGCTAATATCGGTTTTGTTCAAGTGGCCTTTCGAGAATCGCCAAAAGGACCATATAAATATGATGAATGAGAGCCACCAGAGTGGCATGGATTTGTTAGCTGCAAAGGTTGAGAAAAGTTCGAACATTTGGAAGCTTCAATGAATCAAAAATTATCGACTTTGCAAGATCACCGATTGAACTCGGTAGCGTGTCACTCTACTACCGTTCCTCAACCCAAATGAAGTTAGACTAAATTTTGGAGACTATCCAACCTCCATCTCGTGTTGATGCCAAAAGGGGGAAGAAAGTATAGATCCTCCTACAACATCTCAAAAGGCAAAGGCACTTTGCAAACACTTTGATTGTCTCGATTCCATCATCTCTTTCACCGATGAAAAGGATGAGCTCGCTCCGCAAAAATCGAAGGAAGAGATTGTTGCTCTTGATCGAGAGATAGGAAGACATAATAAATTTGCTCGAAATGATGGTGGGCCACTAGCAGGTCAATCTCCAAGGAAAGAACTAATGAAGAATTGAAGCTCTTCTCTTTGAAGGTTATTATAAGGGGATGAGACTCGCATATGCTTGGGAATTGTATTGGGATAAGGGCCTGGATGACATTAAAAAGACCGGGGATCAACCAACTCGTAGTCGGAAGACTAAAGGTCGTGAGTACATCCTCAAGTCAACAAATGGACTTTAGGCGGTCAAGTTCCCGAGGTGGCGGCCAAGTTCCTAGAGGAAGAGTATGTGATAGAGGTAGAGAAAGAGGTAGAGAATCATCTTCCTCGGTGGGAGAGAAAGATCTCAAAGACAACCTAGAAGAATCTCTCCACCAAGAAGAGCGGTGGTGTCATGTCCATCAATCCCTAAAAAGAACAGGTTGCCCTCTTGGATCGGTCTTGATGAAGTTCAAGAGAAGATGAAAGAAAAATAGTTGAGTGGAAAAGACAAGTTGAAAGAGAAGAGATCGAGAAAAGATCCGGAGGCGGAGGAGAAAAAAGATAGGGGAAACAATCGTAAAATGTTGTACTTTTACATTTACTTGTACATACACATTGTATTGTAAGTGCCTAAATTTTACATGAATAAAATTTTATTATTCTTTCAATTATTTAATTTCAAGGAAAAGATGTTGCAATAAGTTTTGGCATCATTAATGTTAGGCGTAAAAATACCCACCTAATTTACCGCAAGTATATGGTTGTCAAGTTTTAATATAGTGTAATAAGTCGGGTTGTCGTATCCACAAGGAATATATGTGTAAGTACCAAATATAATTACCTATGCTATATTTGACTGATCAATAATGGATGGATTTATGGATTTATAACTAACAATAATTAAGTGTGAATAAAAATACAAACATCTACATATAAATCTACGGAGATTTATTCTAGAGGTTGATTTTATCAAGTTATCACTTATGTAAGATAAACAATCTATCTATTTCAAGCAATGGTTTATAAGTTAAAATTCTCATTTTAATCAACTACCTCTCTCGAGTGCCTAGTGATTTTAAATTATAAAACATGATTTCGATATCTCTATAAAAATCTCAATAATTATAATTCTAAATAGAACAATGGAATTTCTACAACAACTTCAAAGGATTTATAAATCTCTCGATTATATAATTTTTATGTTGTGTTATTCTAGATTTGGTATTAAACCCCTTCTCTCGAATGTGGATTAACACATTAGGCATCAAAGATTAATGACCATGTAATCAAGATGTAATTAATACAAATAACACAAATAAACCATGAATTGCACGAAATAAAATAGATCTACAAATCAAACATAAGATCAAATAAGATTACATCAAGCCCCTATAATATCTAATTTAATACATCAAACAACACACGAAGAATTTCGATACATACGAATTAATACGGAATTATCTTTGAAAAGAAAGAAAGAAGAAGGAAAAACTTAATTTTAATGAAGTGCTCGACAATTCTCCAAATGTTGATGAATTAGTCCGTTCTTCCTCGCAGCATCGAAGGATCTCTCCCGTTGTTTTCCCCAATATAATTCCATTATTATATTTTTCTATCAATTTCTTTCTCCCCATCTCCCGGTCTCCCTCCTCCCTGGTGCCTTCTTCTTGAACTCACAAGTATTTATAATCAAAATTGGTAGGTGTTTCTTTGTCAAGAAGATGGGTCTCCTTAGTGTCCATCACCGAGATGTCTTCCACTAATTTTCCTTTTGATCCAGTAGATTATTATCTTTTTCTTCTTCTTTACGATAATGCTTCCCCGTCGTTAAATAATCTTCGTGGTTTTCTCACCGTGTAAAGTCGAATTATTCTTTGAAAACTATTTTGTAGGTACTTGTGGTAGGTATCGAATGTATCGCGATTGAAAATAAGCAAAATCACGGCATGCATTTAATTGAACCGCGAAGATAAAACGAATTGTACCTTGCTGACAAATATATAATGCATATAATTAAGTGTATCGTGGTACACGTACACAAAATGTGTACCACGGTACACATCAAGTTTTTATTATTATTTTTCTTTTTTTTTTTCTATTTTGTTTCTTTTTTTCTTTTCTTTTATTTTCTTTTTCTTTTTCCTTTTTTTCGTTTCTTTTCTTTTTCATTTTCTCTTTGCTTTTTTTTTTCCTTTCCATTTCATTTCTTTTTTTCTTTTCTTTTCCGTTCTTCCACCGTCGTGATTCATTTTCACCGTCTTCCACCCATTTCTTGATTTCTTGGTACCTTGATACCTATTACAACTTGATGTACAATTTCAACAATAATCTGGACTCAATTTACTTAAAAACAATACAATTTTTAAGTCTTAGGATACCTATTTTGTTGGTAAAGTTCCAACTTAACAAATACCCCAAACTTGAATTGTTGCTTGTCCTCAAGCAATCAAAACCACTCAAAACAAATGAGACACGGCCGTGTTTTCCCTCAAGAGTGTAAAGATTTTGGACACGGTCGACCGTATCTGAATTTTTATAAATAAAAATAAAAAAACAGAAAATAGATATATTTATAGAAAAATACTCTATTAGCTTCGGAAAACCCAACATGCACACAAATCAATTTAAACAAATCACACAAACCTCGGGTTGCCTCCCAAGAAGCACCAAATTTATAGTCTTCACCGGACCATTGTTTTACTCAACCTGGATCTAAAAACAAGTGTCGATCATGCCACACCTTAGTATTTTCCAATAGTATAGGCGATCCTTTAGTATATGTAAGACGTAGATGATTTAGGATCATTTTGAGAATATTTTGGAAATCAAAAAATGTGCTCCTAACCATTAAAAATAGTTTTTCAATTATAGTAAAGATATTTCTATTTTTATTTATATTAAATATCAATGAATTTGTATAGCATATGAATTGATTACCATTTTCAAGAATTGTTCCATCTAGTGTATGCTTCTTAAAATTTGATAAATTGGTATTGAAGCTTACATCTAGAGTGCACACATTTTTATCAAAAAGAGGATTTTCAATTGAGTGAGAGATAGAAAAACTCCCTGAGTTAATTTGATGTGGCTCCTCTTGTGAGATCGGATTGCACTCTTTAAAAGTCTCCTCCAAATTTTAAAGGTTATCCACCTTTTTCATATTGGGCAATTCCTCACCATGTTCACGATTTTCTACTTCATCAGGTCCCAAGAATTATGACAATTTTTCATTCTTAATTTGGTCAATCATTTGTTGGAGTGACTTTGATGTATATTGACATTTAATATCAATTTGTTGAAATTTTGTCTCGCTCGTAATATTCTATCATCAATGTCCCGATATCTTATCGTACTCTCTACGATAAATTGAGCAATAATTTCCTCCAATTTGGACTGACGTTTTATCTCAACTTGTTATTTATTGTCTCACATCACCTAAGAATTGATAAAATATTTCTTCCACGTGAAGCAATTGTTCTTGTGGTTGATAAGAGATTTCATGATTTGTAATATCCTCGGCCCATATATTTTCTTGAGGTGGATAATAAGGAACAAAAGTGTTCACTCCTTGACTTCCAAAAATCCCCATAGCATCATCATTGGCCAATTATAAGCATACATTGTATTTCATCCAACGATGTGCCTCCAATAAAAAAATTACACAAATTAAAACAATAAAGAAAGAAAGAAAAATAAAAAAAATAGTCAAATTACAACTAGGCAATCAACCTTGATATCACACAAAACGCATTCCCCTAAGCAATGGCGCCAAAAACTTGTTAGGCGTAAAAATACCCACCTAATTTACCGCATTATACGGTTGTCAAGTTTTAATATAGTGTAATAAGTAGGGTTGTCGTATCCACAAGGAATGTGTGTGTAAGTACCAAATATAAATTACCTCTGCTATATTTGACTGATCAATAATGGATGGATTTGTGGATTTATAATTAACAATAATTAAATGTAAATAAAAATACAAACATCTAAATCTACGGGAGAATTATTCTAGAGGTTGATTTCATCAAGTTATCACTTATGTAAGATAAACAATCTATATATTTCAAGCAATGGTTTATAAGTTGAAATTCCCAATTTAATCAACTACCTCTCTCGAGTGCCTAGTGATTTTAAATTATAAAACAAGATTTCGATATCTCTATAAAAATCTCAAGAATTATAATTCTAAATAGAACAATGGAATTTCTACAACAACTTCAAAGGATTTATAAATCTCTCGATTATATAATTTCCTATGTTGTGTTATTCTAGATCTGGTATTAAACCCCTTCTCTCGAATGTGGATTAACACATCAGGCATCAAAGATTAATGGCCAGGTAATCAAGATGTAATTAATACAAATAACACAAATAAACCATGAATTGCACGAAATAAAATAGATCTATAAATCAAACATAAGATCAAACAAGATTACATCAAGCCCCTATAATATCTAATTTAATACATCAAACAACACAGAAGAATTTCGATACATACGAATTAATACAGAAATTATACTAAAAAGAAAGAGAAGAAGGAAAAACTTATTTTTAATAAAGTGCTCGACAATTCTCCAAAGGTGTTGAAGAATTAGTCCGTTCTTCCTCGCAGCATCGATGGATCTCTCCCATTGCTTTCCCCCAATATAAATTCCAATATTATATTTTTTTGTATCAATTTCTTTCTCCCGGTCACCCGGTCTCCCAGTCTCCCCCCGGTGCCTTTCTACTGCTGAACTCACAAGTATTTATAGCTGAAAATTGGTAGGTGTTTGTTATGCTGGTCTCCTTATAAGTGTCCATCACCGGATGTCTTCTACTAATTTTCCTTTTGATCTCAGAGATTATTGTCTTTTTCTTCTTCTTTCGGTGATAATGTTTCCCGTCGTTAAATAATCCGTTCGTGGTTTTCTGTCGTGTAAAGTCGAATTATTGCTGAAAACTGTTTTGTAGGTACCGCGGTAGGTATCGAATGTATCGCAGTTGAAAGCAAGCAAAATCACGGCACAGATGAATTGAACCGCGATGCGAACGAATTATACCGCGATACAAATAATAATGCATATAATTAGGTGTACCGTGGTACACAAATGTGTACCACGACACGCATCAAGTTTTTATTATTTTTTTTTCTATTTCGTTTCTTTTTTTCTTTTCTTTTCTTTTCTTTTTCTTTTCCTTTTTTTCCGTCTTTTTTCTTTTTCTTTTTGCTTTTCTTTTCCTTTTCATTTCATTTCTTTTTTTTTCCTTTTCTTTTCTGTTCTTCCACCACCGTGATTCATTTTTCACCGCCTTCCGCCCGTTCTTGATTTCTTGGTACCTTGATACCTATTACAACTCGATGTACAATTTCAACAATAATTTGGACTCAATTTACTTAAAAATAATACAATTTTTAAGTCTTAGGATACCTATTTTGTTGGTAAAATTCCAACTTAAAAATTAAAAGGAGAAATCGTTAGAAAAATTATTGTATAGATTTTAATGATGCTTAGAAAACTTTGTATTAGAAAGTTGGCACCCCATTTCAATGTAATTTTTGCACATGTAATAGATAGGTCTTTGGCTGACTCAAAAATAGCCAAGTGATAGTGCAGAAGACTTGCTGAAGAAATCATCAGAAGACTCGCAGCTGAGTAGCGGGAAGAACCAGCTGATTCACCGCTGTGAAATCATCAGAAGTCTCTCAGCCAAGTCTTTCAGAAGACTGACATCAAAGTCCATCAGAAGAATATGTCAGAAGACTCAAGCTTAAGTCAAAAGGGGTAAAGCAGTTGAAGGACTAAGACATCTTAAGAAGACTGTTGCACCAAGTCTAAGGAAGTTACTTATTTTAGTAACAATGACATGTCTGAAACCTTAAACTGCTCAACATATAAGGATGCAAGAGGATAAGCAAATGGAAAGCAAGCGGTCTTGACACCTTTTCGAAAAAACATGCAGAAAGCCTGAGTACAAGGATGGGTCAACATCTAAAGCTGCAAGACAAGACAAGCCAACGAACAAAAGTAGGGTTTCAATTTTTGTCTATCTCTTCAATGGACAAAAATTCAAACTCCTACTATAAAAGCTGAGGATCTTCCAGAGAAAAATAACACCTGGAATACAAGCAAGAAGCAATACGAGCAATTAGACACAAGAGAATTCAAGCATGAAATTTAAAAATACTCTCTCGATCTTAATTGCATATCCTCAAGCATACCCAAAGACACTTCATCCAAAACACACTATGAAAGATTGAAGTTGTTAATCGAGTTGAAGAGAAAAACATTTGTGAAAACAGACAAGAGGTCTACAATGGCAGGGATTGAAGGGGTGTAGTAGGTTCAAGTTCAAACCAGATTCTGAATCAAAGGAGGGATGTGTGAACAAATCTTGAAGATTCAGAGAGCTAGTTGTGTGATCAAGGCTATTTGGATTGTACTTTTATAACTAAAGTCACTTGTTACATTAGTGGATTCCTCCTGGAGTAGGAGAAGAGTGGAGTACAGGAATTATCCTATCCTTGAACCACTATAAATTGTTGTGTCTTTACATTATTGTTCTTATATTTCTACATTTTATATAAATTGTTTTTACATTATGTTATATATTTTCTATCTAATCAACTGCATAACTCTCTAAAACACTAAGTGTTGATAATCAAAACTTAAAAGGGTGTAAGTCTTCCACTGACTTAAAAGAAATTAAACTGAATTTGTAATACAGTTGACTCTTCAGCTGAGTTACTCTCTCAACAACTTTCTTAGAAAACTGTTGAGTGGTTGACTCTCCTGCTGATCTTCAACTTAGTTGTCTGAAGGACTAAGTTGTTTCTTAACTCTGATTTAAAAGAATCGGAAAATTTGTAAAATTTATTCATTCCCCCTTCTAGACTTTACCCATCACCCCTTGTGACCTATAGTAGTCGATGGTACAATCATAATCTTTAACCAATTCTAGCCACCTCATCTGCCTTATTGTAGGTCCCAAGGGGTGTAAGTGTAAGGTTTAGAAGGGGGTTTGAATAAACCTTACCAAATTTTTGATTTAGTCCTTTTAAAAATTCAGAGTTGATACTACAACTTGTGTCCTTGGTGGACAACCAATTTAGTTGATCAAGAGAGTTAGTCTTTCAACAGACTCAACGAGTCCGTTGATGGAATAACTCGGTTGTTAAGTCTAAATTAACTCAACTGTGGTTTGTTTTCAGTGAGGAAGACTTAACACCCTTAAGTTTGGTTAAGTAGAGATTTAGAGCTTGATTTAGTACTTAGAGATTATCTAATGGATAGCAAATATGTCGTGAGAAATAAACAAATATGATGCGAGAATTAAAGTCTTTGAAATGTAAATGACACAATAAGATTTTTATAGAGGTTCGAAGATGGGGTAATTCTTCTACTCCTCTCTTCTCCAACTCCCGGAGGAATCCACTAGGTATTGATCGATATACAAAGTGGTAATGATCCGGATACAAGTCTTGATCACACAAACACTTGATCCTTTGGGACTCGATCTGAGATGCCTTGATCACTCAGTGGCTTCTCGTGCGACTCGGCTTCTTCACAGGCAGTTTGCCTTGCTACTACACCCCACTTGCTCAAGCTCTTTGGATTTGATCACGAAGCCCTCCAAAAGCTCAAGACTTGGTTCGACCTTGAACCTTCCTACAATCCTTCATGGAATGTAGACCCCTTGATTTTTCAAGATTTTTCCTCTTCAACTGATTGAAGTTATCTTTCCTTCACAGTGAGTGTTGGATTGATGTTCTTCGTAGTGTAGGCTTGAGGATTGAGAATATTTCGGGTTTTCAGTTCTAATAATTTCTTGAACGTTTGTGGTTCTGTCTCCCCTTTTTTTTTTAAAAAAGTCATTTCTCGACCTTTTATAGTGATCTTTCAAAAATCTGCCCCGTTGAAGAGATAGGCTTATTTTTGAAGGTCACTTGCGTCGTTGGCTTGTCTTGTTGCGATCCTTGGAATTGCCATTTCCTCATATGAATTGTTCTTCACCTTTTGAGTTCGACACGGTGTAGTGCTTCCCATTGGTTTATTCCTTTTGCACGCTTCGGGACTGAGCACTTCGAGAAAGGTAGTATGGAGATATTACTTGTTTAGGTAATTCTCTTGATTTACGTACAACGGATCTTTTTCGATTATCTCGACTTGATTGCATTTCCTTGCTTTCCCAGGTGACTTAGAGTCGCTTCCAATCATTGGATGACTCTTCCACTTCAACTTGAGACTTGGCTTTTCTTGAGTTGACTTGACCGATACTCCACTCACCGCATCTCACCGCTTTTTCATAGAGTTCCCGTCTACTCTTCTTTACCATACTGGTTGTCTTGCAATGAGTCTTCCTTCTAGTCTCCGGTTGTCTTCTTGCATGTTTGGGCGTAGGCGACTTAACTCGGCTTGACCAGCCTATTTATTACAATGCGCTTTACAACAAAAATGGGGTGCCAACTTCCTATTCTAAGTTTTACATGGCATTCATCAAAATCTAAACAATAAATTTCCTAACAATTTCCCCCTTTTTGATGATGCCAAAACTTAAACCATTCAAAAATGTAAATAGCAAAGATACATACTGAGATAGTGTATTCACATAGAATGTATGCGTAGAATCAATCCTTTTATTGATCATAACATTCTTGTTCTTTTACACAACTCAATTTTACAAGGTGTATCGAGCAAACATTTGTCTATACAAAAATTAAAGAATTTATAGCTTTATTGCGGAAGACTTACATAGTATGTATTTACATGATAAAATACATGAAGGGTGGACAAAGAACACTTCATCTCCTTGCCTCCTTCTTTCATCTTGTTCAAGATCTTCTCGCTCTTCTTCTCTTTTTCTCATCGTCACCGCCTTCTTCTTCTTTTCATATGCCTTCCTGGCGGCTTCATCTCTTCTTAATCTTTCTTGTCTTTCCTCCCATAGCTGAGTTTGTCTCTTGTTTTCTTCTTCTATTCTTTTCGCATACTCGGATTACTTTTAGCCACTTGCAAATTTGCTATTTGGTCAAGACCGGCCCAGTGATCCCTCATTTCTTGCCGGATCTACGTATTCAATGTTTTTGGGGCGAGGCCTGGTCCAAACCTCTTCCTCCACCACTTGTTTCTTCCTCTACCTGCGGCGTGTATTGTACTTTGGGTCTTCTTCTTTCCAAATGAGTGACCCGGCGGAGTGACCAAAGCAGAGTGATCGCCGTAGTCTGTTTGCACTGTGTCAGCTTCTTGACCGTGAGAAGGCTGAATTTTAAATCCATATTTGCTTCCAGGCGCTTTGGAGATCACTCTTATTTTGCTCACGCAGCTTTATCTCGGCGGTGTGAGCTTCATGCATGTGCTCAATGTGTTCTCTCAATTTCGTTTTTGCATCGGCATTCTCGGCTCTCCATACCAAAGAAATTTTGTTGAACAATGTCCTGAAGTATCTAACTTGTTCCACACGCATTGTTTGTCAGCTTTGTTGCCACCATTCCCGATCCCGATCAAGTTATGCCTCTCAAGTCGGCAGTAAGATTGGCATCTCTGTTGTCGATCGCATGTCCATAGAGGCCTGGTGCCTCTCCATCCGTTCAATCTCGATGAACAATGCTTTGAACACCTCCCGAACTTGATTGTTTCTTGATGTGATGGCCACGCACGTCAAAAGTCATAGTCACCGAACGATGGTACCTGACGAGATGACGGGGCTGGTGCGTGGAAGGCGTGCGAGCTCGTTCTCGACTCTTGAGGGAGGTCGGGTACCTCCAGAGAGAAAGGAAAAGATTCTATAAAGGAATCATCACGGCCAATCGGTATTTGTTCAATGATGAGAGGTGCGCGTGAAGTTCCTTTTGAGTCAACTCCGCTTTGCAGCTTGGGGAGCATGCGATGGACTCTGTTTCACTGGGTCTTGTGAAGTGGACCCGACTTGCGAGCCTCGATTGTCTCAACAGCCGTTGGTCTCAAATGGTTTCTCCAATTGAGTGGATCTGTCCTCGGCCTTATCGAGCGTCATCGGACGATGATGAGATTTCCATTTGTGGCTCATCATCAAAATTGAAAGTTTGACGAGTAGTCTTGAGATCGACTTGCTCGTCTTTGGGAACATCCGCAATGAGTCTTTTGGATCTGTCACGGGGATGACTCGGCTTCTTCGTCGCCTTCCCGATCCCGAAAGGTTACATCGAGGATTATCCTGGGAATCATGAAGCGCGCTTATCTCCTTTTCGGATAGGTCAATGATAGCGGGAGGGATGTTCTCTACTTGACTTCTTTACCCCGGAAGTCTCAAACTCCCGTGGGCCTTCATTACTTCCTGTAGTCTCGATTGCGCAGGCAGGCTTGGACCTCCCTTTCGACAATGTCACTGTCTTAGGGTCTTCTCGTGGTGGCATCCATTGGAGTCTCAACCCCATGGATTGCACTTTCATCGCCAGTGTTAACTCCCGGGGTTGTTCCTTCATGTGCCTTGACCGCATCGGCGTCGTCATTAGCCCGGAGCGGTTGGGACCTCACCAGACAGTTTCAACTATCTGAGCTTCGTTGATGGCAACTTGCTGTTCGTTTTGCGTTTGTACTTTCTCCACTTCGCCTCCTAGATTCGTTGTGGAGTCATCTGTAGCATTCTCCGACCTTGCTGCGGTGGAGGGAGTTTCCCCCTCACCGGCTCACCACCGAGTGACTGGAATGGGGTCACTCGTCTCCAAACTCCCTACTGTTTCTCGAGTGTTCACCGTTGGGGCGGTGGTAAGACACCTTCATTAGGGGTTGGCTCAACCGGGGTCCCCACTAACCCGGTTTCATCGCCAGTTCCTTAATTCCTTCTTCCGAGTGAGCCGGGAAGTGGTGGCGAAACAACAATGGCGATTTGCTGAACCACTCCCATTGGATCAATTTCAGTGTGTTTTGGAGGACTCTCCTGGTCCCTCCATCAATCTTTTCTCGTGAAGGATTCTGGATTCGTGCAATGCTTGTTGCATTTGCAACTTTTCTCGTAGGCGGCAGAGTCCGGATCCTCATCATCATCCGGATAAGACATCAAGGAGATGATGTGTGTGTTCTGTGGGTGCGGTGATAGGGCAGATCTTGGCCTTCTCACGTGCCTCGGCTTCCTCTCGCTGTCTTTCCTTCTCCTTGTCCTTGAAGATCAAGATATCTCAGCGATTTTCTTCATCGATCTTGGACCACGAGTGGTCAATCCAAGGAAATTCAACAGTTCCTCTTCTTCTTCTATAAACTCGGGCCGTTGGAACTGTTCACTGGATCAACTCAATTTCCATTTCCTCCACTCTCACGCACGATTTTGGATATCCGGGTAAAGTGGGGATAGGATCATCACATCACTATCAGCTCTATCAACTTCTTATGTGTCTCACCGGACTACGACTATTTCTTGATTTGCCTCTGACGCTTCGCCTTGAAGAGACTTAGTCAGATCATCAATTACATCAGGGACTCTCTTGCTTGGCGATTTAGCTGTATTTGTTCCAACAGTGGTGACTCGGCCCGAGTTTCTCAAGCTCGGAGCGCTTGATGATTCTTCTTCGTCTTCTAGTTTGTACCGAGAGGGATTTCTAGTTCGAGACATTTTCTTACGAGTCTTGGGCGGCGGGGGCGTCTTTGGTGTTTTCTTCCTCGAGGAGCGGCCGTCTTGGCTTATCGTTCTCCTCTTTTTGACGATCCGAGAAGGTATTTGAGAGTCCTTCTCGACCATTCTTTGTAAAAGGGGAGAGACACGGCGCAGGGGCAGGTGACTCACGCTGCGGGCGGGAAGCGGGTTTGACTTTCTTTCTTCGCTGCAGAGCGGCGGTCTTCTTAGCAGTGCTAGGGCGGCTTTCTTCTTTGGTGGAGAGGAAACAGTGTATCTTCTTGGTCACCGATTCCCCCTCACTCGTGTCGGCTCTCTTAGCGTAGGCTCTCTTCTGCGCCGCGCTGAGAGGTTTGATCTCAACATCCTCTTGTTTACATGGAACGCCTTTCCATGTCTAAGAGGGACTCCTTTCACCTCCATCACCGGCCAATCACCGGGCCATATCCTGGGATCCTCCAAATGTGCCATCTTCTTTGAAGGATTTGTTCCCTACATTCTCGGCATAGTCTGGCTGTAGACAAACTCAGCCCTTTATTTTCCTTTCTTCAATGATCGCCGCCATTACGATCAACTTTGCTTTTGACAGATTGGTCAAAGCCGCCAAATTTGATGTCAATACACTTGGCAACTATGTCCAACAACTTGTGATAATCCTCCTTCACCCTCTTGTTTGTTTGTGTAAACTATTTTATCAAGATAGTCGGGCTTGGCTATTTTCTTCCAAGCGGCGGCCAGTTTACATCAAAGATCGTTGATTTCGATGCTCCTTCCGCTCGGTAGTGAGCGGTGTTCACCAAATCCTTGGCGAGATGGTGAGCTTCTTTCGTGAATGCAGATGACTTTATCCCTTCATCGTGAATCTCGGCGTTCACGTAGAACTGTGCGACCTCGTCCACATAGGTCATCGGATATTCCAGCGTCGAGAACGATTTCGGCCAGACGTTTCCAATTTCTCGAATTTTCTTCACTAAGGTGTCGTCGGACCCTGTTTCACCATGCCGTCGAAATCTCTGATGGACCCGGTGTGGATTTGCTTTCCTAACTTGACAAAATCATAGGTTGATGCCATCCTTCAGGATTTTACCGAAGAAAACTTAGAGATTGATTTGAAGATAGATAGGGTTTTGAGAAAATTTTTGCCTTTGCTTCCGAGAGAGAGAAATGAAGCGATTTTGGTAGTGTGTGAGAGAAACGGACGAAAATGGTTTAAGTATGGTTTATGAAAGGGCGTGCGTGTGGTTTTTTGAAATGGGATCAAAATCAACGGCTTATATTTGGCACGACGATTGAGCATTTAATGTCTCGTATTTAATGCGGCAGCATTTATATCCAATCATAAGCTTTAGTGTGCGGCTTTTGCCTCGTACACGTCATAATTATCTTGACGTCATTCTTAAAAACATTCCCGCTTAGTAAAAACGATTTGCGTTTTTGTCACTTTGCTCATAAATGATTCGACTTTTGCCCTCGGTGGTTTAGCTCTTCTTTTCACATTCCTCTTTGTGACTCAAATTTGTCGGTGACTTGGTATAAATTGTCTTCCGATCTGGTGATTTACTTAGGTGATTTGTTAGTTCACTCTTTTTCCTTTTTGTGTTCCATTTCTTTTCTTTTGATTCTTCTCAGTGTCGGCTCCAATTAACCCTAACTCATGCTTGAGTTCTTCAAATCTTGACTCACATAATGGTTTTGTGAAGATGTCGGTAATTGTTTATCGGTTGAGATATATTCCAAGATGATGTCCTTCTTTTCAACATGATCTCTTATGAAGTGATATCGACATCGATATGCTTTGTTCTTGAGTGCAACACGATTTTGAGTAATTGCAATTGCACTTGTGTTATCACACATGATTGGAATTTATTTTTCCTCAACTTCATAGTCTCTCGATTCTTTGTCTCATCCATAGGACTTGGGCACAACAATGCCAATGATATGTATTCTAACCGAGTAGAGGTGGCTATTGAATTTTGCTTCTTGCTAAACCAGGAAATCACTGTTTCCTAGCATTTGACATGTGCCCGAGGTGCTTTTCTTGTCCACTCTGCATCCAAAGATAGTCGAGTCCAATAGCCAATTAGTTTGAATCCACCTTCCTTTGGATACCATAAGCCAACTTCTTGGCTTCCTTTCAAGTATCTCGATTCTTTTAGTCTTTGTCATATGACTCTCTTTTGGAGCAGATTGAAATCTCGCACATACACCTACAACAAAGGTGATGTCGCCTACTTGCTTTGTGAGATAGAGCAATGATCCAATAAGTGCTCAGTATCTTGTTTGATCTACTGAGGCTTGCCATCCGCATCCATGTCCATTTTGATGATGTATTCATTGGTATCTTTACGTAAGACTTCTCCTCCATACCAAATTTCTTCATTAAATCTCTGGTGTATTTTGTTTGACTTATGAAGGTTCCATCCTTCGATTGTTTCACTTGGAGTCCAAGGAAGAATGTCGGTTCTCCCATCATGCTCATTTCAAATTTACTTTGCATGAGGTTTGAAAATTTTTCACACACTCTTTGTTTGTGGATCCAAAATGATGTCATCCACATATATTTGAACAAGCGATACTCTTTTTGTCTTGAATTAAAAAGTGTTCTATCTATTTTTCCTTTTGTGAATCCATTCTCGATTAGGAATTGTGACAAAGTATCATACCATGCTCGGGTGCCTGTTTCAATCCATACAAAGCTTTCTTGAGTTTGTATACCTTATCTCCAAGAGTCTTACGCTCAAATCCTCGGAGGTTGTTCAACATACACTTCTTCTTCCAAGAAACCATTTAGGAATGCACTTTTTACATCCATCGATATACAATAAAATTCTTGTGAGCATAGGCAAGAAACATCCTAATAGCTTCCAATCTTGCTACAGAGCAAATGTTTCATCAAAATCTATTCCTTCTTCTTGGCAATATCCTTTGGCTACTAGTCTTGCTTTGTTTCTTACCACGTAACCTTCCTCGTTCATCTTGTTTGAACACCCATTTAGTACCAATAACATTTTGATGTGTGGGTCTTTGAACTAATTCCCATACTTTATTTCTTTCAAACCGATTGACTCTTTCTTGCATAGCTTGAATCCAATGTGTGTCATCCAATGCTTGTAACACATCTTTGGGCTCTATTTGCGAGATGAAACATGTGAACATAGCTTCTTGTTGAGTTCGATCTCGTTTTGACACCTTCTCTTATATCTCCAATGACAAGTTTTGGTGGATGGTCTTTCACCATCTTACATCTAGTTGAAGTAAGTTAGCCGGGTTCAATCGTCTAGCAGTTTGTGTTGCTTTGATCGGCTCTCTTGTAGTCACTTAGTCAAATTTTCCAAATTTGTTTTTGAGATTCAAATATCTCATCTTCTTCCTCGAGAGTTTATAATTCCAAATTTTCCAAATTTCAAAGATAAGGGACTCTTTCTCAGTATGGTTGGATGATTCAAAACTTATCACCGTGACTCTTCAATGTCTTCTCTATTTACATTTGGCTCATCGAATACCACATGAATAGATTCTTCGCAACCATAGTCCTTTTGTTGAGTATCCTGTAGGCTTTGCTTTCACCGTGAGTATCCCAGAAAATACCTTCATCGGCTTTAGCATCGAAGGCCTTTAGATTATCTTTGCCATTGTTGTGGATGAAGCATTTACATCCAAATATTCTAAAATACGCAACATTTGGTTTTCTTCCACCAAATCTCATAGGGAGTCTTTGTCGGTACCGTTTGTCCTTTTATCATACATCTGTTTTGAGTGTAGCAAGTTGTGTTGATTGCTTGACCCAAAATCTTTTTGGTAACCCCGCTTGACTAACATGGTCCTTCTTTTCTTTGAGAGTTCTGTTCCTTCTTTCTGCAACTCCGTTCTGCGTGGAGTCCTTTGCTGCAGATAGTTCATGACCAATACCATTTTCAATACAATGCGGAGTTATTATTCCATTGACAAACTCGGTTCCTCTGTCGATCTTATTTTGATAATGGTTTGGCTCTTCTCGTTTTGAATCCTCTTAATTAGTCATGGTAGTTTTACGTAGAGTTTCTTTCTTCTTACACATGAATATTGTCCATGTATATCTTGAGTAGTCATCTACTACCACCAAGGTGTATTTCTTTCCACTTATGCTAGCCGGGTTCCACTTTGGGCCAAATAGATCCATATGTAGCAGATGCAATATTCTTATTGAAGATGGACATGTCTTTTCTTTGAATGAAGATTTGATTTGTTTTCCTTCCGATGCATCACATATACTCTCCTTCTTGTATAATCTTGAGTCCGAAGTCCTTCCACAAGATTACTTCGTGCAAGCTTGTTAATCGTTTTGAAATTCGGGTGACTCGGCTTTTTGTGCCACGTACCAACTTGATTCAAATTGTGCTCTTTGCTAATAGACAGTCTTTGTGTGTAGCGGTTGACCAATCTACTACATACATGTTCTTTTGTCCGCATCCTTGCAACACAACTTCATTCGATTCAAGATCCTTGATTTGGCATATACCCATGTTGAATCCAACATTATAGCCCTTGTCACGAGTTGGTCGATGCTTAGCAAGTTGAAGTTGAGTCCTTCAACATATGCAACATCTGTGATTTCTAATCCATTCCTCTTGATGGATCCAATGCCTCTTATTTCACCTGAGCTTCATTTCCTCCAAATATGACTTTTGCTCCTTTTACTTCCTTGAATTTTGACAAATTTTTCTTGTTTCTGTCATATGTCTTGAATGTACCACTATCCATATACCAGGTTCATTGCATTTCACTTTATTCCTTGAACCCGCAATCAAGAAATTAAGTTTTAGGTACCCATATTTGTGCTGGGTCCTGAGGGGTTAGAATTGTAAGATGATCCAACCAACTTATAGCCAAATGATTTGACTCTAAGGGGTTGCCATCTATCGATGCCATAATCATAATTAATCTTGGCAAATTGCTTGGGGATTTTAGGTTCATACAAAATGTCTCTTTTGTATGTATGCATGTGTATAAGTTTTAGCAATCGCCTTCTTTGGGTAATTGTGGTGTCTCCGAGTGTAGTGCCTAGGTGCATATGTGTCTTGATGAAAGCTCTTATACTTTTGGAATGGCCTTTCTTTGAGTTCTAGGCCTTTGCCATTTGGGCTTATATTCCATAAGTCTATTCGATGATAGTTCACATCATTCCAATCGGCTTGCTCGGATATTTTCTACCATTCCCTTCATATGTATTTCTTTTATAGATTTTAAGGGTTTTTGGTAGCTCTGCTTTTTCTTTTTCTGAGTATTTTTACTTTTGGAGTTTCTTTGAGGAACTCGATCAACCTCTTCTCACTTTGTCTTTCAGCGCACTCAACTCGGTCTTTCCTTTTCCTTTATAACCAAGGCCGGTTTGCTTGTAGTTGTGCTTTGGAGTGAATGTGTGTGCAACATTTAGAGTTTTGGATTTTTTGGACTCTTCATTGCTTGAAGATCCTTTTTCCAAAATTACTTTTGGAGTTTGACATAGCACGAGAGAATTAAATCCTAAGCTGTTTTGTCTCCACATTCTCTTTGACTCATAATAAGATCATCTAATGATTTAGATGCCTTAGTGAATGAGGCAATAACATTTTTGAGGTCATTCTCCCTCTTTTCTATGGCGGCAATTTCTCGCTATTAGCTTGGCTTTTTCAAACCTTTTAAACTTTTATTCTCATCGGCTATTTGACTTAGAGTACTCGGCTCCTTAGTCACCGTGAGTTTTGCTCTTGAGTAGGTTGTTTTCCTCATTTAGTAGTGTGTGTGAGGATTTAATGTGTTCAAAATCTTTCATCATTTTGCCTAATGAATCATAAAGATCAGTGGGTGATGAAGTGTGTGTGTCACGATCACTATCACTAGAATCCGAGTTTGATGAGTTAGAGTGTACCTCATCTTCTTGGTCGAGGTTGATCTTGTTCCTTGGCCATCAAACAGGATCAAGGCTTCTTCTTCAGAGTCACTTGAGTAGTCAGCTTCACAAGCTCTCAATCAGTGTCTCTCTTGACTTGGCTGTTTTGTGATCTCTGCAGCCAACATTGCCTTTTTCTTTTCTTGTCTTCTTTCTCTCAAGACCTTTCTTTCTTCTTCATTCATGTATTTGTTGACTACAGGATATGGGTCATTACATCAATGGCATAGTGACCTGGTTGCCTACGGTTCGGCATAGATATTCAACCTTTTGATCGACTCTTTCCATTCTTGGATTTTCAGCCCTTTGATATTCACTTTTTGATGATCTGTTCTCTTGGTTGGCCTATCTTCCCTTGATTTGGAGGGAGCCGAGTGTCTTCTCGGAAGATTCGCTCTTGCCTCTCTTATAGTTCTTATTGAAGAACTTGTTGAACCTTTTTACTAGTAGGGCTATTTCTTCCGGGTCAATGACTTCTTTGACCTCGGCTCTCTTTCCCATCTTTAACAATTAGAGCAATTGTTTTGGATACAAAACTGTCTCTTCCTGGTTTTTTCTTCTCACCAAACTCGTAGGCTTTGAGGTCCGAGAATAGTTCATGGTTGGATGTCTTTGATAGGTCCATGGAATGTCTTAGTGCCATGACCTTCATTTCCCATTCAATGGAAGACTTTTTAGGATCTTCATACACATTTCCTTCTCGTGTATATTCCTTTCCAAGTGCAGATAGCTCATTGGTGATTTACGTGAACCGAGCATCCAGTTGATCCAGGTTTTCTCCTGAGATCATTTTGAAGTTCTCAAATTTCTGTACACCACCGATAATTTGTTTTCTTTGATTTGCTCTCACGAGCCTTCACAAATCAATGTTAGCTTGTCCCCAGTTTCTTTAGCCGTTTTGCATCATTTGACTTTATTGAACATGGCTTTGTCCAAGGTTTTGTAAAGGATGTCCTTGTCTACATTGTCCGGGTTATATCTTTTTATGTCATCATTTGTCCATTCGATTATTGGTTTTTCAACCATGGGTGGTCCGGGAGCAACATCCTCTTCTCCTTCAAATTCAGCTCTTCTTACAAATGTGTTCACCTTTAAGATTTGCGTGGCCCATCCTCTATCACTATCCACATCTCATCATGTAATCTTTGATAGATGAGCACATACGAATTTTCCAATCATCAAATTCTTCAATAGTGAACATAGGAATGCGTGTCAAATTTGCTTCTATGATAATAAATTTTAATGATAAAAAGAGTTTTGAAAGTTTAAGTACTAAAGCGGACTTTGAAAAGTTTGGAGATCTAGTTCATGAACCGGTCGGAAGGCTCAATGAACCAACCGCTCGATACCACTTGTAGGTCCCAAGGGGTGTAAGTGTAAGGTTTAGAAGGGGGGTTGAATAAACCTTACCAAATTTTTGATTTAGTCCTTTTAAAAATTGAGTTGATACTACACAATTTGTGTCCTTGGTGACAACCAATTTAGTTGATCAAGAGAGTTAGTCTTTCAAATGGACTAACCGAGTTTGTTGATGGAATAACTCACCATTTTAAGTCTAAATTAACTCAACCGTGGTTTGTTTTTCGTGGAAGACTTAACACCCTTAAGTTTGGTTAAGTAGAGATTTAGAGCTTGATTTAGTACTTAGAGATTATCTAATGGATAGCAAATATGTCGTGAGAAATAAACAAATATGATGGGGTAATTCTTCTACTCCTCTCTTCTCCAACTCCCGGAGGAATCCACTAGGTATTGATCGATATACAAAGTGGTAATGATCCAGGATACAAGTCTTGATCACACAAACCGACTTGATCCTTTGGGACTCTCTGCGGAGACGCCTTGATCACTCACCTTCTCGTGACTCGGCTTCTTCTTCACGGCGGTGCCTTGCTACTACTGACCACTTGCTCAAGCTCTTTGGATTTGATCACGAAGCCCTCCAAAAGCTCAAGACTTGGTTCGACCTTGAACCTTCCTACAATCCTTCGTGGAATGTAGACCCCTTGATTTTTCAAGATTTTTCCTCTTCAACTGATTGAAGTTATCTTTCCTTCACGGTGAGTGTTGGATTGATGTTCTTCGTAGTGTAGGCTTGAGGATTGAGAATATTTCGGGTTTTTCGTTCTAATAATTTCTTGAACGTTTGTGGTTCTGGTCTCCTTTTTTAAAAAAGTCATTTCTCACCTTTTATAGTGATCTTTCAAAAATCATGCCAAGAGATAGGCTTATTTTTTAAAGTCGCTTATGATCGTTGGCTTGTCTTGTTGCGATCCTTGGAATTGCCATTTCCTCGTATGAATTGTTCTTCACCTTTTGAGTTCTCGACACGGTGTAGTGCTTCCCATTGGTTTATTCCTTTTGCACGCTTCGGGGTCGAGCACTTGAGAAAGGTAGTATGGAGATATTACTTGTTTAGGTAATTCTCTTGATTTACGTGCAACGGATCTTTTTCGATTATCTCGACTTGACCATTGCATTTCCTTGCTTTCCCAGGTGACTTAGAGTCGACTTCCAATCATTGGATGACTCTTCTCACTTCAACTTGAGACTTGGCTTTTCTTGAGTTGACTTGATGATACTCCACTCACCGCATCTCACCGCTTCTTGATAGAGTTCCCGTCTACTCTTCTTTACCATACTCTACTGTCTTTGCAATGAGTCTTCATTCTAGTCTCCAGGTTGTCTTCTTGCATGTTTGGGCGTAGGTGACTTAACTCGGCTTTTTACCACCCTATTTATTACAATGCGATTTACAAAAAATGGGGTGCCAACTTCCTATTCTAAGTTTTACATGGCATTCATCAAAATCTAAACAATAAATTTCCTAACACTTATGTTCACTCTTTTTCTAAGTATATAGATACTTTAAGCTTTTGTGGTTAGTGAAATTTTCACACCTTCCTCCATACAAATAATGCCTCTAAATCTTTAAGGCATATACTACAACAAATGCAGCTCCAAATCATATGTAGGACAGTTCAACCCATGTGGCTCTAGTTGTCTTGGGGCATAAGCAACCAACTTGTCATACTGCACACATCCCAATCCAGTTTTTGATGTGTCACTATAAATGACAAATTCCTTAGAAGAGCCGGGAATTGTTAATAAATGTGCAGAGGTCAATCTCCTTTCAATTATTGGAAGCTTTTCTTGCATTTCTCCATCCAAGTAAACTTTTATCCTTTTCCAGTCAGTCGATAGTTTGTCACTATTCTGTTTTTTAATATTTTATAAATGAAATTTGATAGATATTTGTCGGTACATTGCGATTGACATTAGACATCGATATATCTCGAATTTTTTGTAATGTAAGTTTAATGTAATCACAAAATGATTAAAGGGGGTATTTGCAAAAACTTATGATTTTTGAAGAAGTGATTTATTGCAGAAGAGTAAAGTAGTTGATAATTATAAGTTGGTAATGTTTGTAAATAGAATCAAAAGTTGAGACTAGAACTTGAGAGATTTTGTGACAAAATTGAAAAAATACTTATTTGTTTGTAAAAGTCAAACCAAAAGCAGAATTATAAATTCAAAGGAACCATCTCTCTACTTTTAGATTCTGATTAAATGAAACAAAATTAGAAATAAAACTTGGCATTTGCAAATACTAAAAATAATAAAGTGGAGGGTTATTCATATAATTTTCTAAAGTTACGGATTTTTTCCCTATTGGAAAAAAGAAAAAATGCTCTCTTCTCTAAAACCTTAGATCGTCCCCTTCTATGGATTTTCCTGACTTTTCCCAGTAGATGTGGCGGATAAGGCATATTTCATCGTCTCTTCAGCCCCTTTATGTTCTTCTATGGTTTTTTCGCTCCCCAAAACAAATCTTTCCTCCATTGTTCATCAGGCCGCTGCGATCCATGCTTATGACGATACCAACATGTTGCTTGATGCCGTTGTGGTCCCTTCTAGGCGGACGCCATTGTTACCACATGCCTCCTTGGTGGTTGCAACCAATTCATCCCCCATGGTGGTCCCAGCTTCACACGCCCCCCAATTGGTTACAACAAACTTGTCTCCTATGGTGGTCCCAACCAATCCTCATATGGTGGCCTCCACATCAAGAGGAGATGTGGTTGTGGTCCCCTCTCCCTCTTTGATGGCATCCACAACTCCCTCTATGGTGGTCCCCCCTCCAAATACCAGGATATAACAAGTTGGCCCTGGTGCAATAATGCCCCATGTATGCCCTAGTGCAAACCCAATGTTTAGGGATTCTTTGGTAAAACATGTTAACCCTACTTTTATGGATTCTATGGTAGAACCTGCTAACCCTAGTTTTAGAGATTCTTTGGTTAAACATGCTAATCCAACATTTATGCATTCTTTGGTTAACATTGATGGTATTAATCCAGTTAAAAAATGGGATTATTTTTCAGTTTCTATTGATGAAAATCTCTATTGGCAATGTGTTAGTGAATTTTCGTGTCCATTGATTGGTCGCATCTTGCTTGGTAAAGGGGAGAAGCCCTGGCCTTTAATCCCCCTTCGAACCCGTTTAGCAGAGTTATGGAAAACCCTACATAATTGGGCGTTAATTCCTTTGGGTAAAGGGTACTTTTGTATCAAATTTTCATCAGATGAGGACAGGGCTCGGGCGGCTATACACTATTCATGGCAGATCAATCCGGGTTCTATTCGATTATCTCCATGGACTCCGGACTTTAATACATACAAGGTTTTTCCATCTAAAGCTAGAGTATGGGTTCAAATTTTTGAATTGAGCATTGAATATCAAGGCCCGAAGTATCATATTGGGTATTGCCAAAGCGATTGAACTCCCCTTCAAATTGATAAACGGGCCCTTAATGGTTCTCTTGGGCATTTTGCCCGTGTTCTGGTTGATGTAGATTTGTCTAAACCCCTTCAAGATCATGTTATAGTTGAGAGGGTGGGTCATTGCTCGTTTGTTTCACTGAGTTATGAAAACCTTCCATCTTTTTGTTCTCACTGTAATATCACGGGACACTCTATTGCGACTTGTCGTCGAAAAAATCCTTTAGATACGGCTCCCAAGGAGGATGGCGCCCGAACACTCCTAGACGAGGCCATTCTCGTGTTCAGAAAGTTTATCGTCCTTCCAATGTTAAGGGCAAGGCAGGGATAACTAGCACTACAGAGAGCACAATCATGATCTTCCGACCGTGGTGAATGCCTGGCATGTTGATGCTTCTACCATTGTTTCTTCTGGTATGATATCAAAGTCTAATAATGTTCCTTTGGGGAATTCTTTTGCTATTTTAGAGGATGCAGATGACTTAGTGTACGACAAAGATGATACCCTGGCTTCTACTTCCGTGGAAGACACTTTGGTTGTTATGCAAGAGCATGTCAGTCCATCTTTGGCTTTGCCTTCTCCATTGGAATATTTGGCTTCTTTGGATGTACATTCAAAATTGGATAACACCGCAATGAATGTTGCACCTAAGGTACCCCCACCCTTCACGAGAGACATCTTGCCCACTTTTTCTTGATATCAAGAGGCGACATGACGAACGCTTTGATACAAGTTGGCCAAGCCCATTCGTCCTCTTTGTCGGCTATTCGGGATAAGTCGTTGGAGGCTTCTAAACAACAACTTCTTTGTGATGTTCAACAAGACCCGACTCCTCCAATTCATAATCTCATTCTTTTGGGACGATGCTCAATCCGATAGCTTCAAATCCTTAAACGTGATTGCTACCAAAAGGTGTGAGAACCATCTTTGATGAAGTGGATTCATCGATAATGAGGATTTTAGAGTAATTGTTTGGCAAAATTGTTTTTTAGTCCTTTAAGTGGGCATACTTGGAGATTTAGTCCTTTTTTTTCTTGAACTTTGATTTTAGTCTCGCAAAGTGTACCAAAATCGAATTTTGTCCTATCACCTACTATATCAGTCAAAGTGACTGTTTTCATGAGGTGGATTTTTTGTTTTTTTCCAAAACATAAAATTTCAATTAAAATGGATGAGGTGGTTACTTAGTTGGGAATACACTTGCCAAATGGATAGGGAAAAATAAGAACAAATCCAACTTGACAATATAAAATATTTAAATTATTTTAAATAAAATAAAATGGGTCTACATAATATATTGAAATTATTTTTTAATTTAAAAACATAAATAATTTAGAAAAAAATCACCGATAAAATATAAAAATATCGTAGTTAGATAAACATATTTCAATTAAGTAGTTGACAGTGAAATTCACACTTTTATTTTTTTATTTTTTTATTTTTATTTCATTTGCAAAATATTATATTTCATATTTTATACAGTATTAAATAATGAATAAAACTACATGCAAGGTGTTATTAATTTTTTAAATATTTTTCATGTTTGTAAAGAACAAACGCTATTTTATTTATAAAATCATTGGCTCATTTGAATTGTTTTAATACATAAAATATATAATATATATCATAAAATTATATATACTTTAATATTCATTTTCTATTTTTTTAAAACTATAATATATATCATATTTCAATTTGTAGTTGACGAAATAAATTCACACTTTTTTTTTTTTTTTATTTTATTTCATTTGCAAATGTTATATTTCGTATTTTATACAATATTAAATAATGAATAAAACTACATGCAAGGTGTTAATAATTTTTTGAATTATTTTTCATGTTTGTAGAGAATAAACGCTATTTTATTTATAAAATCATTGGCTCATTTGAATATGGTTATCTAACTACGATATTTTATATTTTATCAGCAATGTTTTTCTAAATTATTTATGTTTTTAAATTAAAAAATAATTTCAATATATTATGTAGACCCATTTTGTTTTATTTAAAATAATTTAAATATTTATATTGTCAAGTTGGATTTGTTCTTATTTTTTCCTATCCATTGACAAGTGTATTCCCAACTAAGCAACCACTTCATCCATTTTAATTGAAATTTTATGTTTTGGAAAAACCAAAAATTCCACCTCATGAAAACAAAGTCACTTTGACTGCTATAGTAGGTAATAGGACCAAAATTCTGATTTTTGTACACTTAAAGGACTAAAATCAAAGTTCAAGAAAAAAAAGGACTAAATCTCCAAGTATGCCCACTTAAAGGACTAAAAAAATAATTTTGCCGTAATTGTTTAGTGCTTTTATTTATGCATTCTTGTGTGGATGTTTTGTCTTTCAAGGGTATCTTTTTTTTTTCCAGGTTGTTGTTTTACCTCGGTAGGATTTAACGAGGCCCATATTTAAGCCACCGACGGCTTGATGAAGACTTTTTCTTTCTTTTATATATTTTCACGCTTATTTAAAAAAATAAATTTTTTTCCAACAAAAAAACAGAGAAACATTTTTTTTTTTGTGATTGTAAACACTCCCTAAATCTAAAAGTATTAAGTGTTAAAATCAAAGGTTGGAGTTTTCGATGAAATATGAAGAAATTGATTACTTAAATTAATATATATTTGTATTAGTTCTTCAAGGTAAATAATTTACTTGATGGAATTTTTTGTAATTTTTCTAAAATGCAATACATTTTCAAATCACGAGTAACAAAATCAAACAACCTAAACACATCATTTCACCGCGAAATATAAATACCCAAAAAAAAAAGGCAAAATAGGGGAAAAGGAAAAAACTCAAAAGGTTTCCACTTCTCAACTTCACCATCATAGTCGCCAAGAGTTGGAAACATGAAATAGCGGCAGCGGCTGCTGGAGCGGTAGGAAAGTAGGGAAAAATGGGAAAGAAAACAAAGAAACCCGGTAAAGGAAAAGAGAAAACGGAAAAGAGAACCGCAAAAGCGGAAGAGAAAAGGGCTCGCCGAGAGTCCAAGAAACTCTCACCTGAAGACGACATTGATGCTATTTTGGTACTCTTATAAGGATTCACATTGAAAATTCAAAATAATCTGATGAATGTTTATTTGGAAACACGGGTTTGAAAAGCATTTCTTATGTAGGGGCTACAAAAATGATTACTTGCAATTGATTACTGTTTCGCTCTTACATTTCAGGACTCAAAAAGTTCTTTTAATTCGTTGTGAACTGATTTTTTTTTTTTTTTTTTGCATATCTTATTGTTGCATGCAGTTGAGCATACAAAAAGAGGAAGCAAAAAAGAAGGAAGTGCATATTGAGGATAATGTCCCTGCTCCATCTCCAAGATCGAATTGTTCGGTAGAATCTGAACCTTACAATGGTACTTTATTTTGTAATTGCTTGAATATAATTGAGCTGTGTTGACTCTTTTTGTCAGCTGACAATTAATCCGTTGAAAGAGACGGAATTAATTCTTTATGGAGGTGAATTTTACAATGGTAACAAGGTTAGTGTCTTTTTGTGATATTTTGCTTTTTCTTTAGTGTATGTATAATTGACACAACTTGGATGCTGTAGTAAACAGGATAGAGAACTGATTTCATGAGTTAGATGTCTAACTAAGTCCGTGCTGAACTTTATATGCGCTTTCCTCCTTGTAGTGTATAACAAGAAACTAGCAATCCAAAATTCATTCTGAAAGACATTATTACAGTTGAAAGATTATTTTTAAATTCATACAAATTATTTATCTACAAATGCTGGTTTAAGATTTAGAAAATGAGGGGTTAAAGTGCCTGAGGTTTTTGTGAGGAGTGCCAATATTATATTAATGTGTGTGTAACTGATGTGCAATATCACTTAATTGGAGGAAAAGAGATGAGGAAAATAGCATCAATGTCTACTTTTGCAACTAATGAGTAGGAAATCGATCTTGCTTGTGCAGACATTTGTATATGGTGATCTGTATAGGTATGATGTGGAAAAGCAAGAGTGGAAATTGATTTCAAGCCCCAACAGCCCCCTCCTCGAAGTGCTCATCAGGTTTGCCTGGAAGAATTATCTCTATATTTATGGTAAAACCCTAGAATGCTACCATACGTGGGTTAAAATAAAACATATATGGTAATGATTTTTCTCTATTTGCATGCAATCAGGTGGTGAATTCACATCTCCCAATCAAGAGCGTTTTCACCACTACAAGGTATACATTGTTTATGAATGAGTAAAGGTTGTGCGAAGCTGATATATTAATTTTGAAATGTGTTTATAGGATTTCTGGATGCTGGATTTGAAAACAAATCAGTGGGAACAACTGAATTATAAAGGTTGTCCGAGTCCACGCTCAGGTCATCGCATGGTAAGTCAGGCTTTCTGATACAACTTGCATATTCTTTTGGAAATATGTCATGAAAAAATAGTGTGTTGTAATAAATGTAACCTTATTGAGCACCCATACCGTTAATGCTCTCTTATGCATAGGGAGTGGGGAAACTTGAGCATGTGATATTTAGAAGGAATCTTAGGTCTAAATCTTGTGGTAGGCAGCGAAGGAGTTGTTTTGGATTAGAGGAGGAACGAGGAAAAGGGAACCATAGGTGAGTATATTGTAGTTCCCACTCCTTACTAGTTCTGGTCTTGTTAGCATGAAGTATGACGTGAGCCCTGTGAATTTAATTTTTCTTTTTTATTATTTCAAAACTTATACAGAAAATGACTGAATGTTTACAAAGTGCCATTAAACTAGTACGATAGATAATATTTTTCTCCATTATGCTTAGCTGAAGTGCTGAACTACTAACGGTTAGAATACTTAATTAGTTCTTTTTTGAGTGACTTCCAATTTTGTTTCATCTCACTTATAATTGGTACTTTTTGTGTTTTGAGGAATTTGATAATTGGAATAAGTGGTCTCATAAAGTTATAAATACGGAGTTTCCAGATTACATTATTTTAACTTGGTAAAAGAGCAAGTTCTGGTGTTAGGAAATTCAACATTGGTCAAGTCATGGGCTAATCATTTGTCCCAAGATGACATCCCACAACCTTTCCAGCCAAACATTGAAGTGATTTTACAAACACGGTGTTGAGAAACTTTTTGTTCATTTTCAGTGATTGTTTTGGCCACTCTAACTTGATTACATAGATTTTTTTTTTCACATGTAAGATGAATTATTTATCACTCTGTCTAAACGAGTCAGAAATAGAGATCTTATGAAAAATTTGGTTTTTGACTCATGGTTTTCAGTTTATTTTCATTCCTTTTGCTACAAAAGCAACAGTGGTGATGTCAAGATTTCTAAGGTGATATTTTTATTGTGGATTAGAAGACATTAGAGGGAATTCAATGCGTTTTTGGATCGAAAGTCATCTCAAAAACTGAATCCAGTTTGCTTGCTTGGTTGAATATTACTGGGATGTTCCCTACAAACTTATGCTATCTACCATATATTTTATTTGTTTGATCACTTGCGTTATTTTTACACCAGTTGACATGTCTTCATTCGTCTTTCCCTCATTAGGTTTCTTAGTTTTTTTGTGTATTAGGCTGCAATAGACACTGTTGTTTCTAGTTGCACCTTTTTGTATGTCTCTAATGCGCATGTAGTGTTAGGCAGTCTTATTTTTGAGCGTCTGTATATTCTTTGTGTCTGTGGTTGTTTGGTGGTCACATGAGTGTACTCTCTTTTTCTTCTTCTTCCTCTTTTCTTTCTTTCTTTCTTTCTTTCTTTTCTTCTTCTTCTTTTTTTTTCTTCCCCAACTTTGAGTTGTTACTCTTTGATTCCCATGTCTCTATCGATACTAGGAACTTATGTGCTTCAGATTCTCATTATTTTGCAGATCCTGTACAAGCACAAGATCATAATTTTCGGAGGCTTCTATGACACTCTTAGAGAAGTGAGGTGGTTTTCTGCTTGCTTGTTATATTTAACTTTTTTTTCAGCAATATTATTTCAATGTGCAATATGATCAATTTGCATCAGTTATAGATTGTACATCTTTTGTGCTCTTTCCCTCCAAAGATACCAATGATTGTGAGGGGAAATGGGAATTCTATATTCCGTTTCTCTTTACCTCCCTCCACTATGCCAAATAACTACTTGAACTACTTGACACTTGTCAAATATGCAGGCAAGATTGTGTAACCATTTTATAGAAGTGACCTTTATAGAAGTGGGTTCATGGGTTCCAATTGTTACTTCGCCTAACCCTTTAGCCAAATACAAGACGTAGGCTAAGTATTGCTTAAGCCCACATCAAAGTTGATGCGGGCATGACAAGTGGTCTTTATAGGTGCTGCTGATTCATGTATACCTAGTTACAATCTCTTGTGAACACTTAAACTATGATGGTGCCTAGTGAGGCGTAAGGGCCTCAATGGAGGTTGTTTGTTACAGCCCAACAAATGGATGTAACCAGAATGAGATGTTTGGGTGACAACTGAGTTCGTGGTTTAAGTTCTAAAGTGGAACCAGTGAATGGAAGACTGACTCGGATAGTTGCTCAACTTCTTAAACTTAGAGCATATGTTCATGGTAGATAAATTTTAGTGACCATTATAGAAGTGGCGTTGATGGGTTTGAATTGTAATATTGTCGAACTATTTTAACCAAATGCAAGAAACAAAGCGTAGAATTTAATGGTTATTCCTACATCCGAGCCGATGTACGTGCACATGACAAGTGGCGCTATAACATATATCAGTGATATATTGTTCGTGTATAGAGCACATTGATGCCTACTAGGTACAATCTCTTGAGTGCTTGAATTACGATGTGCCTCATGAGGACTTGAGGGCCTCAATGTAGGGTGATTGTTACCCCAAATATGTATCTTGTAGTGTGATTTCTAAACCCCATTATATGGATGTATCGAACTATTTGTTGAGGCATTCCAAAGAACCGAGTTTTAAGGTGTAAGTTCTAAACTAGAACCCTTGCATAAAATTGCTAGATGTGATATGGGACATCATTTGCATAATATTCTCTAAAATTACATATACACCCTTGATGTGTGATTTTTTTAGAAACACCCCTATTGTTTGTATAACTACACCAACACTCCATGTCATGTTTATAGGCTTAAATTGAGGAAGCATTGCAATGATAATTTTACCCTCCGTTAACTAGGGGTGTGCACGGTCCGGTCCGATCCGGTTCGGAGATTTAGAAATTTCGACCGAATCCCGGTTCGGATATCTCAAAATTAAATCTCGAATCAAACCATAAAATAAAATCTCCATCCCGAAAGTTCGGGACGGTTTGGGGACGAGATTCTCCTATAGAACAATCATCATCATCAAAATCCCCCAGGGTTCTAATGGGGCTGCATGCGAGGCAGTTCAAGAAACGGAGGTTCAAAGATTATTCATAAATAAAACACACAAAAAAAGTGAAAAGAAAAATTATTGTAAAAATCATTAAACAATTATACTTTTAATCTTTTTTTAGTAATCTCGTAAATGCATAGTAAAACCATTAAGACTATATGAGTTTAACTTTTTGATATTTTATATTCATGTGTTGTTAGAGGCGCGCCTCCCGGCGCCCGAGGCGCAGAAAGCGCGAGGCGAAAAAATCGCCTCTAGAATGCCGAGGCGACGCATGTTCTGAGGGCACGCGCTGTGTCCTCTCTTGCCTCCTAGAGGCGGGAGGCGCGCGAGAGGCGCGCTACTCTACATGCATTTTTTTTGTTTTTTTGTTTAAACACTTAAAGTTGTTACTTGAATAACAAATTAAACACACTTTCCACTTTTATTTAACACTTTTTGCTTTTTGACTTTTCAAAAGCATGGGAATACTTAAGTTTTAGGGTTTTATTATACACTATTATAGAAAACAAATAGAAGAATAGCATATTGCCTCCAAATCAAACCCATCACCATGGAATCCTCTACCCGCCTATTCTCACCCCACCGCCACCCCTGCCGGAACTCCACCGCATCGACCCACCGCCGGCGATCCCCCGACACTTTTAGATTGACTTATTTTATTTGTGATTGCTATTTTTATTGCTTTTGATGAACTTATGTTTTTAATCTTTACTTTTTTACTTTGAATGTTGAAACTTAAGACCTTCTTATGGTTATTTTTGCTGATTAGCTTTTATGTGATTTTATTTTGCTTCTTAATTGTCAAAGTAGTAGCTTATATTATTTTTTTTTTTTTTTTTTAATTTATGGCGCCTCATGTTCAAGAGGCGCCCTCGGCGCGCGCGCTCGCCTCGGTAAGCCATTGCTAGCCTCGGTGCGCCTCGCCTCTTTGAACACCATTTTATATTTAACTTATACATAATTTTTTTATTCATATTTAAGTGCTAAATTTTTAATATTATAATTCTAAATCTTTCTTTCATGATATAGACTACACACTTTATATTATTAGTTTAATATCAGTTTAACTTTTAAATAGTTTTTATCAAATTTATGGTGAAAATTATTGATTTTTCTTTTTGGATTTAACATAATATGTTTCGGATATTACGTTATTCGTATAATTAATAGTAAAAGTTTATAATCTCAACGAATGATAAATTTAGTAGCCTCTATTAAATGATAATATTATATAATCTTGCCCATTGTCACGGGCTCTTGACTTAGTAAAGTATAATTAACTAATAACTTTGATAAATTAATATAAAACAAAAGTTTATAGCCTCAATTTCTTGATTAGGCGAGTACGGATTATTCTAGTTTAGGTGCAATTTACTAATCATTTAACTAATTTTAATTCAATTAATTTTCTTGATTAGAAGATGAGTCTAATTGTGATCCTTAATAAGTAAAATCTCATCAAATTTAAAAAAATTCTACAAATCAAATTGACTTTATATTTAATTTATTGGGTATATTTAAATAAATTGATATGATGGCAATCAAGTTTTGATAAATAAAATTAAATTCATATTCAATTATTCATCCGATATATTGATAAAATATGCCGAATTTTTAATTAATTTTAGTATTATGTTTTATATAGTATTGAATTTCAAAGGAATGTATAGTTAATTCAATATTAATTTATAAGTAAGATAAAATATTATATATGTGTATATAAAAATTTATTTAAAATCGGTTCTATTTCGGATATTCAGTTTAGTATGGTTCGATCCGGTTCTCGGTACGGCTATTTAAAAAATCTCCAGAACCGTACCATGAAAATTTTCGGTACGGTTCGGTTCGGGGAAAGTCAAAAAGTCAACGGATATTTTCGGTTCAGATATTTTTTGGTTCAGATATCGGTCCAGGTTCGGTAATCTCCGAGCCCCGTGCACACCCCTACCATTAATATCCCCCTACCCAACAATTCCCCAAAAAGAAAAAGGTTGAAAAAGAAGAAAAAGGAAAAATAATAAATGGAGAAAAAGTAAAATTGATAATTATTTAATTATTTCAATATTATTAAAATTTATTAATACTATTTTTTTGTAATTTAAATAATTATTTGATTAGTTGAAAATACTATTTGTTAATTGTTTTGTTATAGAAACTATTACATTAGTTAAATACCTATTTGTTAGTCAAAAATAGTTATTAACTATTTTATTAGTTAAAATTATTTATTTGAATAATTATTGGATTAGTTCATTCCTTAAAATATTTAATCATTATTATTTGATTAGTAAGTTCTACAACAACAACAACAACAACAACAACAACAAACTAAGCCTTAATCCCACTACGTGGGGTCGGCTATACGGATCATATCGCGCCATCGTTTACGGTCATAAGCCATATTTTTGTTTATAAAGAAGTTAATTACCAAACATTTATTTAGTTAAAGAATTGAAGTTACTCTACATAATGTAAAACAGAAAGAGAAGTTAGTAAATAAAAAATGAAGTTCATAATAAAAATAAAAAAAATTGAAAAAGGAAAGTAGAATGATGAATTTTAAATTTTATTTCCTTAACACCCTCACGCAGGTACACGGTAGTTGCACACCCATAGTCACATGCGGAAACATGCGAGAGGATGGAAGGGCATTTTTGTTGCAAAATCGGGTCAAAACCTTAGATGGGGCGTGCAGGATACTTTTGAAAAAAAGACATGTCTTCTCTCCTGGTGTCATTAAATTAGGGCCGGAATGTTTTTGTGGATGGGTGGGAGGAATCAGAATGTAATAAAGCATCATGAGGTGTCAATGTAATTATGGAAACCCAGAGTGGAATTTCATCAAACCTCGAGGGTGTCTACATATCTATTCCGCATATGTCATTATTAATCTCTCCTCGAGAGTTATCGGATCTTGAAAAAAAAAACTAGTGAATTCACAATAACATATATGTTGGGAAATTATTTTGTAGATTTTGATGAATGCCATGCAAAACTTAGAATAGGAAGTTGGCACCCCATTTTTGTTGTAAATTGCATTGCAATAGATAGGGTGATCGAAATGAGTTAAGTCGGTATCTATGCCTCGAACATGCAAGAAGACAACCGGAGACTAGAAGGAAGACTCTGTGTGGGCGGTGAGTATGGCAAAGAAGAGAAGATAGAACTCGACTTAAGGTGCAACCGAGTGAAGTATCGGTCAAGTCACCAAGATAGCCAAGTCTCGAGTTGAGTGACGGAAAAGAGTCATCCATGATTGGAAGTCGACTCTAAGTCACCTGGGAAGTCAAGGAAATGCGGTCAAGTCGAGATAATCGAAAGAGATCCGTTGCCGTAAATCAAGAGAATTACTTAAACAAGTAATACTTCCATACTACCTTTCTTGAAGTGCTCGATCCCGAAGCGTCAAGAGGAATAAACCAACGGGAAGCACCGCACTTGTGTCGAACACCGAAAAGTCAAGAATCATTCATACGAGGAAATGACAATTCCAAGAATCGCAACAAGACAAGCCAGCGACCACAAGTGACTTTCAAAAATAAGATAGCTCTTCAACGGGCGATTTTTGAAAGATCACTATAAAAGGCCGAGGAATTTATTTGAGAAGAGGTAACCTTGAATATCTCAACCCACGAACATTCAAGCAAACACTCAATCAGAACCAAAAATTCTCAAATCATTCAAGATCAATCCTCGAGCCATTACATTACGGAAATCAATCCAACACTCACTGTGAAGGAAAGATAACTTCAATCGGTTGAAGAGGAAATTTTTGAAGAATCGAAGGGTCTACATTCCACGGAGGATTGTAGGAAGGTTCAGGTCGAACCGGTCTCGAAGTTTTGGAGGGCTTCGTGATCAAATCCAAGAAGCTTGAACAAGTGGGTCAGTAGTAGCAAAGACAACCGCCCCTGTGAAGAAGGTTTGAGTCGTCACGAGAAGCCACCGTGTGACCAAGGCATCTCCGGATCGAGTCCCAAAGGATCAAGTCGGTTGTGTGATCAAGATTTGTATCGGACTTAACCACTCTGTATATTGATCAATACTTAGTGGATTCCTCCAGGGAGTTGGAGAAGAGAGGAGTAGAAGAATTACCCCATCTTCGAACCTCTATAAAAACCTATTGTGTCATTTACATTTCAAAGACTTTAATCTCTCGCATCTTATTTTTATATCTGTGATAAATTTGCTATCCATTGATAATCAACTGAGTCTTTAAAACCAAGTATTAAAACAAACTTAACCAAATTCAAGGGTGTTAAGTCTTCCAATAAAAACAAATCACAAAAGGAGTTAAGTCTTTAGTCAAAACAAATGAGTTATTCTATCAACAACTCGATCCAGTGCATGAGTAACTAACTCTCTATTGATTAACTAACTTAGTTGTCCATCAAGGACACAGCTGTGAAGTATTAACTCTGAATATTTAAAAGGACTAATTTGAAAAGTTGGTAAGGTTTATTCAACCCCCCCTTCTAAACCTTACACTCACACCCCTTGGGACCTACAATATAAGTTCATTAGTTCCTTATTTGAATTGTTTAACAATCCAAATGAGCTGCAAATGTCAGTAATCAGCATTGAAGTGTTCTTTAGGCAGAAGACCATCTTAATATCATAACTGGGTTAAAAAACAATTCCAAATATGTAAACACATACTTAATACTCTAACAGGAGTCCATATAACATTTATGCCCTTATAAGAAAATTTAAGTAAGAATTCAAAACATTACCTACTTTTGAAACCATGAAAAACAACCAACTGGCTAATAGCCCTCATAATCCCCTGAAGCATTCAGTATTTTACAATTATTACAATAGCCCCGTAGAAGGCCCATTACATATTGGGGATTGAGTGACTTGTAGATATTTCGGAGTATATTAGAGAAAGATATTCAAATGTGATCCTTTAACTTCTAGATCACAGGAGGAGAGAGTGCCTTAGAGAGAAGATTGAAAACATTTAAGGGCAGGAGTTTGGTCGCAAAGGGCTATAATTTGGAAATGTAAATGCATTTGTTTTATGGTGTTTTCAGCATCAAAGGACGTGATATGTTAGTATGCTTGAGATTTAGTTTGGTAGGTACGTAAAAAGATGTGAAATGCTAGTTGCTTGAAAATAGGTATGAAAAATGTAAAGTTCTATTTCTAGTTAAACTAGGTAAAGCACTCCTTTTGGAAATGAAAGTAAACAGGGCTTAAGCTGCCACTAAATGAGAATATCAGGCTTCAAAAAACTGTAGAAACCCGTATTTTGATTGTAGAATTAATGCCTAAAGTGTGATTTACTACCTGTTAAGAATAATTGGTGTGTAAGTTGATCAGTTATGGGTAATACAGACTAGTTAAGATAATTGATTGAGACTAATTGAGGTCTGAGGTTGGCATTAATCTAGAAGATTGATAAGTGATCAACTGATCATGTTGGTACTGGTGGAAGAGGAGGATACATGGCAAGTGGAGAACTAGCTACCGAATGATAGAACTCAATTATTTTAGTGTCTGACATTGTGTCATTTAGTTAAAGAAAAGTGGTTCCGTGTTTCATTTTACAGACTGAGATGATTGAGTTGGACCACAGTTTAAGAACGTGACATGTGATGCTATGATGAATGGATGGCAGCATGTTGTATGAAATGTGTCACAGTTTATGCACAATTTGTGATGTATAAATATCATCCTTTTGCCTCGAAACAAAAATGGAACTTGAGTTTTTAATGTATAAGAAACATGAACCAATAGGTCTAAGCTGTAGTTTACTTAAATTCATGTAAGTGGAATTGAGATCTTCAAAAACCTTCTCACGATGTTCTAGCAATTTGAAGATGTGTGAGGACTCCGAAGAAATATTGGGGAGCCTAGTCTTAATTCTATTTAGTTTCAGATGCTTACTTGTGGTTTTGCAAGATTTAAGGTGCTTATGTGGAAAGAGGGTGAGGGATGTAATGTAATTCAGATTCTTTCGAGATACAGAATTTTTTTACTTGTTTCTGTATATTTGTCTATTTGATCTTCTACCGTCTAAAACTTCAACTGATGCAGGTACTTTAATGATTTGCACATATTTGACCTGGATCAGTTTAAGGTATGGTATCGTGGCGAGTGTAATTTGCCCTTCATCACAAATGTTTACTAGGTGGTGCTTCTTCAATTTTAGATTGTTAAGGCTAGGCAATAATTTCTTTCATTGTAGTGGCAAGAGATAAAACCTAGACCCGGATGCTTTTGGCCAAGTCCTCGAAGTGGTTTCCAGTTTGCCGTTTACCAAGATGAGGTGAGGGCATCAATCCTGCGCTTTCTTGTGTTATCAAATATCAACATGGGTTACCTCTTTCTTTTGACATCTAAATATCCTTAGCACCAGTCAGAATTCTTATGGATTTTAAAAAAGTAAAAAAAATCCTAGTTATTGTGGAACTCGATAATATTAACATTGTTTTATTCTCACAACTACTTATTAAAATTCATTTCAGATTTATTTGTATGGTGGTTATTCGAAAGAGGTTTCATCATCAGATAAAAAAGTTTCTGAGAAAGGGGTTGTTCATTCAGACATGTGGTGCCTTGATCCTAGAACTTGGGAATGGAATAAGGTATTTCTGTTTCTATAGCTAATTGTTTGTTCTGTGTGTAAAACTAATATACGACTCACATTATTAGTGATGATATTTTTTATTTTTGAGGCGTCGGTGTCATGATTGTAATGGATAACTTTTTTTTTTGGGTACTCATTGATCATTTTATCATCATTATCTCTTAACATACCAATACAAGAAAGCAGATTCAGAGTAAGGGAGTCCTTATTTGAGCTATCTTTCATGTTTTATTATTTTGGTTGGATTCAGTCTCCATTGTTATGTCACAAAGTAGTGGGGACCTGGTCTTGACTATTTCTTAGTCAGTTTGGGACTTCATTTCCAATTTTCAATCTTTTTCCTTTTTCCTTTTTCAATTTTCAAGTCTGGGACAGTGATATTATGATATACTACTTTACATCTGTGGGTAATTGTTCAGTAATGAACTCACACATGCTGGATTTGTTTCGAGTGAACTTGTCCTATTGTTGGAATGTGAAAGTTCCTAGGAAACATACTGATGAAGAGATTAATGGAACATTCCTAGGAAACATTACTATGCTGATGAAGAGATTAAAGGAACATTCCTAGGAAACATTACTATGCTGATGAAGAGATTAATGGAACATTGGTGTTTTTTGAGAATTCAGGACTCAGTGATGAGTTTTACTTGAGGAGAAATGACAGAAGTAAAGCCAAACTAAAGCAGAGAAAGTTACTGATCAACCCTTTGTACATACAATTACTTCTTTGTGTATGACAAGTACTTTGGTTAAAATTACGTAGGTCTTGATTCCATTACAGAATATCAAATATGGTCTAGGCTACTTCGTAGGTTTAATTTTCTATTATCTTGTTTTTGCCGTTGTTTCTTAACAATCGCATATGGATCTATGATGCATATTCTCCTTTCCCTAGATTTCATTTACCAACATAATTTTTCATTTTTAATCTTACATAAATGGCTGGGTTTCATAATACATGTTTTAAGATATCCTTTTTTTTTTTTTCCTTCGAGAAACTATGGCTTTGACCTAGACTGAGGTGAATTACATTGAAAGAGTAGCACCCTCTGGCAAGTCCCATGGATGAAAAGGAACAATATTTGTTTCCGTGAAAGCCCCAACAAATAAGCAATTATTGCTGATAATACTTATATTCGTTAATTTCCCCTTAATTTCCCTTTATGATTCTGCTCATCTTGTTTAGAAATAGAGAAGAATCTTAAAATATGTGTTCTTGAAGGTTGTATAAAGTTCAGGTGATATGCCAATTACAAGTGTGACATTTTTTCTGCTGTGAAAATCTTTGAAATAGCTTTTCTATTCCTTATGCAAGGGTTTTCACTATCTACAGTTAGTTAACCCATTCTTTTATCTTTGTGTAAAAGGTCAAGAAGAGTGGGATGCCTCCTGGACCTCGTGCTGGTTTCTCTATGTGTGTCCATAAAAGAGGGCCTTACTCTTTGGAGGAGTGGTGGATATGGAAACGGAAGGTCACTCTTTTATTGGCTTTCTGCTTTTCCTTGTTTTCTAGCTAATTCAGCTCATTTCCTCTTAGCGGAAAATTGATAATTTTCCCTTCACATTTGGGAGTTTCCCCTGGATGAATTCTAATAATTAAAATCCCTGACTGGATAATAAAATGAAATCCATCCGTTCTTTATGGTTGCAGTAAGATTCAAGAATGAAATTTGCCAGACATAAGATGTTATGATAGGCTGGAGGAAGTGAGAATGAAAACACATTCTTGAACTTTGATAAAAGATAGGAAGAGTAGTCAACTATACATGGTTTTCGTGGTCTTTGCTTTATATTCTCTTGGTTTCGTCCTCCTTTTTTCTTCTTGTGGTGGTCAAAGAGCTATATATTCTACCGGGGCTTCGTTTTGATCTTTTGGTCAATTGAGCTCATGCTCTCTCTGTGTCCAAAGTTCTGACCCAAGTTTCTGTGCAGGTGATTTAATGATGAGCTTGTTCTTGAATGAAATTTATGGCTTCCAATTAGACAATCATCGCTGGTAATCCCTTTTGCTGTATGCCTTGGTGTTTCTTTAATTAAATGATGGCTATAAATCTCTTTAGGACATGCTGCTCATCTGTGCTTCATTTGCTTTTTAACATATATATCTTGGTCTTTGGTGAATAAAATGCTCTATAAGTAAAAATCATCATGGTACCTAAAGGAAATGAGGAAGTATGTAGTTAAATTATTGTGAGATGCACCGTAGTGGTTGTAGATCTGTTATTATTGTTATGATTTCTTTTGGGAGAATTAGGGGCAAGGGTGTAGAGACACCTTCAATTAAAACTTGGGGAGGAACCTTGTGTGTTTTTTGGTATAGTAACATTGAAAGACAATTTTGACTCTAGCATTACTACTAGAAGTTTTTTACACACCGTCTTTGAAACTTACAAATAATTGTAATGAAAATGAATTCAATAGTGTAACAGAATCTGGAAAATTTAACGAATCACTTATAGATAAGGTAGGAGTTTCCAATAGAAAATTCTATCTTAATAGTTGTCCGAGTTTTTGCATTCCCCTTGTGAAAATATGCTTAAACTGTCCCTTAATTACAGTTTGGGAGTTTCCCAATCCGTTCTTCATTCTTCTCTTTCTTTTATCTTCTATTATCCCTTTGCTATGGAGTTGTTATGCTCAATCAATGAAGACTTATTATTATGTTCTGAAAAAGGTACCCATTGGAGCTAAGAAAGGAGAAGGCAACAAAAGATAAGGTATTCTTGACAGCATTATCAGCTCTCCATTTTGATGACCTATATAACTGCATCTGCATCATTACAAATATGTATTGCACCCTTTATGATCTCATTGTGTTATTCATGAATATTTGTATCTGGTTATCTTTTAGCCTTTTTCTTCTTTTGCTTGTTTAGAAGTATGGGTATGGTTGACATTCACACGGTTCATATTTATACAATTTCTCAGTTAAAGAAGGATTCTAATGGGAGTTCCAACAATATGGATCTCGAGAGCAAGGCGAGAGTGACAGAAACACAAAATATCATATCATCTGATGAAGACGAAAATTCTGATAATGATGGTGCTGACATGGACAGTGACATAAAAAATATATCTGTTGATTTGAATAGAAATGCTACAATCACTGATAGCAAGCATGGTTCTGGATCTAGCAAGAAAGTTGCCGTGCAAAATTCTGTTGTACCAGAGGTCTGTCATTATGAATTTCATCTCAGTATCTCACCTAATTTTATGTTATTGCAGTTCTTTGAATTTAGTTTGTGGTTTATGGACTGGCTGTTAACTGACTTCAGTCTGATTTGCAGATAGTGAAACCTTGTGGAAGAATCAATTCTTGTATGGTTGTTGGAAAAGATACATTATATATTTATGGGGGCATGATGGAAATTAAAGATCGAGAGATTACACTTGACGATCTATATGCACTTAACCTTAGCAAATTGGATGAGTGGAAGTGCATCATTCCGGTTTGTCTATCTTCTCAGTTTGGGTGTTATCTATTTATCTATCTATAGGCACTGTGTACGGCCCCATTATAAGTTTAGATCCTTTATATATAACATCATTGTTGTATGGATTTTTCACTCATTGTGTCTCATAATGGTATTTTACCATCTTCCTTACTCATCATGGGAAAAAGTAACCGTTGATTCCTATATTACCGTTGGTGCGGTTGAAAGTGAAGCTGTGCATAACTTGTCAACTAATTATAGGAATTTCATTTGGTCAATTACGTTTAGCCTATGAAGTTGCGGGTTTACAATATCTTGTCAATTTGCTAAGGCGATATATCTGTTTGCGTGCTTTCAAGTGAGTTTTATTTCTTAATATACAGGCATCTGAATCAGAATGGGTTGAAGAGTCAGATAATGAAGATGAAGATGAAGATGAAGACGAAGACGAAGATGATAGTGAAAACGAAGGCCGCGACAGTGAGGATGATAATGAAGACTCTGGCGATGAAGATGGAGATTCGGAGGTGTTTCTCTTTTCAATATAATGCTCAAAATTAAATTTACTATTTTGTCTTTCTGTGCTTTCACCGAGACCAAAACCAGTTGTTTTCTTGTGAAGGCTACAAATGGTGCTTCTACATCTCTTCAAATGGGGGATGCTGTAGCAATAATAAAGGGAGAAGGTAAAAACCTTCGGAGAAAGGAGAAACGAGGCAGGATTGAGCAAATTAGAGCCAGCTTGGGTCTTTCTGACTCACAAAGAACGCCAATGGTACTACTCTCTATGGCTTTATTCAAGATTAATTGATGATACTGTGGTCATGATGGCCTGAGATATTTTTACTGTTGTACTGAACATCCTTTGGTCTGCTTTTAACTTGGCTTTGATGTGTGTTTCTTTGTTTCTCCTTCAAAGTTTTACCTGTCATTGGTAACTAATTTCTTCTTTAACTTTATTGACGAAGCCTGGAGAATCTCTGAAGGACTTCTATAAACGTCGAATATGTACTGGCAAATGGCTGCATATGAACATACACAACACACTGGGAAGGTCAGATTTCTATTTAATTTCCATTTATTTGGGTGCTCTGCAGGCAGTCAAGTACACCTGGTGGGATAATTAACTTGTTTTCTTGTGTGATCATTTTTGTTTGTTTTTGCCTAATAAAAGTTAGTCCAGTCCTTAATTAGAATTTGTAGGCTGTCACTTTATTGTATAAAAAATGCCTTAAGTTGGACACTGCAGAAGAAACAAAGCTCAGAAACCTGACAAATCTGAAAAGAAATCTCTCTCTCCAAGTCCTACTCTTGTAAGATAATACTAACACAAAATTACAAATTTATGTACTGTATACAAAGATAATACTAACACACACACAACACTTATTAAAACTATTGACACCTGTAATTTTAACTTGAGGAAGATTATGTTGTGTATCGATAGACTCTTAGATTGACATAATTCTACCAGAATGACTAAGAAACACCAGCTTCCTAGAAATAAAGAACCCGTACTCTAAATATGTAAAACTAAATTGATCAGGAAAATCCTGCCAGAAAAGGCTTGAAGTATATTAGAAAATAATCTAAATAAAGAAATATTTAAGATTAGAACTTTTCTGAAAAACTAGCAAATTTCCGTTGTTTTTAAACTACTAAATTGCCTGTGGAAGTGCTACTTAAATGTTTTACAAACAATACTTTCAGGACCCGACCTTGTTTTCTTGTTTTAGCGGACTGATGGAGGCTCAGATCGATATAATAGAAACCTATACCTTAATGGAAGGTTAAGGGATATTTTGATTATAGAGCCAACACTGCCATGCAGCCTGAGTTTGTCTTTCGTTTTTTTAAGGGATAATTACAGAAACTATCTCTGAGGTTTGGGTTATTTACAAAAAAATCCAGAGGTTTTTGAAAATTATAAAAACCCGTTGAGGTTTGATTCTGTATTACACTTTACCCCATTGATAAGCACAAATATTTCAAAGACCCCCTTACATTGTAAAAATACTACAATTACCCCTTACATTTAACACATAATCAAACGTCAATGTTTTTTTGTAATTTTCAAACATCTGTGGATTTTTTTGTAGTTAACCAAACCTCAGGGGTAGTTTTTGTAATTATCCTTTTTTAATATTATAAAAGATGGTCATGGATTTTAGAGAGCAAAATGCAAAAATTGCGATAGTTGTGAAAATGTACTGTATCAATTTAAAAACAGCAAACATTGCTGAAATTGGGAATATTTACTAAAACTGATTAAAGTGAGAATAAACTGAAAATTGGAAAATTGGAACTCGAATTTTTGGTGCAGTCCATCCGGGATTAAGACAAGTAAACTCTAATAAAATAGTTTCATTTGCTCCCGAGGTACTATAACAGAGCATGAGAATAAGAGGGTGTTTGGTTAAGAAGCTTATTAAAAGTTCTTAGTAACTTTTGATGTGTGTTTTGGTCGGTTTTGGAGCTTATAAGATGTTACATCAATATTGTTCAAGTGTTTTGGTAAAATAAGATGATGGAGCTTTTAAGATGTCTATAATGACATTTTTGTAAGTCAAATTGACAAAATTAAAGAATGTTGTTGAAATAAATCATATTTTGAAAAAATGTTAGGATTTTCTTATGTTTTTTGAAAAAACTTATGAGAATCTAACATTTTTTTTGGGAGCTGATCAGATCTTTCGTAAACTTTTTTGCCTTATACATTTGGAGCGCATAAGCTATCAAACATCTTATAAGCTTACCAAATACCCTCTAAGTTAAAAACTGGAAATTTGGTGTATTACTTCTACTTGCCAATGACATAGTAGGTCAAACTGACTTTTCTAGTTTTCTTCTGTAAATGATGAAATTGCCCCAAAATTTTAAAACGCTGTTTATCACTCAAGTGATTGTAAAGGACTCTGGATATGGCTCGTCACTGGATTAGCTTGTAATGAAGCACTCAAGTATTTCTCATAATCTTCATTGAGATTCATTGAAATTAAAGAAATAACTAACAAATAAAAGGCACTCACATGTCACATGAATGAGGAGTGTTGAATCTATCTCTAACCTTCCACAACACATTAAAAATTGCTAAGTCTCTATCCCAACAGTGTATGTGTACCTTGACGTGAATACACGTGATAGGAAAGTTCATATTTTAATGAATCAACTTCATCTATTAGCATTTCATATTCTGATCCACAAAATATAAACAGCTACATTAAGTTCATTGATAGAAAATGATATTCATATTCATTCATTGATAATGAACAATTACTCATTTCAAAAAAATGTTTTAACTCTTACCAAATTGTTTGTCGCTTCTTTTTATATGTTTTTGCTCTTTCTCTAATCCGTAAAAACCTGTTTTTTCATTTCCTTTGAGGTTTTCTAACGTTGTTCTATTGAGACTATAGGAACTCCGTAAAGATGGATTTGATCTTGCTAAAGATAGGTACAAGGAACTCAAGCCAATACTTGATGAGGTAACATTTAAGCTTTCAGGCATTAAATTCGGAAATTACTCACACTAACATATTGATTGACATCTACTCTCAATGTGTTGGATACAATTAGTTGGCCATCTTAGAGGCGGAACAAAAGGCGGAAGAGGAGGAAGCACCAGAGGCTAGCGGCTCTAGAAAGAAGGGCAACAAGAAGAGCAAACTATCAGCAGCCAAATAATACGAGTCTTTTTGCTTGGTCACAATTAAATTGGTACCTAGTGTTGTACTTTATTTGCTTGAATCCTTTTCTGGGTTTATTTTGATAGATGCTTATAATGAAAGTTTTATCTATGGTTACCGAGAAATATGGATAACATTTTTGGGAACTTAGCCACTTGATGAAATATATGGATGCATTCCAGCCAGATTGGTTGCACTTAATTTATAGGATAATTACGAAACTACCCATGAGGTTTAGCTAATTGCATAAAAATCAATTATCTTTCAAAATTACAAATACCCAGCTGGCATTTGTTTCTATTTCACAAATTGCACCTCAAGAGGGGGTATTTGTTAGGTAAAATACAAATCTCAAGGGGGCTTTTGTAGCACCTTAGGGGTAATTGTAATTTTGAAAGATAAATGTAGTTTTTGTAATTAGGCTAAATCTCAGGGGTTATTTTGTAATTATCCTAATATTTGTGATGGTATTACATTGTGCAATTCCCGAATTTTACATGGAGGTATGTATGATGCCCTCATAACCCAGTTGCCACCACAATTTGTGTTCAAAATATTTGGATTCTTTTAACTTGCATTTGGTTGGACGGGTATGAATTGAAGGAAGTGATTAGAAGAATCTTAGATAACTTCAGTTTTCCAATATTAGATGGATTTTAATTTTATCACAATACAAAGTGAGTGTTGAACGATTAAAAGGTGGATTTGTTTATAAATTTGAAACGTTTCATCTAAAAATATCTTTGAGTTTAAACTTAATCTTAAGGAACTAAAACATTTTCTTTTCTAGTTATAGAGATACTAGTATAAATGTCAAGGCCCCGATATATAATTTGGCTTACCAATTTTTGGTAGTTCGAAGTTCATTGGCAGCGACAAGTTCTTGATTTGATGACTGAATTTTACTGGAATCTCATTAGACTGTCGATTTGCAACCAAAATTGATTTGCGGGTAATTTTTTGGGTTAGTCTCCTCTCAGATCATCTAACGGATCTAATCCATTCGACGGATCCAAATACCCGGTATGCGGTCAATCCCCCCATTCGCCCGTACAATCACTAGTACCACAACAACCACATCCGCTATTAGTTTCTAATATTTTTAGGAGGGCTACTAATACTTTTTGGAAGGACTACTGATACTTTTCAGAGGGAAAATTAATATTTTTTAGGGTGACTACTAAATATTTTTTAGGACGACTACTGATACTTTTAGGGGGGAGAACTAATACTTTTATGGGTAACTAATAATACTTTTTATGAGAAAAACCAAGATCTTTTTAAGAGGAATACTAAAATACAATTAATCGAAAACCTAGTACTTTTCAATAAGACTATTAATACGTTTTAGGAGAATATTAACACTCACGGGAAAAATCAATACTTTTCACGAGGATTGCTAAAAAAATCTGTTTAAGGTGATTAGTAATACTTTTCCGAGGGATTGGTAATACTTTTCACGGGAAAACTAATACTTTTGAGGGTTGCGTTAAGTCACCGCCTGGTACTTTTTAAGGGAACAACTAATGCATTTTAGGTGGATTACTAAATATTTTTGAGGAAATTGGATGTTTTCATTTTGAAAATTTTCATTTTGGTAGAGAATAGTGAAATAAAATTTTTGATAGATAATTGTGAAATTTTGAAAAACCAATGGATATTTAATGACCCCTTGATGTGATGGTTTTTTTTTAAGAAAATTGTGATTGGATATGAATTTTTTTGGACTTTGAATGTGATGTTTGTATTTAAATATTGTATAAAAATTATTGTTGAATCGAATGCCATTATAATGTTATGATTCTGCAAAATCGTTTTTGTAAATGATGAACTCCATCCTGAGGCCCCACCGCTTTAAGTTAATTGTGGAGGATATGAATCGCAATCCTCAACTAGTCGGGGTTTTGGGTTGCAAATGAGTCACCACTAACAACTTAAGTCCTCTTCCACCTTGTAAATTGTTCCGAATAATCGCGTGGGTCTTGTAACCATCGCGTCACCCAAATCCTTACCATTTAAGCTATGTCCGGCGCCAAATCGTTTTTGTCAATTGATGTAACGATGTTGCGTCGGTTAGTGTGATTGTCTGTGTGTTTTGTATATTTAATTACATTTTTAATGTTTTAGGTGCCAAGTAGTTTTTAAAATGACAATTAATTGTAAGGATGATTTTGTTGACTATTCCTTTAGTGAAGGAATATTTCCTATTCCAATCTCTCAGCCATTATTTGCATAATACCATGCCTCTCAAAAAAATCCACATGAAAAGCAAATGGGTCCCATTTTATTCAATGCATGAATTTTTATTTGAAAAGACTAATCACTCACAAAAATGAGATGTGGGGAAGTAAAATTTCAAAATGCAATGTTTATAAAAAGACACCACATTTCTTTTAAAAACATTGTTCTAACACATCCAATCTCATACTCGTGGGATTTTCCTTCAACTAGCGAGGTTCAATTCCCTTCTCCATCCAATCGCTCCTAATATTTTTGAGAAATTCATCTATACTTTTCATTAGAACTACTAAAAATATTGTTCAAGGGTTTACTAATACTTTTTATATGACTACTAATATTTTTAGGGTAAAAACCAATATTTTAATGACCCTAATATTACAAAAATGCCACGGTTTGGAGATTCTATGACACCGCCCAAAATATTATAAAAATGCCACAAATACATAAAATTACAAAAGTACCTTGGTTGGTCAATGAGAGCCGGAGTTGTTGTCCTGGCCAAAGTTTTTGTCTAATTCTTTAATGACAATCCTGGCAGCCCAAACTCAACTCACTAACAACTTTAGTCCAATTTTTTTGACGCACAAGTATAATTTATCCTATTCTATTCATGTGCATTGTATATTAGTAACTTTGTTGAAACTAATATCGGATGTTTCATATTCAAATGTAAAAGCATCATTGCTCAATTAATAATATTATTATAAATTTGATTATTTGCTAATCAAATATGGCAGTGGAGGAAAAGTTATTATTTTTTTATGTAAAAGTTAATTTTAGTAAGAAAACCCCCACCACAAAGCTAAGGCCCCATGGGCGAGCTTCTGAAGGCTAACCACTGTCATAATTAAATTACTAAATTGGCCAAGAATCATATGTATTTAGCACTTCATACATAACAAAAATGATTTTTGGTATAAATATCTAATTTTACACAATGTTTTGAAACCCGGACCGAACCGGTCGTTTCGATTGGTGTAACCGGAAACCGATCACATATCCGGTCCGATTATATATTAAAATCGGAGATTAAAAAACTATTGCCACCAGGTCAAACCCGTCCAAAAACCCGAAAATCGGTCACCCGTGTAACTGGTTCAGTTTTTTTTTTCTTATTTTTTTGTTTTATAACAAAAATTGAAGGAAAATATATAGTAAATTTTCATTTAACTTCTCATTATATTCGATTTACATATATATTTGGATATTATAATTTATTAATTTAGTTTTATTTTTAATTGTATTTGTTAGAATTTTTCGTATATGTATTTATCTTTTACATGTGCGTACATATAGGGGTGGCCACGGTTCCGGAACCGCCGGTTCCAGTTCCTCATTTTGGAGGAATCGGAACCATTGCCTCACTGATTCCCGTTTCCAAAACCGGGAAGCGACGCTCCGGTTGAACCCGTTCCTCCATGGTTCCTTGTTCAATTTTAACCTAACCGTTTGTTTATCTTTTTATAATTTTTGATTTCTTAAAATAGTTTATCAATTTCGGTTGAAAAAGGAAAATAAAGAAAAAAGACTTGGACTTAATATTCAATAAAGTTTTATACTTAATATTAATAATAATATTAAACTATATATATATATATACTATTAGAGTATAGAAGAATCAAAGTTTACGTAGTTCGCTTACAATATTTGGTCTAAAACGTGTCTCTCATGTAGTTCACGAAAATAATACATCATAATAAACATTTAACATTTTTTTCTAGCATGTATTTACCAAAACAAGATTATTGGTTTTAACCTTTAAAAAAATGGTTCCATCACTTCCACCGACGGTTAAAAACCGCTGTTCCACGGTTTTGAGACCTAGGAACCGGATTAGAACCGGCTCTGAGGGTTCCTGGCTTCGATTTTGGAACCGTTGACCACGATTACGGTTTAGAACCGTTGACTACGGCTTCGGTTGATTTGAAACCAGGTTTTTGGTTCTATTTGGCCACCCCTATGTACATATATATAACATATATGTTTGTATGTATCTTGGCCAACCATTTTTCAAGAAACAGTTTAACCAAATAACTAGTGATCCCAATAATCCCGATTACTAAAAGCCGGTTCGATGTCTGCTACATGAGTTCAAGTCAAGAAGAGTATGAGAGACATTATCGAGACCCTAAACTGAAAGTCAAATAATGAATCTCCCAATAGTTTTTTTTTTTTTTTCAAAAACATTAATTTACCAACTTAGATATTTTTCTGAAAAAGAATATAACACAATTGAATTTTTAAGTCCAACTGATTATTTATTGAGGGGCTACTATCATAAGTTCAAGACAAAGACAAGATGCATGCTATGGTGAAATTGGTAGACTAAGCTATGTTGTTTTTTTTTAGGACTCAGTATGTTGAATAGCAACCTGCAGGGGCCAAGGGCTTGAGTGGCGCTTGCGATGCACCTCAGTCCAGGTTTAAATCTTGACTATCATGCGGAGTGAGGGATTGGGGTTTGTTTCCTCCTGGAGGTTGGGTTTGCTTCCTTCCTCGAGAGATTAGGACCACCATCCCGGAAGGGACGGATGTTCCATAGTCGGAAGGAAGTGTGGAGTCGTCTTTTTGATTGGTGTGGGGATATTCAGTGTCGTTAAAAAAAAAAAAGTATGTTGAATAGCCAAGTAAAGGATGACACCTCAGTAATAAATACTTCTGTTTTTCTGTTCAAAAAATAGAAAATGTTCAAAAAATAGAAAAAGAAAAGAAAAGAAAAAAAAAATAAAGAATGAAATCGCACAGCATAGGACCAAATAATAATAGAGTGCAGAATATGGTGAACCAAAAGAATATCCATATTTCCTTATATTGATGGGCGCCATTGATAGATCAACCCAGGTACTATTTTCCTTTTGGCAAATGCTTTTGTTGCTGTTAATATTTTTATCTGTGAAAAGTTAACCCTTGAAAGTTGAAACATTCCTACACAGCAAGCAATAGCGTCTTTGGAGTGGGTAGTAAAAAGAGAGAGAAAATTGAGGTTCAATGGGAAAAGATATCAAAAAGGACAGAAAGCTGTTTTCTCATTGGACCCAAGACAATTTAACTTGAAGGTTCTGATAGGTTTGAGAAAAAGTCGAGACTAATACTTTTTGCTAGAATTCTATGCCCTTCTACCTAAGCCCACAATAGAACATAATATAGCTTTCACTAGATTTTAGTTTGTGGAAATGGGTAAAAATAATCATTTGCAAAATATAAAGATGAAAAATAGCCATCTTTTATAAATACATCTTTTTTTAGCCATTTTGTGGTGTAAAATAACATTCATACCCTTTATAAAGATATTTGTTTGATATTTGGATTATTTATCTCTCTTTTCATTTATCTCTATGTATCATCTTACTCTTTCTTTCAAGCTTTTTTAAAAAATTGAATATGTATTTTTCGTTTTTAATATGTAATATCGGTGTTGAACTATAGATATCAAAAATAAGATTAATTTGATATATTATACATGCAAAACGGATTTAAAAACGAAAAAGTTATATAAATTCAAATTTTTGGAGAAAAATAAAATAATTGGGTTATAATAAATGAGAGAATTGTATGTTGAGTTATTGTGACTCGAACTTCGACATCAGAATCACATCGAAAACAATGTGTCAAGTTCTGACGAACTCGATGTCGAGTCACAATAACTTGATGTCAAGTCACGAGGATGTGTGTCTCTGTGTTGTTAAATTAACTCAAGCAAATTAGGTTTTCACACTCCAAAAATGGCTAAAAAGATGTGTTTAAAAAGATGGGTAAAAAACATCTTGGTTTGATGACAATGGGCCAATGGCTAAAAAAACCCACTGGTTTAGTTTTCCTAAGCTTCTTCATTTTTTTGGTTTCTTTATCACAAATGATCTAACGGATCTAAGTTCATTAGACGAATCTCCAACACTCCGACCGGAACTTAAAAAACAAAATCTCTCTCTCTACTCTCCTCTCTCTCTCTCTCTCTCTAACCCCTCTCTCTCTTTCTCTCGCCCTAACCCCAATACATCGGTTGGATGGACACATTCATCGTTCTCTCTCTCCCGCAATATCTATCTCTCAATATTGTTTGCAAAACCATGGTTTGGTGTATTTTATCTTATCAAAGGAGTGGTTCCATTATGAGTCAAATTGCATATGTATATAGGATTCCCTAACAATAATGGAATTTAGAATTTCATAAAATTTACGGTATCCTCAATTTGGATTTTATGTAATCCATTAAATCTTGAGGTCCTCAACTTGAATTTTAATGGATTCCACGAAAATCCTGTATCCCCAAACATTCAAGGAATTCCATGGGATTCTTTTATAAATAGATTTTGGTAGATTCTCGTGGAATTATAAGCTAGATTTATGAAAGATAAATTCTCACCTTCCCCCTTGAATTCAAATTCCATTTTTCAATATTAATATTAATAAATTTTGGTTATGGTATAAAAAGAAAATTAAATAACATATTTTTCTCTCATGTACATCTCCCTCTCGTCTTATAATCTCAACAATTCAACACATTCTATCTCAATTTTGTGAATAATCACCGTAGAGAGTAACTTGTGAGTTGATTTGCCATCTTATTTCAACTGCTAATATTATTAATTTTATCAATAAATTAATAAGAAAACCTATTGTTATAATAATACTTTACTGGGAATTATTGTTGATAAATTTTCATTCATTCATCTTGATAGACACATTGTTTTTGTGTTAGAAAATGTGGTTTTAAAATTATCTGATAAGATTTTGGTCATCAATGTTGTTGTTGTTTGTTGAATAAATATTTTAAAAATAGTTGTTTATGGAAATATTCCAAATTTTGACGATTTTAAATTATATTTTTGCAAAGTTTATGAAACTTCTTTTTTTTTTTTTGCTAATGACTTTCTTTCAATATCCACATTCCATATTTTTAATGATTATGATGTTATGCTACTAGTTTCATAAAAAAAATTAATTATACTTTTTATAACACTAGTAAGTAACACGTGCGTCGCACGTGATCCACATGGCTTTACTTAAATAATTATATTATTTAATAATTATATTAATTAATATTTAAATATTAAAAAGTGATTTATAAATAAATAAATATTAATTAAATTTAAATATTACAAAGTATATAATATATTTTTCTTACTTTAATTATAGATCGATATGAATTGTTGAATAATTAATTCAAAAACTCAATCCAACAAAAAATCTAAAATTAGTTTAACAACAATATAAGTTCCAATGTTTTATTTTATTTTTATGGCTAGAAAAGTATTTTCTTCTTAACTAATCTTTGAATTCTTTTAGCATTGGATGCGTTTCACATAATAAGACAAGCAATTTAGCTTATAATTCATAAGCTAATAATTAATAAATCACAAGTTATCGAATTAATTAAAAAAATAATTAATTAACTGTTATACCAAAATCCAGCATAATGACATCATTTTATTTGTTATGTTATTCAATTAAAAAAAAATTAATCAAATTCTTATACTTCTTGTGCTTACTTATTTTCTTCTCTCTCAGTTCTATGATTAAAGAAATTAAAAAACAAAATTACAATATAATATATATGTAAACAAAACTTGTTCCATATATTATTTTAATTCTAGTAACAAAGTCAATATTTTATCATAACACTTAAACTTAAAGTTTGCAGTCTTCAAGGTTTCTACTGTCTTAGAAATAATTAAACATTAACCTAATATATAAGTTAATCCATTATTTTCATTGAGAGTCAGGTATTAAATAAAACTATAAAAAATGATAAGTCGAAATCTGAGTTTTGAAACTCTATTCAATTGCTCACAGAATAAATCACTTAATAAATAATAAAACCAAAGATAACTTTATGAAAAATAATAAGCTAACAATAATTTTCATGTGTCCGTCTTTAATAATTAAATACAATACTAATTAATTTTTATGTTTGAAAATTATTGCAAACACTTAAGGTTTTAAAGTTGTATAATAAACTAAAAACTAATTTAGTTTTTTAAAATTCATAAGATTTTAGAAAGATTCGTTATGCTATTAGAGTTTGTATTTGCAATTGAATTTGACTCTTTTTGGTCAATATTGAAATTTACATAGTTAGTGACTTTTGTAAAACGTATAGTCAAGAAAATATCAATTATTCTTAGTATACTAAAATAAATCTATATTTGTTTGAAGAAAATGTACATGTAAAATTGATCTCTTTTAATATTATTTACAAAATCATATTATTTATTATAAAATATAATTATCAATCCATTTGTAGTGCCTTTATTGCGAAAAAGGTATATAGTACTTTAATCATTATTTGAAGTTTTTATTGAATTTTTGATCAAATAAGAAATATAGTTGCCAAAAGTTTAGATATCAAGTTGTAAAAACCCCTTACTATTCTCTTACGCCTCCTTATACCCAGGAGAATTCATATTACTTAGCACTAATCATGGTCACTTCACTCTAATTTATTTTTGTATGGTTTAATACAGTAAATTTGATCATAAATAGTATTTTGAATATTATATTGGTACCTGAATTAACATGTAATTTAAGAAATATTAAACTTTGACATAGATATCAAATTATTTCATATTAAATAAGTTTATTTCATTTATTTATTTTAATACAATTTCACATACATACAGTGACTTTTCATTTCTGATTCTAGTTTCAATTTTTTCATAATATTTTATTTTGTAAAAATAAGAATAATTTGTACTGAATTTTAAAATAATTATTTTTGTTCTTGAATCTTTATAAGTCCTTTCCTACCGATTGGCAATGATATCTCTTTCTTCTCGCCATTGCGAGACATTACAGCGCTTACATATGTTGATGGGCTTCTCCTATTACTGGAAAAGAAACTTCCTCTAGGACTTATGGCTACCGCTTGTGACAAAGTTTTGAAGGTGATCCATTTTTCGACTAACTAAAGAAGCGCAGCAAGGTAGATCGAGGAGTTAACGATCGGGATCGGCTTCTGTGAGTTTGATCCTGGCTCGGGAAAACGCTAGCTATGCTTAACACATGCAAGTCGAACGTTGTTTTGAGCCGGGCAAGTGAGAAAAGCGCCTTAGCAAAGGTAGCTTGTCTCGCCCAGAGGTGAGAAGAGTTGAGAACAAAGCCGCGAACGGGTGCGACGCGTGGGGACCGCGAACACTGGGCCAAATCTCAAGAAAGCTAAAGCTACTGCTTGATGAGCCTCGTCAAGGTAGCAGGAAGTTGGTCGTAAAGCGCCGACTGCTCAATGATCGAAAAACAACAAAGTTGAGCTCCTACTTCATCAGTTACGAAGACAAAGAATCTGGCCAAACAAGAGCACAAGCAGTTCTTAGTCATCCAACAACGGCATCGGAAAAGACTAATGCGAGGGTCATCGGCCTGCAGCCCTTTTCAACTAGTTGTCCAATAACTGCTACCGTTGCGGATGTTGTCTCCTTATAACTTTCAGTAAGTCTTGGGCGGAAACTCAATCTCAAGGGCTAAAAGTGGCTACTGGTCATCAACGCGCTCTCCACTTATCTCATGATGCTGGGTGGGCCATAATTATCCGTGGGAGTTTGTGTGCGGTCCACGCCTGATCAAAAGTGGGGGCGTGAAAACTAGAATCCGCTGAGTGAAAATTTCCCGTCGTAAAAACTAGTCATATTCTCTAAGACGTTTGGCATGGTGGGCTTATTTACTATTGGATTAAACTGACTGAAGAGACTAAGGGGAAGGAAGGGGAAGTTCAACTGTCGATCTTTGATTTGAATGAGAAAGACCGAGAATTTTGTCCATTTTGAATGTTAAAGATCTTGCCCAATAAGTAGTTTTCTTGAAACGCCCGTTAGAAGTCTTATGTCGAAAAGGACATTAAAGGTAATAATAAAACGATTTTTACCCCAATATTAAATTATACATATTATGAAGCATTTAATTTTTTAGAATTTCATTATAACACACACATTTTTTAACTATTTACTTTTATTCTTTCAACTTTTTATAATATGTTTCATTTGGTTTTTAATCCTAAACTATCTATATATATAAAATTAACCTTTAAAAATAATTTTGGCGGTCTCACACTCATTAATGTCAAATATAACCATTTCTTTTGAAATATATGTTATTCTTAGTTTTCACTTTAATTATTGTAATTATTTAATTTATTTAGTTTATTATGAATGTTATATTAGTATTTGAATTAACATATTAAATATATTAATTTCTCAACAAATGTTAACTTTGAATATGTTAAATGAGTTTTTGTTTTTCCGTTTGCATATCATATATGATCTTTTAGACTTAATCGATTTTGGCTTATGTTTCTGCTCTTTCACATTATTTCATTAAATTTAATTATTTTGGTACATGTTTTTATTATAAATATATATCATCTTTGATATTTTAAAAACTTGTAACTTTTTAGGGTGTAAGTTTCAAACGACATTCAAGTTTTTTATCATAAATGTCAATATACATATGGATTATTTATTAAGTTTTCCTATGATTTTTATATAAATATATTTATACACAATTTTTAATATGTTTTTGCATTTGCTCTTTTATTTTATAAGGAATAAAACAATTAAAAGTGAAATAATAACATATTGAAAAAATAGTAAATTAAAAACAAAACTTATAATGTAAGATATTAAAAATTAAATAAAAGTCATAATAACACATATAGTTAAATTTAAAAAGGTAAATTTTTTATTCACGACAAATTTGTTTTGGTTCTTATTCTCTTTTCTTTCATGCTAATCTCATTCCTTTTATTTTATAATTTTTTATTTTGCTTGATATGGCTAATTAAAATAAAATATGCTTGGATTTAAATAAAAATAAAATAAGACTCTCTTTTATTATCAATATTATTTATTTAACAACCATAAATCAAATTAATTTTCAAAATTACATATTACTAATTGAGGAGTTTTCGACCATGGAGGAATTATGTATTTTCTTTACTTTTTTATTTAATATCAAAACCACTAAATCTTTTTTTATTTTATTCTTTCTTATCATGTCTATTGTATTTTGATATGTTTCTTATAAATTATAATAGACATATTTCATTATTGAAAAAATTCAAAGAATATAAAAATATACAATTTTCATCATACTAAACTTTAAACAATTAAAATTCTCTACTATAACGATATATGTTTTAGAATATATAGTTGTGATTATTGAAACCAAATTTAATTTGAAAATAATTTTATAAGAAATTTAAAGTATTCTTAGTGTTATGATTAAAAAATATATTTTCAGTTTTGAAAGAAAAAATGGGTATAAATGAACATTTTAAGAAAAATTTAAATAAATAACAAAACTATAAGAAAACATAAATTCTTAATTCTACATAGTCTTTGAACTTTATAAGGTTGAAAATTTCTCATGTGGAAATCCTTATATATGCTTATGACATATGGTTAAGCTCTCTCAAAATCTAGTTTAATATGAAACTAATATTATTTCAATGTTGAGAATATTTTAAAGTTATAGATGAAAGAATAATACTTTTGATGTGTAGAATATAAAAGGCCACTTATCTTGTAATTGAACAAATAAAGCCAAATAAATAAATCAAATTCTTAGTTGCCCCTAAATTTTAGTATTTTACCATGTCAAATGGATATTTTGTCAAATCAAAATTCTAGAGAAACATTCACACTTTTAAGATAGTATAGATCTAACAAATTTCACTAAAAAATCACACAATTCCATAATATAAAATTTTATTAGAATCTCTTTGGAATCCATTATGAAATCTATAAATTCTCTTAAAATCTATAAATTCATAACTTAAAAAAAATCAAAAGAAAATCCATATTTGGGGACACCATAAATATTTTTGCTAGAATTCTGCTGTTTTCCTAAGCCCACAATAGAACATAATATAGCTTTCACTAGATTTAGTTTTTCCTAAGCTTCTTTATTTTTGTCTCTTTAACCAAGATAATCCCCCAATTGATCTAAGTTCATTGACGTCTCCAACACCTGACCTGAAAGACTTAAAAAAAAATGCTCTCTCTCTCTGCTCTCTCTCTCTCTCTCTCTCTCTCTCTCTCCAATACACATAGTGACATTCTGTGACCACCGTCATGAGCCATCAAATCATTTGGGCTGACACATTCATCGTTCTCTCTCTCCCGCCATCCATCTATCTCTCAATATTGTTTGCAAAACCATGGTTTGGTGTAATTTATCTTATCAGTGGAGTGGTTTCATTATGGTCAATTAGTGCATATATAGATACCGGTTTGGATCGGGTAAGTCGGATAATTTAAATGAGTATGTGAGACCAAATTTGGGCGTTAACCTTTTTATAGCGATGCGATTTAATTATTTTTATTTTAGTTTATATTTAATTAATGGTTGTTAAGGAGTAAGTAGGTATTTATTTTTAATATCGATTAAAAACATGAGTTATTTTTATAGTGCCCATTCACATTCCCGATTTTAGAATTTATTTGAAACCGTATCTGGTCTTATCGGTTTATCAAATATATTTTTTATTGAGGACAAATATGTTGTAATGAAATAAATATTTTGCTTTTTTGGGATTTGTTTGGCTTGTATCTACGTGCTTCTTCTTTTTCCTTTCCGCGATCAGCTTGATCCCCATTAGCATTTCCGATGTGAATATATTGTTGCTTAATGAGACATATATATTATTTATTGAGACAAATATATTTGCTTATTTAAATGGCGGAATAATCTTCACAATCACAGCTCTTTCCTTTCATTTGTCTTTTTTATATATGTCAATGTGTTGCTATGTCGAGGACAAATATGTTTGGTTATTTAAAAGCGTGATGTTTAACTAAAGATGGTGCAAAAGTATTGATTTAAATATGTTGTTTGTCTTTGTATATATATGTAAGCATGTTGCTTTTTATATCAATTGTATTGCTTATTGAGGATAAATATGTTGCTTTATTAAGAAAACCAAATATTCTTACTAAGTTGAGTGCAAATGTATTGATTTAAATATGTTATATGTCTTTGTATATATATATAATTCTATTTTTTGCTTTTTATATCCAAGTGTGTTTGCTTATTAAGGACAAATATGTTGTTTTTATTTGGAAGCAGACAATGTTGCTAACGGTCTGCTGGTTTTTTTCTGCGGTTGTTATTTGAATAAGAAGTGAAGATCACGGGGGCGTTTTGGTGATGAAGAAGGATGCAGCTAAGCCAATTTAAGGTGATTTTTGATGTGGATATAGCTGGTAAGATTACTTATAAAGATTTGTATGGCTTGTTCCTAATTTTATGAGTGATTGATTGTTTTATTGGACTAATATACCTTTTGCCCATTTTAATTAGGAATTATTTGTTTTAAACATAATTAATATAAGCCATTAAATTTTTGATTTGTAGTGTAGATATGTTCTTACGTACTTATCTAAAGGTGGTCTCATATAACCGCCTTCCCTATATATAAATATATCGACAAAGACTTGTATCGGACAAATCAGTGAGTGAAATCAAGTCAGACGGATCTAAAGCTCGGACAGATGGCATTTTTGTAATATTTTGGGATGGTGTTATAGTGTCACTGGGCGCCCAAAAAATGTCAGTTTTCTATAAAAGTATTAATAATCCTCTAAAAAGTATTAGTAGTTTATTTTAAGCGATCTTCCAGAAAAGGTTTATTAGTTTATTTTAGTAGTTCTCGAGGAAAAAAATTAGTTTTTTCCTCAAAAGTATTAGTAATCCCCTAAAACGTATTAGTAGTCTGCGTGAAATATTTTAGGTTTTTTCATAAAGATATTTTAGTAATTTCCTATAAGTATTATATTTTTTTAAAAAAAAGTGGTAGTTCAAAAGTGTTAGTTGTTCCTTTGAAAATTATTACTGGTCTCCCTCAAAATTATTTGTGATTCCATAAAAGTGATTATTTTTTTCTTGAAAAATATTAGTATTCCCCTAAAAAATAATAGTTAATACGAAAAGTGTCCCGACTATAGATATCTTTAAGCATCTATAGTAAATAATGGAAAAGCTACGAGAACTTCTTAGAAGGATTGATCACGCAATCCGCAAACTGACAAGCGTCGACTCAAAAAATTCATCCTTTGCCAGTTAACTTAGATTAGATTAAACAAAATAAAACATGAAAGCTTGTAGAAATAGATGCGGAAAGCGAACTAATGATCTAGATATCATTAAGTAAATGGTCTACCCCGGAAAATTAAATATGATCTCAAATAGTTAGCAACTTCATTTGCCATATGATTTGAAATATCACCGAGAAGAAAGGGAAGAAATTTGAAAAATACAAGACAATATTTCTATTGACTTTATGCTCATCCTTCGAATCGTATAAGCTGAGGTAAAAATAAAGCGAATCGAGTTCGGCAGGTTATTCGTTTCAATCGGAGTAATGGAGAAGGTGGTGGTAGAACGACGCAGCAGCCCGAACGAGCAATGAGCAAACTCTGAACATAGCCACATGGCTGCCATTATTTCTGCTGCTGAAAAAAAGGAGAAGGAAGAAATTCAAGTGTTTTGTTTCCGAAGATGCGGAAGTTGGTTGGGGACCGTTCGCAGTTTGTCAATTCGGCGTCCCTAATAGACCTACCCAATATATACGCTTTCAAAGTTATTATTTTGTTTTGATCGCTTTGTCCGATCGTCTTTTATCTTTCTTTGAATTTGGTAGCAAATTGATTCGTATAATTGTTGAAAAGCTCACATCCATTCATACCCGTCAGTGTTTGTTGATTTGAGTGAATCAATTGTGAAGCATCTCGCGGACTAGTAATACCAGAGACTATTAATATTTCAGCAAAAAATGTCTTTTTGGGAGATTTATTAAATATTTATCATCAAGGACTCACTAATACTTTTTTGGAGGACTAAATCACCAGGAAAAACTAATGCACTTTTGAAAAAAAAATCTAATACTTTTTAGAGAAACTAAATAGTTTTGAGTGGGGCTACTAAATACTATTTGAGAAAAAACTAATATTTTTGGGGAGCTACTAATATTTTTGAGATGGCTAAATATTTTTAGGGTAAAAACTGGTATTTTTAGAGGGGAAGCTACTTAATCGTTTTAGGAGGACCATAATAATTTTGAGAGAGAAAAAAAAGTAATACGTTTCCATGGGACTTGAAATACTATTCAAGGATTTACTAATACTTTTAAATTTGTTAATGCTTTTAGGAGAAAAAAAGTAATACTTTTCCGCGGCCATGACCTAATATTACAAAAATTTCATTGTTCCCGTTGATCTTTATAACTTATATTAGAAAAATGCTAATCCCCAAATATTACAAAAATATCACCACCTATTGTTTCAGCCATTCGTTTGGGTTTAGGATTAATTTGACCGTTAAATATTATTGATACAAGTTTTTACCTAAGATATTTTGAAGGCATATATCTTTAAAGGCGAAACATTAATCTAGCAATTTAGTGTTTGATTTAAAAACACATGACCA